>CM035441.1:14834450-15021950 GCA_020310875.1 Ceratopteris richardii
GCGGGGGGGGGGGGGGGGGGGGGCGGAGGTGTGAGGGGCAGGGGGCGGAGGTGTGAGGGGCGGGGGGCGGAGGGCGGAGGTGTGAGGGGCGGGGGGCGGAGGGCGGAGGTGTGAGGGGCGGGGGGCGGAAGGCGGATGTGTGAGGGGTGGGGGGCGGAGGGCGGGTGGCGGAGGGGAGGAGGGGGGGGTTCTGCGGGTGGCGGGGGGGTTCTGCGGGTGGTGGGCTGCGGGTGGCGGAGGGGAAGAGGGGGGGGTTCTGCGGGTGGCGGGCTGCGGGTGGCGGAGGGGAGGAGGGGGAGGGTTCTGCGGGTGGCGGAGGGCGGGGCGGAGAGAGAGAGAGAGGGGGGGGGGGTTCTGCAGGTGGCGGGCTGCGGGTGGCGGAGGAGAAGAGGGGGGGGTTCTGCAGGTGGCGGGCTGCGGGTGGCGGAGGGGAGGAGGGGGAGGGTTCTTCGGGTGGTGGAGGGCGGGGCGGAGAGAGAGAGAGAGGGGGGGGGTTCTGCGGGTGGTGGGCTGCGGGTGGCGGAGGGGAGGAGGGGGAGGGTTCTGCGGGTGGCGGAGGGCGGGGCGGGGGGAGGGTTCTGCGGGTGGCGGAGGGCGGGGCGGAGAGAGAGAGAGAGAGAGGGGGGGGTTCTGCGGGTGGCGGGCAGCGGGTGGCGGAGGGGAAGAGGGGGGGGGGGGGGTTCTGCGGGTGGCGGGCTGCGGGTGGCGGAGGGGAGGAGGGGGAGGGTTCTGCGGGTGGCGGAGGGCAGGGCGGAGAGAGAGAGAGGGGGGTTCTGCGGGTGGCGGGCTGCGGGTGGCGGAGGGGAAGAGGGGGGGGTTCTGCGGGAGGCGGGCTGCGGGTGGCGGAGGGGAGGAGGGGGAGGGTTCTGCGGGTGGCAGAGGGCGGGGCGGAGAGAGAGGGAGAGGGGGTTCTGTGGGTGGCGAAGGGCGGGGCGGAGAGAGAGAGAGAGGGGGGGTTCTGCGGGTGGCGGGCTGCGGATGGCGGAGGGGAGGAGGGGGAGGGTTCTGCGGGTGGCGGGCTGCGGGTGGCGGAGGGGAGGAGGGGGAGGGTTCTGCGGGTGGCGGAGGGCGAGGCGGAGAGAGAGAGAGATAGCGGGGAGAGAGAGAGAAGAGAGAGAGAGAGGGAAGAGAGAGAGAGAGAGAGAGAGAGAGAGAGAGAGAGAGAGAGAGAGAGAGAGAGAGAGAGAGAGAGAGAGAGAGAGAGAGAGAGAGAGAGGGGGAAGAGAGAGAGAGAGATCGGGAAAAAGAGTGAGGTAGAGAGAGAGGGAGAGAGAGAGAGAGAGAGAGAAAGAGAGAGAGAGAGAGAGAGAGAGAGAGAGAGAGAGAGAGAGAAAGAGAGAGAGAAGGAAAGAAAGAAAAAAGAAAGAAAGAGGGGATGGGAGAGAGAGAAAGAGAAATGGAGAGGCATGCGGGCAGTGGGGAGAGAGAGAAAGAGGAAGTTAGAGAGAAAGAAGGGGAAAAGAGGGGTGCTACAGACCCCCACACCAAGATTTTGCACCGCCTCGGTGCAATTTCCTTCTCATCTTCTTATTGAATAAAAACAATGGCAAATACTTGAATGTCATGTGGTACGTACAATGATTGAAATTCTTCCAAGCTAACTTAGTTTAGGTACCTTTTCACCCTGGAGATGTTGACCAAGGGAATCCTTTTACCCTGCAAATCTTCTAGATGTACTGCACCATGTGGTAACATCTTGATAACCTTATATGGTCCTGCCCATTTGGGTGCCAATTTAGTTTGAATTGGTGGAATTTGATGCACTAAAACCATGGACCCTTCCTGTACTTCATTGGACCTCAGATACCTGTCATGCAGTCTTTTGCGCTCTTCTTGTGTTACCTGAAGTTTTTGCATTGCTCTTTCTCGGTATTCTTCTAATGCCACCAATCTCTGAATGGGGGGTTCAATTCCAATGGTTTTGATTTCTATTTCCTTTCTGATAATGAACTCGAATGGTGCCAATGCCGTCTTTTCCATATACTAAACGGAAGGGAGTCTCGCCTGTGGTTCCCCTTTTCGTGGTTCTGAAAGCCTAGATTGCACCGATCAGTGCTAGCGGCCAGGAGCTTTGATGATCAAAAGCTAATTTGCGAAGTAGTCCGATCAAAATCTTATTGGAACTCTCTGCTTGGCCATTTGCCCTTGGGTAATAGGCACAAGATTTTTTATGGAAGATTTTGTACCTGTCAAATACAAACTGGAGCAATTGATTTACAAAATGTGTGCCCCTGTCACTTGTAATTTCCAGTGGGCAACCAAATCTTGAGAAAATACGTTTATACATAAATTTAGCTACTGTTAAAGCCGTGCAGTCCACAGTAGCTTTAGCCTCTATCCATTTAGTGGCATAACATGTGGCCATCAAAATATACTTTTTACCTCCTGGTTGCCCAGTTGGGCTAATTGGCCCTATGAAATCAAGACCCCATCGTTCAAATGGAAACCATCCTGTAGATATGACCAATGGTTGGAAATTCAATCTGGTTGGCACGAGAGCACACCTCTGGCAGATGTGGCATTCTTTAGAGAACTTGATTGCATCCTTGAAAATATGAGGCCACCATAAACCTTTATGGATGATTCTATGAGCCAATTCTTCCCCCTTTAGATGTCGTTCATTGTGTGCAGCCTCTAGCAGAAGATTTACCTCCCCTGGATAGACACACCTTCTCAATATGTCATCCTGACAGTATTTATATAAATTTCCATTTATAAGAGAATATGCTTTGGTTTTCAGGAGCAATCTTCTCTTTTCTACAGGTGTCAAGTGTTCTGGGATCTTTCCAGTAGTCAGAACATGGAGAATTTCATCATACCAACCAGTCCGGATTGCTACTAGAAAAAGATTGCTATCCACCAATTCATCATTAATACATGTTGCCTTTTCGCTCATTGCGGTCCTGGACACTTGATCTGCCATGTAGTGCTCTTTTCCTGGCTTAATATGAATATCAAAATTAAATTCTTGAAATAGAAGTAACCATCTCCAGATCCTTCCAGCTACTCTAGGCTTGTTTATCAAATACTTCAAGGGCTGATGGTCGGAAATAACAATGAAATCTACACCAAGGAGATAATGTCGGAACTTCTGAAGAGCAAATACGATAGCCAAACCTTCTCTTTCCGTTGTACTGTAATTTCTTTCAGCTTGGTTGAGTAGTCTGCTTGCATAAGAGATAGGTCTATCCACTTTGTGAGATGATGGTTGAGCTAGAACTGCACCAACAGCATGAAGACTAGCATCTGTATGCACATGAAATTCCAATGACCAATCAGGAACACTTAAAAGTGGAGCAGTACATAGCCTCAACTTTAGTTCACAAAATGCTTTGTCAGCTTCAGCACTCCATGAGAAAGGAATCTTTTTACTAGTAAACCTTGACAAAGGCTTAGCAATTTCTGAATACATCCGAATGGATCTTCTGTGATACCCTGCATGGCCCAAGAAACTTTGCACTTCCTTTGGACTTTGTAGAATAGGCATGGAAAGAATAGCTGTAACCTTTGCAGGGTCAACAGTTATACCTTCAGCAGATACTATGTGACCAAGAAGAGTGCCCTTAGTGACCAAAAAGTGACATTTATTAGGATTCAATTTCAAACCTGTTCTGAGACATTGCTCAAAAATTTCTTTTAGATTTTCCAAATGGTCATGGAAATCTTGAACTGCTGCCCTTCTATCTGTACATGAAAATACTGAAAAGTCATCCATGAAAATGCGTAGAAAGGTTGATAACCATTTGACCAATATCAGATACCTCGTTTTATTAAATGAAGCCGGTGCATTCTTCAAACCAAAAGCCATTCGAGTATAGACATAAGTGCCCCAGGGAGTGACAAAGGCTGTTTTGTCCCTATCATCAGGATGGATCACTATCTGATTGTAGCCACTAAAACCATCCAAGAAACTATACAAAGTGTGACCAGCTACTTCCTCAAGCACTTGCTCTGTGAAGGGCTGAGGAAATCCATCTTGAACAGTCACTTTATTCAAAGCACGGAAATCAACACATACCCTTATTTCTCCACTATTTTTCTTCAGCACAATAACCATAGAAGAAAGCCATCTGGAATGTTCTACTGGCACAATTATACCTGCTTCTTCTAATTTTGTAATCTCTGCTTTTACCGCCTCTGCATACTTCGGATTGAGTCGATATGGCCTACTTCTTACAGGTGCAGCTCCCTCAACCAAGGGTATCCGATGTAATCCAAGCTCTTCTGGTATTCCTGTTAGATCTTTGTAGGACCATGCGAAGACACTTTTGTAAGTAAAGAGCAAAGAAGTTACCTTCTGTTGTAAATTAGGATAATGCCACAACCAGGATGCCAAATGGACTACTTGAGGGTTCTCTTCATTCCCTAAATTTACTTCTTGAACCAATGTTTCAGGACTGGCCTTGTTTGATAAATCATCTCCATTATATGCAGGAGTGGATTTTAAGTTATATTCTGCAACATGTTCTTCCATCCATCCTTGAGGTATATCTGCAAAAGGAAGATCTTCTCTGCTCTTAGGTTCAAAATATTCTACCTCTGATACTTTTATCTGGGTTGCTTCCTCAAGGTTTGTGCTTTCCTGCAATTGCTCATTCTCCAACACCTTGTGGTCTTCATTGCCCTTTCCTGTAATTACCTTATCTGCAACTTCTTCCTCAATTTCATTAATCTCCACTGTGCAACACTCTGCACTTCCCATCATCCAATTTAACAATGTATCCTCTTCTTGGGGTAGAGAGGGCATTACCTGAGTGTCCACAGTATATCCAGTACTTTTTCCTGAGTCGAATCCCTCTTCCAAATGTAATTGCAGTTGGCTATTGGTGCTTGTTGAAATCCATAGTTTGTTTTTTCCCCAATCTTGCAAAGCTTTTGCTTGTCTCAGCCAAGGTCTTCCCAGGAGCAAAGGATAGGAAGTCTCCTGTGGAAGTGCAATAACAACAAAATCCAACACAAAGTGGCAACCCTGTACTACCATCAATACCTTTTCAATAATGCCAAGTGGCGCAACCCGATGTTGATCTGCCAATGTAACCGTGAATGGTGCCAACTTGGTGGGGTTCAATTTCAGCTTCTTCATTGTAAAATCTGGCATCAAATTGATACCAGAGCCTCCATCTATGATGACACCTGTAAGAGCTTCATCCTTTATACAAACTGATAATCTCGAACTTTGGTAGTCTGCTAAGGATGCAGGAGGAAAATCAACCATGAAACCATCTATACTAGGTGATTGGACCAAGCGAGCAGAGTGTATAATCTTTAATAAATCACTTCTTATTTGTGAATCCATCCTTATAAGTTCATAGAGACTAATCTTGTGATGAATACCTTTCAAGATCTGTTCAATGTTTACCTCCTGAGTATTTTCTTGTAGACGTGTTGGTTGGCCCCTTAGAGAAGTAGTCATTTCTTCATAAGCTCCTTCAATTTCCACTTGGTCCTTCCATCCAGACTTCTTTTCTTCCTCTTTCTCCTGAATTCCTTGTTGTTCCCCCCTTAGGTTTGCTGCTGCTTGCCTAGCTCTGGTCATCATGGGCATAGCAGAGGATGAAACAACATAGGATTGAGTAGTCATACCTTCTACTGGTGGGGAGACTGTAATCATATGAATTGGAGCAGGACGACCTCTTGGGCAATCTTTGGTATAATGATCCTTGGCCTCTGGACAATGTTGACAGGGAGGTGCATCTTCTGGAAGAGAACACCTATTTTGCATGTGGCCGTACTCACCACAATGATAGCATATCAAAGGTCTATTATACCTAGGCCTTGCAGGCCGATTCTCCTCTCTATTTGAAGTATTTGATGTACTAGCATAATATGAATCCAAATTTTGAGGGTTACCTCTCTGCTATGTACCCTTGAGGTAGTAGCAATCTCTGGCTTCATGACCATCTTTTCCACAAAATTGACAGCTTACCTTAATAGGGCAATTAGCATTGGAATGTCCATTGCTGTTACAGATTGTACATCAAATTTGTCTCCTTATATCCTGAGTGGTCTTCAAATCTTTTAACTCTCGGCGAAGTTGAGCTACTTCATCATCAGTGCGACGCAGTGGTGGCAAGACCTTCTCTTCTTGTTGATTTTGTTGCATCTTCAATGCTTCCAGTTCCCTCCTTAGTTGCTCAATAGGATCCAGCTCTGCAGCATACTTAGGTTGTGTATCCCCTTCAAAATGTTGCCTTGCTTCTTCAATGCGTGATGCCGCTGCAACAAAATCATTGAGGGTGGCATCCAATCTAAGAGACTCACGAAGCTTCTGCTGAGATGACCTTGGCAGAGCCTTCTCTATCCACTTTTTAACCAAAAAGTCACCTGGAGCATGTGGCAGACGTGCAACAAGTGCTTTTGTTCTAGTGTGAAGTTCATGAAAGGATTCACCTGGCCTTAGCTTCAAATTCTCTAGCTGATCTAAAGCTCTTTCCGAAGAATCACTTGGTCTGAATGTTTGTGAGAAAGCCGTCTTCAGAGCCTCCCAAGTAGTCAAATGGCCATCTGCATAATGACTAAACCATTTATCTGCAAGACCCTCCAATGTGGATGGAAAAAGTGCCAACATTGCATCTTCTCTATTCTGCAGACCACGTCCACGGCATAAAGAGATAAATCTCCTCACATGATCATCAGCATCTTCATATGCATATCCCTTGAAGGTAGGGAACTTGATGTTTAATCTGGAGAGCAAATGAGAAAGATCCTCCATTTGGACTGGTGTCTCTTCTGACGTATCTGAGGAGAAGTCTAGAGTTCTCCTATACCCTTCTTTGGACAATGGTGTTGCACCCAAATCAATAGACAAATTTAGGGAAGGCAGAGGGGAATAGACTCACTAGTCGTGGTTATGGCTAACTTGTTTAGGCTCCTCCGATCACGAAGAGACTCCTTATCTGCCCGTGTATGGGTCATGTACCTACTTGCAAATGTAATAGGGCAAAAATACCTCTCACAGAAATGCAAAGGTCCCACCGTGCGTGCCAAACTGTAGAGGAGGTACTGGGGTATCCGCTTTTAACAAAGGTAGAGAATGAAGATTAAACACGTCCAGTACGTCACCTACTCAAGGGGGGTTCTCTTTAGGGAAGTATACCCTTTAACATTTCTGTGAGCAGGCAGACAACAAGAATTTTACAGAATGGTAAATGCTTCAGAAAATATGGACAACAAATGACCAAGGAAGACCAATCACTTCTTGATTTGACTCAGATGATTACAAGGTTGGTCAGATGCTCAAAAGTGCAGGCTTAGAAGGCTAACATGCCATCCTAGAAATAAATAAGCTCAATGCACAGAATCTTCTCACCAGCTTAAGGGGCTAATTACATGCAGTCTAACTCAGAACAATACAAATGGTAAGATTTGCTCAAGAGAATAGAGCTCAATCACCAATACTGACTCACGGAAAGGAAAGAAAATCCAAGGCACTTTCTTACACTATAGTGCTCATAGCCCTCAACTGAGAAGCCTACCCTCTGTATCCACACTACAGAGTAGCTCCTACAATAGGCTTGAAACCACCAAGTGGAAGAGACGACTTCTGCACGTATGCCCGCATCAATGAAACTCCAAAAATGTACCAAAAATGTGTGTACCGTGTACATGTAACACCAAATGAGCACAAATCCTTTGATTTTATAGGCCCCAATAGGCCAAGAGGGCCTTGCCGAATCTTCACGTCCACTGATCACGCGCCGGTTGATTACCCAAGATTGGAGGGGTAGGTCAATTATTCCCCTTGATTTGAATTAGATCCACAAAATAGGTAGTCGCCGTGAATGGTTGCTGGCGATTCCACTTTCACTTTTTACCTACATTCTTCAATCATCCTGGTCAAAGGGGTCTTTGCTTGAACGATTGGGTTCTTCTTGATAAAAGTCTTGCCGATAATTGCTCTTTAGATTATGGTATACTTTTGAGTCCATCTTCATAACCTTGCTAAAGGAAGCGGTCCCAATGGAATCGTGTGTGTGTATATGCAAAATGTGTGTGTGGGTGTATGTGTGTATGTGGGTGAGTGTGTGATTTGTGTGTGATTGTAAGGGGGTGTGAGTGTGTAATGGTGCGGGTGTGTGTGGCATATGTGTGTGTGGGTGTGTGTGTGTGTGGGTGTGCATGTATGTGGTTGTGTATGTGTGGGAGTGTATGTGGGTGTGCACGTAAGCCGGTGTGTGTGGAAGTGTGCTTGAGGGTGTGTGTGGAAGTGTGTGTGTGTGAGTGCATGTGTGTGTTTGTGTATGTATGTGCGTATGTGTGTTATTGTGCGTGTGTATGTGCGGGTATGTGAGAGAGATATGGAGTGAGGGGGTGGAGTGTGTGCGCGAGGGGGGCGGAGGTGTGAGGGGCGGGTGTGTGAGGGGCGGGGGGCGGAGGGCGGAGGTGTGAGGGGCGGGGGGCAGGAGGGCGGAGGTGTGAGGGGCGGGGGGCGGAGGGCGGAGGTGTGAGGGGCGGGGGGCGGAGGGCGGAGGTGTGAGGGGCGGGGGGCGGAAGGGGATGTGTGAGGGGTGGGGGGCGGAGGGTGGGTGGCGGAGGGGAGGAGGGGGCGGGTTTTGCAGGTGGCCGGGGGGTTCTGCGGGTGGCGGGCTGCGGGTGGCGGAGGGGAAGAGGGGGGGGATTTTGCGGGTGGCGGGCTGCGGGTGGCGGAGGGGAGGAGGGGGAGGGTTCTGTGGGTGGCCGAGGACGGGGCGGAGAGAGAGAGAGAGAGGGGGGGGGGTTCTGCGGGTGGCGGGCTGCGGGTGGCGGAGGGGAAGAGGGAGGAGGGTTCTGCGGGTGGCGGGCTGCGGGTGGCGGAGGGGAGGAGGGGGAGGGTTCTGCGGGTGGCGGAGGGCGGGGCGGAGAGAGAGAGAGAGGGGGGGGTTCTGCGGGTGGCGGAGGGGAGGAGGGGGAGGGTTCTGCGGGTGGCGGAGGGCAGGGGCGGGGGGAGGGTTCTGCGGGTGGCGGAGGGCGGGGCGGAGAGAGAGAGAGAGGGGGGGGTTCTGCGGGTGGCGGGCTGCTGGTGGCGGAGGGGAAGAGGGGGGGGGGTTCTGCGAGTGGCGGGCTGCCGGTGGCGGAGGGGAGGAGCGGGAGGGTTCTGCGGGTGGCGGAGGGCGGGGCGGAGAGAGAGAGAGAGGGGGGGGTTCTGCGGGTGGCGGGCTGCGGGTGGCGGAGGGGAAGAGGGGGGGGGGGGGGTTCTGCGGGAGGCGGGCTGCGGGTGGCGGAGGGGAGGAGGGGGAGGGTTCTGCGGGTGGCGGAGGGCGGGGCGGAGAGAGAGAGAGAGAGAGGGGGTTCTGCGGGTGGCGGAGGGCGAGGCGGAGAGAGAGAGAGAGGCGGGGGTTCTGCGGGTGGCGGGCTGCGGGTGGCGGAGGGGAGGAGGGGGAGGGTTCTGCGGGTGGCGGGCTGCGGGTGGCGGAGGGGAGGAGGGGGAGGGTTCTGCAGGTGGCGGAGGGCGGGGCGGAGAGAGAGAGAGAGATAGCAGGGAGAGAGAGAGAAGAGAGAGAGAGAGAGAGGGAAGAGAGAGAGAGAGAGAGAGAGAGAGAGAGAGAGAGAGAGAGAGAGAGAGAGAGAGAGAGAGAGAGAGAGAGAGAGAGAGAGAGAGAGAGAGAGAGAGAGAGAGAGAGAGAGAGAGAGAGAGAGAGAGAGAGAGAGAGAGAGAGAGAGAGAGAGAGAGAGAGAGAGAGAGAGAGAGAGAGATCGGGAAAAAGAGTGAGGTAGAGAGAGAGGGAGAGAGAGAGAGAGAAAGAGAGAGAGAGAGAGAGAAAGAGAGAGAGAGAAGGAAAGAAAGAAAAAAGAAAGAAAGAGGGGATGGGAGAGAGAGAAAGAGAAATGGAGAGGCATGCGGGCAGTGGGGAGAGAGAGAAAGAGGAAGTTAGAGAGAAAGAAGGGGAAAAGAGGGCTGCTACAGTGATGGTACATAAGCCTTGCATCAAACTCGTTAATATACAGACGAACCTCTAATTCAATAGGAAATAATAAGGATGTAAACCTTTATTTGAAAGCAATGGTTCATCTTTCACATATTAGAGCGATTCAACTAGTTCAGAATGAGGAACAAACGCATAGAGTAACATTCACCACGTTCTAGTCGACATAAACAACAGGGGCCTTCAACTAATCTTATTGTTGTTCTTAATAGCATATTTAGAGGAACAGTGTGAAAAAGAGAGGAAGGAGAGGGAGGAGATATAGCATAATCTCTCCCTGACTCTCTCCCTTTCTCTCTTCCTCATGCACATTCTTCAAGGCTCAATAGAAAGTAGTAGATGGAGGAAGTCAATCCTCTACAACTACACAATTGAGACGTCGGTGGGGAAGGGGGGGACAGATAGGAACAACTCTTTGTCCCTTTCTCTCTCTCGCAACAAAACATCCCTGATAAAAAACCGTATTAAAGAAATAATTGCATACATAGCACACATATAAATACATATTTAGAAGTACACGGGTTACTTGACTCACAGGTTCACTTATTTCTTTGCAATCACTCACACACACACATCAAAAGAATTATTTATTTAAAATCTATTTATACTCTCACTTAACTATGAATACATATTGACTTCTTTATTTTAGTTTTTGTTTTACTTATCTTAGAATAAGAATTTTATCTATTTTAGAGTAACAAGATTTACTTACTTTAAAATAATTTTAAAAGTATTCAACTCCCATAATACTATTCTATTTAATTAAATGGTTTCAAAAATAGTTAGGGGTGTTATTTCAAAATTCTATAATTAAAATCCATTCAGGCCTATATAATGTGAGGACACATAACTATACCTAACACATTTTCATAAGTTTAACACACATACGATATAACTCAGAAACATATATACAAACGTATACACTTCGGGTAGTTTCTCATTTTACTTGGGTCATAATATTTAGGGTTTCACTCATCATAGGGGAGAGAGACATTGCATATTAAGGGTACACATATAAGTACATAATTTAAAATATGTATTCATGCCGAAATGAACATACCAAGAAGGCACAGATAGACATACATTCATAGAATACACATAGGGACTTAAATCCAAATGTTCATAAAGATTTCTCATACATAAACATAAGTGCATAGATAAACACAAAAGCACATCGCTTACATACACATTCAATCGCACATGTATAGGAAGAATTCAGTCTTATCTATGTCTTCTACATCAACCCACATGCTTACACATGAGCATATACCTAATCATGCACATGCACTTCACAAGTATATACCCGCAATGTTGATATACATATGATAATCCTTGCAATATCATTGGATGGCTTAGACACAAACATTTAAGAACGTAAGGTAAATGCATGGGTATCACGCATATATATCTCTTCTTGTGCTATTCAACTGAGGGTTAAGGTTTCAATGTGAATTCAAATATATCTTCTTGTTCTATTCAAAATACATGTAGAACTTCTCCAACCTCGAGGTACTCAAGAGAGAGGTGAATCAATTCAATAAATGATATCAAAGAAGTTTTTAAGAGTTGAGAGATAACTGATTTGGAAGAAAATTTTTATTTTTTTGGAATGCCACTCAGAGCGATGGAATTGTTCTAACATCTTATGGCTGATTTTGGAGTTGGTCAATCTTGTGCCACCACCATCTTCACTAAGAGTTAGAGCGCATTGGCAGTTGCGAGGAACCTTGTGTTCCATGCTCGCATTAAGCACATTGAGGTGCATTATCATTATTTTAGGGAGAGGTTCTCCAATGGATAGATTAGTTTGGCATATGTGCCCACCTAGGAGAACATTGTAGACCCTTTCATGAAGGCTATGCTAGGAAGAAGTTTGAAACTTTCGGCAAAGCTTTGGGCTTACTTCATTTTGTGGATTGATTCCACATAGCTTGGCTATTCCTTATACATGAGTGCCGGCTCCTTGTTTTCCGCATCACTCCCTAGGTGAATTTCTTGATATATTTAGGTAGTGATGCCTAAAAACATACTCAGACCACCGGGGCACTTTTTTCCCTCTTTAGGAGGTGTTTTCCCCTAGCTTGTATATACGCCTATTGCCCTAGGGGGTCACACAGTTAGTACTGTGTGTTCTGCTCCAAGCTTCTTCTTCTTCCTTCTGTTGTTTGTGTGCTTCCACAGACCTCAAACTCCAAGAGAAAGGCATCAACTTTATGAGTTTTTTGAGACGAGCATTAAGGTCCTAATAGAAAGTTAAGAATCATAATCCTCCTCTATCAAAAATAAATAAAAAAGCAGATATTTCGAGGTTAACTAATTTACAATGTATTTACATATACTTCTTATCGAATCAGTATTCCATTATGATAAATACCAAGTTGTCACCTTTCCTAACGGCGAGCCATTCGGGGATTTTTTAATCATAAAAAGACTTACCAAAAGAACTTAGGGAGTTTTCAATCATTAAAAGGTTCATATATGGACTTAAAAATTACTCGCGTGGTGCAGATGACCGCAATAATCAAGGGAAAGCAGATCTTGAATAACTTATTTCGTTCTTTGAATATCTACATAAGTGACCAGTACCCAAAAAGCTAGATTTGAGGTTTAATCGGTTATTTTGGATCATTCTTATGGTTTTCTTTGTTTGTAAACTTCAAACTGAAATATGAGGGAGTTCTCAATAAGAAAAAGCTTGCAGGTTATTTAAAATAACAATGACGCGTTATATTCTTTTTTTTAAGATTATAGGTAGGAAAAAGATCACATTAAGTTATAGAGGAAGCAATGCAATCTATTCTGATCTATATATCTCTCAACTAAATGTTTCCGATAAACTTCGATGAAAGGATGATCATGGTTTACTGCAAAGGATGAGACGCATAATATTGCCACTAAGGTATTTTTATCAATGAATTTAGTTAGCTATGATTTATTAGAGAGAATTACAAAAAAAAAAAGATCTTTCTAGAAACAAGAAGGGAGCCTTTTAATAAAAGTTTATAAAAAAGACTTTCAAAAAAAAAATCGTTATTCTTAACTTACTTCTATAATCTCTACAATAAAATTACAATCAAAATATAATCTTGAAGGACAATGTTTTACATCTTTTAATCAGAATTTGAATCAGAGTGGTGAAATGTAAACTTGAAGACTTCACAAAGACAAATGTTCTACATATTTCTATGAGAATTTGTATACTGTTGGTGGAATGTGCACTTGAAGATTTGTTAGTTCTTCATTTTCATGTTCATAAATTACGTTAGTTTTTTATGGAAGACAACATCCAATAACATCACAAGAAATAAAATAGATCTTCATTACTAAACTGTCATTTGATCTTGTTCTTGGTCTTCTTCTTTAATCTATTTTCATAACAAGTGGGAGTTTTTCTAGAGCTCTTGTGTCTTGTCCAAAAGTGAGGCTTGCGAGCAACTGTATGTATGCATGTGTGCATGTGGGAGACTCCGTGACTAAATGCATGACTCATAGCATGGTGAAGGCGTTCACACCACCTACTAGGCTCTTGAATGAAGATTTTTTTCAACAAGGATCCATTTTTTGAAAATGGTCCATATGTGTCTCATGGCTCTACAGTCATTAATATGGCATCATTGCCAAGGACGTGTCTTATCGACCATTTTGGTTGGAGGAGGACTTGTGATGAGATAATTGCTCTTTAGTGTCTATAAAAATGGATGTCCCTAGGTCACGCTTGTTGTAGACCATTTGGTGATTTCACGAGTGATTATTTGATATGGAAAGAAGCTTTACAATAAGGCATTGAACTTAGTACTAAGTTATGAAAATAGCTAGAAGAACAAAAAATGAAAAATCAATTATAAACAAAACATGATGTCCCTACACTAAGTGGGTTTGAGAGATGTCATTCCTTTGAAGATTAGATGCTTGATGGTATGACGGAGTGGAAAATCAGTTTCAAACTATTGGGAATAAGCCTAGAAGTACTTAGGATCAAAAGAAGTGAATCTAGAACACTTAAGAAAAACCCAGCATCCTTCATATGTAGAGACATGTTTTAGTGGGAGTACACCCATATCAAGGGGTTTGAGGGAAAAATCAACATGGATAAATTCTAGCATGTCGCCTAAAACAAAGGGAACCATAAAGCACACCAAAACTGTCTTGACAATTGTTTGAAAAAGTTCAATTTCCAATTACATTGATTTTTGCATGTACGATCTTTAAGTGTTTTTTTTTGGACATCATGTTGCCTACAAATTATTGGAAAATCTAGTATGCGCTAAAAATATTTTATTAGGTACATCCAACAAAAGCCCTTGATTCTTTGCATAAAAGGAAGACCTTGAGAGCTGATTTCCATATTTTGGACCCCAAGCCACCTGATTTGATGTACGCGATTGAAGATGTTATCCGTTCTTTGAAAGGGATTGCAATATTGGGCTCCCAATATTAATACCTTCGTTCAAGAAGAGAAACCCAGGACCATTGTGATTGCATGGTCTATAATAAAACATTTGGAGTTGCATAAAGTAAATTTTAAGAATCCTTTCTTCAATTGAGCATTGGGTAAACAAGTGCATATAAAACAACCATAATTCTATGTACATTGAAGTATTGAGATTATGTATAGAAATTAAAGAAAGCCTATTATCGTTTGAATGAAGCACCAAAAAAATGGTATGAGACTCTTGTAAAGAAGCTGTTGCATATTCAAATTAAAAAATTCAAGTCTCATTATCATCTTTGGATTTGGCAAATGATTTTAGAATACTTTCGGTGGCATATGTTGATTATGTGATCAATATGGGAAATCAAGGAAAGATAGTTGTTGATCCTCATAGAAAATTATAAATAAATATTTTATTTGGGATTTGGGAGATCTAAAATATTTTCTGTTAGTAGAATAAAATTGATGGTACAAACTATTTGAAAGATTTTAAATGATTACTAAAAAATTTATAGAAGCACCACTTTATGATAATTCTAAACTCATGGATGATGGGAAATGACTTGATGATGATAATATGTGCAGAATAATGGTTGGAAGTTGAAGCTGAGCAAGGATTATGAGACTACACTTAATTTCTGTAGTCGGATTCTATAGTTGCTTTATGCATAAACCACGCAAATCTCATTTGCATGAATAATAAAATTTTTTATATATTGAAAAGCACTTGTAAGAATTTCCTAGCTGATCCGAGAACAAGTAGAAATTCTTTTCTCTTTTTGTGAACTCAATCTATTTCATGGACTACTAAGAAACAAGCAACTATGGCATTTTCACATCCTAGATATGAGTATCAAGAAATTATACATGCTTCTTGCAACGTGACTTTTACCATGTGATATGAAATCACATGAGAGTCCAACATCACTTTGTTCATGGGAAGATAATTCAAGAGAACCCAAGCTGATAGATATGACTTTTAAATATCAAGTGGTTGACATCTTCACAAAAGAACTTTAAAAGGTGAAATTCATCAATTTGATAAAAGCTTAAGGCATAGGGAGGCTACATTTTTGTTTATGTAGTGAAATCACATGATAACTTTGATTGTATCGATATTTTTCGGTACCTTAAATTTTTATATGACCTTATTTTGAGCTTGAAGAGGAGAGCGGATGATGTTGCAAGTATGTCCAATAGAAACATACATAGCAAAAATATAATGATAGAATCATTGCTCCAGAACTGATGTATGCTTCCTCTTTCCCTATGTCACCAACAATCCTCGGTTTATGTCATCCTCTTATTGTAAGGAGATTTCGATCCTTGCACTAATTAGCTATCGGTTTGTATCCATTCTCGAAGTTACGAGATATATTTAGTCTCAACAATCTAGAGTACTTTATAAATATGTAGAATTATATATAAAAACGTCACATATATAGATCAAACTCATTTACATCCACATGTATAGTTGTTCTATCATTCTCATCCTAGTTTCACAAAGATCCTATATGTCAAGTCTTGGTGGTTCGCGTGACTCACAGTAGACAGTACTTGTGTCAATGTCTAAGTGTACTGGTAGGTTTGTTCTTCAGAAGCAGGGGTTATATAGTGATAACATATTCATTAACTATGAAGGCTCAATGTGATTTATGTGTTCTGTCCCCAAATCAAGATATAACAAATATGGACTGTTCTCTTATTTCCTTCATTCATATTTTTATTCTTAATGTAGGGTCCGCTTCTACTTCGCCATCCAGGAGCTTATGCACGCTAATCAATCAGCATATGAATGACACCTCTCATTTGCGACCTTCGGGGATCTACAATTTCATGAGCCTGCATTCATTTTTCGAGTATTCGTTTTCAGAATAAAGACTTCTCAAGGTTGCCTGCCCCCCTTTTGTTCTACAATAAAAGATTTTTATTTATACTTTTCACATTTGAAGGTCCTTTGATTTGTATGATACTGGATATGTATGGTTTCGTTGTGTTGGATGATGACATCCAATGCATTCCGAGCTGTCAATTATGGTCTTAGTTAACGTGACCTCGAACTTTTGTTGCTCTCGGAAACCATATCCATTTTCTATGCCGTCTCTCATTACATCATGCATAACCTTCTGTGTTTGTGCAAATTTTTAATTATCCCCATATTAAATCTGACATTCCAGCTTTAGGCTTCGGTTATGTGTCTTCTAGCCGTTGTATGCTCATGCGTCAAATAAAAATGTTTTTGCGGAAAGGACTTTTATGTACGCATATGTTACTGAGAGCTGGGGAACTTAATGTTGTAGTCAACATATTATAGAAAATATGGACACTTTAGAATGGGCTGTCAATGATGCTCACAATCAAGGTCACATTTGACTCCTAACATTTATTGTATAGTGTTGGATCCATCCCATTAGTGTATGCTTTTTTTATATGAAGACTAAGTAGTATCCGACCAATGCATTGCTTATCTCCATTAGAGAATTGGACGGTTCTGGGCTTTTAAGTGCTCGTATCTTCTTTTCTTTCATTTTATAATAGAAATTTTGACCAAAGCCTAATCTCCCTTATATCTTGAATCTGATTTCAAAGAACAATTATGTAAGTGAAGGGATATAGTATCCATATGACTGCCTATAACGCAGCACAAAGCAGAATATAGACTACCTGAATGTGACACTTGGAAAAGAACTGCACACTAAGGAAACTAGTTTGAATATGCTCAAAGGAAATACATTAGCCTAGGGCTCACAACTATCCTACCATAGAGAGGGGTTTAACTTTCACCCTGTGAAGAGCAGAAGGGTACATTGCTTGTATGTGTCTCCCTTCCAACGTAAGTCGTTTATTAAACACAGGTTGCCCTTTTTCAAATAACATCCGAATAGGTTTCATTTCACTGGCATGTCATGAAATGTGTGTATAGGACTCAAAGAATAGTAATAACCATGGTGACCTCATATTCCGATTTATGAGGTTAAAGGGGTAGCACAGATCCATAAGCGTTTCTTGATGAGGAAAAACGACGAAACTAGTCTGCCCATTTAGATGCACAAATTTAGTTTTTAAGTCAGACAGTCTCAGATGAGGATATAAGTTCTAATGAACTCACTCGCAGTATGCACTGCCGAAAGACAAATACAATGGACGTTGTAATTTTAGCTAAAAAATGTAAAGTCCAATATACTAAGAACGTCTGTCAATATGTGATAAGGATTCCGTTCAGCACGACTAAAGGGGACTAGCTGACAGTGCAAGGATATGATTTTTGTCCCGCATACTTTCTCTATGCGAGATCAGATATATATTCCATTGTGCTGAAGAATATTAGTATCCTCTTCATACTATCCCGGTTGATGTCAATGGTAAATGGTTTCTGAATATCGTAGTTCGCATATGCCTCCTCCTTGAAACAATGTGTCCTTTCAAGGTTGCATGCCCGTTTTCGTAATTTGTAGAACAAGCCAACTCATATTTCTAGGTGCAGTCAAACGGCTGCTCATCCATTTATAAAGCATTTTTCATTGAATTTATAAAGCGTAGTGCTTCGTGGGATAGGCTCTTAACGTGCTGTCTGACGATGTTGAATACACGAAAAGCATTTGAATATGCATTGAAATGAAAGTAACCTCCAATTCATGGCTTTCTAGCTATCAGCTATAGCTTCTCTGTGTGGGAGTATTACAGATGTACTCGTATTGAAGGTGACCTCGAAGTCATCGCCTTTGTTTTGTTTCTTCTTCAGCCGTTGAGTAACATTAAAAAGCGATTCCGTACGGAATGCACGCTTTTAGCTCCGCAATGGACTCTTGCTAATGGTCGTTATCAAGGTAACATCTGAGTGGTTGATTGTTAGTGTTTTACTTGCAGAGCACGAGGTCCACAAGTTCTTTGTGCGTATACACATTGCCAATGAGTCCCCGTAATCTGTCATGGGTAAACAGTTCCACTAAGCTGGCCGCTCCATGCGTAGAAATAAGATGCGGGGAGGAATTCCAAGAGTGGCATACAGATATAACATCATGCAAGTTGGAACTGCAGCTATATCAAGGAATTGTGTTAAAATCGGTTACGACCGTTGGCAGTGGTTGCAAACTTTGGTACAGGTCTCAATACACGTTTACGTAGTTCTATGCGCGATTCAACAGCCTCTGACCTACTTCATGGGAGTAACACATGTTGGGAGGAACACATTCATGGGAGTAACACATCTTTATCTGAACTAAGTGGTTTACTGAGCATCGCAGACCACATGAGATGGGTGGATACATATGACAGTTAAATCTTAATTTACTGGACCAATTCGTGGATAAAATGGTACTTTAGGTCCACGTGCATGGTTTTTCAGGAGTCTTTTGGGTTAATGGCAAGATGAATACAGGGTCGATTATCGCACATGATTTCCAAAGGAAAACTTAAGCTCAGAAGTACCTTTTGTAACACCATGTGCAGCCACACTGCTTTGGCTGTTAACGCAAAGGCGTCAAACTATGCTTCATCTTTGGTTTTTGGAGCATCACTCAACCATACAACCTGCAAGAGTAAACACACAACCAGGACTACAACTTCGAGTATTGAGATCCCCCCAGTAAAAATCCAAACAGCCGAGCAGCTTGAGTGGTGAGTCTTTATGAGGGTCACGATAGTAGCGAATGCATAATATTAAGTGTAACCGCTTTTGTCAGTAATCGATCTATAAAAATAAGGTTTGTGAGTACCCTTTTTGGAGAACCTCTTTGTCATATAATGAATGAAATGGTTGAAGAACATGCGCACCTTATCCTTCGACCATCTTGAACAATCTTAGTGGCCAATGGAACATCCATGCGTATCTATGTACCTTCTCTTTCAATGAAAATAAGGCGCACCACTTCCACTCTATTTTTCCATCTCTATCTCTCTTTGTGTGTGTATATATATATATATATACACACACATATATATATATATATATATATATATATATATATATATATATATATATATATATATATATATATATATATATATATATATATATATATATATATATATATATATATACACACACACATATACACATATATATATATATATATATATATATATATATATATATATATATATATATATATATATATATATATATATATATATATATATATATATATATATATATATATATATATATGTGTGTGTGTGTGTGTGTGTGTGTGTGTGTGTGTGTCTAGACCTGCTATGACAAAGCTCTTTACAACCCCTATCGAGTTCAAGTAGTCTCACAGTTAGAAACTGGTGAATTGGTCAAAGACATTCGTCCACACATGTATGGGAACTCCCACATTGTTACTTTTAAAGAGGGAGCTTCACCCACAATGAGACAAGAAACCTCGATAGTAGGCTGAAGCAACACTTTGGCCTATGGAGCCCATGAGTCCACATCACCAAATCCATACTCTCATGTAATCGTGCTAGAAAAATTCCTCCGCTAGAGCCGAGTTCCATGTTTTCAGCTCTCACATCTGCAAGAATTGAAAGGTATGTCAACCTCCCTTTGAGCTTTAAAGGAGAGCAAATGTGCATTCTTCCCAACCTATGCCCTCACAAACGCCCACACATGACTCTATTGTTATTGCACTCCACCAATAGCCTTCCCTCCATGCCAATGGAAAAGTGGCTCAAAAGTGGGAAAGAAGTCCATTAACACCTTGAAAAATCCTTCTTTCAAGCTTGCTACAAAACTATCCACTTTGCACATAAATAGCACAATGAAGAAAGAGATTCCTTTAGCTACAATAGTGTGAGTGAGTTTTTTGCTACATTTTGCTAGTGTAGTTCTCCGTTACGATCCATATACAACCTCTAGCAACAAGAATGCTATAATCCTTTATAGCAATTGATCACATACATACAATGGAGCCTCCTAGTCAGAAGAAAGAGAAACAAGTCCTACCCTCATATTCCAGTTCTACACTTGAATAAACTTGTATCTCAACCAATAGGTCATTCAAGGTTCAAGCTCTTTGAAATCAATAATCCTTTATCTTTCCACTTCATCCATCATAGTTCATGTTTCCATGTAGGATCCAAAGGAGAACGTTGAAGGCTTGAAACTACTGTAAAAATAGAAATCAAACATCTAATAAAAAACTGCATGGTCCATGAAGGAGGTTACAGTTCACAATGTTGATGATTGAGGGAATGGACAAAATTTCGGAGCTCATCAGAAAATATAAAATAAGTAGCAAGAATGATAGCATCCCTGAGTCCTAGTTCTCTATATCTCAACCTCTCCTTAAAGCACGAACACTTGTACTGAAGAGATATGTTGCGATTCCAATAGAGCACAACAAATCCAAGTGATAGATTCTACCTCTCACACAAAGCCTTATGAGGTTCAATAACAAAATAAAACTCAATGTGCTAGAATAGACCCCATGGGCTAACCGAGTATGGAAAAGTAGAAATCCCAATGTAGATTTCCAATGAGTAATGCCCATTGTGGCACTCAATTATTCAAGAACGTAGTGTTTTCTAAGGCTTGTAAAGGAGGGGGAGGTTTAACTTCTTTTGTCAATAACCAATCTATTAGATAGAATTTTTAATGAAAGTTTTAGAGAACCTTTTGTATGATAATTAATGACAAGGGAAAAGAGCATGTGCATCCTATTCTTGTAGCTTCCTTACCAATCATAATGGCCAATTAAACATCCATGTGTATATACGTACATTCATTTTCAATGAAAACAAGGTGTAGTACTTATGTTCTAGTTGCACACATCGCTCTCTTTCTCTCATTTGGCTTGAAGGATACTTTGAAGTCCATACACATATGGAGAAGCATAGGAACGCATGTTAGTGGTTGATTACCACTTTACCTCATTGTAAAAGTCATATTTGACTTGGAATCTTTGTAAACGCCTACCTAAAGGAATTCGTGGAAAAAGATTAATCTTGATTGAAGGAATATCTCCTAGAATATAGAAGCTAGACCATAGGTAGCCAAAAGTTTGAATTTGAATTCAAACTTTTACTCAATCACTATAAAAGTGTTCATGGAAAAGTCACGAAAAAAAGACTGATCATTCTTGAGCTCATTACTGTCAATTCTGAGTGTGTGTGAGGCTTAAACTCTAGCCCACACCAATCTACACCATTAGGCAATATACCCTTGTAATTCAGAGGTAATATACCCTTGTGTTTATGTTGATGACATCATACTTATAGGTAATGATGTTAATGGAATCTGACAGATGAAAAATCATATGATGAAGGAGTTCAAAATCAATGATCTTGGTCTACTTAAGTATTTTCTTGGACTTGAGTTAGTCTATACTAACTCAGGGATATACATTACTCAGAAAAAATACATACATGATATGTTGAAGAAGTTTTATTTGCAGGATGCCAAAGTTGCAAGTACTCGAATGGAGGTAAACCTAAAACTAAGTGCACAAGTGATGAAGTTAATGGCATTACAGGTTATCAAAGTATGGTGGGTAGCTTGAACTATGCTACCTTAACAAGGACAGACATTGCATATGGAGTTAGTGTGCTAAGTCAGTTTATGCACAAGCCAAGGATACCTCACTTAGAAGCTGCTAAGAGAATATTAAAGTATCTTAAGGGTACACAACATCATGGTCTGTATTTTCCTTACACTTTAGGCATAGATATCAAGATCTATTCAGATGCAGATTGGGCAGGATGCAAGGATGATAGGAGGAGCACTTGTGGATACATTTCATTTGCAGGTGATAAGCCAATATCATGGTCTTCAAAGAATCAACCTATTGTTGCTTTGTCTTCTACAGAAGCAGAGTATAGAGGATTGGCTAATGCCACACAAGAAGCCATATGGATCAAGCTATTGTATACAGAATTGGGTTTATATACTAGGTCACCAATAATCTTTGGAGACAATACAAGCTCACTTCACCTTGCAGCTAATCCCATCTATCATGCTAGAACCAAGCATATAGAGGTCCATTACCATTATGTGAGAGAGAAGTTGTTAAGCAAGGACATTCAACTAACCTATGTATCAACCAACATGCAGTGTGCAGATTTGTTGACTAAAGCTTTGGATGGAACCAAACTTTGCAGGTTCAAAGCAATGATTGGACTCTAGGATATACATCAAGATTGAAGGTGGAGACCAAGCCATAATGTTTGGCTTTAGGGGGAGCTATTGGTGCAATTTACAAGCCTACACATTTGGCTTGAAGGATACTTTGAAGTCCATACACATATGGAGAAGCATAGGAACTCATGTTAGTGGTTGATTACCACTTTACCTCATTGTAAAAGTCATATCTGACTTGGAATCTTTGTAAACAGCTACCTAGAGGAATTCGTGGAAAAATATTAATCTTGATGGAAGGAATATCTCCTAGAATATAGAAGCTAGATCATAGGGAGCCAAAAGTTTGAATTTGAATTCAAACTTTTACTCAATCACTATAAAAGTGTTCATGGAAAAGTCACGAAAAAAAGACTCATCATTCCCGAGCTCATTATTGTCAATTCTGAGCGTGTGTGAGGCCTTCACTCTAGCCCACACCAATATAAACCATTAGGCAATGATCTTCATGCCAATGGATTTGTATACAAGTGTTCATTAATACATATATCTTCATTAGTCATTTCTGAGTTCTCTCTCATACTACTTGAACGTCTATCAACTTGTTGAGAGCATATCTCAGTCATTTCTTCACCAGAATCAAATATCTAAAGCTTGTTGGATTCAGCTCCACATTGTGTACGCACTATCAGAATTTGAAGAGATTCTATTCAGCCATTTCAAAGAAAAGCGCATCTAGGTGATCACTGGTCTTTGACTGCTACAATCCTAAAAAAGCAGGGGTAAAGGTTTACTTGCTAAATTGATTTCTCTTAGCATAGTTTATCTTTTTACATCATTCCACTTGGAATAGTTAGCTTGCTATGCTAATTAAATACCCCTAAAAGGAATTTTTCCAATTCCTACTGTGCTGGTCATACTGAGGAAAAGATCCAGTAGGTGTCAAGACATAAATAGAAGGTTTTCTTGAGATTTTTGAGTTTCAAAGTTATCTGTTTTGGTTCAATCATTACACACATCATTTCCAAACTACATAGGCCATTTTATGGTATCATTGGAAAGCTAAGGAGGTCCACTTATGAAGTTTGAAGCATTAGGGGGCTGGTACAAAGCAGGCTTTGGTAGTACCTACTTAATCTCTTGTCCATCCATCTTTCCCAACACGTAGGGGTCCAATGTCATAGTTGTCTACCTATGCCAATCTAATGAATATAGAGCATTGTAGATAGAACATTAATTGGTTTATTGAATACCAATTCCTGATAGTTCAATTATGGGTAAGGATGATGATCAAATATTTTACATTGATTCAGGATGCTCAAATCATGTAGCAAGAAATGTGGCTTTACTTTTTATTTTGGAAGATACTCAAAACAAACATGAAGTGCGAACAAGAGATGATACAAAGCACTTGGTGGAGAAGATAGGTAATGTGAAGACATCAGAGGGGAATATGAGCCTCTTAAGGAAAGTTTTGTATGTCCCTACAATTACCAAAAAATTAATAAGGTTTGGGCAGATTGTTGAAAAAGGATTGTAGGTTAGATTCAACCGATTTGGAGCATATGTTGAAGTTACAAGGCAAGGCTTTAGAAGGATTTCCAAAGGAGAAAAGACACAAAGGCTTTTCAGTTTTGAAGTGGAAGGTACAAAGAACATAGCTTTATTTAGCTATGGATCTCAAACTCATTGGAGATATGGCACAAAAGGCTTGCTCACATTGTGAGAGGACACTCAAAAAACTTTTTAGGGACCAAAGTGTACATGGTTTGCCTCATATCACAAGGCAACGCATGATTTATAAGTGTGAAGCTTGTCAATTCGGCGAGGTTCATAGACAGGCTTTCAATAGAAAAGGGATATGCGTATCAAAATCTTTTGGATAAAGTACACACAGATGTGTGGGGTCATACTAAGAGCCATCTATATCAGGCTCAAGATATTATGTGTCTTTCATTGATCATTGTACCAGGTGGACCATTTTGTTTTTCATGAAGAACAAGGATGAAGGTTTTAATTGTTTAAGAAGTATGTTATTCTTGTTGAAAACCAAACAGGTAGGATTTGAAAAGACTCAGATCCGATGGTGGAGAAGAATACTTCTCTTTTGAATTGGATGCCTACTTGCATGAAAGAGGCATTAATATGGAAGTCACTAAAAGGTATACACCCGAACTCAATGGTGTAGCATAGAGGAGAAACATAGCTATTGTTGAAGCTGCAAGATCCATGCTCAATGAAAAGGGATTGCCAAACTACCTATGGGTAGAGGCTATGTCTAGAGCAACATATCAGATAATTAGACTTCCATCTAAGTCACTAGATGGAGCCACTCCATGTGAAGTCTGGAATGGAAGAAGACCTAGTCTAGAGCATTGTAAAATCTTTGGATGCTTAGCCTATCCTCACATTCCTTCTCAAGTAAGAGAGAAATTGGATCCCAAGGCAAAGAAGTGCATATCTATTGGTTATGACCAAAACGAAAAAGGATATAGATTGTAAAATCCAACCAATAAAGGATTTTATGTGAGTAGAAATGTAATTTTTGATGAGAACAAATCATGGTTTGATGATGATAGAAAGTGAAGCGGCCTTATGACTTGGATGAAGCTTTTCGAGCACTCAACCAAAGGAGCCAAAGAAAATTTAAGAAAATGATTTGGAGATTGACCTAGAAGACTTGGAAAGAATAAAGCTATGGAAGAGCAATGGTAAAGCAAAGATGCAAGATGCTCCATATGGACGCGAGAGCTCACATCAACCACTTAGAAGGTCTTAAAGGGATAAGAAGAAACCAGAAAGGTATGGTTATGATACTTCTTTGGTCACCAAGCACTCAATCTACATTGCAAAAGGATTCAACCAATCAAGAACCTACCACATTTGAGTAAGCACAAAGCAAGAAAGCTTGGAGAAATGCAATGGATAAAGAGTTGGAAGCCTTGAAGGAGAATGACACTTGGGAGCTTGTACCTAGCATGCCATCTATGAAGGTAATTGGATCTCAATGGATATAGAAAATGAAGAGGAATCAAAATTAAAGTATAAATAGACATAAAGAAAGGTTACTTGCTAAAGGGTTTGCTCGAACTCATGGTATTTATTATGAGGAGACTTTCTCTCCTGTTCCAAAAATGCCTACAATTACGGTTCTCATTAGTGTTGATGCATCTAGAAATTGGAAGCTCTATCATCTTGATGTAAAGGATGCTTTCTTAAATGGATGGATTTCTAAGGAAGTGTATATGTCAAAACCTCGTGGATATGCAGATGCACATCATCCTAACTATGTATGCAAATTAAACAAAGCTTTGTATGGATTGAAGCAAGCTCCAACAGCTTGGAATTTCAAATATGTGGCTTATATGTAGGACCAAGGATTCAAAGCTAGCAAGGAGGATAGCTCTTTCTTCATAAAGAGTATTGGATCTAAAGTGATTTATCTATTTGTGTATGTTGATGATATTATTATCACATGGAATGATCTTGAAGGAATCCGTTGGAGTTAGACGTCTACAAAAGCACACGAATAGCACAACGAAGGAGACGAAGCTTGGAGCACAACACACAATACTGAATGTATTACTAGAGAATGTACAAAGATAAGTAGCCCATTAGGGAAATAGGCGTATATACAAGCCAAGGGAAAAAAACCTCCTAAAGAGGGAAAAAAGTGCCCCGACGGTCCTAGAGTGTTCACACACATCACTACCTAAATATATCAACAAATCCCCTCTAGGAGTGATGCCGTGAACAAGTAGAAGGCACTCATGTATAAGGGAGTGCGAAGCTATGTGTAAATCACTCCACAAAAGGAAGTAAGCCCAACGCTTTGCGGAAAGCTTCAAACTTCTCCCTAGGTAGAGCCTTCGTGAAATGGTCTCCAATGTTCTCCTACGTGAGTACATATGCCAAGCTGATCTCCCCAGCAGAGAACCTCTCCCTGACATAATGATAATGCACCTCAATGTGCTTAGTGCGAGCATGCAACACGGGGTTCCTTGCAACTGCCAATGCGCTCTGACTATTATTGAAAATGGTGGTGTCAAAAGACTGACCAACACCCAAATCAGCCATAAGGGGTTTGAGCCACACACACTCAACAGTAGCTATGAAAGCTGCCCTATACTCAACCTCACCATAGGAAGTGGCCACAGTAGGCTGCTTCTTGCTCAACCAAGATATACATGAGCTACCAAGAATGAAGCAAAAGCCACTAGTGGACACACGAGTGTTATAGCAACCAGCCCAGTCTCAATCAGAAAAAAAATGCAAATCTAGCGATAGTGATCCCCCCTTGGGATAAAACAACCCAAGTAGCCCAGTACCACTGAAGTAGTGAAAGATGCGCTTAACCGCCTGCCAATGCTTGCCCATTCTTTTTCCTGCACAAGATTAGCAGACTCTGTTTTTGGTGTAGAGGCCTCTACAACAACCATTCCAGCCTCTTTCAGGAAAGCTTGATCTGCAACTCACATAATGGACCTATTCTACGTGGTCTGATCTTCCTGCAACAGAACAGAGACTAACTCCTAAAATGATAAGGCATTTGTATTGCCTTTCACCATTAACCAAAGAGTATAACCAAATAATCTCTCATATGAATCAGGAAGACCATTCAGAACCGTCTGCACAAGTGAGCTATCTAGTATAACCTCATCAGCAGAAACCAATTGCTCCTTCAAGTCTTTGATCTTCGTTAGGAAACTGTCCATAGAATCAACTTCATTCATTGAAACTCTCCATTTTGGGAGCTAAGCACCACGAGCCTCATTCCTAGCTTGCTACAATGTGGTAAGCGTATCCCAAGCATCCTTAGCTGTTCTACAAGAGCAAATGTGAGGAATAATGGCACGTTTGATAGAAAAGGCTATCAATGCATGTGCGTGGGCATCTCTGCCATCCCAGCAAATCTGCTATGCAATAGGTGCATTAGAAACCGTAGCGGGAACAGGAATATGCAGAATATCAGCATCTTCGATACCTTCTGCATCAGCTTCAGTACCTGCAGTTGTAACAGTTGTAGGTGTGATAGGACGTTTTCTGACACCCTACACAATGTTCCACAGTCCTTTTGCAACCAACACATGTCGCATCATATAAGCCCATAACGCGTAGTTGGTACCATCCAACTTATCCTCAACACCCAACATACGGAGTACATCACTGCTTTCACCCATGGCCGGTGACTAAAATACCTTGATGTAGAAAATTGGTTGTATCTCAAAAAGTTGAACAGAAATGCCCAGATGAATTCCGTTAGACCTGTAGCAGACTTTGAGATGCTTAAATTGGCGAATAGAAATTGGTATATACCTTTGGCACAAAAAGATGAAATAGCCTGCACAAGCGTTGCGATAGTGCATTCGGAGGCCGAAACGAGCTCAGATCGTGATTTCCGCACCACAAAGCGAAACTGTTTTGATCTCGAAAACACGTTCAGTATGCTCACCGAATCCATGCAATTCTGAGACTGCAATCGAAGGAGTGTTGACGGCACCCTAGATGAAGGCGGAAGCATGCGAACAACACAAGGAAGAAGAAGAAGCTTGGAGCACAACACACAATACTGAATGTATTACAAGAGAATGTACAAAGATAAGTAGCTCATTAGGGAAATAGGCATATATACAAGCCGGGGTAAAAACACCTCCTAACGAGGGAAAAAAGTGCCCCGGCGGTCCTAGAGGGAAGCAACAAGAGAGTTCCCAAGTACCTAAAGGGGACCATGAATGAAGGGTTTTTTTATTCATTTACTTCAGATATTGAGTTAAAGGCCTATTTAGATGCAGATTGGGTCGGATCTAGAGATGATAAAATAATCAAATCCGGGTACGTATCATTTGCAGGTTTAAAAATAATTTCTTGGTCATCCAAGAAGCAACCAACAGTGGCTTATCTACTAATGAAGCCGAATATAGAGGTTTGGCTAATGCAACTTAAAAAATCATGTGCTTAGAAGCTTTGTATGCAAGTCTTGGACTTCATTCTTCAACACCTCACATTTTTAGTGACAACACAAGCTCACTACATTTTGCAGCTAATTTCGTAAACCATGCTAGAACCAAGCACATTGAAGTCCACTACCATTATGTAAGGGAGAAGGTAATGAACAAGGAGATTCGACTATCCTATGTCTCTACAGATATGCAATCTGGAGACTTCATGACTAAAGCTCTTGATGGTACAAAATTGAGTAGATTGAATTTGATGATTGGCTTGTAGGAAATCAAGGAAAATTGAAGACTTATTTGGAGGCCAAGCATGTTAGGCTCGAGGGGGAGCTATGCTTGATATGATTTGATTTATGTTCATTTCTAGTTCTATGTGTAGACATATTTATACCTCTTGTAGAAGAGTATATTTTATCTCTTGTAATTCTGAAAGAAAGAATGGCTTAAGTCATTGTAGCACGGAGAACTTCGAGCACAATCTCTCTCTCTATCTCTCTCTCTCTCTATCTATCTCTCTCTCTCTCTACATAGGCCACCACCCACAGCGCCCCCCACCCCCTCCTACACCCACCCACAGCCCCCCGTGTAGTCCCACAACCCCCCACCCATAGCGCCCTCCCCCTCACTCCCTCCTTCACCTGCCCACAACCCCCTCCAAGTCCCAAAGCCCCGTGCCCCCCTAGTCCCACAGCCTCTATCTCTCTCTCTCTCTATCTCTCTCTCTCTCTCTCTCTCTCTCTCTCTCTCTCTCTCTCTCTCTCTCTCTCTCTCTCTCTCTCTCTCTTTCTCTCTCTCCACGCAGCCCCCCACCCACAGTGCCCCCCATCCCCTCCTATGTTGGAACAACAATGTCCATTGGACCTTTTTACTCAAGAACTTACAACATGTATAGGAGCTCCTATAGTACTTTCTACAGCAAAGGGCGTTGGGCACCGTGGTTAGATCATTACTCGCCCATAATGTTGTTCCAAGTCTGAATCCACCTGGCATCGGCGTAGCGCGACAGTTTTTATGGAGATCCGATTTTCATATAAAACTTACTTTTTGAACAATCATATTGCGATAGCGTTTTTTTAAGAAACGAGTGTGTTGTGCTTTATTAAAACGATCATGTGATGGACAACTTTTCAAATGCTTTATTCTATCAAGAAACAAAACTATATAAACAAGTGCTTGGCTCATTATCTATTCATCCTACACCTAGTTCAACACTAGCTTTGGAGCTTTAGTACCTCAATAGAGGTGGTGCTTCTATTCTAGCACATGGGGAAGCCATGCTACTATTTTGGAGCAGGTTGAGGAGCGGCTATGGAGTTCTTCTTGGAAAAACAGAGTGTGCTCACACTCTTGCTTATGGAGAGGCTATTAGCAGCTTGGTGGTGGGGATCAGCCAATTACATGATGTATTTGAAGATTTTTTTCTACATGAAGATTTTGGGTTACTTCAAAGACATTGGATGGTGGTATACATAAGATTTACATCTTATGTTATGAATTCAGGTACATGTTTCTCTTTATGCACAGAGGTACTACTTGATGTTTATGGAGATAGTAACGTCCATATCAGGAGGATTCATATTCGGCATATATACAAGAGAATCAGGACATGTATGCTTTATGCATATTTGGTTGAGGTGTTCGAGAAGGTATGTTCATATGAGTTTGAGGATTTTTGGCAGCAGACTTGTTAGCATTCTTTGCTACTTTTGTAATTATGTGATCTTTTCACATACGTATCTGACTTAGGGTCTTCCATAGCCTAAGGTTAGATGAGGGTTTGTTGATTATCTTTTTTAGATTGATCATTCCTCTTTTTGTCACTCATATTCACTCTTCTACAACCTATTAGGTTACCCATCTCATATATATTCATATTTATGTCCATACATTTGAATATGTTTGTTACATTTGTTCAGTCACTCATCCATTTATTTCTGTTCACATAGAGTGGTTGAGAGTTTTGCTCCCACATTGTACATTGAACATTGGTATATATGATAGTGTGAGTAAGCTTTCACTTACGTAACACTTTACACATGTCTAATCTTTCTCTTTCTTTATCTCATCATTTGTATGATTAAGTGTTTTATGTTCATGTTTTGTCAATATAAGAAGATTTCTAGAATCTATGTTGTATATGCTCGACATATGGAAACTTGGACCTGTGGTATTAGTATTGGGCGTACCTAATTTCCAACACTTGGTATGAGAGCTTTAGGGTTTTGATATCAGAGTTTAGTCAGGCTCTAAGATATTAAGATTCCCAAACTTCCACATTTACAACATATGATTTAAGAGCATCTTCTAATATTTGACATTTGACATACACATTTAATCTGGATGAGTAGAGATTTGAGAATTAGACAATTCAATCACATGTTAATTCATTAGTGTGGAGTATGAATGTTATGATCTGTTAGTAGCTGAATACTTTTGGAAGAGTATGCAAATACCTTACAGAAGTATTATTTGAAGACCAAAACTTGATGAAGAGAAGACTACTTCAAATTCAAGGAAGAACAATGGTTTGGAGAAGATGAAGGAATGAGATCAACATCAAATCAAAGGTATCAGTTTTTACTATCAGATTATCATTTGTAGGTCATGTCTTAGAAGAGTAGTTATGAAGAGATTTGAGGGATTCAAGGAATGCTTTTATACACTTTCAGTATTTAAAAATTAAAGGCTACATCAAAATAGGTATCTAGAGGTTTTTCTAGAGAGTTTTGAGAGATCTCTTTCATGACAAGAAAGCTCATCTAAGAAGACAAATGTGGAGAGCATCAGTTTTGTTTTCAACCAATTTTGTCTTGTAAGTTGGTTGGATACCCAAGTACAAAATTTGATCTAGAGAGGTAACTCTAGAAAGGTAATTCATTATTTAGACAAAAGGTTGGTGAATTCAATCATAACAGTCATTTGAAACAAAATTTTGATTCAAAGTATATGAGGAGATGATAAAACATGATTCTATGTTCACTTCCATTTGTATACCATGTTTTTTTGTCTCTTAATCTTAGCACTAGAGGAAGAGAAAGATTTCATTTGAAGAAGACAAGAGTGCTTGCTACTTCAAGATGAAGAGAACAAAAGGTATGGAAGAGAAGTATGAAGATGTTGACATCATCAAGTGGAAGAAAGATGCAAAAGAAGAAAGTCCATCATTTCCAAAAGAAAAGTAAGGCTTCCTTTTCTCATTTATTTGCCATATACTTTTCTTACTTTATCCTCTACATCCAAAGACAAGTCTACGAGAACATCTTGTATATAGATAGTCTAAAGAAGAAGTAGTTTCTTGTGTTGCATTACACTTGGTCATGATTTAGTAGATTTGACAAAGAATTGCATTGAGAGAAAGAAAACAAGAAGATATATGTTTTGACTCATATATGTATGAGTTATGTTTTAGTTGAAGCTTTTAAGCAGGCAGTTGATATGTTCCCACAAAGAATCTTGAAGTGTGAATAGAGAGCTACTCGGTTTATGACAAGTTGTAGAGAAGTATATTTCTTATTTATCCAACTCTTGAGGTAAAAGTGTATTTGTAGAAGATGTTGGTGACTTGGAGGGAGGTTTTATGTTTGGAAAAAGGTAACATATTCAGTATTTTCAGAAAAATTCAAGAAAAATCACTTTTTTGATGTACCAAACACTTCGAGAATCTACTTTCTATGATTGTCTAGATTTTTGGATACATGCTTGTATTCAAAAAAGTGCTCCATGAAATCGTATCACTTGATTGAGAAGTGGAGTTAGCCAAAAGAAAGTCAAGCAAGTACTATCACATTTCACCCAGGAAGAATATGAAAAGATGAAGTATCAACTTGTAGCTTTTGGAGTTCTGAAGGTGAGAAGTTTGTCGACTTATCTTTCAAGTAGGAATTGCAGATTTTTGAGAAAGAAAAGTTTTACAACTTTGCGAGAAGCATGGACACTTAGAGACATTCAGGTAAGAAATCGAACATTCAATCATGAAGGTTTGATGAGAGCAGATTCTACATAGGTATTTTGTTTGAGAGATCATAGATCTTGGATGATCTTTTATGATCTTGAATGATCTTGAATGATCTTGAAGATCTTGAGTATTCATGAGTCACTTGTCTAACCTTTGTTTATAAGGTTCCTAGCATTGGAAGAAGTAAGTCAAGATTTAGGTTCTATGAGATTTGTGTTGCAAAGAGATAGAAGAAGATACTTGTTTTGTCGCAGAAACGTTATGAATCCAAAAATGCTCTCAGCAAGGTTTTTATGATAGATGAGCTAACCTTATTCTAGATTTTGGGAAGTTGATCAAAACATGAAAGTCATTAGCATCTGCAGTGCTAATAAAAGGTTTCAACAATTTTTTCTCAAGACACAGGTGTTGATGTTAATGAAGCAATGCTAAATCACTGAAGTTCAGATTTAATTGAAAGAAGAAGGACGTCCAAGATTTCATAAAGTCTGATATACTTTGAAGAATACTGGATACTAGTGTTAAGTCATCCAGGGGGTGATGAAACATGAAGACTTATTTTCAGCCATATGTGAAAGAATGCAGAGTCATACCTACAGGTATTCCTATTTTAGGTATTCCTATATTTCCTTTATCAATTTCTCTTTATGTTCCAACTTTGAAAGAAGAAGGAAGAAGGAGAATGTCTAGAGAAATTTCTTGTTAGGATGTTCTTGTTTAGGAGAAGGTACCAGAGTTCTATTGAAGAGAAGCTTGATATTTCACAGAGGTAAATTTTTTTTAGGTATGCACATATATGTTTATACCAGGTTCTGAAGGAAAGAGGTATGAAGGATTGATGGATGAAGACATGATGATATCATAGATTTTTTTTATGAGACTCATGAGTTGATTTTAGTTGATTTTAGTTGACTTTAGTTGATTTGAGTTGAGTTAAGTTGATTGAAGTAGAGTCAGAGATGAACCAGCTAGTGTTCATAATACACTAAGTTGTGAGTTATCAGTCACAGGTTCCAAGATTCAATTCCTAATTTTGTTTAGTGTATCTATATGACACAACAAAAGTATGTTGAGAAAGCTTTCGTAAGGTAAATGCAAAAATGTGGATCCTAGTGTATGTTTTCAAGTTTGAGAAGACAAGAGATAGCAGATTTAGAGTCAGTACTTGCTAAATTTGTTGTCAAGCAGTGATTGCTTGATGTGTACACTATTGGATATCTAGATTGCATATTTTCTCAAGTATTATGGTTCATATTCACCAAAGTTCAAGTATTTGAAGTTTGAAGAAAAGTCAAATTCAGTTTTGAAGAAGACTTTTGAAGAAAAGGTTTAACGGTCAATTTGGGGCATACAAGTTTTAAGTTTGTGATAGTTTGTAGCTTTTAAAGTTTGTGGATCCAGTTCAGTTTTTACCAATATGACATTGCAGGGGGAGTGTTGGAAAAACAATGTCCATTGGACCATTTTAGTGGAGAATTTACACCATGTATAGCAACTCCTATAGTATGTTGTACAGCAAAGGGTGCTAGGCACCATGGTTAGATCATTACTCTCCCATGATGTTGACCCAAGTTCAAATCCGCTTGGCAGCGGCATAGCGCGATATTTTTTATGGAAATCGGATTTTCATATGAAACTTACTTTTGGAAGAATCATATCATGATAGCATTTTTTTAAGCGATGAGTGTGTTGTGCCCTATTAAAATGATCATGCGATGGACAGCTTTTAAAGTGCTTTATTCTATCAAGAAACAAAGCTATATAAACAAGTGGTTGGATCATTATCTATTCATCCTACACCTAGTTCAACACCAGATTTGGAGCTTTGGTACCTCAATAGAGGTGGTGCTTCTATTCTAACACATGGGGCAGCAATGGTGCTATTTTGGAGCATGTTGAGGAGCGGCTATGGAGTTCTTCTTGGAGAAGAAGAGTGTGCTCACACTCTTGCTTATGGAGAGGCTATTAGCAGCTTGGTGGTGTGGATCGGCCATTCACATGATGTATTTGAAGATTGTCTTCTTCATGAAGATTTCGGGTTACTTCAAAGACATTGGATGGTGGTTAACATAAGATTTACATCTTATGTTAAGAATTCAGGTACATGTTCTCTTTATGCACACAGGTACCACTTGAAGTTTATAGAGACAGTAACGTCCACATCAGGATTAGTCCTATTCGGCATAGATACCAGAGAATCAGTATATGTATGCTTTATGCATATTTGGATGCGGTGTTTGAGAAGGTCTGTTCATATGTGTTTGAGGATTTCACGCAGCAAACTTGTTAGCATTCTTTGCTACTTTTGTAAGTATGTGATCTTTTCACACACGTATCTGACTTAGGGTCTTCCATAGCCTAAGATTAGATGAGGGTTTGTTGATTATCAAGTCTAGACTGATCCTTCCTCTTTCTGTCACTCATATTCACTCTTCTACAACCTATTAGGTTACACATCTCATATATATTCAGATTTCTGTCCATACATCTGAATATGTTTGTTACATTTGTACATTCAATCATCCATCTATTTCTGTTCACATAGAGTGGTTGAGAGTTTTGCTCCCACATTGTACATTGAACATTGGTATATATCATAGTGTGAGTAAACTTTCACTTACGTAACACTTTACACATGTTGTCTAATCTTTCTCTATCTTTATCTTATCATTTGTATGATTAAGTGTGGTATGTTCATGTTTTGTCAATATAAGAAGATTGCTAGATTCTATGTTGTATATGCTGGACATATGGAACTTTGGACCTGTGGTATTAGTATTGAGCCTACCTAATTTCCAACATCCTACACCCTCCCAAGGCCCCCTTCCTCCTCCAAGAGCCTGCCACCCATACTGCCCTCCCACTCCCTCCTACACCCGCCCACAGCCCTTTGCCCCCCGCCCCCCGCCTAGTCCCACAGTGCTCCCCCTCTCCCTCTCTCTCTCTCTCTCTCTCCCCTCTCTCTCTTGCAGACCCCACCCACACTGCCCCCCCACCCCCTCCTACACATGTCCACAACCCCTCGCCTAGTCCCACAGGCCCCCACCCAGAGCCTCCCCACTCCCACCTACACTCGTCCATAGCCCCCGCCTAGTCCCACAGCCCCCCGCCCTCTCTCTCTCTCTCTCTCTCTCTCTCTCTCACTACCACCCTCCTCTTCCCACCACTCCCACGCCCTCCCATCACCTCCCACGCCCTCCCACAACCCTCCTACACCTAGGGCCTCCCACCATCCCGCGCGTCACCCTCCAACCCCCTCTACCCTTCTCTACCCTCCATCTCCCTCCAACCCCACTGTCACCCTCCAACCCCCTCCACCCTCCTCCACCCTCCATCGCCATCCCCCCCCCCCCCTTTCACCTTCCACCATTTCTTCTTTCTCTCTCTCTCTCTCTCTCTATTGTCCATACTTTCGGCCCTCTTCTATGTATCTTATGTGGAAGGAAGTATCAACGTAATGAAGGAGACCTTATGTGTTTTCAAAGGAAGCATCAGGATGTTGAAGGAGGTGTTTGAAATACCCAGGAGTGTATTTTGTTTGAAAAGCTGGTCTCAAATCAAAGCCCATGAAGATAAGCATACGTAGATATTGGCTTCACGATTGATAATTATGATGCCACATTTGAATAAATCGTATGGGTGAAGCAAGCAAATGGGTTGCTTCATGATACAGTAGAAGATACAAATGTTGTCACCTTATCTAGAATAAAGGAAAAGAAATAGATAACCGACAACATAAATCCACGCATCTAAAGGCGAGTGACGAGTCAGAGTGAGAGTTAATACACTTCCAAACATTGGCGATGTAAGAAGCCATATTTGAAAGTGCATATTTTTGAGGATTTAATTTAAAGCTGATGGCGAGCATTATATTGGACCTAACCCTCAAATTTTGGGGCAATCAATCGGCGCATATTTAGTGAACGTGGGAAATCGGCAAGGCATTCTTGGCCTATGGAAGCCTATAAAAGCAATGGACTAGTACTCATGGGGATACGTACATATCTTATCTCCGACATCTCTTCTAGTCCTCTCTTTGCACTCTGTGGCTACAAGCCTACTATAGGAAGTCACTCTGTGGTGATGATACAGAGCATGGGCTTCCCACTGGATGGCTAATAGGACTACAGTGTGAAGGAGTGGCTTGGTTTTGTCATTCGTTGTGAGTTAATGATATTTCCTTAGAGCAAGTCTTCATATCTTTGTACTGATCAATGCAAGTCTCCATCTAGTTGTGTTCATTGTATTGAAGGATCTCTTGTATTGATTCTGCTTAGTTCTGGAATGGCATGTTAGCCCAGAGCATTAACTTTTAGAGCATTTCAGTTGCCTATGTTGTAATCATCTATTCGAACTAAGGAGTGGCTTTGTCCTTCACTATTGTCATTTGTCATTAATATTCTCTATGAGTAACTACAACACAGTGTATTTCTTGCAATCGTTCCTGCTCATAGGAATGTTAAAGGGAATACTTCCCTAAGGAGAACCTCCCTTGAGTAGGCGAAGTACTGGAAGTGCATATTGCCTGCTCTAGTTGAAAGTGGGCACCCCAGTACCTCCTCTACAGTCATCCATGATGTAAAAGGGAAATTTGTGGCTCTAACTACCTAAAACCATGAATCCATCGGTCGAGAGAATATCATCTAATTCCTAGCATCAGTTTTAGGTGAAGTTATTTGAATGGAAATTCAAAACTACCTCCAAAAGTAGGTACCAAAAGAGTAAGAAGGAGGTCGCAATTAGAGAGCTTGATTAGTGCCCACTTCATGTTCATTTGGAGAGATTGAAGAGCTTACTCCATAGCTCTATTATTGTACTCCCATTGTGCAATTACTCATTTGGAAATGTGATTGTAATTATATGTGAATCTATACATTTATCACTTACTTCTTCTCCATTTTGTTCTTTGCTATACTCACTCAGAATAGTAAATTTAGAAGCTCATATCCCGGGCTATACAAAACCGTATTCAGAGTTTTAAAGTGAAATGGATTTCTCTCTAAGTCTACCTTATGCTCCCAAAATTTCATGGGCATTCCAGTTACCACTTGTCAGAATTGTTTTCTTCTCTACTCACTAGTCGAATGTCTATAGAGCCTCGAAAATGGCTGGAGTGTTTAAGATTTTGCTTGATCGTGTTCTCAATGCTCAGTTGATCAATTGAAGTGTTTTTACTTGGATATGCAATCTAAGTCTATTTTCTATGTACAAAAGGACCTTTTCTAATTCTTACTAGGTTGAGAGCACTATTCAATTTTTCCAGCTGGTGTATGTACAAAAATAGCAAGTTTTGGGATCTAGTCATTTTGCAACTAGTCTATCTTGACTCAAACTTTTGAGCTACTTTTTCCAAAACACTTGGGTCATTTTTTTGAGGATTTAGGAAGCTCAAAGGGTCTACTAACCAACTCTGAAGTCTTAGTTGGCTAGTGTGAAGCTAGTTCTAACAGCACCAACACATCCTCCATTTGCATCCAACATGTCTCTTTACATAACCTACCTCTGGATTGTCCATAGTCCCCTCTATGGAAGCCTGTTCTCCTCTGACTCGTTGTGTTCTTGAGGCATTCTTCTATGGTGTGATTTCTTAGGCTAGAAATTTTGCAAGGTGAAGTGTTGCAAGATCTCCCCCTTCCTTGCTTTCCTCGTCTTCCCATTCCTCTATTAGCCCATCCTTTGCATGTGAAGTTCACTTGAGAGGTATTAGCCTCTTCTTCATTCTTTTTTCCTTTACCTTTATCCTTACTTTTATTTCTATATGTATAAATAGAAGAAGATTAGTTATCTCTAGAGTTGTCTCCATTCCTTTTGATCTTTGTCTCATGGGTGATGATTTGTCCCATCAAGGTGTTGAGGCCACCTATCTGCATATCCATATAAAGATCCATTGGTGTGGTGAAGGACTCCCACTTATCATCATCTTTGATGTCATTTATGATCGACCTTACTATATGTTCTTCTTCTATCTCCTCAGTGATGCTTGCAAGCTCGTCAGCCACATCCTTCATTTTGGTCACATAATCAGCTACACTCTGCTGTGGTTTCTTTCTCAAGGTTGTAAACTCCATCCATAGCTATTTCTTCCTAGCTCTTGTATTTGATGAAAAATATGAAGAAATTACTTCTTGAGTATCTTGGGAGGTCTTGCGATTCCTAATGTGAGGTAATAACAAATCAAATATTGCATTAAGTAGATAAGACCTAGCAAGAGCATCCTTTGCACACCATGTGGTCAACCTTTCTTGTTCTTCCCTTGTGAGTTGATGTTTGCTCTTGAATATTGGCATTTCTTCATCTCCTGAGATGTATCCATATAAACTTCTTCCTTGGAGATAGGTTTGCATCCTTAGTAACCATGCTGAATAGTTCCTCCTGTCCAAATTGTCAATGAATGATAGAAATCCATCCCCCACCTTTCTTTGATGTTGCTCTGATACCACTGTTGGAGGAGATGGTGGATAGTCTTGAGAGATGAAGTGGTGTTGCAAAACCTTGCTTCACACCAGCCAGGAGCAAATGGTGGAGATTTTAGTAGGCCTCTTTAGCTTCCTAATGATCACAAATAATCACTTATGTGCTTTGAAAACAGATCCACTTATCAATTGATCAAAATAGATGAGTAGGAAGTTGATCCAAGATCATGGACTTGCTATTTTAATCACTACACATGTTCAGTAGAATGAACAATGCTCTCACCTTGCTAGCAGTTAGCCAAATTCCTTTTGGTGGTATCTATATAACTTAGATAGCTACCAATCAAGAGTTAGTGGAAAAGATAGACTACATACTATGAATGAAGTTTAGCAAATTATAGGACTTGATCGACATTTTCAAGGTGCTTTTGACTACAAACAAGAGAGTAATATTTAGATAATATCTCATGATCGAGTAAAAAAAGAAGCATGCAACTTTGTAGCTATGGATTAGACTATATAATAATCCTATAGCACTTTAAATCACATCAAAGGATCGATCAACCATGCACTAAGAAAAAGTGCTAAGAAATCCATTCCTCTGAGATGGTCATAGCATAGAAGTGAGGTAGAGATATGATCAATGTATATGCATTAAATCACATATTAATACATTTTCATGTCAAGGTTCAATGGCACAATGTGAGGGTAGAGAAGTGCCTATGATATGATCACACTAATCACTTAAGCCCCTCTAAAAAGGAGCTCATAATCAAGCTCATCAGATAAGACTTTTTTATTTGCTTGTATATTTGAGTTTGGAGCCAATCTTTGAATTCAAACTCAAACTCTCACCAAAAAGTGAGTCCTTAACTATAGGATATATTCTCTTACCAATCATCTACCAAGTAAGTTAAGATTTGAATCCTCCTAACTTGTGAAAGTAGTGCATTAAGTGTAAGAACTTTTATGAATATAAAAAGTATATGAACTTTTACAAGGGAGTGATCATATATGACTATATGAAGTTGATGTTACTTATGCAAGTATGTAGGCTTGGTCTCTTTGCACCAACGATGCACTTTAGGGTTGCATCAAGCCTTGGGGGACTCACATTGTCCCTATTTGGTGGGCCATATTTGCATGTTGGATACCTTTCATGGGGAATTGTATTATAGGTTGCTCGTTGTGCTAATGCCAGCATAAGAAAGGGACCACCTTGAAAGAACTCAGAGAAGCTTGTAGGAGGTAGAAAAATGAGCTACAAAGCGACAGAGTTTGGTCTAGACAACTGGCACAAGACTAGACTTTGAACTTTCGGAGACACAAATAGACCTTACAATAATGTGACAAGCACAATAAAATGCACCAAGTACTTTGGAGCATCAACGAGAAAGAGTCGATACAAAACAGATAGGTTTGTGTATTGAATAGCTCAAAAAACATAAAATCTTTGGATGAGACAATGAACTTCAAATGCTCATAGCAGCCAATATGATTACAATTGGAAAAATTCATGTTGGATAAGTGATGAACATAGGATTGAGTGTATAGAATGCATACGAGTACAAGAAATAAGAAAATTATGCTTTTAGAATGATCTTGACACTAAAGAGTGGTACCACTTGTGAGAAATATGTGTTTCTCTACTTACTAGTCAAATCTCTACAAAGCCCCAAAATGGCAGGAGTGTTCTAGATTTTTATTAACCATGTTCTCAGTTCTTATTTGATCAATGGAAGTGTTTTTACTTGAATTACCTAGTTTGCTATGTTCAAAAGGAATTTTTCTAATTCCTACCAGCTTGAGAGCAACATTCATTTTTTGCAACAGGTGTATGTACAAAAATAGCAATTTTGGGAGCTAGTCATTTTGCAAGTAGTTTGTCTTGACTCAAACTTTTGAGATACTTGTTTCAAAACACTTTGGTGATTTTTTTGTGGATTTAGGAAGTTCAAAATTTCTACCAACCAACTCTGAAGTCTCAGTTGGTTGGTTTCAAGCTGGTTATAGGAGCACCAACTCATCTTTGGATTGCATTCAACATCTCTCTTTATAGAACCTACCTCTAGATTGTCCATAGTCCTAGCAATGGAATCCTCTTCTCCTTTGATTCCTTTTGTTCTTGATGCATTCTTTTATGCTGTGATTTCTTAGGCCACAAATATTGCAAGATGAAGTGTTGTAAGATCTCCCCCTGCCTTACATCCCTCCTCTACACATTCCCCTAATACCTCTTCCTCTGCGTATGAGGTTCACTTGAGAGATACTAGCCTCTTCTTCATCCTTTTGCCTTTAGCTTTATCCTTACTTTTACTTCTATCTCTATAAAGGGAAGAAGATTAGTTACCTCTAGAGTTGTCTCCATTCTTGTTGAGCTTCGTCTCATGGGTGACGAGTTATCCCATCAAGGTGTTCAGGTCACCTATCTGAATATCCATATAAAGATCCATTGGTGTGGTGAAGGACCACTTATCATCAGCTTTGATGTCATTTATGATCTACCTTACTATATGTTCTTCTTCTATCTGCTCTCGAACGCTTGCAAGGTGGTCTGCCACATCCTTCATTTTCATCACGTTATAAGCTACACTTTGTTTTGGTTGCTTTTCTTGGGTTGTAACCTCCATCCATAGCTGCCTCTTCCTAGCTCTTGTATTTGATGAAAAATATGAAGAAAGGACTTCCCAAGTCTCTTGGGAAGTCTTGCAATTCCTAATGTGAGTTAATAAGAAATCAAATATTGAGTTAAGTAGTTAAGACCTAGCAAGAGCATCCTTTGCACACCATGTGGTCAACCTTTCTTGTTCTTCCCTTGTGAGTAGATGTTTGCTCCTGAATATTAGCATTTCTTCATCTCTTGAGATGTATCCATATAAAATTCTTCCTGGGAGATAGTCTTGGATCCTTAGTGACCATGTTGAATAGTTGCTCCTCTCCAAATTTTCAATGAATGATGGAAATCCATCTCCCATATTGATTTGATGTTGCTTTGTTGCCATTGTTGGAGGAGATGGTGGATAGTCTTTAGAGATGAAGTGGTGTTCCAAAACTGTGCTTCACACAAACCACAAGCAAAGTGGTGTAGAGTGTAGTAGACCTATTTAGCTTCCTAATGATCACAAATTATCACTTATATGCTTTGGAACATTATCCATGTTTCAATTGATCAAAATAGATGAGTAGGAAGTTGATCCAAGATCATGGACTTGCTATTTTAGTCACTCCGCATGTTCAATAGAATGAACAATGCTCTTAGCTTGCTAAAAAATAGCCAAATTCATTTTGGTGGTATTTGACTAGCTAAGATAGCTATCAATCAAGAGTTATTTCAGTGAAAAAGATGGCCTATACATTGAGAATGAAGCTTAGCAAATTACATGACTTGCTCGACATTTTCGGGGTGCTTCACACTACGGATCAGAGAGTAATGATTAGATGACATCTCACGGTTAAGTGAAAAAATAACAATGAAACTTTGTACCTATGAAGTAGATTAAATGGCAATTCTATGTCACTTTAAATCACATCAAATGATCAACCATGCACTAAGAACAAACAGTGAGAAATCTAGTGCTTTGAGATGGTCATAACGTAGAAGTGAAGTAGAGATATGATGAATGTATATGCATGAAATCACATATTAGTACAATGTCATTGGTAATGTTCAGTTTCACAATGTGAGGGTAGAGAAATGCGTATGTGATGATCACACTAATCACTTGAGACTCTCTCAAAATGATCTCATAATCGGGCTCATCACACGTGTCTTATTGATTTGCTCTTATATTTGAGTTTGGAGCCAATCTTTGAATTCCAATTCGAATTCTCACCCAAAAAGAGTCCTAAACTATAGGATATATGCTCTCAACAATCATCTACCAAGTAAGTTGAGATTTGAATCCTCCTAACTTGTGAAAGTAGTGCATTAAGTAGAAGAACTTTTACATGTGAACTTTTACAAGGGAGTAATTATATATGACTATATGAAATTCATGTTAGTTGCCCAAGTACATAGGCTTGGTCTCTTCGCACCAACAATGAGCTATAGGGTTGGATTAGGCCCTGGGGGACTCACATCGTTCCTATTTCATGGGCCATGTTTGCCACTTGGATACCTTTCATGGGGAATAGTATGATAGGTTGCTAGCCATGCTAATGCCACCCGTCAGAAAGGGACCACCTTGAAACAACTTGGAGAAGATTTTAGGAGCTAGAAAAGTGAGTTGCGTAGCAAAGAGTTCCGTCCAGCCAACTGGCACAAGGCCAGACTTTGAGCTTATGGAGACTCAAATAGACCTTTTGATCATGTGATAAGCACAACAAAATGCACCATGTACTTTGGAACATCAATGAGAAAGAGTCAATTCAAAAGACAAAGGTTTGTGTATTGACTAGCTCAAAAAACTTACTATCTTTGGATGAGACAATCAAGTTCAAATGCTTATAGCATCCAACATGATTACAATTGGAAAAATTCATTTTGGATGCGTGATAAACATAGGATTGAGTGTATAGAATGCACATGAGTACAAGAAATCAGCAAATTATTCTTTTTTAATGATCTTGACACTAAAGAGTGGTACACTAAAGCAAATGATCTTGACCGAAAAACTAAGATTACACCCAATCTATTGAATCAAATGCTTTGAAAAATTACATACATAAACTAGACACTAATACCTTTTCAATGTGTGCTCACTCATCCAATTTAGAGCTCTCTTAAGAAAGCAAGAACCTCTGCAAACTCACTATTGTTGAAGAAGATCATGCAAAAAAGTCAACGAGCTAGACAATGATGGCCACAAGTGTATGGGTATTGCTTCCATGTAATGTACAAGTGATTTAAAGAACTGATATAGACTCTTGGTGTGGTCCACATTTTTTAGAAGTGGATCTTGAATTCAAATGGAGGCAATAAAGGGTATTGAAGAGAATCAATTCACTTTCCCACAATCTAGGAAAAGTGAAGATCTACTTTGATCTACTTTTAGGTGATTGATTGATTCATTGAGTGCAACACAACCACCTCAAACTCATGGAAGCTAAGATCTCTTTATGTCCTTTTACATGTATAAAGATCCAGGCTTTTACAATGGTAAATTATCCATAAAAAATCGTTTTAAAAAATTACAATAAATGAGAATAGGTAAAAGAATGCTTCAATGGATATTTTGGCATAATCCAAACCATAGGTTTTTGATGTAGATCAAATCCACCTCGAGAATAGTGTAAGCTTGATTTACCAATAACTCACCCTCAAGCTAAAGTATGCTTGAGTCTTCATTGTCTACTAGGTTCATAACTTCCATTGATTTGAATTTACAGAGCTTTATTCCATAAAGTGGCTTTGTCATCAAATCTACTACTTGCTTTTCTATTGGAAAACAAGAAATGTCAATCACCTTTTCCATGAGGTCTCCCTGATGAAGTGGCGATGAACATCTATGTGTTTGATTATTGCATCAAAAATAGGGTTTGCTGCTAGATGCATAGAATTTACATTATCTTCAAATATATAAGGTTTGCAACTTACAAGTCCCAAACCTGTACAATGCAACTCACTGTTAAGGATAAAGGAAATATTGGTTGCTTCTTGGAACTCCATGACACTAGCTATTAACGTGCAAATGCTAAGTTACCAGAGGTACTTCTTCTATCATCTGTAGCTCCTATTTAATTTTCTCACCTTCATAAACATGAAGTTTATGATTCATCTCCAAAGGTGCACCTGCAAGTTTTGTGTTCTCCATTTCGAACTTGCAAAGTATATCTTGAATGTATCTTTTCTAAGCTAGATACATCCACTCATCTGTATAAATCATTTGCATACTATGTAAATATGTGAGCTCACCTAAGTCATTGATTTTGAACTCCTCTTGCATGTGTCTCTTCATCCTTTGAATGTCATTCAGATCATCACTTGTCAGAATAATATCATCTACATATACACATAGATAGATTACCTCATTGTGATACCTTTTGATGAATAGAGAAGGATATGAGTTTCTAGGTTTGAACCCTTGATCTTGAAGGTATATATCCAACCTGTAATTCGAAGCTCTAGGAGTTTGGTTCAATCCATAAAATGCTTTCTTAAATCTACAAACATAAGATGCATGATTAGGGTTTTCAAAATCTGAAGGTTATGATATATATAACTCTTCACTTATCCAACCATTTAGAAATAAATTTTCTACATCAAGTTGGAGGAGTATCCAATTTCCTGTAGCAGTTACACTAGTCAATGTGCTGATTATAGTCCTCTTTGCAACTGGTGAGAATATTTCCTCATAGTCTATACCATGCATTTGTGAGCATCCTTTGGAAACTAATCTTGGCTTCTACCTCCAAACGCATCCATATAAGTTTCTTTTAACTTAATATACCCATCTTCAACCAATTATCTTTTGATTATATGACATTGGAACTAGATCCCAAGTGTCCATCTCCTTTAATGAATCTATTTCTTCTTTCATATCCTTTTCCTAATTCTGGTTTCCCTTTGCCTCCTCATAGGCTGAGGGTTCTTTTGAAATTGAGTACTTTGCTGAGTAGATCGAATTCTTTGTAACAAATGTGGAATCATATTCATACCTTTCCTCTTGTTTATTTCTAGGTTCTTACTTAGAGCATTCTCCACACTACTACATCTTTGCCTTGCCTCTTAACTTCCATAGCTTGTAATCATTTTCCCTTTCATCCTAGTCTTCATTTATATCATTTCTTGGATCATGGACTTGTGTATTATGATTTCTTCCTAATTGATGAGAATCAGAATCAAGATCATATGGTAGACTTACCTTTTGTTTGTCTTCATCATACAAAGACCTGTTCTTAAAAAACAACATCTCTACTTACAATGAATTGCTTGGTTGAAGGATTATAGAACCTATAACCAATTTGAGTTGAGTCATACCCAATACACACTGCCTTTATCGCCCTTTCATCTAGCTTAACTCTTATTGGTGATGGTACTTGAACATAAGATAAACAACCAAACACCTTACCATGTCTAGGTTTTCTTCCACGCCATGCTTCATAAGGAGTCATATCTTGAAGTGATTTGGATGAATCTTTGTTCACAAGGTACACAACAATTGAGATAGCCTCTGCCCATCGATAATGTGGCAAGCTCTTCTCTTTGTAAGTACTGTAAAGGGAATAATCATATCATAAATAACTCTCCAAAATTGGATGCTAAAGGGGCAAAGAAGAAAGAGGCTAGAATGGCTGTTGCAGAGGCCTCTACATCAAAAACAAAGTTTGCAAATCTTGTGCAGGAAGAAGAATGGGCATTTACTACTCTCACTAGTTTTGACCCATCTTCTCATGATCAATGCATGTCTGCAGTAGACTCATATGTTTGGTATTTTGACAGTGGGGCAACCAAACATATTACCTCGCAGCGTAGTTTCTTCTCTTCACTCGAGCCTGCCCCTACAAGGAATATTGTTACATGCACCAAAAACTCCTCTTATCTTGTTATGGGAGTTGGTAAGATCATTTTGACTACTACTGATGGTAGTTCTTTCACTTTGTCAGATGCTTTATTTGTGTTAGGGATCAAGAAGAATCTGTTATCAGTTTCTGCATTAGCCAAGATTGGCTTAGTTGTGAAATTTGTTGATGACACATGTACAGTTCATGATCTGTCAAATGGCGATGTTATTATTGCTTCTGGCATTTTATGTCGTGGGTTGTATAAGCTCATAGACTATGAAAGGTCTGAAAATGATTTGGCATGTGTAGTAAATGATTCTTAAGCTATGTGAGATGCAAAGCTTTGGCATGCACGCTTTGGTCATCTGAATTTTGCTAGTTTTCTATGCCTATAGAAATCTGAAATGGTGTCCTCTTTGCCCAAACTTGAGGCACCTAGAAAACATGTTTGTGAGGGCTTTATTTTGGGCAAAATGCAGCGTTTCTCTTTTCCAAAAGATGGTTTAGTTCGGGCTACAGAGAAATTGCAGCTTGTACATAGTGATGTCTGTGGTCCTATGCAGATACCCTCTTTTGGAAATTACCTTTACTTCGTGACTTTCATTGATGATTTTCCAAGCATGCATGGGTATAACCACTCAAAGCAAAGTCGGAAGTGTTCATGTGCTTTAAATAGTTTTTGGTTTTGGCTGAAAATCTGTCAGCATGTAAAATGGGCACCCTCCGTTCTGATCGAGGGGGGGAATATATGTCTTCTTATTTTAATGCATTTTTGGCTGAATGTGGGATAAAACACTAGTGTACAGTGGCTTATACACCTCAACATAATGGAGTTGCTGAACGAAAGAACACGTCACTCATGGAGATGGCGAGGTGCATGGTCAAAAGTCAGGCTTTACCACATAGTTTTTGGCTTGAGGCTGTGATGTGTGCAGTATATGTGCTGAATAGGTGTCCCACTAAAGCGCTGTAGTCTATCACTCCATATGAGGCTTGGCATGACCACAAGCCATCTGTTGCTCATCTACGTGTTTTTGGTTTTTTGGCATATGCACTAATGCCTGAACAACATCGCAGAAAATTGGATGAGAAGGTAGTAAAATGTATTTTTGTTGGGTACAGTTCGGAAAGTAAAGGCTATTGTCTATATCATCCACACACTAAACGCATTCTGGTTAGTCGTGATGTTGTGTTTGTGGAAGATGCTATTCAGCCATTGCTTTCATGTACTAAGGAGACATCTGTTAGCTCCAAAGACATGTATGATACTTGGATGCCTCTTTTTATAGGTGGATAGTCTACTGTTGGTCCTGATGAGGCAACTTCGGAGCCTTTGCAGGTTTCATATGATGATGTAGATCATTCCATTTTTTATGCAGATCTACATGATGCACTTGTTGATGAGAGAGCTGATGTTGAGCAGGCAAAAACTATCCCAAAATGGTTGGTACAGACTTTGCGTGACAGGAAATTAGATGCACCTTTGTCGTATCTTACTCGTTTAGGCTCTTATAGTGCCTCCTTTGCATCAGATTGCTATTCTATGGCTGCGTCTAGTCTCTGTGATGAGAAGGAGCCTGTTTCTTTTGATGAAGCACAGAATTCAGAAAATTGGATGGCTACTATGCAATCTAAATAGGATGCTATATGAAGAATGGTACATGGTCTTTATGTGACTTGCCTCTTGGCAAGAAGACCATTGTCACTAAGTGGGTATACAAGCTGAAGTGTAAACCTGATGGTACAGTTGACAGGTATAAGGCTAGGCTTGTTGCAAAGGGTTATGCACGGGAAAGAGGCATTGATTTTGATGAGACCTTTGCACCTACATGCTGTATGACTACTGTTCGGAGCATTTTTGCACTTGCAGCCCATCATGGTTGGAATGTACATCAGTTGGACATTAAAACAACATTTCTTAATGGTGAGTTGCATGAAGAAGTGTATGTTTTTCAGCCCCGTGGCTTTGTGCAGAAAGGGCATGAAAACCAGGTGTGCAGGTTAAAGAAGGCATTATATGGTTTAAATCAAGCACCACGTGCTTGGTATGAGAAGATACATGCCTATCTAGTTGCACATGGTTTTGAGAACAGTCCAACTAAAAGCACCTTATATGTTAAGCGTGCTAATGATGTGCTTCTGATCATTGTTGTCTATGTTGACGACATGCTGCTCACTGGTCCTATTGAGAAGCATATTGCTGATTTCAAGGCTGATTTGCATGCCTCATTTGAGATGTCTGATTTGGGGCATTTGCATCACTATTTGGGCATTCATTTTATGCAAGTTGATGGTGGAATGGCTTTGTGTCAAACGAATTATATTGACACATTATTGCAACGTTTTGGCTTTGAAGACTATAAGCCTATTGCCACTCCTATGGAGACAGGTTTACAATTGAGTCTTCATGATGCTGGAGATGCATTTGATGTTGTTCTCTATCAGCAGCCTGTTGGACGCTTGATTTACGTATGCATTACTCGGCCAAATATTCAGTTTGCTGTCTCACAGATGAGAAGGTTTATGCATTGCCGAGGAGTCAAGCATTGGCAGACGGTTAAGCGCATCTTTCGCTACTTGAGTGGTACTCGGCTACTTGGGTGTTTTATCCCAAGGGGGGATCACTACCACCAGATTTTCATGCTTTTTGTGACTCTGATTTGGTTGGTTGCTATGACACTCATGTGTCCACTAGTGGTTTTTGCTTCATGCTTGGTAGCTCATGTATATCTTGGTTGAGCAAGAAGCAGCCTACTGTGGCCACTTCGAGTTGTGAGGTTGAGTATAGGGCAGCTTTCACAACGACTCTTGAGTGTGTGTGGCTTAGACACCTTATGGCTGATTTGGGTGTTGGCGAGTCTTCTACCACCACTATCTTCACTGACAGTTAGAGCGCATTGGCAGTTGCAAGGAACCTTGTGTTCCATGCTTGCACTAAGCACATTGACGTGCATTATCACTATGTCAGGGAGAGGTTGTCTGTTGGGGAGATCAGCTTGGCATATGTGCCCACACAGGAGAACATTGTAGACCTTTTCACGAACGCTCTGCCTACGGAGAAGTTTGAAGCTTTTTGCAAAGCTTGGGCTTACTTACTTTTGTGGAGTGATTTCCACATAGCTTGGCACTTCCTTATACATGAGTGCCAGCTCCTTGTTCACCGCATCACTCCCAAGGGGGATTTGTTGATATATTTAGGTAGTGAAGTGTGTGAACACACTAGGACCACCGGGCACTTTTTTCCCTCTTTAGAAGGTTTTTTTCCACTGGCTTGTATATACGCCTATTGCCCTAATGGGCTACTTATCTTTGTACATTCTGTAGTAATACATTCAGTATTGTGTGTTTGTCCTCCAAGCTTCTTCTTCTTCCTTATGTTGTTCGCGGGCTTCCACAGACATCTATCTCCAACACTATGGCCATCAATAAATGAGAGATAATACCTTGATCCTACCAATCAAGGTTCTTGACTTGCTCACCATACATCTATATGTACTAAGTCCAATAAGTTGTTCTGGATGTAGCCTTTATGGTTGAATGATTGTCTTTGTGCCTTCCCAATCTCACATGCATCCCATATATTGATCATGTGTTGCTTTGATATGTTTGGTAGTCTCGAACACTTTGACCCCTAAATATATCCTTCAACGCTCTTTCATAAAGGAGCAAGCCTCTTATGACACACATCAAGCTCACTTAGGGTTTGAGACTGAAAGGTGAATAGAGCTAGGTTTTGGATTTCTCCTACTTCAAAAGTAACGAGCCTAACATGCTTCTCATCTCTGGTTATCTTCTTCGAGCCTTGACATGGATCTTCTATAAAATCTCCCAGTTCTTTGAGACTTTATACACATTAATTAGAAACTAAAAAATTTCCAATGAGTCCTCATGCATCCAATTTAGAGCTCTTTAGAGAGAGCACAAGCCTCTACATGCTTACTACTATTGAAGAAGATGATGTAGAAAAATGAAGGAGCAACACAATGATGGCTACAAATGTATGTATATTGCTTCCATGTAATGTACAAGTAATTTGAAGTCTTTATATAGACTCTTGAAGTGCATCACAACTTCTACATGTAGATTTTGAACTCAAATGAAGATGGTAAAGGTTGTTGAAGAGAATCAATTCACTTTCCCACAATCTAGGAAAAGTGAAGATCTAGTTTGATCTACTTTAAGGTGATTGATTGATTTATTGACTGCAACTCAAACACCTCAAATTAATGGGAGTTTTGCCCTATTTTTCTCCTTTTACATATGTAAAGCTCTAGGCTTTTTACAATGATAAATGATCCTTAAAAAATCTTTTTACAAAGATACAATAAATGAACATAGGTAAAAGAATGCTTTAATGGGTATTTTGGCATAATCTAAACCATATTTGTTTTATGTAGATCAAATCCACGTCAAGGAGTGTCTAGGAGTTTGGCACAAGGGGCTAGATCAGATTGGAGAAAGAGCCCTCAAATAAATTAGTAGAGATCAAAGTGTACTTGGACTACCAAACATATCAAAAGAACACATGATATACAATGTTAATTTGGTAATTCACATACGAAAAAATTGACCAAGAAAGGATACATACATAGAGATATCTAGGAGCTTGTCCACATAGATGTTTTGGGACCATGGAGACTTAAATTTCTTTATCAAGGTACTATGTCTCATTATAGATGATTGTAGCATGATCTCGAGGGGGGTTAGTGGCATGACCCTCTCTCCCTTGAAGAGGCATTCACGATTCCATTTTTTTAGTTTTCTACTCAATTGGGATGACACATCATTTAGTCAAACCATCTAGTCACTCCTACTATGGCTAAGCACTAGCTGTATGGTTGAATCATGGAGTTCCTCTTACCCTTCTTGTATTGGATTTGGAGTGCTCAATAGTCTCATCCAATTATTCTCTACTAGTGACTAGTGGTGGATAGGAACATGGATGTTGGCACTTGTATGATCTATGCGGCAAGCCTCCCAATTGCATGGGTTGTGGCTCTCACTTGGAGCCTCAACGACATTCCCTTTGGCACTCTTAGTTGGATCAACATATATGGCACTGGGTTGTGTGTGTTTTCACATGGTGGAGCATCTCTAGAAAATTAGCTCGGACATGGTTGCCTACAACTCCCTTAGTGGCTCCACTCTCAGCTATGAGCATGCGGCAGACAATATGATTCTTTTGTTCTAGGATGGGACCATTTATATCACTTAGGAACTTTTTTCTCCTCTCTAGAGTGGTGTGGATGACTCATACTTGAAGTTGATTAGTAGTCTTACCATGTGGATTATTTGGTGAGCTATATATTGGTGCATCTTTGACTGCTACATGATCCCCCCAGTCTAGACGATTCATGACTTCTGGCTTGAGTTGATCAATACTCAGAGGGGGCAACTCAACTACTTTTAGGGAGACTATGATTGCACATCCCAATAGCACCTTGACCTTCTTTAGCTCTAGAAGAAATGCCATTTTGTTACCATTGAGGATTATATGATGAACAAGAGCTAATTGTCACCTACTTTGGAATTTTCCCCTTCTCATTTTCCTCCATTAGGAGCTGATTTGTATTAGGTTTTGATGGTCTTTTTTGGTGTGGTTCTCTCCTTGTACTTGGCTCATGATGCTAGATAGTCTTTGTCACCCTTTAGGCGTTTTTAGTTATTAATGAAAGGATATCTTTAAATGAAAAAAAAAACCATCATGTGATAGAGACTCCCAAATTAGATGTATTAGGACTAGATCTATCTCATAACTAGAGTATATAGCTACTAATTAGAGATCTCCTTGCTTGAGTATATAGTTCCTCATTGATGAGAATCTTTATCACCTTTCTTTGGTGCATGGTAATCCATTCTTCATAGGACATTTGACCACCATTACTACCATCTTGGACAATATGTGATGAAAACTTTGAGCATGGATAAAAACATAGTTCATCAAATGGCCTTCTTTTCAGGATATAGGCCGTAATCAAGTCTCAGTTCTTATGATGTATATACACTATAACATTATGGGCTGGTCCTTCTAAATGGCAGTACTATGTATCCATTATGCAAAGAAGTTCAGTAGCATGAGTTTCATAATTTATTTCTAGAAGGGAGAATTTCCTTTATTTCTACATACCTATATGTAGATGTCCATCATCACCAAGCCTATTTCAAATGGGTCCCAAGGAAAAATATCATGCATATTCTCTATGAAGAAAGGCTTCATAGGAATAGGATTGACTAGAATAATTGTAGTAGTTTATGTTTTTTAAGGGTCAAAAAGGACTATTTCTACTTCTTTGGTCCATACGAACTTTAAATTACCTTAAAGATTCATGAGAGGTATCACCAACGTGGAGTTATTTTTTATAAATATCTTGCAAAAGTTGGGAAAAGATAGGAAAAGTTGTAAATACCAAACACATGAAGTATTTTTACAAGCAAGTATTGTGTGTATCATCTTAGGATCCATGAAAATTCATTTTGCTAATACATTATATCGTAAGCGTTGCAGTTCTGTCCAATGGAAAGAGAATTTCTATGTCTTTGCATATGATCCTTTCTCTCTTAGTTTTTCTACAACTAGTTTGACAATGTGTCCTATATCTTTTGTGAATATCAACATGTCCTCTAGATATATGACTATAAAATCATCTAGATATCCTCAAAAAGTTATCATTTATCATGTGTTGGGAAGTGCTAGAGCATAAGAGAGAAAGAATGGAATACATACATATGCAAAATGTCCATATTTTGTGTTGAGCCCCAACTAAATCGGCATACGAAATAGTTCTCCAGTCTGGTGAGATGACCTATCAAGTGCCTAAATTCGAATGCGTATATAGAGGAAGGGTGTTGACCTTCACATAGGTTATACAATTCTATTTGTAGCACGTGAATGGTGTCTCCAAACCTTGTAGTGAGCTCTTAGAGGAAGGCTGGTTACCTTCACATAGGTTATACAGTTCTATTTCTAGCATGTGAGTGGTGTCTCCAAAGCTTGTAGTGAGCTCTTAGACAAAATCCTCATAGTCATGACGTACCACCATGTGTTTCCCATGATTGGTGCAAACCATTATAATGCTTGCCCATAGAGTAAGGTTCGAATAAACCCTACTTTGTATACCTCATCAAGGTATCTATATGTGCGCATATGAATGTACATTTTAACATGCTGCAAGCATCCTTAAAATTTTGAACCATTCCGATAAAACGTTTTTAACATGAAAATTTGCGCTTCCCTCATAAAGGATGAAAAGGTGCATTTATATATTTCAATGATTCCTTGGTTTTTGTAACGATCACAATTCGTTCTTATAATTCTTGATTAGTTCTCTACATGCAAATGATGTCTCATCTTATATTGTGTCTCTCCAATCAGTGTGTCATCAACTTGTTGGTAGAGATTTTAAAGTGATCACACAATCTGCTCAATTGTGTTCTTTATGATGCCTAGTCTTGGATAGAAGCTAGTATTACCAAAATGTGAGATGAGGAGTGGATTTTTCTCTCTAACTAGAGTTGAACAAGATTTAAAAAGTATGATTCTATTCATAGAATCACCCATGTAGGGGCAATAATACAAGAATATATGAGTGTTATAAGAAATCCCACAAAAGAGAGACTAATAGGTATGGATAATTGGACCTCATAGGATATAAGAGATCCTAGTACCTTGTAATAATGGCATGAAACATAATATCTAAACTATAAGAACTCTCTTGAGGAATATGCACTAGGTTGAAACATGATTATATAATGTACAATGAGGTTAGTAGAGACTAAGATGGAATGTCTAAAATAGTGGACTAGAAATGACTAGAAGAAGGAACAATACTTGAATAGGAATTGGAACTTAAAAATATCTTTACTCCCTAATCTCAATAGACTAGCATTCGAGAGATTACGCATATATATTGAGATGCTCTCTTTATCTATATGTTCAAGGGTAGTTACAAATTCATGATGTCATCAATGATGCTACCAATCCAAAACAAGACCTACAATTATAAACATATAGCATATAGAAAGTCCATCTAAGGATTTTGGCATGTTTGAAATGTGATGATAGCATTATTTTCTTCTTGTTTGCATCCAATTATGAGATATAAAAGGTTTCATGAAATTAAAGGTTTACGATGGTCTCCTTTGCATCCATGAAGACCAATGCCTTCAAGGTAATAAACCAAATGATTGACCAAGCACACTTCAAGTGGTATATCAGAAGATGGTAACTAGGAAGTTAAAGTTTTGAGGTTGTGAGATGGTGTTAGTATATGATCAATGTCTACCCCTCATGATTGTATGCACATTCTGTAAGGCCCCCTTTATGAGGAGAAGCCAAGCGTGCATTACCCAATTGATGGGAATCCCAACTTGCATGTTGGATGAAGGTCATATTGGACCATGTAAGGTATTATAAGGAAAGGGAGTTACCAGGGTCCCCAATTGTGGGGTCCCGAACATTCCATGGAATATTCCTTGTCGGAGTCCGAAATCATTTACATTTGTTAGGTCGGTTCAACCAGTCTAAGCCGTGTATGGCAATCACGCGGGCGGTGGCCGCCCACACTCTACCGCCCATGTATAGCCGTCCATGGCAGGCCACCCATGATCCTATATATACATGACTTCTGCACTACCTAAGACACTGAGTTGAGCCAGCATACCTCTATCTTGTATCTCCCTATCTAGAGTTGTCTAGATCACCATTTAAGCTCTACCTTGAGAGCGCACGGGTGGACAACGCCATCATCTTTGTACTTGTTGCTAGTAGAAAATTGTTGAGATTCTCCTATACCTGTTATCTTCTCTGCTATTGCTCCTGTGTTATATTGTGTAACTATTGTCTTACAGATGGCAAGTAGTGTTAGAGTGCAAAATCCATGCATTGGTCAAGAGATGATTAGAAACGAAAAATTCAATAAAGCCTACGATGGACTTTGCACCTTAATTTTCAACTATGGATCCAAAGGGAAACATTAGCTTGCATTCACTTTTTTGAAAGCATATTTGCCTCAAGACTCACATTCATAACCTACAATGAATTCTAAATTACATACTCCAATACACGATTCTCAAAATCTATCGAAGGTATCCCGAAACAACCAAACAAGAGTTCTAACAAGCCCATGACATCTCAAACAATGAGAATTTCACTCTTAAGATGTGATATCAATAATTTCCACTCAAATGTCCCCATGTATTGAAAATAATTATTCTCACTTTTTCTTAAATGGATCCATCCAATACATGAATTTTCAAATCAAATATTGGTACAAGGGTAGAAGGGAATGTTTATGAGAGGATTCTTGTAACACATTGTCTACAATTACTTCCTCCAATCCTCTTCTTGTGCGAGATTCGTTCCAATAAACATGATGGATTTGGTCTTGGAGTCAGATTTAGGTGCTCTAAGATGACAATCATGTCATTCCCATTGATCAAAAAAGTTTCATTTGATGTCCATGAACCAAGTACATTGTCTCCCTTAACATCTTTGATAGCTAAGAGGAGAGCAACTTTTATTAAAATTTTCTCCATTTCATTAGCATACATGGCCATTGAAAAAGAGGAGAATGATGGAGCTACACAATAGATCTCCCTTCTACATTTCTTTTTTCTTGAAAGAATTGAATGAAGATCCTTGCAAGCATTGCAAATGATGTCAAACTATTGTGGGAGTTGAAGGAGTACAAGTTGACTTGTGTGATTCACCTTGTTTCTGTATTGCATAGAATGGGGCTCTATGTCCCCTTGCATTGAGGACTTCAGAAAGAAGGCTTCTAGTTTCCTTGGGCTTCAAAAACAAGGTGTTTAGAAAAGACATGTGAAACTATGCTCAGTGCAATTTGAAGTAGTCATAGCTTCTACCAATTTTGTAGAATATTATTTAGCCATCATAATATACCTTTCCTTAGTATGTAATGGGTTTGATGAGATCAAGACCCCATTGTTCAAATGCTTTGCACAAAGTTCAGATCACCAAGTGCTGGAAATTTAGCTTTGTGGGAGGGGGAGTGTGGAGACATTTGACTCCAATATATGTAGTAAACGTTAGAGAACCTCTTCTAGAAACTACCTTGTAAGAGAGATTCTTACTAAAAACTACTTCAGCCAAAATGCAGAGCTCACATGGCTCTGAAAATCGTTCCACATATAGATGTCACTGTTACCATTCTAAGATGCTAAAGAACACTCCATTTGGAGCTCACATGACCAAGAAATGAACTCTCCAATTAAAGAATATATCTCAAATCACATTAAGCAAACAATGGACATTCATACGAAATGTTCCCTATCACTATTAGGGAACCAACTACCAAATATACTTTACATAGAAATATTGTGGGAGATAAGCTTTCGAAAAAGATATCATATGCATTAAATGGATAAGTACATCAACAGATATCACATTCAGAAGGCCACTATGTGTAGGAAGGTATGCAACTAGAATACCTATGTTCCTTGTAGGATATTATTGAGGGCCCTTCTATTATCAATTAGTAAAATAATAACTAGCTTGAGCTTCCATACCATCTTTTTGTTATCTTGAAAAATGTTTATGTTCAAGTCACTTTTAGATATAGTGATGTGTGCATGGGAGATTTTGTCTCTTAGCCTACCCATGCATCTCCTCTCAACGCTTGACCTTTCACTTCTTGTCCTTTGTCTTGGGTGACTTTTGATAATACAAATCATTCCATATGGATATGTTCATGTCTTTTCTATAGTTTCAATCCCTTTAATGATAATTTGGCTTTTACCCAATCCATAAATATAGTTTGAACTTTGATTTAATACTCCCCTTTAAGGTTAAGAATTACACAAATGATGAAGTGGTAATTAATGAGAGGTTAGTATGTGTCAAGACTTACAATTCCATCTTTCACAAGTTCCATCACTTGCAACACTCCCCCTCAAGCTACGATTGGGTGTCCATGCCACTCTGTAAATCTTGCCCTCTTCACCTTCTGCTTCTATTGATTTTATTCCTCTTCCTTCGATAGGTTGGTGATCTTCCTTCTTCATTTGAAAGATTTGTTGGTTTCTTTTCAACTTCATCTTTACTCTTTGGTGCTTTGCAAGAGCTCTCCCCCAATCCCTATTATAAAACATGCTTCGTACAAACTCTTACAATCAAATCAGATTACCTTCGATACATATACCTTTGTTGCATCACTCCCTTCTTTGTCGTCTTTCCTTTGAAAATATCTCATATTCTACAGCTTCATGGCATCATTTCTTTGAGCTTGCACAATTTTCTCTCATCCTCCTTTGTTTTTGTATCATCTGCAGCTTTGTCTATGTGTGCAATCTTTGCATCTCCTTTTGATGTCATCATGGTTCTCATGCTTTCTTCTAGCATGTTTTCAAGACTTCGTTTTATGCATGATTATTGCTCCTTTCCTTCTTAGCACTCCTTACATAGATATGGCTACTCCTAGTCCTTTGAAATTATCTTTGATGGGTGCTCTTAATATTTCTTTTAGAGGGACTTCTCTTCCAAATATGACAATGGACTTGGCTACACTCTTTCTTCTTTCCACTCTTCTTGAATCTTCCAATCCTTGCAAGAAAATTCCCCCTTGCTTCATGATCTTTTCTTCATTCCTCATGGAATAGAAAGTCATAAAACACATGAAATATGTTTATAAAAGAGAAATCCCTTGACAAAAATCAACAAAATTGCATTTGGTATTAGAAAATCATTTATAACAATATACATTTATATAAAAAATAATCACAAAACATGTGATTTTTTGACATTTTTTGTTAGTTTTTGAAAACTTTGACCTCAAAATGTGGCTAGAATTTCACTCTACTTGACTTCGACCTCTTGAGAATCTATATAAAAAATAAAAAGTGATAAATTATTTCACAAAAAAGATTAAATATTGAATGTCTATTCGATGTAGGATATTGGATAGGGAATCAAAAATGCTAGAGAAGATGATTTCATTATGCAAAATCCTTTGGCTCAATTGCATAAGCATCAAAAATGTCATAGATTTCAAGATCAAGCCACAACTTTCTTCATCTATGTGTACACCCCCCTCATTGGATGGAGTTGATTCTGTCTGAGACTGTTTCAAGCTCTCTTCTTCTTCTTCTATATCAAGAGCTCTATCCTTATCCAAGTACATACCAAGTTCTGCAAGATCTTGCATATATCGTCTTGTTTGCCTATGATTAGCTTTCTCACATAGATCTAGAAGATTTTGCTTTATCATATTCATAGTTGCTTTCCTCTAATGCCCTACTTTTGTTAAGGCAAAATCATAAACAAGAATATCTACATCATCTATTTTAAGAGTTCTACTCCAAATATTATTTTTCTTTTTTGAGCCTCTTCATTTAGTACCACATGCCATTTTTAATTTATAATTACCTCTCAATGCATCGCTACTTTTAGTATAATATCAATGGACTATCAAAGCCTCTATTCTACTTTGATCAATATATTTAATGGACTCTAAAAATTTCGCAATCCAAAACAATTTGGTAGACTCATGAGCATGAACAAGGACTACAATAAGTGTTCCAAGATTTATTTCTTTCAAATTTCCTTGCCATCGTGCTTCAACCTCTTTTGTCGTCCTTCAACCTCTTGTGTCATTCTTTTCTAGTGGATGAATAAAGAATTCATAATCCTTTGTTCTAGGAATATTAATTGGAAAAAGCACCCAAACTTCATCTTCAAAATATTCATTTCCCAAGATTTTGGTGAAATTTCTTCTAGGTGCTTGTTCTTTTATTAAAATCCTTGTTTTGTTTATTCATGATTTGAATTATCATGTTGCATTATGTTCCCAAAAAGGATTATTAACTAAGAGATTCCAAATGGAAATTTTTTGTGGAGGTCAAAATCCTCATTTTAGAGACTTAAATATTCTCATATTCTTATATCTTGGAACACAAAAATAACTTGCCAAATATGAATATACCATTTGATGGAGAAGGGCTAAAAAATCCCAAGATTGACTACTCACTTGCTTGATTTGGATACTTGTAGCTGTGGATATGAATGTTCAAAGTTATGAAAAAGGTCAAAAATTATACTTGGCATGAGTGTTTTCTTAAGCGACGAGTGTGTTGTGCCTTATTTAAACGATCATGGGATGGACAACTTTTCAAGTGCTTTATTCTATCAAGAAACAAATCTATATAAACAAGTGATTGGCTCATTATGTAGTCATCCTACACCTAGGTCAACACCAGCTTTGGAGCTTTGGTACATCAATAGAGGTGGTGCTTCTATTCTAGCACATGGGGCAGCCATGGTGCTCTTTTGGAGCATGTTGAGGAGTGGCTATGGAGTTCTTCTTGGAGAAGAAGAGTGTGCTCACACTCTTGCTTATGGAGAGGGTATTAGCAGCTTGGTGGTGTGGATCCTCCAGTCACATGATGTATTTGAAGATTGTCCTCTACGTGAAGATTTTGGGTTACTTCAAAGACATTGGATGGTGGTTAACATAAGATTTACATCTTATGTTAAGAATTCAAGTACATGTTCTCTTTATGCACACAAGCACTACTTGAAGTTTATGGACACAATTACGTCCATACTAGGAGGATTCCTATTCAACATAGATACAAGAGAATCAGTACATGTATGCTTTACGCATATTTGGATGAGGTATTCGAGAAGGTATGTGCATATGAGTTTGAGGATTTCAGGCAGCAAACTTGTTAGCATTCTTTGCTACTTTTGTAAGTATGTGATCTTTTCACACATGTATCTCACTTAGGGTCTTCCATAGCCTAAGGTTAGATGAGGGTTTGTTTATTATCAATTTTAGACTGATCCTTCCTCTTTCTGTCACTCATATTCACTCTTTTGCAACCTATTAGGTTACACGTCTCATATATATTCAGATTTCTATCCATACATCTGAATATGTTTGTTAGATTTGTACATTCACTCATCCATCTATTTTTGTTTACATAGAGTGGTTGAGAGTCTTGCTCCCACATTGTACATTGAACATTGGTATATATGATAGTGTGAGTAAGTAACACTTTACACATGTTGTCTAATCTTTCTCTATCTTTATCCCATCATTTATATGATTAAGTGTGGTATGTTCAGGTTTTGTCAATATAAGAAGATTGCTAGATTCTATGTTGTATAAGCGGGACATATGGAACCTTGGACCTCTGGTATTAGTATTGGGCCTACCAAATTTCCAACATCCTATACCCACCCAGAGCCCCGTGCCTAGTCCCATAGCCCACCACCCATAGTGCCCCTCCACTCCCTCCTACACTTTCCCACAACCCCCTACCCCTGCCTAGTCCCACAACCCCTCTCTCTCTCTCTCTCTCTTTCTCTCTCTCTCTCTGTCTCTCCTCTCTCTCTCTCTCTCTCTCTCTCTCTCTCTCTCTCTCTCTCTCTCTCTCTCTCTCTCTCTCTCTCTCTCTCTCTCCCTCTCCCTCTCTCTTTCTCTCTCTCTCTCCCCACGTAGCCCCCACCCATAGTGCCCCCCCACCCCTCCTACACCTGCCCACAACCCCTCGCCTAGTCCCACAGCCCCTGACCCAGAGCGCCCCCCACTCTCGCCTACACTTGCCCACAGCCCCCCGGCTACTCCTAGAGCCCCCCGCCCTCTCTCTCTCTCTATCTCTATCTCTTCTCCGTAGCCCCCAACCCTTAGTGCCCTCTCACCACCCCCATGCCCTCCCACCACCTCCCACGCTCTCCCACCACCCTCCTACACCCACAACCCTCCACCACCCCCCGGTCACCCTCCAACCCCCTCTAACCCCCTCCACCCTCCTCTACCCTCCATCTCCCTCCACCCCCACTCTCACCCTCCACCCTCCTCCACCCTCCATCGCCATTTCCCCCCGCCTTTCACCCTCCACCGTTCCTTCTTTCTCTCTCTCTCTATTGTCCATACTTCTGGCCCTCTTCTATCTACCTTATGTGGAAGGAAGTATCAAGGTAATGAAGGAAACCTTATGTGTTTTCAAGGAAGCGTCAAGATGTTGAAGGAGGTGTTTGAAATGCCTAGGAGTGTATTTTTTTTTGAAAATCTGGTCTCAAATCAAAGCCCATGAAGATAAGCATGCATAGATATCGGCTTCATGATTGATAATTATGATGCCACATTTGAAGAAATGGTATGGGTGGAGCCAGCAAATGGCTTTCTTCATGATATAGTAGAAGATACAAATGTTGTCATGTTATCTAGAGTAAAGGAAAAGAAATAGATAACCAGCAATGTAAATCCACACATCTAAAGGCGAATGACGAGTCAGAGTGAGAGTTAATACACTTAAAAACATTGGCGGTGTAAGAAGCCATATTTGAAAGTGCATATTTTTGAGGATTTAATTTAAAGCTGATGGCCAACACCATATTGGACCCAACCCTCAAATTTTGGGGCAATGAATCGACACATATTTAGTGAATGTGGGAAATTGGCAAGGCCCTCTCAGCCTATGGAAGCCTATAAAGGCAATGGACTAGTACTCATGGCGACACGGGTGTATCTTATCTCCGGCATCTCTTCTAGTCCTCTCTTTGCACTCTATGGCTACAAGCCTAGTGTAGGAAGTCAGTCTCTGGTGATGATACTGTTAGATATGCTCAATACTCCACCCTCATGTGACCACAAATGATCCACAATGGTGCTCTAAGTTGTAAGGCCCCCATTATGAGGAGAAGCCATTATGAGAGCCTGTACATTTATGGAACCCTAACTTCCAAGTTAGATGAGGTCTATGTGTGACCATTGATAGTTGTAGATGATCTTTGTGAGCCTAGCCGTTAGGTTAGGTAGGGCATAAACTTCCAAGCCATTGGGTTGCCATTTAAGGTGAAAATAAAGGCCCTGTGGCGTCACGTGGTTTCCCCATAGAACCTTAATGGGGGAGTGCAGAGGGGGGCTTGCCCCCTTCTGCGGAGTCCAGGGGGCCTATCCCCTTGGCCCGTAGGGCCGAGACGGTGGGATTTCTAGTAGTGGAGATATTGTCGGATCATATATTTTACTGACTATTTTGTATCTCTTGACTACATTTATCTATACCGAACCGCCTTGTAAAAGCTATATAAGCATGGCCCAGGTTGAGCTTTACATAGCATTGCGCACTAGTAAGCCCTTCATCTAGAGTCTGTCTAGATCGCCATCTAAGCTCCACAGTGGGAGCGCACGGGTGGACAACACCATCATTGTAACTGCATTATGCTCGGCAATCTGAGAATTTGAGTTCTCTATCTCTCAGTCTGTGTCTATCTTTGTCTTCATTTTTCTCTCAACTCTGTCTACAGGTCTACTCCAATGTGTTGTTAGTTTCTTACATGGTATCAGAGCTCAGGAGGCTCTGAGTGGTGCAGAAGTAGAAACGCAAAGGTTCTCGAGGTCCGAAGAACAAAAGAGAGAAGATGTCAAGTGGTTTGTCATCATATATGACTAGGGGCCAAGGTGGTTCATCAACAGGAGTAGGTGGCGCACAAGCAGGAGCAGCAATGATGCCGGTCATCCCAACGTTGTGGATACGGCCACCAACCTTCACAGAAGGTAAACTTGATGGTACGAACTACACCCTGTGGAAGTTCAAAATCACTTCTATTCTTGATTCGTATGAGCTTTTGGAGACTGTTCTTGGGACTGATCATGAGCCCCAAGAAAGACCTACTCCAACTAATCGTGGTCAAATGATTCCTCCTGATGTTGATCTTATACGTGCTTGGAAATGTAGAAATGCAGATGCACTCTGTGCTCTTGTTACAAGTACTTCTGATAGTGTTCTAACTCTCATTCAGCATACGACAAAGGCATGTGAAGCATGGAACATATTGAGAAATCAATATGAAACTCGTAATCAGACACGGATTCAGAACTTGGAGAATCAGCTTACAACAAAACGGTTTGCTGATGGGGAGACTGCAGAGGTGACGAGATCAAATGGCGGGAGCAGGTTTTCAAAAGTCAAGTGAGGAGCTAGCTCGACGTTCTCTTCGAATCTGTCCACCTAAGTTTGATGGTTTGGTAACTGCTCTTAACACTCAAATCAGACCTCAACCACTAAAGTTTGAAGAATTTAGTGCCTTACTCATGGAGAAGGAGCTGCGGCTCAAGGCAAGGAGTGGTGGTAGCAAAGGAGATGCTACATTCACAACAAATGCCAAAGGAGGAAAAACAGACTCTTCAAAACATGGAGACAAAAAGAAGAACGACAAAAAGAAGTTCAAGGGAGAGTGTTTCCACTGCAAGAAGAAGGGACACAGAATCCAAGACTGTCACATCAAGAAGGCAGAAGAGAAGAGTGGCTCTTCAAAAGGTGGCAAGGGCAAGGAGTCTGCCAACACAACAGAAACAGAGCTTGAGTTATTTGTTACGATAGAGGAGGTGTGATCCTCGGCTGAAGATTCAGGAACAGATGACTCATGGGTGTTGGACAATGGTGCATCTCATCACATGACGAGTAGAAAAGACCTTTACAGTTCCTTACAGCCTTTAAAGGAACCCCATCATAGTAAAGGTAGGGAACAATGCAAGATATCCTGTAGAGGGCGAAGGTATGGTTTCTTTCATTAACTCTAATGGTGATATCAGAAAGCTTTCAAATGTGCTCTATGTTCCACAAATAAAATGAGATCTACTTTCAGTAGTTTCTATAACTGATCAAGGTCACCAAGTATCTTTCAGTAAGACAGGAGCTAAGATTATGGACGGTAACAACAACATCATTGGGAGTGGCATAAGGAGGAACAACCTCTATGAGTTGTGTTCTCTTACAGCCACTATAAATGTGGGCACAAGTAAGCTATGGCATGAGAGATTCGGCCACATTGGATACCCTGTACTGAAGGAGATGCATCATAGATGTATGGTTGCACACCTACCATCGATTGCAGAAATGAAGGAACCATGTGAAGCTTGCATGATGGGCAAGCAACAGAGGAAGGCGTTTCCACAAGAAAGCAAGAACAGGGCAAGCTATCCTCTAGAGTTGGTGCATGCTGACTTGTGCAGAAAAATGCCTACACAGGCCTAGGGTGGATCTTCCTACTTCATGTTACTTGTCGAAGACTATAGCAAGAAGATGTGGGTGTACTTCCTTCGCGATAAGGCTCAAGCTTTTGGTAAGTTTAAAGAATGGCTTCAGCTTGTTGAAACTAAAACAGGGAACAAGATGAAGAAATTCAGGACAAACGGTGGTGGTGAGTTCACATCAATAGAGTTTGAAGATTTCTATAAGAGTAAGGAAATCAAGCATCAACTCATAGTGGCACATAGTCCTCAGCAGAACGGTGTTGCAGAACGTCGGAATCGAACCATCATGGAGATGGCAAGGTGTATGTTGAAAGGAAAGGGTCTGCCTAATCAGTTTTGGGCAAAGGCTGTCAACACTGTTGTCTACATCTTGAATCGAAGCTACACCAAGGCACTTCATGGAAAGACTCCACAAGAAGCCTATAGTGGTAAAAAGCCTTCTGTTTCCCATTTCAAAGTAGTTGGAAGTGAACGTTATGTACATCTTCCAGATAGAGAGAGAAACAAGCTTCAACCAAAAAGCATCAAGTGTATCTTCCTAGGGTACAGTGAAGATAAGAAGGCTTATAAGCTTTATGACCTTGAGGCTAAGAAGATCATGGCGAGTCGTGATGTGGTGTTTAAGGAGGAGCAGCCACATGCAGTGGAGGAGGAAAAGAGAGCTTCCACTTTATCATCAAGCGAAGGGGCAATCCACTATGAACCTGGCCCAAGAGCTATCCCTTCTGTACAAGAGAAGGAAGCATCATCTTCAGATGATGAGTCTGAAAGTCACCAACCTGCTGACACCCAAGTGGAAAAGCCATTGCCACGTTGGGTGAGGCAGCTCTATGATTCTGCAAATCCCATCCCACAGTCACTAGAACAGGTTGCAGATGGACCGAGGCGATCACAAAGAATAGAGGAACAGAGATGGGCAAGTGCCCATATTGTAAACACAACATTGATGGCTGATCTCATTCAAGAAGAAGCAAAGGAACCAACAAATGTGGAAGAGGCACTCCATGATCCGAATTGGAGTGCTGCCATGCAAACAGAATACAACAATATCATAAAGAATGGAACTTGGGAGCTAGTGGATCGACCCCCTAAGCGTAAAGTCATTGGCACCAAGTGGGTTTGGAAGCTAAAGTACAAGGATGATGGTACTCTAGAAAAATATAAAGCAAGACTTGTTGCACAGGGCTACTCACAAGTTGAAGGCATTGACTTTTATGAATCATTTGCCCTGAGTGCAAGAATGACTACTATCTGAGTAGTACTAGTTGTGGCTGCACATAAGCATTGGCCAGTCTATCACATGGATGTTAAATCAGCGTTCCTGAATGGAGACCTCAAGGAGGAGGTATATGTATCTCAGCCCCCAGGGTTTGAGGCTCCCCATTCAGAGAACAAGGTATGTAAGCTGAAGAAGGCATTATATGGGCTAAAACAAGCCCCTAGAGCATGGTACCAACAGATAGATAAGTATCTCTTGGATCTAGGGTTCAGAAGATGTGATTCTGATGCTAACTTCTATGTTCTAAAGAAAGGAGGGAAGACAATTGTGCTTGTACTCTATGTAGATGACCTTGTGATTACAAAAAATGATGATGCCCTTCTTCAGCAAACAAAAGATGCCCTCAGTTCAGAATTTGAAATGACAGACTTGGGCTTAATGCATAATTTCTTAGGTCTTGAAGTTTGGTAGGAAACAGGGAAGATTTTCATCTCTCAACAAAATTATGGAAGGCAGATATTGAAGGCATTCGACATGGAGGATTGCAAGGAAATTTCTACACCTATGGAGGTCAACACAAAATTATCTATTGAAGATACTTCACCTCCAGTGGATATTGGAAGATACAGGAAATTAGTTGGAAGTCTCATCTACTTGTGCAATAGGAGACCAGACATCTCTTATGTTGTTGGAGTAGTAAGCAGGTTATCTAATAAGCCTTGCCAAACTCATGTGAAGGCAAGCATGCAGATACTCAGGTATGTGAAAGGAACCACTGATTATGGTATTCTTTATGAAGACGGATCATCTCTAGTCGGATATTGTGACTCAGATTGGGCAGGAGCTACTGATAATAGAAAATTAGTTTTTGGATATTGCTTTTCTTTAGGATAAGGGATTTTCTCTTGGATCAGTAAGAAGCAATCGACTATAACATTATCTTCTACTGAAGCTAAGTACAAATTTGCATGCATTGCAGCATGTGAAGCAGTATGATTGAGGAGGATCCTATGGCACATAGAAATACAAGGATAGGAGGCTACAAAGTTGAAGTGTGACAACCAAAGTTGCATGGCCATCGCCAAAAATCCTGTTTCCATGCACCTACCAAGCACGTAGAAATCCAGTATCACTATGTGTGTGAGTTGATTGAGAACGGGTCATGGAGATAACCTATTGCCCTACTGAAGAAAATGGAGCAAACATCTTCACCAAGGCTCTTGGGAGAGAGCAACTTCTTCGACACTTTCCAAAGCTTGGGATTGGACGAAGGAGGTAGTTCACCATCGGGTGGACATTGAGGGGGGGTGTTAGATATGCTCAATACTCCACCCTGTGCTCTAAGTTGTAACACCCCCATTATGAGGAGAAGCCATTACGAGAGCCCGGACATTTGTGGAACCCTAACTTCCAAGTTAGATGAGGTATATGTGTGACCATTGATGGTTGTAGATGATCTTTGTGAGCCTAGCCGTTAGGTTAGGTAGGGCATAAGCTTCTAGGCCATTGGGTTGCCATTTAAGGTGAAACTAAAGGCCCTGTGGCATCACGCGGTTTCCCCATAGAACCTTAATGGGGGGAGTGCAGAGGGGGGTCGCGGAGATATTGTCAGATCATATATTTTACTGAGTATTTTGTATCTCTCGACTATGTTTATCTATACCAAACCGCCTTGTAAAAGCTATATAAGCATGGCCTAGGTTAAGCTTTACATAGCATTGCGCACTAGTAAGCCCTTCATCTAGAGTCTCTCTAGATCTCCATCTAAGCTCCACAGTGGGAGCACACGGGCGGACAACACCATCATTGTAACTGCATTATGCTCGGCAATGTGAGAATTTGAGTTCTCTATCTCTCAGTCTGCGTCTATCTTTGTCTGCGTTTTTCTCTCAACTCTGTCTACAGGTCTACTCTCTTGTGTTGTTATTTTCTTACAGATACAGAGTGTGGGCTTTCGAGTGGACGGCTAATAGAACTACAGTGTGAAGGAGTGGCTTGGTTTTGTCATTCGATGTATTCTTGATTGTTGCACTGGATTTCTCATAATATCATGCACATCTTTGTCATGAAATAAATGCATTTGTGAGAGATCTAGAACATCGTGCATCACTCACTTATTCACATAAGATGGAGGAAGGATTTAAATCTCTTATTGTTGAGAAACAAGGCCAAAGAATAGTCTCTTCTATGTTGAGAGAGAAGGGAAAATTCAAGGGCATCAACATTACAAGCTACTTAGATTTGTTTGAAGAGCAAGCTATGATTTTTGGTCTTCCCAAAGATCTTTTGATATCATTCTTTAAACAAATTGTTGATAGCTCTATCATAAACCATGTCACTCAATATGATAGTCTTCCTTGGAGTGATTTTAGAAAGGAGATGCTCAAAGAATTCTGTCTTGAAGATTATAGCCAAGATAATTGGGATGGATTCTTACAATGGATCAATTCCCCAAAGCCTAGTAGCTCTATTACTCACTTACAAAATGAGTATATTAGATGCTATGAGCAACTTCCTAATGAGGATAAGATAACTTTGGAACCTGATCTTGTGATAAATTTTCTTTAGCTTCTTCATCCTAAACTCATAGGGAAGTTGAACGGCGATAAGAAGAGCCGGATAAGCGCTATGGTCTTACTCACAATTGGCAAAAAGTGGGTAAAGTAGTAGAAGTTGCAGCCCATAGACATCAAAGACAATTCATGCTTTATGAGCAAACTAGTCTTCGTCAAGATAGCCTTCCACAAACTAAGAAGCAAGTTAGAGAACAATCCCATGCTATGCTTTTTGACTCTACTCCTATTCCGCAAATGATGGAGCCTACTCAAGGTTTTAAAGTAGAGCCAAATAAAAGTGTAGTTGAATAATCTCAAGTGGAAATTCTCACTAAGCAAATGGAAAGTCTTATTGCTACACAATCCAATTTGGCCAAGACTATAGATGCTTCACAATCTAATTACACCAAAACTTTCCAAAATCAAATGAACCCAATGTCTTTTCAAGAGCCTAATCAACATGTTATAGCTACCAATCAAAATCCACAAGTAGCTCCTACTCAAGCATATCAAGTTCCTCCAATGCATAATCCTGCAATGCAAAATCCTCATCCTCATGTGCAAAATCCTCAAATGTATCAAACATGCATCCTCAAGCTTCTCAAATAGCTTTTCAAAATCCTCAAAATCAAAATTTTCAAAATCATCAACCATATACTATGGAAGCTCCTCTTGCACCTCAAGTACCACATGTTGCTCCCCAAGCTCCTCAAATACATCAATTACCTTATCCAAATCCTAATTATCTTGTTCAAGTAATACCTTATCAACAAAATCCTCAATTTCAAAATTTCCCACCTTAAGTTAATCAAAATGGTTTTGTGCATGGCCCTCGTAGGTGTTCTTGGTGTGATTTGTTAGAGCACTTTTTGAGAGATTGTGAGCTATTGAAGGCTGCTAAGGAGCAACGACTAGTAATAGACATAGACAAGAAAATCTGTGACTATCGATCTAGGCTACCTATGCAAGGAAATTATGGTAAGGGAGGAATGAAAAAAATTATGAAAATATAACCATAACAGACGTAGGAACTAGAGGAGTGAAACTAGAAACTCTTGATGAACAACAAGTAGAATCAAGTAAACCCACAAAGGAAGGTGACTTTTCCATAGAGGCTTTAGTAAGAGCATGAGATGAGATTAGGAGAATAACGGTTTGGGAGTCACCGATAGAAGATCAATCTCTTATTTCTCACATATCCAATGTAGAAGAAAAACGAAAAAGAGATGAAGCTAAGCCTAGTGAAAGATGAGTAACGCGAAAAAAAACTTGAGAGGGAATAGAAAGATCATAGAGCAGGGAGAAACATCACAATCCAAAGATAAAAAACAAGAATCACAACCTAATGAACAAAAACAAGAGGAGAAAGAAAAAGGGAAGAAGACAAAGCAAAGAAAATAGAACCAAAGCCTTTAGATAAACAAGAACAATAAAAAAAAATTGAAGACCAAACACGAGAACATGCACAAAAACAAGATCCTGAGCAAAAAAAAAAAGAAACCAAAGAGATAACCTAAAGCCATCTTGATTTCAAAAATTGAGAGAAAAATAGATCCTATGGAGATTTTAGGTGACATTTTGCTTAAGAGTCAAGTGAGTATGTCTTTAGAACAAGTTTTCTCTATTGCAAAGCCTGTTTTTAAAGATAACTTTATCGGCCTAATTAAAAGGAAGAGATCTCCGCTTAACCTAGATACTGAGATGCAAGATTCTCTAGATCAAGATCAAACTATCAATGAAGCCTTAAACTTTGATGAATCTGATGAAGAGGACTTTGATGATGATGAAGTAATGTTAATAAAAATTTCTTAGGACCTATTCAACCTGACAATGAAAATCATGAAAACAATCCTGAAAGTCACTTTAAAAGAAAATTTTGGTCTAGAGGTACATCAGAGATGCATGTTAATATAGGAAATGATAAGAACACTATCACTGTGAATGCATTAGTAGATTTTGGATCCGAAATCAATGTGATTTCAAGAGAAGTCTATGATAAGTTTCAATGGCCCATAGATAAAGATTGTGGATGGCGTATGAGAACTGCAGATAATGGTGTAGGTACCCTGTATGGAGCTTGTGCTAGTGTGCCCATATCCATAGGAGGAATCACCAAAGAGTTTGAATTTTTTATTCAAGATAATTGCTCCTACGAAGTTCTCTTAGGTCAACCCTTTATTTATGAGAGTCGTATGGAAACTAAAGCCATGGATGATGGGTCTACCTATGCTAGATTTAAGTCTAAGGATGGAATGCAATCACTTCAAGTCATGACGGTAGGAGTGAATCATCCTAGGAATTGATTGTCAATTAGAAAGAAACCTATTGTTACTCAAGGTCATGAGCATGCTTGTAGTGATTGTGCACCTCGATTCATGTTTGGAGCTACATATGATCAAAATTTCGGATGGAATCCATTGTTGGGCAGGACAATAGTGGATATTGGTTTGACATCTGGCATCCAACCAACATATAAAATAGTTTGTCACTTTGTTTTCCACATTCTAGATTTCATAAGAGTCAATTGTCCAAGCCTTTTATCCAAAAAACCCAAAAAAATTATAAAAACAACAAAATCGTGGAACATGATGAGAACATTGAGCATGTGATTGAAACATCTCATTGTTTCTCTACTATTAAGGAGTTAGAGTTATGTCTTCAACAAAATTCTTATTCCCATATTATTCTTCTTTCTTCCCTTGATGAGTATGCTCTTATCCAGGAATATGCTCTCAATGTTGACAAGTGCTAAAAATTTAACCAAACACATGATGCCTTAGTTGAAACAAAGTACAAAACTGTAGACAAAAAAATCAAACCCATAGCTCAACCATTGCCCCAAGGAAGTAACGAAAAAATTATTGATGTGAAAAATGATCCAATTCTTCAGGATAAGAAAAACATAGGACATACATTCACGGATGAGACAATCAAACAGGTGAAAATTGGTAGAGATGATGACTTTCTTTTGCCCGTAGAGAGATAAATTTGAGAGAGTCATACATAGCCATGGAAAAGCCTTTACTATGTATCTCCATGAGATTGGTTGTGTAGATCCTACGCTAGTTGCACCCATGAAAATCTTTAATATTCCACATAATCCATGGAATCTTCGCCCTATACCAGTTCCAAAGGCTCACTTACCTGAGCTAATGAAAGTACCGAAAGAGAAGATAAGCATGAGAATTTTAGAGCCATCTTTTGCACCTTACTCAGATCGATGGTTCACTGTGCCTAAAAGAATGGAAAACTATGTTTCATTCAAGATCTCCAACCTATCAATAAAGTCACCATAAGGAATGTAGGAGCAAGACCCATTCTAGATGAGTTTGCTGGATCATTTTTAGGACATTCTATCTGTTCGATGGGTGATTTATATTTTGGATATGACCAATTCTAATTAGCAATTTATAGTCGTGACATAACCACAATGAAAAATCCTTTAGGCTTAGTGCGAATGTGTACTTTACCTCAAGGAGCGACTAATTCTCTGGCTCATATGATGAGTGTTGTGAATATGGTCTTACATGATTTTATCCCTCATATAACCATGCCAATCATTGATGATATTCCAATTAAAAGGAGTGAGGAATGTGCAAAGGACATTACTTTAGATTCATCTGGATGTCATAAATTTGTTCATGACCATATCTTTGATTGTGAAAGAATATTTCAATGATTTGAAGAAGTAGGTCTCAGAATTTTCCATAGAAAAATCTGTTTTTGGTATCAAGGAGGTTCTTATTGTTGGACATTTATGTGGTCATTATGCTCGAAAGCCATACCCATAAAAAGTTGATGCCATTAGAAATATTTCTCAAACATGTAACAACGTGAGTGAGGTACGGAGATTTCTTGGTGCTTGCATCTTGGTGCTCATGTTGCTGATTGTCTCGATGACTTGTTGAGGAAGAAACAAAAATTTATTTGGACTGAGAAACACACTCAAGCTATGCATAAGTTGAAGAAATTATTGCTTGAAGCTCCCATCCTTAAGTGTGTAGACTATTCTGCTAAAAAACCTATTATATTGACTGTTGATACTAGTCCTATTGGTATAGGTTGGGTCATAAGTCAAGATGATAGTGAAGGGAATAGATATGCAATTACGTTTGGTGCCAAAATCTTACATGAAACACAATGAAAATATCCACAGATCAAACGATAACTATGGGGTATGGTAACAACTTTGAAAACAGACAAAGAATATTTCATTGGTGCAAATGTCAAAGTTGAGAATGATTATTTGCCTCTCATTGGAATGATAGCCAATTTTTCATCTCCTGATATAGCCATGCTTAGATGTATCTCATATATTAAGTTCATAAATCCTGAGTTAGTTCATATTTCAGGTAAGTCAAACTCAGTTGCTGATATGTTATCGAGAGCTAGATTTGATGATGATCTTGAAAGTGATCTAATAAAGAATGTGAACTTAGTTGACTATGTTCCATATATATATGAGTATGAGAAAATTCATGAGTCTGAGTATGAAAATGAATGGAGAGACAAAGGAATGTATCTGAGTACACTACAACCATTACCTAGCTGGACTACAAATAGATTCTGTAACATTAGGAAACGAGCTTATAACTTTTTCCTATGTAAGAGTTATCTTTGGAGACATGCTAAGGGTAAGGTTAAGAATCCACAAAGAGTCCTAGGAAAACGAGGTCTTCAATTGCAAGTAATGAAGGAAATGCATGAGACATTATGGGCAGGTCATAAAGGACTTTTTGGAACATATGAAAAAATTAGAAGTACCTATTATTGGCCTAGAATGTATGTTGACATTAGCAGCTATGTTTCTACATGTTCTACTTGTCCAGTTCATTCATCATTCAGACATAGAGATCCATTGCATCCTACTTATCCACCCTGTATTCACTACAAGTGGGTAGTAGATCTTGTAACTATGCATAAAGGTATTGACAAAATGTGTTACATTGTACTTGCAAGAGAAGACTTAACTAATCATGTAGAGGGATGTGCACTATGATATAAGACCACTTACAATGTTTGCAAATTCTTGCTTGAAAATTTCATAAGTCGCTTTGGGTACATAAAGAAAGTAGTTGCCGATGGTGGATAGTTAAATGCGAGAGAAGCCAAAGAGTTCTTTGAACATCATGATATTCGTTTGTCTCTTACTACTGCATATAATCCAGAGGCCAATGGTAAAATAGAGAGAGGGCATCCACCTATTGTGAAAGCCATATCTAAAGCATGTAATGGTGACATCAAACAATGGCCTAGATTCATACCTTTTGCACTTTGGGTAGATAGAATGACATGCACACATACTACTAGGTATATGCCTGCTGAACTCATGTACTGTCAAAAACCATTGTTTCCAATTCAGTCTCATATTTTTGCATGGTCAAATTTGCCTTGGTCTGAAAACATTTCTACTGATGATTTTTTGAGTTTGCGCATTAAATACTTAGAACAAGGTAAATTAAGACTTGATGATGCTGTGGGAATCGGTCGTGTGCATCATCCACAAGTTCAATAGGAGGAGGGACTTCACTCTCTTTAGCCCATTTGTCTTCTTGAATCTCGCGTAGGAATTCTGGTGTGAATCCATTCATAGAAGATGATGTGTCTGGCTTTGTAGAGTTATGGCACAAGTTAAGTCCATGAAGAACTACTTCGATGGCACTGGAGATCCATACGATCATGTGGCTGAGTTTAGGCAAGTCTTGAGAGCTGAACAAGTGGAGGATCTATTCACGCAGTACAATGCCTTTGGTCTAACCCTTAGGAACACAGCCCTTACGTGGTTTCAACCATTGAATGAGAGACAATTCAGGAGTATAGACCAACTCCTAGAGGCTTTCAGTATTGAATTCTCTAAGAGTGGCATAAGACATAATACCTCCTCGCTGATTCACAGCTTCAAGCAAATCTGCTTCTTTAGATCCGCACATTCAACCTCTAACTTTTCATATGACTCCAAGAAATTTGCATGCTCTTCGAGTAAGATGCGAATGTCTTCTGATGGGACTGCTCTATACCTGGTAGGGCTAATGGTTGCTCCTGCAGTCCCTTCCATAGCCGCTTCAAAGTTGGACCTTAGATCAGGGCAACATCTAGGGAGAGATAGACAAAGTCTTAGGTCTTCAGAGGCTAGTGTCAACCACACTGCTAGGTCTTGGACCCAGCAGTTGAGCCACCACTCATACTACCCTAGCTCTGAGACTAGTGAATCAGAGATGTCTCAAGGCATGGACCGACCCACGGGAAGTTTAGGAGTGCCATACTTGCACAGGGTAGAAGGCCCGTACAAGACGCAGTTGGAATACCTTAGGACCAACCGATTAAGTGCTAGCATCTATGAGGACGGTCTAGGAAGATCCGTGGTCTAGAAGATCCACCTACATGAGTGTGGTGTTCGTGTAGATTGATGTCGTTGCGAACATCGGAGAAAGGTGCCTCTAAAACATTGGAGAGCGGATGAACTGCTCCACAAAGGACGGGTATTGGGGTGGTGAGGTCAGGTTGAAAGAGGTGTAGGGGCCAGATGGAAAGTGAGGGTCATGGAATGGAGGTACATCCTATGAGAGCTGACACCTGAAACTTCACACATAGCCACATGATATCCTTGATCTGCATATGCATCTGTCCTAGGTTGCTCTCTACCCTTTCTTCTCAACTTCATTCTCCGGATGCGTTCCAATGCTTCTGCTTGAGCTTCTTCTCGAGTTTGTTTTTCTTCTTCTTTGCGTTTCTTAGCAATGTTGAGTCGACATAGCATCTCCTCTGTGAGAGGTTCCTGATATAACTTGACCCTGCATCCGCTTATGTAGCTTGGGAGAACATCGCCTTCTAATGTGGCTAGTTGCACTGCTCCACTTGTTGAGATTCTATTAATGATCATGGGTCCGTAGCCTCTCTTTTCTAGCTTCATTGCATGTTGTTTCAATGTGTAGACTAAAACTAGATCTCCTGCCTTCAAGCCCTTATCCTTCACATGGGCATCAAAGTATGCCTTCTGTCGTTTCTTAGCTGCATATAGGTGGACTTAGACAGTTTACCCGTTCTGCCTGAAACAAACGAAAGACCAGAAGAATTGCAGGCCATCAAAATCATACCTATAGTGGACCCTCCCAGTGGCCATACCATGCCCGTAGGAAAATTTTCCCACTGCTTTAGTGAAGTGGCAGGACCCTTGGGAGAGGGAACGTACCTATGGGAATCAGAGTTGGACTTCAATGGGAAGCAAGGTAAATTATGTGCATCCATGTGAAGGGCGGCCACTAGAAGCCCGCAAATAGTATTGCCTTGATCACCGGATCTGGTCCAAAGTGTCCTCCTACTTCACCTTGGTGAGCAGTTTCCAAGATCTTGAGATATTCACTTTCATGGACACATAGTCTTAGGTAACCATCCTTACCACGCTTGTAGAGATTATCACCAATGAGTGAGTACTCTAGGGCTTCTTGTTCTAGGCTTCTTTTCCTAACCAGAGTCATGTCTGGAGGGAATGTTTTTGCCCTTAGAAAGGCCACTAATGGTTCACTCCAATCTGGCACTATGGACACTTGATAAAGTGTGGCATGTTCCACAGGTGGTTTAGTGAAGCAGATTGGACATTCCTTGCACAATCTTTGGACATCAACTTCCATAGTCAGCCAATGCACTCCAAGTCTTCTTAGTGTCTGCAAGGTTTGTTGTTTTGTATGTCAGTTCACGCTTCAGGCATTAAAACAGGGTTCAAACAGGCCAACAGGGCAACAGGTTTTCCTCGGGTTATTTACCTATAGCCTCCTTATGTGCTCTAGAGTCCATTATCCATGTCCAAAATTAGCCAAAATCTTCAATTAAAAAAACCCTAAAAATTTAGCCGAAAATGGCTGTCAATCGCGATCGACTGGGCTGTCAATCGCGATGGACAGGTGTCAATCGCGATGGACTGGTGTCAATCGCGATGGACTCGTGTCAATCGCAGCGGACTGGTGTCAATCGCGATGGACATGTGTCCATCGCGACGCACACGTGTCCATCGCGACGGACACCCCTGTCCATCGCGACCGACAGAAAAATCGCGACTGACACCAGTCTATCGCGATTGACACCAGTCCATCGCGATTGACACCAGTCCATCGCGATTGACACCAATCCATCGCGATTGACACCAGTCCATCGCGATTGACACCAGTCCATCGCGATTGACACTAGTCCATCGCGATTGACACCAGTCCATGGCGATTGACACCAGTCCATCGCGATTGACACCAGTCCATCGCGATTGACACCAGTCCATCGCGATTGACACCAGTCCATCGCGATTGACACCTGCCCATCGCGATTGACAGCCCAGTCGATCGCGATTGACAGCCATTTTCGGCTAAATTTTTAGGGTTTTTTAAATTGAAGATTTTGGCTAATTTTGGACATGGATAATGGACTCTAGAGCACATACGGAGGCTATAGGTAAATAACCCGAGGAAAACCTGTTGCCCTGTTGGCCTGTTTGAACCCTGTTTTAATCCCTGAAGCCTAAACTGACATAACTTCCTCATACGAAATCCGTTTGCTGTGATTCTTGTTTTTTTGTGAAAATTAATATCAGGATTATTAGATAGGGTTTTTTGAAGTTAACCATACCCCGAGGTAGGAAAACTAAGGGATCCTTGGGATTGTTTTCCATAGAAGCAAAGGATAATTTGGTCTGTGAGTTACATGCATGAAAGTGGTCTATTGTGTCATTTTAACCTAAGTTTTGAGCTAACCGTGGGACTTTTATAGGTCGAGTAAGAGCACTTGAGGGCATTCAAGCAAGATTAATTGCAAGCTTGGGAACACGCGTCCTGGGCACACCAGGGCAACAACACAAGGAAGGAAACTCAAGGTTGGAAAATCCTCAACACCCTCTATCAATTCGTAGCATAGGCTAAGAACGACTAGTGCTAGGAGTAAGTCAGGGCAATGATAGGCATCAATCAAGTTGAAGACTACCTATGCACTCAAGTTCAAGATTAAACATAATCTCTTCGTGATGCGATAACCTTAAAGGAAAGAATCTAACGTGGAACGATCAACTTACAGTGCGAAAATTAAATCAAATATTCCTGACGACGTGATTTTTGACAAGAGCATAAACACGGTAACCACTAAAAAGAATCAAGTAACTGATACAAAAGAACTCAACAACGAGGTTGTACTTGGGAAAATTTGGGCTATTCAATTAGGCTTATGAACCTTAGATCAGGGCGACATCTAGGGAGAGATAGACAAAGTCTTAGGTCTTCAGAGGCTAGTGTCAACCACACTGCTAGGTCTTGGACCTAGCAGTTGAGCCACCTCTCATACTACCCTAGCTCTGAGACCAGTGAATCAGAGATGTCTCAAGGCATGGACCAACCTACGGGAAGTTCAGGAGTGCCATACTTGCACAGGGTAAAAGGCCCGTACAAGACGCAGTTGGAATACCTTAGGACCAACCGATTAGGTGCTAGCATCTATGAGGACGGTCTAGGAAGATCCGTGGTCCAGATTAAAAACCCTTACCAATCCATAGGAGTAGAACACCCAACTGTCAAGTTTGAGAACGGAGCATACTTGGACAAAGAAGGAACCATATACGTAGTCACCAGTCACCCAGATAGGACAGACGAATTCGGGAATGTGATCCCTGAGACGGACATAGATGACCTAGAACAAGGAAACATGGGTGCAGAGCCCAGGACTCCTCGAGGGAGATCTGTTCTTACTAGAATCCTCAATCCCGAGTGGGTTCCCCAAGACAACAAGAGTATAGATCTGCTTCTGAACCGAGAGACTGACGAATCTAATGTGGTCTTGCATTTGGAAACCTAAAACTTGTGGATGCTTGGTATGTTCGTTCTGCCTGAAACAAATGAAAGACCAGAAGAACTGTAGGCCATCAAAATCATACCAAATGATCATGGGTCCGTAGCCTCTCTTTTCTAGCTTCCTTGCGTGTTGTTTCAATGTGTAGACTAAAACTAGATCTCCTACCTTCAAGCCCTTATCCTTCACATGGGCATCAAAGTATGCCTTCTGTCGTTTCTTAGCTGCATATATCCTTGCAGCTGCTCTCAGTCTTGTTTCTCCTAATCGTTCTAGGTCAAAGATCCTAGACGAGAGTTCATGACCTGTCCATTCATGCTCCTGTGCTACTTTCAATGTAGGTATTAAGAAATCCAACGGTAGCACTGCATTTTAGCCAAATACCATCTGAAAGGGGGTGGCTTGTAGTACCGTTTTGTAGGCCACTCGATATGCCCAAACAGCATGGTGTAGCTGTTTGTCCCAATCAGAGCGTTTATTGTTCAGTAATTTCGTCAGTACATTGCATAAGATCTTATTGGTGCTCTCAGCCTGGCCATTTGCTTGAGGGTGATAGGGGGCAGACTTCTTATGTACTACCAAGAATTCTTGGAGCAGATTTTCAATAACTTCATTCAAGAAGTGACTGCCTCTATCTCACCTACCATACCAACCTACATGGTAGCCCCTCTACACACCACTCTGTCTGACCCAATGGACATTTCACCCACCACAGCACCTCTCCCCACAATTCCACCCTCTCCCCCTCCACTACCCCCCACCTCACCACTCAACACATCATTAGCAGACACAGCATTCACTACCTCCCTTCCCATTCCCACCTCCCCTGCATTCCAAACTTTTCCCCTTGCATCTCATAATGTAAATAGCACGTTCACTACATTACTTCAGTGTGCACATCAACTACAACAAGACTACCATCAATTGGAAGAACGCACTGTGGCCCTCCAAGCAGAATCTCGATGCCTACAGGCTAGATACATGTTTGGCTACATGTTTCCATAGATCTGGCCTTACTTTGAGTAGCTCTTCTAAGGTGAGGCTGCATTCTACTTTAGTGTTTTTCACTACCTCTGTGTTCTTAGGTATGACTGAGTCCTCATTTCGTACCATGATCGTGGGTGCTCTCATAAGAGTAGACTTAGTTTCCCATGGGCCTGTGAAGTGGGGTAATTCTTGTAGAGAGTTAGACTCAAAGTCTCATCTTTCCTGAGATTGGGTGCTCTCCTGCTCCTCATAAATGGATGGGATGTCTTGTGGGAATTGGTCGTGTGCATCATCCACAAGTTCAATAGGAGGAGGGATTTCACTCTCTTTAGCCCATTTGTCTTCTTGAATCTCGCATAGGAATTTTGGTGTGAACCGATTCATAGAAGATGATGTGTCTGGCTTCGTAGAGTTAGGCACATAGGCTTCAGGCACATAGGCTTCCTGGGCAGGAATGCTTACTCTTTCACTTGCCTTGTCCTTATGTTGAGAGGCACAACACTTTGCTTTTCCTGCACAAGATAGATTCACCATGCCGCCCAAAAAGATTTGGTTTAGTTTGTATCTGGCAGAGACACAGAGCCTCACCATCAACTTACCCCACTGGATAATTGATCAGATACACCTAGCTCACAAACGATGGCCACGGAAACAGGTTTTATATGGATGCTGTGCTCTGACGAGAATCATTTATAGGTGTTTGGCTTATGACATCCCTATTCAACGGGCCCTAATGTGGAATCGTGTAGAGCAGTTTAGAGGCAGGACATCCACTGCACCCCCTTCTAAGAAGATGAGAGGTACTGTCCAAGTCCCTTGTGCTCAACCACGTGGAGCCACCCTAACACCAGACGTCACCCCTCCACCCCAAAGAGTTGGACCATTCACACTCCGACTTCCAAGACGCAGCACCGATGGTCCTAACTTGATATTCCCTCCCATCCCAACCGATCTTGAATTTCCCAGTGGTGCACCTTTGGAAGAACTCACGAATGAAGACTTCAAACAATTATTACAAGATGTAGAGTTGGAGGCAGAAGAGGCACAACAAGTGGAGAATGTGCAAACGCAAGCAACAACCTCCCAAGTACCTGTCACCACAGTTGAAGTGGATGAAGAGGATAATGAAGAAGAAGAACAGGAGGAAGATGAGGAGGATTATGATCAAGAGCATCATGATGAGCAACAAGAAGTGCCAGAACTTATAGGTGCACCTGCATATACAGCTCAACTACAAAGGTTATACGACACAATCAAAGCAGTACAAGAAAGGCATCAACTCTCTCTTGTATCAGGTCAAGCTTTGATGCAAGAAATGCTATCAGATGATGGGGTGGATCAACATTTCATTGACACCTTGACAGCCTAAGTGAGGGTTTATTACAAGTTTTAGGTTGCCAAATGCAATGGATAGGTTTTGATCTTGACTTTGTGGAGACTCTGGAGAGTGTGATAGGGTATTTACTTGAAAAATGGGGCTTTTTAGGGACCCATTTACAAGTGATTCTACTTGTGCTTATGGAAGAATACGTGTTAGTGCGTGATGTGTAAGACTGGGCCTCAGATGTTCGCGTGAGTGAAACATGTTGTACAGGGTTTGGCCTTGGTGTAGCTATTTGAGCCCGCAAGCAAGCCTTAGGCACCCAGATTTGTCGTGATTGTGGGCTGGCCTTCATTGACTTCTTGGGTACCCAAATAGACTTCACTTTCGCAGAAGAATTTATGAAGGACTTCTTATTAGTGTCTTGTTGTTGATTACTAATAAGAGGTTTTGGCCGTGGCGTTGGCCTGGTCGGAATAGGGTGTTTGCCTTTTCGCCTCCATACTTGTTTCATCAGCTGAAACAATCTACTTTGCTCCTTTTTTTGGCCGCCAGTATAGGTAGTGTTCTGCTTCTTCTGTATTTGATCTGTCGTTGGCTGCTACATCCTTCTGGCCTTTGGAAAAGAAGGGAGTACCGTCTTATCCTTGACTCCGTTGTTGAGACAATCCTCTTTCTGCATCATACATTTTTGGACAAGAATAGCATTGTCAACTTCATGTGCACCCCTGGAAGGACCAGGAGTTCGTGCCTGACCTATTTCCTTGAGTGTCTCATTTTCCAGTTCAACTATAATTCGACTATGATTTACCCATACCTGAAGAAGTCCACTTCTTAGGTTTAGGTTGACTGCATGATCATAGATCCAGTCCTGACCCAAGACAAGAGGCTCAGTGAGGTCCTCATCTTGACCCACTAGTACTTTGACTGTCATTGCTTCGTCTTGAACATAGAGGGGAAGTTCCACATCGCCCATGCAAGGGGTTTCCACACCTCCCAATCCTATGAGATATGCTTCTATAGGATTAACAGTTAATTTCAACTCTTGACAGTAAGACAATTTAACAGCACTAGTGGCTGCACCTGAGTCAATCAAGGCTCTTACAGTCCTTGCACCCTTTCCTTGTCCTATATCTAAGGTTATAAAAGGACGTCGATCAATTATCCTATGAGAGCTGACACCTGAAACTTCACACCGATACTTTTGGGCTTTTACTACCTCTCTATCCTGTGTGTTTATTACTAGATGGTTAGGTCCGTATGTCAATACTGGCACCAATGGCTTAGCCCACTGCGGCACCACTTCCAAATTAAACAAGTAAGCATCACAAAGGTCATCTGACACTCCTTGTGGGGCTTCTCCAGATGTGAGCCTAGAGAGATGGTGTGCTCTCAAGTGAGTCTTACCTTTCCTCACTACAACCTCAAAGTCATACTCCATTAATAAGAGAAACCATCTTACGAATCTTCCTGTATTGCATGGCTTTTTTACGAGATATAACAATGCTTGGTGGTGAGTAAAAAATTTAAACTTGTTTGCAAGCAAATAGTGTCTAAATTTCTTAACTGCATATACCATGCCTAATCCTTCTTGTTCGGTGGTTGTATAATTCCGTTCAGCTGCATTCAATTGTCTACTAGCATAGGCAATTGGAAGATCCATATTACCTTCACCAGTAGGTTGCGCGAGTACACACCCAATAGCATAATTGGATGCATCCACGTGAACATGGAAAGGCTTATTCCAATCTGGTGTGGTCAAGATTGGTGCTGAACATAATCTTCGTTTAAGCTCCTGGAAGGAATTCTCACATTCATCAGTCCACTCAAAGTTAGTCAGAAGTCCGTACATGGGCTTTGCAATGACAGCATACATGTGTATAAATCGTCAGTAATAACCACAATGCCCCATGAAAGCTTGTACTTCCTTGACAGATGCCGTTGAAAAATTAAGGGAATCTAGAATGAAGAACAAGCATTATTTTGATAAAACTCATCCATTGCTTCCTAAGCCAATTGAATTAGGATATTGGGTGCTCATTTATGATAGTACATTTGACTCTCAATATGATGCACGCAAAAAGCTCACTCAATGGTGGTTTGTGCCATACATTGTATCAAAATTCAACAACAATGGTACGTATGCTCTTTGTGAATTAAATGGTATTGCACTAAAAACTTTGATTGCAGGTAAACGGATAAAGCTATTCAAGAAACGTGATAAATGACGAGTACATTTTGGATGAGGACATTGAAGAAGATGACAACAATGAGGCTGATTCATAAACAAGAGTATCCATCTAGAGAAAAATAAAATTAAAAAAAATATATATATATATATATATATATATATATATATATATATATATATATATATATATATATATATATATATATACATATCATTAACTTTTCAAGTTCATGTTGCTATGTTTTTTTTCAAGTTCATTCTATTTTTTTTTTCATTCTTGTTTCATGCATGTTTGTTTCCAGTCTTTGCATTGCATTGCATATCCACATCACTTGAGTAAAAAAAAGGCAAATGATGATTTCTCTATACGTGTAAAATGGTATCTTAACTAGTAATTTATCTACTAAGAAATTGGTTATAATCTTGGATTATAGAAAGATAGGACATGTAGATTTGGAGGTTTATTTTGATGACATGATTTTCATATATAAACATGCATATGTATCCTCTATCGAAAGCATAATTGTTGATGTCCTAGCTCCTACTACTGCATGTTTCTACATGCTTAGTCCATCTCACAACACTTGTATCGGAGTTTAAACGACTGTTCTCTGTCATCAAAAATGGTTGTACCTTGTTTCGTTGTTTAATTTTTCCTCGTCATCAAAAAAAAAAAAGAAGCTGCTACATGTTACCAGGAAGTTTACACTTTCTTCTACCCCAAAAAAGTCATTATAACCATAAAGTTGTCGAATCATCATCATCATCATCGAAAAAAAAGCAAGCCAAAGGAAGATAAAGAGGCATAGTAGAATAAATCACGGGCTATATAGGCAGATTTATGCATTAGTGGAGTTTAGTTAGATTTCCTTGCATGTTATTAGAGAAAGAGCATATTCATATTTATGTAGGAAAGAATTTGATCTAAAATAAGCTAAAGATGAAAGATGTCTCTTGAAAATCCTAAATCTTTGTTTATAATGATATTTAAGGTAGATTACTTTATGAAAAAGGCACAATTTTTTCTTCAAGATAAGAGGAACTGATGCTTAAAACGACTCAATACATCCACTTCCACTTCATATTGATGCTTGTTTGTTTTGTTTCTTGTTGCCAATGTTGCTTGTTCATTTGCATATATGTTGCCTATTTGTTCATGCATATTCATGTTGTGTGTTTCAATTCTTTCTTTCATGCAAATTTTGCTTCATGTCACATTTCCTACTCATTCATGCATATGATCAATTTTTCCTTCCATGTTTCTTATGTTGCCTATAAAAGAATCTGATGCCTGCAACATTTTGTTTTTCACAGATACTAGAGTGGCGCTTCCGGAGGAATCGCAGGTTTAGTGGAGGTGAATGTCGTCGAGATTTTCTCTCCTCTCTCACTCATGAAGGCCTACAGGAAACACATTCGGTGAAGGTAGCCAGAATTCCCTGAGAAGTCCAGGATGCATCAAGGATGTCAACGGCAGTTCACATGCAAAATTTGGAAGAAATCGAGCAAATCCAGGGTAGCGATCAAAGCTGGTCAAATTTTGGGAATTAGGGCAAAAATCTCAATGTCTCCAAATCACATGAAAATTCATATACTTGTAAAGTCTATCAAAGGCAGTCTATAGCCCGAATTTCACATGAAAATGGATTTTATAGCACATTGATATGCCATGTGCATTTTGTAAAAAATGTAATTTTTCCACTTAGACCCTATAAAATCTTGTATAGGAATTGTTGTTTGCCATATGATTTGGCATGTATAAAGAACATAGGATCCTACATATTTGTACAAAGTTTCAAGGCTATCAGAGCTTCCTAGACACCTCAATGCCACCTTGCAAGCTTCCAAATGTAGTCAAACTTGTATAAGGGAGATTTAGATAAAAGTTTTTTCTGGATATTCCTAAAGGAGATCTTTGGAAACATAGTCTTTCAAAGTTTCATCTTCATCAAAGCCCTTTTAGAGGGTCAAAGAGCACAAATTCCAATTTGCAAGGTCACCACAGTTTTCTAGTTTCAACAAATTGAAGGGTTGAAGGGCTGCCACATGGTGAAAGCTGATTGAGCCATGTTGTACGATCAAGATGAGCTCATATTCAAGGGTGGAGATGAAATTATGCTTAAAGCAAGGAGAATCCACGAGTTTTTTCATCAAAGAAGACTTTTTTGACAGTTAAAGATCAATAATGCAACTTTTCTCTAAAAATAGAGGCATATCTTATCCGAATTGATGTGAGCACTGATCCGACGGTCCAGATCATCCCCAAATCCAATGGTGGAGAATGAAGGTGCCTAAATTTCACTCCTTTGCACTAGATTTGATAGAAAGAACAATTCCAAGCCATTCATTTGATTAATCAAACAGTTGTAATCGAAAGTAGTGATCCTAGAGTTGAGAGTTGATTTCTCTAGATCCAAGGGCCCAAATTCATTCAAAAAACTATATAAAGCCCCCTTCAAACTCCTAGAGCATCATTGTTAGGCATCCATAGGGCTCTTGCTAGCTTAAGGTTTCCTTAAGACGATCACCCTTGATTGAGGGAGTGAGGATCAAAGGTGGGCTAGTACGCGTATAGCACCTAGTTTCAACTTTAAGTTAGACCTCCAATATAGGATAGGCTCTTGAAACCAACATCTCTATCTTGACTCACCCTCGGTGGAGCGTGTGAGTAAGTAAGAGCTAGTGCTAATGAGTCTTAGACTTCTTTAGTTAGACGTTATGCACCTAGACATACATGGGGTCAATGAAGTGGAACTCGTCTTCTTACGTGTGACATTCGGTTGAACTGTCATGGTTTGAGGGTCGAAACTGCCTTTGATCAGTAGACTGCTTAGCTTGACTTATCACAACGATCTTGTACATGTATCTTAATTCAAGTCCTTTTAATTCATGTCACTTGTCACTTATCTCTTGTCTCTTGTCTCTCAGTCTCTTAAGTATTTTTACATGTCTTCTATTTTCTTCTATGTGTGAGAAGGCTCCGCAGTATTGCGTTGCACCAGTGAGGATGTTTCATTGAGCTTGTGATTAAACTCTATCATCATAATTCACTTGCATGCATATAATCCATACATACCCATACATATTGATTAGTTTCTGAAAGAGTATAAGAAGCTCCAATATTAGACCATTCTTCCTTTCGAAACTAATTTATGTGTAAGGATTCCATCTATTCTCGTTATGCATACATATCACAAAGAAGACTATGCATATGGATTAAAATTAGGAAGTGTTTAAGAAGCTCCTTCAATGGACCATTCTTCCTTCTAAATTTGATTCGTGTGTATGGGTCTCTTTCATTCTTATCATTCATGTTCATAAATCTAACTTGCACTCCTACATTCCCATTCCTATAATCATTTCAACATCTCTCTCTTCTCCATACTCAACATTAATTTCACTTTCACGTCCTTAAACCTTCCAACATTCATTAGCTTCATACACCCTATGTGTGCCACGACCGGACCCGATCCACCCGGATTGCGATCACCTCCAGACCGTATTCAAAGTTTTAAAGTGAATTGGATTTCTATCTAAGTCTACCTTATGCTGCCAAAATTTCATGGTCATTGCAGTTACCACTTGTGAGAAATTTGTTTTTCTCTACTCAGTAGTTGAATCTCGATAGAGCCTCGAAAATGCCTGGAGTGTTTTAGATTTTGCTTGATCATATTCTCAGTGCTCAATTGATCAATTCAAGTGTTTTTACTTAGATACGCAAGATATCTAATTGTATTTTCTATGTCCAAAAGGACCTTTTCTAATCTCTACTAGGTTAAGAGCACTATTCAATTTTTACAGCAGGTGTATGTTCAAAAATAGCAACTTTTGGGAGCTAGTCATTTTTCGACTAGTCTATCTTGACTCATACTTTTGAGATACTTTTTCCAAAACACTTGGGTGATTTTTCTTGAGGATTTAGGAAGCTCGAAGGGTCTACCAACCAACTCTGAAGTTTCAGTTGGATGGTGGGAGGCTAGTTGTAACAACACCAACTCATCCTCCATTTGCATCCAACATGTCTCTTTACATAACCTACCTCTGGATTGTCCATAGTCCCCTCTATGGAAGCCTCTTCTACTCTGATTCCTTTTGTCCTTGAAGCATTCTTCTATTGTGTGGTTTCTTAGGCTAGAAACTTTGCAAGGTCAAGTGTTGCAAGAAGTCCCCCTTCCTTGCTTTCCTCATTTCCACATTCCTCTATTAGCTCTTCCTTTGCATGTGAAGTTCACTTGAGAGGTATTAGCCTCTTCTTCATTCTTTTTGCCTTTAGCTTTATCCTTACTTTTATTTCTATATGTATAAATGGAAGAAGATTAGTTACCTCTAGAGTTGTCTCCATTCCTTTTGAGCTTTGTCTCATGGGTGACGAGTTGTCATCAAGGTGTTGAAGTCACCTATCTGCATATCCATATAAAGATCCATTGGTGTGGTGAAAGACTCCCACTTATCATCATCTTTGATGTCATTTATGATCTACCTTACTATATGTTCTTCTTCTATCTCCTCTCCAATGCTTGCAAGCTCGTCAGCCACATCCTTCATTTTCGTCACATAATCAGCTACACTCTGCTTTGGTTGCTTTTTTAGGGTTGTAAACTCCATCCATAGCTGTTTCTTCCTAGCTCTTGTATTTGATGAAAAATACGAAGAAAGTACTTCTTAAGTCTGTTCGGAAAACCCTGCTTCACACCAACCACGAGCAAATGCTGGAGATTCTAGTAGACCTCTTTAGCTTTCTAATGATCGCAAATAATCACTTATGTGCTTTGAAACATGATCCATGTATTAGTTGATAAAAACAGATGAGTAGGAAGTTGATCCAAGATCATGGACTTGCTATTTTAGTCACTTTACATGTTCAGTAGAATGAACAATGCTCTCACCTTGTTAGCAATTAGCCGAATTCCTTTTGGTGGTATCTAATTAGATTAGATAGCTACCATTCAGGAGTTATTTTAGTGAAAAAGATAGACTACGTACTAAGAATAAAGCTTAGCAAATTACAGGACCTACCCGACATTTTTGGGGTGCTTCTGACTATAGACAAGAGAGTAATAATTAGATAATATCTCACGATCGAGTAGAAAAATAAGCATGAAACTTTGTCGCTATGGATTAGACTATATAATGATCCTATAGCACTTTAAATCACATCAAACGATCAACCATGCACTGAGAAGAAGTGCTAAGAAATCCATTCCTCTGAGATGGTCAGCATAGAAGTGAGGTAGAGATATGATCAATGTATATGCATTAAATCACATATTAATACAATTTCATGTCCATGTTCAATGGAACAATGTGAGGGTAGAGAAGTGCCTATGATATGATCACACTAATCACTTAAGCCCCTCTAAAACCGATCTCAAAATCAGCCTCATCACACAAGTCTTTTTTATTTGATCTTATATTTGAGTTTGGAGCCAATCTTTGAATTCAAATTGGAATTCTCACCAGAAAGTGAGTCCTTAACTATAGGATATATTCTCTTACCAATCATCTACTAAGTAAGTTGAGATTTGAATCCTGCTAGCTTGTAAACGTAGTGCATTAAGTATAAGAAATTTTAGTAATATAAAAAGTAATGTGAACTTTTACAAGGGAGTGATCATATATGACAATATGAAGTTGATGTTATATATGCACGTATGTAGGCTTGGTCTCGTTGCACCAAAAATGCACTTTAGGGTTGCATCAGGCTGTGGGGGACGCACATTGTCCCTATTCGGTGGGCCATATTTGCATGTTGCATACCTTTCATGGGGAATATTATTGTAGGTTGCCCACCGTGCCAATGCCAGCGTCAACAAGGGACCACCTTGAAAGAACTTGGAGAAGCTTGTAGGAGGTAGAAAAGTGAGCTACGAAGTGATAGAGTTCGGTCCAGCCAACTGGCACAAGACTAGAGTTTAAACTTAACGAGACACAAATAGACCTTACAATAATGTGATCAGCATAATAAAATGCACCAAATACTTAGGAGCATCGATGAGAAAGATTCGATACAAAACAGATAGGTTTGTGTATTGACTAGCTCAAAGACTTACTATCTTTGGATGAGACAATGACCTTCAAATGCTCATAGCAACCAATATGATTACAATTGGAAAAATTCATTTTGGATAACTGATGAAAATAGGATTGAGTATATAGAATGCAGAGGAGTACAAGAAATAAGCAAATTATGCTTTTAGAATGATCTTGACACTAAGAGTGGTACCACTTGTGAGAAATCTCTATTTCTCTACTCACTAGTCGAATCTCTACAAAGCCCCGAAAATGGTAGGAGCGTTCTAGATTTTTCTTAATCGTGTTCTCAGTGCTTATTTGATCAATTGAAGTGTTTTTACTTGAATTATCTAAGTCTATTTTCTATTTTTAAAAGGAATTTTTCTAACTCCTACCAGCTTGAGAGCACCATTCATTTTTTCCAACAGGTGTATGTACAAAAATAGCAATTTTTGGGAGCTAGTCATTTTGCAAGTAGTTTATCTTGACTCAAACTTTTGAGATACTTGTTTCAAAACACTTTGGTCATTTTTTTGTCGATTTATGAAGTTGAAAATGTCTACCAACCAACTCTAAAGTCTTAGTTGGTTGGTGTGGAGCTGGTTATAACAGCACTAGCTCATCTTCAGATTGCATCCAACATCTCTCTTTATAGAACCTGCCTCTAGATTGTCCATAGTCCCATCTATGGAAGCCTCTTCTCCTTTGATTCCTTTTGTTCTTGAAGCATTCTTCTATGCTATGATTTGTTAGGCCACAAATACTACAAGATGAAGTGTTGGAAGATCTCCCCCCTGCATTACTTCCCTCCTCTACACATTCCTCTAGTAGCTCTTCCTCTGTCTATGAAGTTCACTTGAGAGATAATAGCCTCTTCTTCATTCTTATTGAATTTACCTTTATCCATACTTTTATTTCTATATGTATAAAAGAAGAAGATTAGTTACCTCTAGAGTTGTCTCCATTCTTGTTGAGCTTTGTCTCATGGGTGACGAGTTGTCCCATCAAGGTGTTCAGGTCACGTATCTGCATACCCATATAAAGATCCCTTTGGTGTGGTCAAGGACTCCCGCTTATCATCAGCTTTGATGTCATTTATGATCTGCCTTACTATATGTTCTTCTTCTATCTCCTCCCGAATGCTTGCAAGCTGGTCAGTCACATCCTTCATTTTCATCACGTTATGAGCTACACTTTGTTTTGGTTGCTTTTTTAGGGTTTTAACCTCCATCCATAGCTAGGTCTTCCTAGCTCTTGGATTTGATGAAAAATATGAAGAAAGGACTTCCCAAGTCTCTTGGGAAGTCTTGCAATTCCTAATGTGAGATAATAAAAAATTACATATTGAGTTAAGAAGATAAGACCTGGCAAGAGCATTCTTTGCACACCATGTGGTCAACCTTTCTTGTTCTTCCCTTGTAGTAGATGTTTGCTCCTAAATATTGGCATTTCTTCATCTCTTGAGATGTATCCATATAAACTTCTTCCTTGGAGATAGTCTTGGATCCTTAGTGACCATGTTGAATAGTTGCTCCTCTCCAATTTGTCAATGAATTATGGAAATCCATCTCCCATCTTGCTTTGATGTTGGTCTGTTGCCACTATTGGAGGAGATGGTGGATAGTCTTTAGAGATGAAGTGGTGTTTCAAAATCGTGCTTCACACAAGCCACGAGCAAGTGGTGGAGAGTGTAGTAGACCTATTTTGATTCCTAATGATCACAAATTATCACTTATATGCTTTGGAGCATTATCCATGTATCAATTGATCAAAACAGATGAGTACGAAAATTGACCCAAGATCATGGACTTGGTATTTTATCACTCCAGATGTTCAATAGAATGAATAGTGCTCTCAACTTGCTAGAAAATAGCCAAATTCATTTTGGTGCTATCTAATTAACTTAGATAGCTACCAATCAAGATTTATTTAAGTGAAAAAGATGGACTATACACTGAGAATGAAGCTTAGCAAATATCAAGACTTCCTCGACATTTTCGGGGTGCGTCACACTACAGATGAGAGAGTAATGATTAGATGACATCTCACGATTGACTAAAACAATAACAATGAAACTTTGTACCTATGGAGTAGACTATATGGTGATTCTATATCACTTTAAATTACATCAAATGATCAACCATGCACTGAGAACAAACATTGAGAAATCTAGTGCTTTGAGATGGTCATAGCATAGAGGTGAAGTAGAGATATGATGAATGTATATGCATTAAATCACATATTAGTACAATGTCATTGGAAATGTTCAGTTCCACAATGTGAGGGTAGAGAAGTGTGTATGTGATGATCACACTAATCACTTAAGCCCCTCTCAAAATGATCTCATAATCGGGCTCATCACATGAGTCTTTTTTATTTGCTTTTATATTTGAGTTTGGAGCCAATTTTTGAATTCAAATTCGAATTCTCACCCAAAAAGAGTCCTAAACTATAGGATATATGCTCTCATCAATCATCTAACAAGTAAGTTGAGACTTGAGTCCTCCTAACTTGTGAAAGTAGTGCATTAAGTATAAGAACTTTTACAAATATGAAAGGTAATGTGAACTTTTACAAGGGAGTATCATGTATGACTATATGAAGTTCATGTTAGTTATCCAAGTACGTAGGCTTGGTCTCTTTGCACCAACAATGAGCTATAGGGTTGGATCAGACCCTAGGGAACTCACATCGTTCCTATTTCATGGGAAATGTTTGCATGTTGGATACCTTTCATGGGGAATAGTATGATAGGTTGCTAGTTGTGCTAATGCCACCCATCAGAAAGGGACCACCTTGAAAGAAATTGGAGAAGCTTGTAGGAGGTTGAAAAGTGAGCTGTGTAGCGAAGAGTTCCGTCTAGCCAACTAGCACAAGGCTAGAATTTGAGCTTATGGAGACTCAAATAGACCTTATAATCATGTGCTAAGCACATTAAAATGCACCATGTACTTTGGAGCATCAACGAGAAAGAGTCGATACAAAAGAGATAGGTTTGTGTATTGACTAGCTCAAAAAACTTACTATCTTTGGATCAGACAATCAACTTCAAATACTCATAGCATCCAACATGATTACAGTTGGAAAAATCTCATTTTGGATGAGTCATCAACATAGGATTGAGTGCATAGAATGCACATGAGTAGAAGAAATCAGCAAATTATGCTTTTTTAATGATCTTGACACTAAAGAGTGGTACATTAAAGCAAATGATCTTGACAAAAAAGCTAAGATTATACCCAATCTATTGAAATGAGCTTCTCCCTGATGAAGTGGTAATGAACTTCTATGTGTTTGATTATTACATGCAAAATAGGGTTTGGTGCTAGATTCACGGAATTTACATTATCTCCAAATATGTAAGGTTTGCAACTTACAAGTCTCAAATCTGTATACAATGCAGCTCACAACTGAGGATAAAGCAAATATTGGTTGCTTCTTGGAACTCCATGACACTAGCTATTAACCTATAAATGCTAAGTTACCAGAGGTACTTCTTCTATCATCGTTAGCTCCTTTCTCACCTTCATAAACATGAAGTTTATGATTCATCTCCAAAGGTGTACCTACAAGCTTTGTGTTCTCCATTCCGAACTTGTGAAGTATATCTTGAATGTATCTTCTCTAAGCTAGATACATCCATTCATCTGTATAAATCAATTGCATATTATGGAAATACGTGAGCTCACCTAAGTCATTGATTTTAAACTCCTCTTGCATGTGTCTCTTCATCCTTTGAATGTAATTCAGATCATCACTTGTCATAATAATATCATCTACATATACATGTAGATAGATTACCTCATTGTGATCCCTTTTGATGAATAGAGAAGGATCTGAGTTTCTAGGTTTGAACCCTTGATCTTGAAGGAATGTATCCAACTTGTAATTCGAAGTCCTAGGAGTTTTGTTCAATCCATAAAATGCTTTCTTAAATCTACAAACATAAGATGCATGATTAGGGTTTTGAAAATTTGGAGGTTATGATATATATACCTCTTCACTTATCCAACCATTTCAAAATAAATTTTCTACATCAAGTTGGAGGAGTATCCAATTTCCTGTAGCAGCTACACTTATCAATGTGCTGATTATAAAATGCATCCATATAAGTTTGTTTTAACTTAATATACCCATCTACCACCAATTATCTTTTGATTATATGACATTGGAACCAAATCCCAAGTGTCCATCTCCTTTAATGCATCTATGTCTTCTTTCATGTCCTTTTCCTAATTTGGGTTTCCCTTTGCCTCCTCATAGGTTGAGGGTTCTTCTGAAATTGAGTACTTTGCTAAGTAGATCAAATTCTTTGTAACAAATGTTGAATTGTATCCACACCTTTCCTGTTGTTTCTTCTCTATTGTTGATCTTCTAGTGCTTACTTAGAACATTCTCCACACTACTACATCTTTGTCTTGCCTCTTTACTTCCATAGCTTGTAATCCTTTTCTCTTTCATCCCGGTCTTCATATATATCACTTCTTGGATCATGGACCAGTGTATCTTGATTTCTTCCTAATTGATGAGAATCAGAATCAAGATCATATGATAGACTTACCTTTTGTCTGTCTTCATCATAGAAAGACCTGTGTTCTTCAAAAACAACATCTCTACTTACAGTGAATTGCTTGGTTGAATGATTATAGAACCTATAGCCAATCTGAGTTGAGTCATACCCAATACACACTACCTTTATCGCCCTTTCATCTAGCTTAACTCTTATTGGTGATGGTACATGACCCTAAGATAAACAACCAAACACCTTATCATGTCCAAGACTAGGTTTTCTTCCACGCCATGCTTCATAAGGAGTCATATCTTGAATTGATTTGGATGGATGTCTATTCACAAGGTACACAACAATTGAAATAGCCTCTGCCCATAGATAATGTGGCAACCTCTTCTCTTCAAGCATTGTTCTCGATGATCCAACCAATGTCTTATTTCTTCTATGTACAAATCAATTTAGTTGAGGATAGTACCTCGTAGTCACTTCCCTTTTGATACCTTTATCTTGCAAGACCTCCTTAAACTCTATGGAGACGTATTCTCCCCATCCATCAGATCTGAGCTTCTTGAGTGATCTACCTGTATGCTTCTCCACATGTGCTAGATACTTTTTCAAGCAATCATACACTTCATTTTTACTCTTGATAAAGTATAGAATAGTCCATCTACTATGGTCATCAATAAATGAGACATAATACCTTGATCCTACTAATCAAGGTTCTTGACTTGGTCCCCATACATCTATATGTACTAAGTCCAATAAAGCCTTTCTTGGTCTTCCCATTGAACCAATAGGTCTGAGTGGATTGGTTCATTTTATGACAGATGGCACAAGCTTAAACATTTTGATCTTTGTCATTGGCATGCTTTGGTCCTTTCTTCTTCCCTTTGCACTTGCTCTTTCTTGTGAACTTGCCTTGGGAAGTATCATCTTCATCTTCTTCTTTCTTCTTGCCTTTCAACTTCTTGCACTAGTTTAGTTACTGTCATGGACACAAAGTAAACTATCCTAAACCTTAGATTCCATGTGAATCTCCTATATCTCATGTTTGGTTAAGTTTTTGGACAAACTAATCCTTCCAATGCGTATGGAACATGCCAAAACCCCAAGATCGACTGTCGATTGCTGAATTCTGACACCCGGAGGTCTTGTTTCCACTTGATGACATCATCAATGACATCATCAAATTGTAACCGCCCTTGGGAAAATTATATAAGGAGGGGTTGGCCACATTCATAATCAGTCTTGTGGATACCAGTCTTGGGAGCTCAAGGAGTTGTGACCGCCAACTAAGTACTTTCAAGTTCTAGTTCGAGTCCTAGTTTTGTCTCTTGCTCTAGTCCTTTCTAGTCTTGTATCGTGGACATCCTTTCTTTTCCTCTTGTAATCTAGTAGTACGAGATCCTTTCTAGTTATTTCTTGTATCTAGTTCATCTCCCTAGAGGGAATCGTTGTAACGGAGATATCTTGTTTCTTTCCTACGATCCCAGGTTGTGGGATCTCCTGTATCATCTCTAGTCGAGTTATCTACACCTATTAGTCCCGGGTTGTGGGACTTCGTGTATCAGCCACGTCTTCTTGTATTGTTTTCACTTCGTGGGTATCCTTGTAATCTGAAGCGTATTTCTGAAATCTTGTCTAGTGTAGTCGGAGAGCACAATCTAGTGCTCCACTGACATTTTGGCAAGACTACCTTCATCAAGACTGGGCACCATGGATTCCCTATGCAAGGAGATTCAATCTACGATAAAGGACTTGATCCAAGATGTCCAAGAGATGAAAAGATTGCTATGCCAAGATGATCGGTCAGTTTCAAGCTATGCCTTGAATATCAAGATGTTGTTTCATGGAACTACATATCAAGAAGACTACATGGTTAATCAGTTTTGAAGTGGACTCAATCCTGCTATCCATGCCTCAAGCAAATCCCTTCGAGGATGTTATCAATCAAGCAATTCAGTGTTAGAATCAGTTGTTAAAAGAAATCCAAGTCCAAGAGCGAGAATTCTTGAATAAGGAAGATACTACTCGTCAAGGATCTGAACCAAGAATCTTTGGCACCGAGAAAGTCATTACAAATGATATGGATTATGCATGTTATGAAGATATCAAGAAGATAAAGGATATGGAGGAGTTCATGTTCAATCAAGGAGGTGTGATTACCCAAGGCACTCGATCAAAGATCTTGGAAACACTACAATGCACCACGAAAAGCTCAATGGACCTATCTTGTGATGAACCTAAGGAAGCTCAAGGGAGACCCAGTCCTTCACCACCTTTCAAGATTAAGGATCATGAAGAATTCAAGGTTGATCATGTCTTAGATTCAAGAATCTCTCGAGGAGGATTGGAACACTTTAGCCATTGGCAAGGATATGGTGTTGGTGATCGTACTTGGGAGCTTACAGAAAATCTTGAGAGAGCGTACCCAAGACTTGGGAGCATACCCAAGCTAGAGAACATGGCCGCTCCTCGTGGAACACGTCACTTGAGGGGGAGGTGATGTCATGGACACAAAGGAAACTATCCTAAACCTCAGATTCCATGTGAATTTCCTATATCTCATGTTTGGTTAAGATTTTGGACAAACTAATCCTTCCATTGTGTACAAAACATGCCAAAACCCCAAGATTGACTATCTATTTGCTTAATTCTGACACCTAGAGATCTTGTTTCCAGTTGATGACATCATCGATGATATCATCAACTTGTAAGAGCCCTTGGGAAAACTATATAAGGAGGGGTTAGCCACATTCATAATTGAGTCTTGTGGATATCAGTCTTGGGAGCTCAAGGAGTTGTGACTACCAAGTAAGTACTCTCCAAGTTCCAGTTCGAGTCCTTGTCTTGTCTTTTGCTCTAGTCTTGTCTAGTCTAGTTCTTGGACATCCTGTGTTGTCCTCTTGTAATCTCATAGTATGAGATCCTTTCTAGTTAGTTCTTGTATCTAGTTATCTTGTTCCATACTTAGGATCCTGGGTTGTGGGATCTCCTATATCATCTCTAGTCTAGTCATCTATACCTATAGTCCCGGGTTGTGGGACTTCTTGTATCAGCTACGTCTTCTTGTATTATTTTTCCTACGTGGGTTTTCTTGTAATCTAAAGTGTTTTTCCAAAATCTTGTCTATTGTAGTCGGAGAGCGCAATCTAGTGCTCCCCTGACAGTTACCATGATAGGAGTTACCTTCCTTTATGCTATTCTTGGCCTCTTCATTGAAGAGTTGTCCAAGGAAGATGTTTAAATTTGGAGTTTGCACATGCATGATGATATCATAACCTGTGGTTAAGGATTGCCATTGTTTATCATTTCTAATCTCCTTGAGAATTCACCTCATGATAACCTCTTCTTCAATCATCTCTCCAATGGATGCTAACTTATCTGCAACCTTCTTGCTCTTGGTAACAAATTGTCTGATAGTTTGTTTAGGTTTCGTCTTCATTAGGTTGAACTCATTCCAGAGATGGTTCTTCCTTGCTTTTGTACTAGCATAAAAGAAAGTCTCCAGGGCATCCCAAGTATCTTGAGATGCCTTGCATCCTATGTGGTAATTGAAACTCAAAGATAGATTTAAGTACGTACGACCTTTCTTGAGTATCGCTTGTTGGAGGATAAACACTCCTATGTGCACAACAAAAGCAAATGAACCCTCCTAGGATCCTGAAATTTTTCAGACATAGGATCTCTATTTTTTGACTTTCTTTGAGTATATGTAGAGATTGAAAATGAAATTTTTCAAGCTGAAAGTAGACTATAAGAGCTTTCAAATGAGAGTAAAATCACTCCATTTGGATACTGAATGATGCCTCAAGCAGCTGCAACACAATAGATAACTTGATCTCTTCATAGAGTATGAGCTAAGTAGACAGATACTATTCTAGACATTTCTCTGCACATATGCAAGCACTGAACCTGAAACTTAGACCAAGCAAAGTAGAACTTATAAGATTTCCAACAAGACAAAAATCATTGCAAATGGATTCCAGATGAAAGAGAAACAACAATTACAAGATACGGGGGTCTGCCAAGATTATCTAGGGATAAAGAGTATGAGAAAGTGAAATCTCTGCAAAATATGCAGAGAACAGCTAGTAGGGGGTGTGGTTAAGCAAGGAGGAAGCTTGGGCATGTATTTCCACGACTCTAAGTCATAATACAACTCATTAGAGGTTTTAAAGACCACATACTAACCTCTTTAACCAATCAAAAGCATATACATGTCGAAAGTGAGGTCCAATCACAACAAGAGGTGAGGTAAATCTTCTCTAATCAACTTCTTTCCATTATGGGCATAATTCGATGCCTCCAACTTGTGGAAATCAGCCTCCTTTGATTGTGGATGATGTGGAAGGTTCAATTTGGGGCATGTTCCCACACTCTTGAGCTTGAAAAACTTTCAACACTCCCCCTCAAGCTCAAGTCTTTTCCTTTCATTGCTTAAGCCTATGTCTCTTATGTTGATAGCTTCCTTGAATCCTCCAAGCTTTGTACCTTCAAATAACTTTGTCATCATGTCTGCAACCTGCATTTTAGTGTTCACATACCTTATATCTAGCTCTTTTGCCATGACCTTTTCTATAACGAAGTGGTAATGAACCTCTATGTGCTTGCTCCTTGCATGAAACATGGGATTGTTAGCTAGATAGATGCTTGAAATGTTGTCTCCATAAAGAGGAAACTCCTGCACTTCTACTTCCAAGTCCTTAAGTAGCTTCTTGAGCCATAATAGCTCACATGTAGCCAATGCTAAACCTTTGTACTCAGCCTCTGTGGATGAAAGAGCAATAGTGGGTTGCTTCTTAGAGCTCCAAGAGATCACTTTTGTACCTATCATGAAAACATAACCCGATGTACTCCTTGGATCATCCTTGCTACCTGCCCAATCAGCATCACTATATCCTTTGACACTTAGATCAACATCATATGAGTAAAATAGACCTTGGTTGATGGTGTTCTTGATATAACGAAGCACCTTTCTTGCTGCCATAAGATGATCATGAGTAGGTGCATGCAAAAATTGAGAGAGAACACCTACTACATATGCAAGATCAGGTCTAGTGAATGTAGCATAAATTAATGAACCAATTATGCTTCTATATAGTGTAATATCTTGTATAGCCTCTTCTTGACCTGCAACCAACTTTGTATTGGGCTCCATGGGCTGAGAAAGTGGCTTACAACCACTCATACCAAACATGTATAACACATCCAACAAGTATTTTCTGTGAGTCAAGAAGATGCCATTGTGTGCATAGATTACCTCTATTGCCAACCAAGATCCGATATCTTGAACTCCTTTCCTAGCTTTGATTTGATATCTTTAATACCTGCAATATCACATCCTGTGATGATCAAATCGTCCACATAGATGCATATGTATACCGTCTTGCCTCCTTGCTTCTTCATGTAAAGTGATGGATCTACAACACTTTCTTTGTATCCACAACTTGATAAATAATCCACTAACATCTGATTCCAGGCCCTTGGGGCTTGCTTTAGTCCATATAATGCTTTCCTTAGCTTCCAAACATGATTTGGGTACCTCATACTAGCAAATCCTTGAGGTTGGCTCATGTAGACTACTTCTTCAAGCTCTCGATTGAGGAAGGCATTCTTCACATCCAACTGATATAAGCTCCATTTCCTTGATGTGGCCACTACAATCAAAGTCTTAATTATTGGCATCTTGGCTACGGGGCTGAAAGTTTCATCATAATCGATCCCATAGCTTTGGGAGAAGCCTTTTGCCACCAACCTTGCTTTGTACCTAGCAATGGAACCATCTAAAGGCAAGCTACACAAATTTCATGCAACATTTTAGATCTAAAATTTGGTAGGGCTTTTACCAAGCTCCTCCTTTGCATGTCCTTGAGCTTTTGTAGGTTGATGTGACCTATTCGTTTATGCCATAGATCCAAATGTGCTATCCTCTTGTCTCCATATGTGACATACATTGAATGGTGTGGCTGATTTATGTCCATTGTGAACATTCTCCCTTGCTTTTTTCCTCTTGCTATGAGCTTGAAACCTGCCCTTGGATCCTCAAAAAAACATCCTCTTTCATTGAACCTAACTTGATAGCCTTTTTCTACCATTTGGCCTACCAAAAATCCGTTTATCGCACACACTCTTTATCATGTGTTGGATGCACGGCCCATTGACCATATGTAATAGTGCACTTCATCACCTTCTGCTAAAAGTTCGTGTAATATGTAGACTTGACTCTTCAAAGCTAGACAAGAAAAGTAGTGGAAATATCCTTGATAGGCTCGCAGATAAGCAGATAGAGGGTAATCGCATGGCTAAGAGATGTAGCAGATCCGCTTGCAAAGAGGTCAATTATAGCATCATCGCTTGGCTCCAGAACCAACAATGAATTCAAGCCTCTTAGGAGAACGTGCAATCAAGGTTTCAAGGCTTCCACTGTGACCTTCTCTATCCATCACATGTACCTAATTGTTCTTTCTCCTCGAGTATTTTGTTGCCAGGAAGGAGCCTAGAAACACTTCGATATCGAACCTTTCCAGATTGAAGGATGCGACCTCATCCTTGAAGCAAACAATATGGAAAATCTAGGTTATCTACCTCTTCTGTAGAAGTAGAAGCCATGCGAAGAAGACGACGTCTGAAAATATGTGCATGGAAAGAGTTTGAACACATGCGTGAATTGACGCTGAAGTTGCTGTTCGCTACCCCTGCATAAAGAACTCAGAGAGATATATATAAAAAATGCAACGCTGTCGTGGGGTTCATAGAAAAGAGGGAGAGATTTAGGTGAGGATCTTGATATAGAGAAGATTGGGTCTATAGAGGTTTTATTCCTTCTTGTTTTGCTCGATGAATCCAATGGAAGCAACACTCAGCCCAAAGCATTAGCCCTAATCATAGAAATATTTCTTTAGCCGAAAAAGATTATATCTTTCTAGTTAGGTAAAAAACAAGAATTTCTTACAATAGTATGCTCCGCTTGTTGCCCATGTTCTTATTATAGCTCTCGCAAATTTATATACTTTTCTTCACTGTGGAGATCTTCACTTCCCACGAAGGAGGCCTTTATAATATTTAGTTTTTTACTTCCATATAGAAATTCGTCACAAGGAAACAGAATGCACGATAGACTATACTGCCAAGAGTAAATGTGCTTACTTTGATTATTAAGATGTTCGTGAAAATAGATTCACAAACCATTCCTTTACAACTATAAGAGACTAAACGCTCTTTCCTAACTATGGTGGCAAATCCATGTACCCATTTTTGTCTATATATCTATGTATACCTTGAAAAGACAAGATGCTCAGGTAACTACACGTATAACTCTGAAAAGTATACTAACAATCTTGGTTCTATAAAACATCAACCAACAGCACGCATAGCTTGCAAGAAAGAGAAAAAAAAAACTTACACTTCAAAAAAACGAACGAGATTTGCAATTTGTAGCCTTGCATGTATTAAGTTTACTGTACTAAGCAGATTTGCATCGTTCCTATGTTGAAATCATTACAAGCATCCGCACAATGATAATACAGTTATCATAAAAGGAAGCATAACACGTATGGCTAGTGTTTTAAAAAAGAAGGGAAGAAATCTTTTAGTACGCAATACTAGCATTGAGTTCAAGGTTTTTGATAAAATAGTTTGGTCGGAAGCCGGAAGTTGAAACAATTGCACATATGAAGCTTTTGCGTACTGGACTTTTGACGTTCCTCATGATGAGACAATTCAGGTCATAAGTAAATTTTTGAAGCAGAAAAGGAGTTCCGAGAAGTGTAAGAAAGTCACCTTCCCATGCCAATAAAATAAACAAGTCAACTGGGATTAAATGCACATAGGAGCATCTCTTCACTGCTAATCGAATTCAAAACACCTGTATCTAATATCAAAAAGGTCTTCATAATTGCATGAATCATACGTCTAAGCTTCCCTTAGGTCTTTGAATAAGCAATTAATTAAAAGTATCACGGAAGGCCTTTTCAGTCCAAACATAAATGTTTTCTTACTGATCCATTCGCTCAAAAATATTTTTTCATGAATTCTGGAACTATCAATGTACTTCGCTTTATATAGAAACTATACCTTTTGTTTTTACATCATTATGTCGACACACTATATGTGTATTACGACAGAAGTCAATATAAGTTTGACCGCGTTCCAAGTCCTATGAGTCAAAAGTTTCCAAGGATGTTTTCATTGCCTGAGGCGAATGGATTCAAAGAAAACTCGATAAACAAAAATATCACCAAACATTCACTATATAAAAAAGGTGGTCATTATTATCTATCCAAGCAACTTGTATTAATTCAAGTTTTTTTTTTTTCAACAGCATGCATTAACCAGATCAGTCGCCTACCTAATATTATTCTTCACAGCTATTATCAAACATTTCAACATTCTGTTACTTCATGAACGAGGTAAAAATCTATCGACGTTCAGCATAAATAAATTTGGACCCTTTAACTAAATAAATATATATGACAGACTGATTCAAACATATTCTTTACCTAAATAAGGCGTATAACTATATATGTGAGCGATCACAACCTCACAATTTTGTGTGACAGTAGATTGGTGGCAGGTTGACACCAGCATTTAACACAATACACTCAAGGTAAGTTTAATCAACTGCAAATACATGCGGGCCATACAGGTAAACATTTTTGCAATTCAAATCCAAGCCATGATTTATATCAATTTTTACAAACTATAATCTTACGTTGAACTGCTTTATCTAATAAAGAAATCCAGCAGGATAACACAATCAATAAAGTACGAAAGTTATTACATACATGAAAGATAAGTAGAAACTATGAATCATATAGGTAGATAACGAACCCGTGGCTTAGAAGGCATCGGAGCATAATAGATTTGAGTCAAAGAATGCCGGTGCTATTGACAACAAGATACAAAATCATTGCGCATGATTAGCAATGGAGATTCATTGGAACAATGACCATAGCTAGCAATAGTGGTGAGTAATCTGTGTTTGTAAGAGCAAGATCAACGCATTCGGGTCCCTTTTCCCCAACGTTGTCTTCTGTAGCTCCCATCTTCCTTCCTAACTCGACATAATTGGCTGCCTCCGCACGTGAACATCTCCCAGACTAATCAGAAGCTTCAGTCGTACTCACTGTATACACAGTGCAGGTCAATCTTTTTGTTTTCCTTCCCTCATTCCTTGACATGTTTGCTTCACGATCAAGAGGGATCAGCCCCCTCCAGACTTCGCCAACGTCCCCTCTAAGTCACTTCCCCTACCGCTTCCGTGCATCTTCCTTATGATCCTCGCACATCTGTTCCTTTCTCCAAGCTTCCGCAAAGAACTATGTCGCCTTCTTTTACGTCATCCCTCTCTCTTTACTTTAAGCATCTGAATCTTCAACAAATTTTCCTTGGCAATTTCACGTGTATGAATCTCAACCTTATTTTCATAGAAGCGGCATACTTCCAAATCAGCCACATATCTTTTATTTCACGCACAACTATATATATATATATATATATATATATATGCACATACATATATTTGTATATATACCACTATATATACATGCGATCGTATGCACATTGATTTACACATAAGAAAATGAAGATTCACGTATAAGTCTTTTTCACGCGTGTATACAAATATGTGTGCAGTTTCTCAGACAAAATCCTATGCATATATAACACATCCAATGCACATATTTACATAGACTTTATCTTTATGTTCTTATGAGAAGATCTATGGAACGCATGAAGCGAAGCACGGATTGTTTCATGCATTTGATCATACACAAGTTCAAACAAGCATTCAAGTAATCAGTACCTGATAATCAAATTGATAAACAGTAAAGTCTCCCATATGTAACTATGTTAGAAGCACTTCAACCGAATCGAATATTGTTCATCAACAAATCCTTTGCAAGATATACAGAATGCTTGGTTACAAGAGAAGTATCATACCCATATCTGATAGGCTTCTTACTTTCTCTCTGAGATCTCCTCATTTCTTGAGTTGAGGATTCTGGTATATCCTCTAGCTTCTTCATTTTCATCTTCCCTTTGGACTTCCATGCCTTAAATTCCTCAAGATTAATTGTGTCATCATCATCTGAGCTTGAGTCTTCTTTCTGGATTGGTTCCTCCTTGGTGAGCTTTGGGAAATCTTCTTCCATATCATAGGGTAGACTAACCTTCCTGCATTCATTCTCATACCATGAGTCATTCTCATCAAAGATGACATCTCTGCTTACCTTGACGCCTTTGTTTGTTGGGTTGTAGAATCTGTACCCTTTTTGGTTCAAATCATAACCAATGAAGATATCTATCTATCTATCTATCTATCTATCTATCTATCTATCTATCTATCTATCTATCTATCTATCTATCTATCTATCTATCTATCTATCTATCTATCTATCTATCAATCAATCAATCTATCTATCTATCTATCTATCTATCTATCTATCTATCTATCTATCTATCTATCTATCTATCTATCTATCTATCTATCTATCTATCTATCTATCTATCTATCTATCCATCCATCCATCCATCTTTCTTTCTTTCTTTCTTTCTATCTATCTATTTATCTAACTATCTATCTATCTATCTATTTATCTATCTCTCTATCTATCTATCTATCTATCTATCTATCTATCTATCTATCTATCTATCTATCTATCTATCTATCTATCTATCTATCTATCTATCTATCTATCTATCTATCTATCTATCTATCTATCTATCTATCTATCTATCTATCTATCTATCTATCTATCTATCTATCTATATGTCTATCTATCTATCTATCTATCTATCTATCTATCTATCTATCTATCAACATACAAACTTGTTTTGATTGATTTTTACTCACCATGGTCAAACCTTTGATTTATTACTTTTGATCAATTCATAAGCTTGGTTTGCAAATCTCTACCACATCCACCCCCTCTGAGCCTGTGCATCCTCCGGATGTGCCAATCTTGCATACATAACATCAAACACAAGCAAGGATCAAGTAGTCATAGCATATAAACAAGACTTAAAGAAAATTTTAACTTGATGCAAGAAATCTGAAAACACATTGAACTTGGCATACATTAAGAGAAGAGGGTAGACAAAAACATCTCATACAACATATCAGAATACACTAATGCACTTAGACTAGAAATCATATGAGTAAATCAAAAACTTCTTAGCTCTCTCGTAACTCGACCCGGTCAGATCTAGTAGCCTATCCGAAGCATTTGCATATACCAGTCTTCACTAACTCGATTTATGAAACTTGCTTCTGGCTTCCCTATTGATCTTCCATCATCTGAACCCCATCAGACCTTTTCTTATTTTTCTCTTATTTTTGTTCTATTTTTCTTTATTTTCATTCTTTGACCCAGCTCAACCTTCATTTTTTTGTTTATATTTTTATTTATTCTTTTTCTACACGTCGGCCTATGCCGAAATCGGATGCGACTCGTGGACCTGACCACCCGGACAAGTTTAGCCCACCCATCTACCGACCCGACATAGCGCACGATGCACAATGTCAGCCTCATACGAAATCAACGTCAGCTCGTGGCTCTAACCACCCGGTCAGAGTGACTCCACCCGCCTATCAACCCGTATGAGCGCGTAACAACATGTAGGTCAGGCCATACGACACAACTAGCATCAGCTCGTGGCCCTGATCACCCGACCAGGGTAGTCCCACCCGCCTGCTAGCTTATCGCAGCGCCCAACGGCACATACACGTACACATAAATAGTTGGCTAGTATAAGAATTCTTATTTTTTTCAAGACATAATCTGTCTGAAGATCAAGTCAGATGAGAGATCAAGAGCAGAAGTCAAAGTGTCTCACTCATCAAGTGCTCATAAACACTAGTATATACAAATACTTAGTCTAGGTCTTCCCTTCACCTTCCTCGGTCTTGTTCTCGAAAGTTCTAGTCCATCTTCTAATCTTCCTCATATAATCTCAGTCCTTATACATCATATGTAATCTTATTAGTGGTACGAGATCTTTGGTCTACTTAATTTTCTTATTTATACGTTTCTATATGCATTATATGCTTAATCATGCAGTCTTTTTATATACACATATACAAGAGAGAAGAAAAAACTGAAGCGATAACATCTCACCAGTATGAAGTCAGAAGCCGCTTGAGCTTGTCGCATCCAATCTCCTCTTCTTGTTTCATTCTGAGTCGCTATCTTCAATGTTTTGATTTGATTCCTGTGTCTTTCTTCAAATCAAAGCAAAAACATAAGATATATACATTCCTATTTACAAAAACATTCCTTTAAGCTTTATGGAATTTTATTGAAAAAGATTCTTCCTTCAATCTCACCTTCTTTAAAACATACTCACCAAAGAAACTGTGCTTGAAAAGAAGCCATCTCTGAAGTGCATCAATCAAGGTAGCATTCTTAAATAAGTTAGATATGTGTACAAGCCACTTCATTTTCTTGTCCATCTCTTGGTGGCATGTTTGGCATACACAACTCTTGAAAAATTCAAAAATCCATGATTCAATCATTTGAGCATAGTTGCCTTTATTCACAACTCCCTCCAATGCATCATATGAAGATGCACACGATAAATGAGCACATGTATATAGATTTTTGAAATTTGGAGTGTTTAAAACATCATCAAACAAATCCATCATGCATATGTTTTGATCCATTTTAGGAATGAAATAATTTAAAAGGATTTCATCATTTCCATTATGATTATCCAATCTTTCTTCTTCATTGCCATTAAGGGTTTGAATACATTCATAAGATTTACACTCTAAATGCTGATGTTCATCATACTCTAAATGCAGTTTATACTCATACTTATCACTCAGACTGTCATGATTTTTTTTTTACTTGAGTGCCACCAATTATAGAATCTGCTTCTATCTCTAATCTCTCCAAGAACTCCTCATCTTCTTCTTTTTCCAGATTCATTTGCCCATTATCATGAAGAAACTCAATATCATCACAATCAAGAAAATCTTGATCATCTAAATCACTAAATTCTTGCTTCTCCAAGTAAGATTCATTGGAAAATCTACATTCATCCATATTCTCCTGATCCTTTTCAAAGATATACATGTAATTTGATGTCAAATCAGTTTTCCTATTCAAGATGCCATCATCAGATTCTTTATCTATCTCAATTATTTCTTGTTTATTCTCTTTAGAGGATGTGTTTTTGCCACACTCTTCATACATTTCTTTGATCATTGAATCTTGCTCAAATACTTCATACCTGAATATCTCATCATAGAGGCTTAAGTCAATTGAAACTTCATCCATCTGGTAACATTTATATCTAGCTTCATCAATGCAAATATTTGACTCAATGGTTTCACATTCAATATCTTTTGATGCTATGCACACATCATATTTATCATACATCTTATTAAACGTTGTATCTTCCACTTCATGCTTGATTTCTTTGATATATGAACTCAACTCAACATGATCATTCTTAACATACATATCAATGTAAAGAGGAGTAATCAGTGGAGTATCCTCATCGCGCTCATGATCATTCATATGTCCTTCTTCATGGAGTACAATATCGTTCACATACATATCATTATATTGAAGCTCAATCAACAACTCATTCTTACACCTATAATTCAGATCACTCTCTTGTACCTCTAACGACTCATTTAATGTGGCATCACTCAAGAGTTTTTCACATTCTTGATCTTGATCTAAACAATCAGTAGGCTTAGCATCATGCTTTTCACCATCGGCATACATACCATTCTCTAGAGGACTCATAATTTTCATGCCCTCCTGATTAGCATCATGCTCCCTTGCATTCTCTTCATACAAATTAGTCATTTGGCCATGATTCATATTTGAATCATATGCTTCAAGAGATGTTTCACTCTTAGATGGTATCAAATAGTTTCTCGAGCATTGCTTGGTTTCATCATTTAAGAAATCATTTTGTGCTTGATCTTCACATGGATTCACTAGATTATTTTGAATTATTTCATTTGCAATCTCTTTCTGATCACCTTGACTTCCCGTAGATATCTTTAAATCTTGGTTATTATCATATCTTGCCTCTTTGCTTGTTTGATTATCATCCCTTAGAAGTGAGGAGTCTATCAGATTATAGGAAGCCTCATGTTGTTTTCTTGGTGTGTTTTGATTATTTTTGTTTTGTTGTATGTTTGATGTTTGTTTGATTTTGTTTTGTTTAGCTTCCGTATATTCCTTTGCTTCTCCCATCTTTGGGATTTGTGCATATATAGTATTTGAAGATGTAATCAAAGTATCTACAGGCTCTTGGTACCTTGAATCCTCAGAGATTGCATCACTTATGCTTATAGGTTCTTTATAGTGATCCTCTTCATAAGCATGTACGTGTATTCCATGCATATATTCTTAATGCCCAACTAGGGTTTCTATTATTCTATAGATTTGAAAATTATTTTTAGTTTCTGAAATGCATGGAATTTGTGTATCTTCTTCATTTGCATAAATGTCAGCTTGCCAATCGTTTAAAATTTTTTCTATTGTTTGTTGTTTCTTCACATATCTCATCAGAGCTTCATGGACAAGCGTCCAATCCTCTGTGAGCCCTGAGTCGGAGTCTATATCTTGTAGAAGTGGAATTAACTCCTCTCTGGCTTTAACGTCGATTGTTCGAAGAAACAACGACACCCTTTCATGACTTATGCACCTCTTATCGTGCTCAGAAAGATCATCATATTGTCGCTCAAACTCTTCTTTGATCTCGAGAATCGGCTGGTCTTTGGGTATATGAACCCACTTCAGGAAAGATCCACCAGTCACTTTATCAAGGTCCTCTAGCATAAACTGCCTGAGGAGTATCGCTTTGTATCGAGACCATGTCGTTTGATTTATTTGCATTATTTGGTCCCGTACGTCATATCCCGACACATAGATAAAGTTTTCGCATAGTTCTTTTTCCGTCATTGGAGCTAAACCGACACCTAAGTACTTCGACTCGAGTTCATACTCTTTACAAAATCTAGATATATTTTTGCCATTGAAAAATCCACATCGCCTGATTAAACGGTCATTAAGCGATTGGATGGCTTTTTGACGCCGATCCTCTTCATGAAAGCGTATGAACTGAGCTAGGAGAACTTCCATGTCTAAAGTGCTAGATCGCTCAATTTTTGAATGCTAACTCTATTCTTCAGTAAACTAGTTCGATACTTTATTCACCCCCTCCTTTCACGTCGGGTTCACCAGGTATGTCGTGGGGTTCATAGAAAAGAGAGAGAGAGATTTAGGTGAGGATCTTGATATAGAGAAGATTGGGTCTATAGATGTTTTATTCCTTCTTGTTTTGCTCGATGAATCCAATGGAAGCAACACTCAGCCCAAAGCATTAGCCCTAATCATAGAAATATTTCTTTAGCCGAAAAAGATTATATCTTTCTAGTTAGATAAAAAACAAGAATTTCTTACAATAATATGCTCCGCTTGTTGCCCATGTTCTTATTATAGCTCTCACAAATTTATATACTTTTCTTCACTGTGGAGATCTTCACTTCCCACGAAGGAGGCGTTTATAATATTTAGTTTTTTACTTCCATATAGAAATTCGTCACAAGGAAACAGAATGCACGATAGACTATACTGCCAAGAGTAAATGTGCTTACTTTGATTATTAAGATGTTCGTGAAAATAGATTCACAAACCATTCCTTTACAACTATAAGAGACTAAACGCTCTTTCCTAACTATGGTGGCAAATCCATGTACCCATTTTTGTCTATATATCTATGTATACCTTGAAAAGACAAGATGCTCAGGTAACTACACGTATAACTCTGAAAAGTATACTAACAATCTTGGTTCTATAAAACATCAACCAACAGCACGCATAGCTTGCAAGAAAGAGAAAAAAAAAACTTACACTTCAAAAAAACGAACGAGATTTGCAATTTGTAGCCTTGCATGTATTAAGTTTATTGTACTAAGCAGATTTGCATCGTTCCTATGTTGAAATCATTACAAGCATCCACACAATGATAATACAGTTATCATAAAAGGAAGCATAACACGTATGGCTAGTGTTTTAAAAAAGAAGGGAAGAAATCTTTTAGTACGCAATACTAGCATTGAGTTCAAGGTTTTTGATAAAATAGTTTGGTTGGAAGCCGGAAGTTGAAACAATTGCACATATGAAGCTTTTGCGTACTGGACTTTTGACGTTCCTCATGATGAGACAATTCAGATCATAAGTAAATTTTTGAAGCAGAAAAGGAGTTCCGAGAAGTGTAAGAAAGTCACCTTCCCATGCCAATAAAATAAACAAGTCAACTGGGATTAAATGCACATAGGAGCATCTCTTCACTGCTAATCGAATTCAAAACACCTGTATCTAATATCAAAAAGGTCTTCATAATTGCATGAATCATACGTCTAAGCTTCCCTTAGGTCTTTGAATAAGCAACTAATTAAAAGTATCACGGAAGGCCTTTTCAGTCCAAACATAAATGTTTTCTTACTGATCCATTCGCTCAAAAACATTTTTTCATGAATTCTGGAACTGTCAATGTACTTCGATTTATATAGGAACTATACCTTTTGTTTTTACATCATTATGTCGACACACTATATGTGTATTACGACAGAAGTCAATATAAGTTTGACCGCGTTCCAAGTCCTATGAGTCAAAAGTTTCCAAGGATGTTTTCATTGCCTGACGCGAATGGATTCAAAGAAAACTCGATAAACAAAAATATCACCAAACATTCACTATATAAAAAAGGTGGTCATTATTATCTATCCAAGCAACTTGTATTAATTCAAGTTTTTTTTTTTTCAACAGCATGCATTAACCAGATCAGTCGCCTACCTAATATTATTCTTCACAGCTATTATCAAACATTTCAACATTCTGTTACTTCATGAACCAGGTAAAAATCTACCGACGTTCAGCATAAATAAATTTGGACCCTTTAACTAAATAAATATATATGACAGACTGATTCAAACATATTCTTTACCTAAATAAGGCGTATAACTATATATGTGAGTGATCACAACCTCACAATTTTGTGTGACAGTAGATTGGTGGCAGGTTGACACCAGCATTTAACACAATACACTCAAGGTAAGTTTAATCAACTGCAAATACATGTGGGCCATACATGTAAACACTTTTGCAATTCAAATCCAAGCCATGATTTATATCAATTTTTACAAACTATAATCTTACGTTGAACTGCTTTATCTAATAAAGAAATCTAGCAGGATAACACAATCAATAAAGTACGAAAGTTATTACATACATGAAAGATAAGTAGAAACTATGAATCATATAGGTAGATAACGAACCCGTGGCTTAGAAGGCATCGGAGCATAATAGATTTGAGTCAAAGAATGCCGGTGCTATTGACAGCAAGATACAAAATCATTGCGCATGATTAGCAATGGAGATTCATTGGAACAATGACCATAGCTAGCAATAGTGGTGAGTAATCTGTGTTTGTAAGAGCAAGATCAACGCATTCGGGTCCCTTTTCCCCAACGCTGTCTTCTGTAGCTCCCATCTTCCTTCCTAACTCGACATAATTGGCTGCCTCCGCACGTGAACATCTCCCAGACTAATCAGAAGCTTCAGTCGTACTCACTGTATACACAGTGCAGGTCAATCTTTTTGTTTTCCTTCCCTCATTCCTTGACATGTTTGCTTCAGGATCAAGAGGGATCAGCCCCCTCCAGACTTCACCAATGTCCCCTCTAAGTCACTTCCCCTGCCGCTTCTCCTCCGATTACTGTGTTCCTCTACTCCCAGAGATGTTCTCCGGTAGATTAGGAAAAAAAACATGGAATCCTTTCCCTGGGCTTCCCTTCGAGTGCATCCCAAAACAGAAGGTTTTCCTCACAGACTAAGCCCAATAAGATTTTGAACTCCTCCCCAGCTTCTGCTAATCTTTTTCATTAATCTTGGATGCTCCTCGAACTAAGTCCGTGCATCTTCCTTATGATCCTCGCACATCTGTTCCTTTCTCCAAGCTTCCCCAAAGAACTATGTCGCCTTCTTTTACGTCATCCCTCTCTCTTTACTTTAAGCATCTGAATCTTCAACAAATTTTCCTTGGCAATTTCACGTGGATGAATCTCAACCTTATTTTCATAGAAGCGGCATACTTCCAAATGAGCCACATATCTTTTATTTCACGCACAACTATATATATATATATATATATATATATATATATATATATATATATATATATATATATATATATATATATATATATATATATATATATATATATATATATATATATATGCACATACATATATTCGTATATATACCACTATATATACATGCGATCGTATGCACATTGATTTACACATAAGAAAATGAAGATTGACATATAAGTCTTTTTCACGCGTGTATACAAATATGTGTGCAGTTTCTCATACAAAATCCTATGCATATATAACACATCCAATGCACATATTTACATAGACTTTATCTTTATGTTCTTATGAGAAGATCTATGGAACGCATGAAGCGAAGCACGGATTGTTTCATGCATTTGATCATACACAAGTTCAAACAAGCATTCAAGTAATCAGTACCTGATAATCAAATTGATAAACAGTAAAGTCTCCCATATGTAACTATGTTAGAAGCACTTCAACCGAATCGAATATTGTTCATCAACCCTATCTGTCAATTCAACATACAAACTTGTTTTGATTGATTTTTACTCACCATGGTCAAACCTTTGATTCATTACTTTTGATCAATTCATAAGCTTGGTTTGCAAATCTCTACCACAACGCGTATGCATGAGAAATACTTTATCGTTCGTAAGCATATTTCTCCTCTCTTTTTCGTCATCCTTTTCGTTTACATCTCTATTTATAATGAGTTTGTTTTAAGTTTTCCATTCGTTCAAACTTTTTCTTTTAATTATTTTGTTTCACACGATAGAAATTACATTCATGTGGTTGCACATGAAAACACACACATCGCATGCACAGGATATATACACATTTATACATCAACACATGTGAACGTACACAGCAACATTCATAAGGAGAGCATATGCATGGGTTCATACAGATAAAGATTTACATTTTTATTTTTGAATAATGTGTCCAATTAAGTAGTCCACTTCCAAAAACAATTATCAGCAAATTTGTGAACAACCAATTTAACTCTCATGTAGGTGAGTTCCCAAATCATAATGCATATCCCATTCTCTTTGCTTAGTACTAACGAAGAATTCAAATTCATAGGCCTACTCTATCGGAGACCTTAAGAGATTCCCGAGTTCCACTTAGACAAATGGATTCATCAATTGAAATTGCCATAATGGTTGATAATTGATGATTGGCATGATTAAATTTATAATTTCAAACACATAGCAAAATTTCTCTATCATTGTAACATTATCCAGTATTCGCGAGCATGTGTAATGGGTCTTCTTACAATACCTCATGGCAAGTAAATAATCATTCCCTTGGCTGGATGATGTTTGCATAATTACCTTGCCCTCTATAATTGTTGTTGTTGCTTTGATTCCCTTGTCTTTGAGCTCTATGATAGCATTCATTTGCAAAATGACCGGGCTTACCGCATACAAAGCATCCATTTGAAGTGGCTTGTCCTCTTCCACCAAATGTTGCACCTCTTCCTCTATTTGTGGCTCTTCCACCTCTTTGACCTGCATTTTCTTATTGTCCTTGACCTCCTTGGTTGCTTTGATATCTTCCTCTTCCTCTTGTAGCACCTCGGTTGTGTCTTCCTCTTCCTCTACGTGCATACAACAATTGCCCTTGGCTATCCTTGGCATTATGACCACCAAGGTTCATCTCCTCTATCACCATGAGAGTGATTAGTTGATCAAAGTTAGGAAGAGAGTCCCTTACATACATTGAAGTTGTGAAAGCCCTCCATTTTTCATCATCCCTAAGTCCATTTAGGGTGTGGGCAACAAGATCGTCATCATCTACGGCACAACTGATTGACCCTAGTGCATCTACAAGCTCTTTAACCTTTAATATGTAATCATTAGCACATTGAGAGGGGCTTTTCCTAAGGTTAATTAGCTCATTCTTGAGCTGAATTTTTCTAGCTTTTGTGGAGGTTGAGTACAATCTCTCCAAGCACTTGCACACCTTCTTCGATGTATCCAAATCTTGAATATGCCCTACCATAGAGTTGCTAATATGCTGAGATAAAATGAAAATGACCCTTTTGTCCCTTTCATCCCACTCTCTTAGTGCTCTTCTCTGGTCATTGGTTGGATTTACCTCATCTATGTAGGGTTTTGGCTCTCCACCACTCACAAGTCCCCACAAACCTTTCCCCATCACAAAATTGCTTATTCTAAATCGCCACGGTTGGTAGTTTCCTTTTTGAAGCTTCTCAATCTGAGCATTGAGATCAGCCATGGTGCCTCCTATCTCTTTTGAACCTCCCCCTTGATGCAATGAAGTTGAAATGGATGGCTTTTACGTCAAAAAATAGAGCTACTCCTCTTGATGAAGCTTCATCTTTGATTTGATGATGTATTTACTTCCCCTTGTTGTTGACGTGCTCGTTCTTTGCTTCCTTCCTTCAAACTTTGATGAAGTCTTTACTTCACTTCAGTAGCTCGTTCTTCACTCTTTGATTCTCCGTTTATAGCTCTGATACCACTGTTGGAGGATAAACACTCCTATGTGCACAACAAAAGCAAATGAACCCTCCTAGGTTCCTGAAATTTTTCACATAGGCTCTCTATTTTCTAACTTTCTCTAAGTATATGCAGAGATTGAAAATTAAATTTTTCAGGGTTCAACTAAACTATAAGAGCTTTCAAATGAGAGTAAAAATCACTCCATTTGAATATTGGATGATGCCTCAACAAGCCGCAACAAAACAGATAACTTGATCTCTTCACAGAGTATGAGCTAACTAGACAGACACTGTTCTGGACATTTCTCTACACATGTGCAGGCACTGAACCTAAGACTTATAATACACAAAGTAGAACTTATAAGCTTTCCAACAAGGCAAAAATAATTGCAAATGGATTCTGGATGAAGGAGAAACAACAATTAGAAGATAGGGGGGTCTGCCAAGATTATCTAGGGAGAAAGAGTATGAGAAAGTGAAATCTCTGCAAAATACGCAGAGAACAGCTAGTAGGGGGTGTGCTTAAGCAAGGGGGCAGCTTAGGAACGTATTTCCACAACTCTAAGTCATAATACAACTCATTAGAGGTTTTAAAGACCACATACTAACCTCTTTAACCAATCGAAAGCATATACATGTCAAAAGTGAGGTCCAATCACATCAAGATGTGAGCTAAATCTTCTCTAATCAACTTCATTCCATTATGGGCATACTTGGATGCCTCCAACTCATGGAAATCAGCCTCCTTTGATTGTGGATGATGTGGAAGGTTCAATTTGGAGCATGTTCCCACACTCTTGAGCTTGAAAAACTTTCAACATCCCTTGTGCACAAAAGTGTCAACTTATTTGTCTCCTCTAGTGTAGGTCCTCCTTTGGATCTTGGAATATGCATAGCTTCATCACTTGATACAATTCCATAACTATTTCTACCTTGCAAATAGGCCTTCATTCTAATTTTCCAATTCACATAGTTGTGACCATCAAGCTCCTCAATCATTGAGGGAAAGCCATCAGCCATCATGATCTAGCTCTCATACCACTGAAAGAACTAGGAGAAGCTTGTAGGAGGTAGAAAAGTGAGTTGCGAAGCAATGAGTTTGGTCCAAACAACCAGCATATGACTAGCCTTTGAGCTTATAGAGACTTAAGTAAACCTTATGATCATACGATAAATGTAATAAAATGCACTATGTACTTAGGAGAATCAATGAGAAAGAATTCATACAAAATAGATAGGTTTGTGCATTGAATATCTCAAAAAACTTATTATCTTTGGATGAAACAATCAACTTAAAATGATCATAGCAACCAAGATAATTTCTATTGGAGACAATCCTTTTGGAGGAGTCATGCACATAAGGTGGAGCATATAGAATGCAGAAGAGTACAAGAAATAAGACAAATATGCTTTTGGAATGAACCTAGTACTCAATAGTGGTACCTTCTATTCTTTAGGGATGCACAAAGATAGACCCCGAGACAGAAAACCATGATTTCACCCAATCTACTAAACCCAATTCTTTGAGACTTTATACACATTAATTCGAAACTAAAAAAATTCTAATGAGTCCTCACGCATCCAGTTTATGGCTCTTTAGAGAGAGCACAAGCGTCTACATGCTTATTACTATTGAAGAAGATGATGTAGAAAAATGAAGGAGCAACACAATGATGGCTACAAGTGTATGTATATTGCTTCCATGTAATGTACAAGTAATTTGAAGTCTTTAAATAGACTCTTGAAGTGCATCACAACTTCTACATGCAGATTTTGAACTCAAATGAAGATGGTAAAGGTTGTTGAAGAGAATCAATTCACTTTCCCACGATCTAGGAAAAGTGAAGATCTAGTTTGATCTACTTTAAGGTGATTGATTAATTTATTGATTGCAACTCAAACACCTCAAATTCATGGGAGTTTTGCCCTATTTTTCTCCTTTTACATGTGTAAAGCTCTAGGCTTTTACAATGATAAATGATCCATAAAAAACTTTTTACAAAAATACAATAAATGAACATAGGTAAAAGAATGCTTTAATGGATATTTTGGCATAATCGAAACCATAGGTTTTTTTATGTAGATCAAATCCACGTCAAGGAGTCTCTAGGACTTTGGCACAAGGGGCTAGATCAGATTTGAGAAAGAGCCCTCAAATAAATTAGTAGAGATCAACGTGTACTTGGACTACCAAACATATCAAAAGAACACATGATATACAATGTTAATTTGGTAATTCACATACGAAAAAATTGACCAAGAAAGCATACATACATGGAGATATCTTGGAGCTTCTCCACATAGATGTTTTGGGACCATGGAGACTTAAATTTCTTTATCAGGGTACTATGTGTCATTATAGATGATTGTAGCATGATCCCGAGGGGGGTTAGTGGCATGACCCTCTCTCGCTTGAAGAGGCCTTCAGGATTCCATTATTTTAGCTTTCTACTCAATTGGGATGACATATCAATTAGTCAAACCATCTAGTCACTCCTACTATGGCTAAGCACTAGCTGCATGGTGGAATCATTGAGTTCCTCTTATCCTTCTCGCATCAGATTTGGAGTGCTCAATAGGCTCATCCAATTATTCTCTACTAGTGACTAGTGGTCCATACGAAGATGGATGTTGGCACTTGTAGGATCTATGGAGGCAAGCCTCCCAATTGCATGGGTTGTGGCTTTCACTTGGAGCCTTAGCGACATTGCCTTTGGCACTCTTAGTTGGCTCAACATATATGGCACTAGGTTGTGTGTCGTTTCACATGGAGGAGCATCTCTAGACAATTACCTTGGATGTGGTTGCCTAGGACTCCCTTAGTGGCTCCACTCTCAGCTATGAACATGCGGTAGACAATATGATTCTTTTGGTCTAGGATGAGACTATTCAAGCACTTAGGACCTTTTTGCTCCTCTCTAGAGTGGTGTGGATGAGTCATAGTTGAAGTTGATTAGTATTCTGACCATGTGGTTTATTTGGTGAGCTAGATGTTGGTGCATCATCGAGTGCTACATGATTCCCCTAGTCTAGACGATTCATGACTTCAGGCTTGAGTTGATCAATAGTCAGAGGGGGCAATTGAACTACTTTTAGGGAGACTATGATTGCACATCCCAATAGCGCCTTGAACTTCTTTAGCTCTAGAAGAAATGCCCTTTTGTTACCACTGAGGGTTATATGATGAACAAGAGCTACTTGTCACCTACTTTGGTATTTTCCCCTTCTCATTTTCCTCCATTAGGAGCTGATTTGTATTAGGTTTTGATGGTCTTTTTGGGTGTGGTTCTCTCCTTGTACTTGGTTCATGATGATGGATAGCCTTTTTCACCCTTTAGGCGTTTTTACTTATTGATGAAAGGATATCTTTAAATGAAAAAAAAACCATCATGTGATAGAGACTCCCAAATTAGATGTATTAGGACTAAGTTTACCTCATAACTAAAGTATATAGCTACTAATTAGAGATGTTCTCGCTTGAGTATATAGTTCCTTATTGACGAGATTCCTTATCACCTTTCTTTGGTGCATGGTATTCCATTCTTCATACGACATTTGACCAACATTACTACCATCTTGGCCAATATGTGATGAAAACTTTGAGCATGGATAAAAACATAGTTCATCAAATGGCCTTCTTTTCAGGATATAAGCGGCAATCAAGTCTAACTTCTTATGATGTATATACACTATAACATTATGGGATGGTCCTTCTTAATGGCGGTACTATGTATCCATTATGCGAAGAAGCTCAGTAGCATGACTTTCATAATTTATTTCTAGAAGGGAGAATTTCCTTTATTTCTACATACCTATATGTAGATGTCCATCATCACCAAGCCTATTTCAAATGGGTCCCAAGGAAAAATACAATGCATATTCAATATGAAGAAAGGCTTCATAGGAATAGGATTGACTAGAATAATTGTAGTAATTTATGTTTTCTAAGGGTCAAAAAGACTATTTCTACTTCTTTGGTCCATACGAGCTTTAAATTACCTTAAAGATTCATGAGAGGTATCACCAACGTAGAGTTATTTTTTATAAATATCTTGCAAAAGTTGGAAAAACATAGGGAAATTGTTAATACCAAACACATGAAGTATTTTTACAATCAATAATTGTGTGTATCATCTTAGGATCCATGAAAATTCATTTTGCTAATACAATATATCGTAAGCGTTGCTTTTCTATCCAATGGAAAGAGAATTTCTATGTCCTTGCATATGATCCTTTCTCTCTTAGTTTTTCTACAACTAATTTGACAATGTGTCCTATATCTATTCTAAATATCAACATGTTATCTAGATATATGACTATAAAATCATCTAGATATCCTCAAAAAGTTATCATTTATCATGTGTTGGGAAGTGCTATAGCCCCTCCCGCATGCCCACCCTCCCGCCCACCCACCCGCCCACCCTCCCTCCCTCCCTCCCTCTCTCTCTCTCTCTCTCTCTCTCTCTCTCTCTCTCTCTCTCTCTCTCTCTCTCTCTCTCTCTCTCTCTCTCTCTCTCTCTCCCCCCTCCCGTTGCCCCGCACTCCCGCCCACCCACCCGCCCACCCTCCCTCCCTCCCTCCCTCCCTCTCTCTCTCTTCCCCCTTCGCACGCCCACCCTCCCCCTCCTCTCACCCTCCCGCCCACCCACCCGCCCACCCTCCCTCCCGCTGCCCCGCACCCCCGCCCACCCGCAGTAGCCCGCCCATACTCCCTACCACCCCCGCCCCCTCACCTCACCCCCCGCCCCCCTCACCCCGCTGTCTCCCGCACCCTCCGCCCCCGCTCACTCCCATACACTCCACCCCCTCACTCATACATACATATGCACATAGTCACTCACACATACTCACACACATACATGACCACACTCACACACACACTCTCACACACACGCACTCACACACATACACTCTCACGCACACACAGACCCCACACATACACAAACACACGCATGCGCACACTTAAATACATACACATACTCACTCACACATACATACACATATACTCACTCACACCTACATACACACATCCACAATTACACACATGTGCACCCACACAAACACACACAAAGGCCTACACATTTATGCCCCACACACCCACATACACATTTATGCCCACACACAACCACCCGCATTATTACACATCTCCCTATTGGGGCCTCTTCGTTCACCAAGGCTATGAAAATGGGCTCAGAAATATACCATAATCTAAGGAGTGTAATGAAGAAGGAATATGGACGAGATTTTTAATGAGAAGTAACCAATTGTGTCAATCGAAGACCCCTTTGACCAGAATGATTGGAAACATTATGGCAAGCTCACTGAACAGATTGGCAAACAAGTTCAAATGTTGGAGATGATTTATTAGTCACCACTCCTACGAAGGTATGGGATAAAAGTGTGCAGGGTAAAAAGTGGAAGCAGGGAAAAGTTTTTTTTGCCACCAACTATTCACGGCGACTGCCTATGTTTGTGTATCTAATTCAAATTAAAGGAGTAATTGACCTACCCCTCCAATTTTGGGCATTCCACCGGCGCGGGATCAGTGGACGTGAAGATTCGGCAAGGCTCTCTTGGCTTATTGGGGCCTATAAAAACAATAGATTTGTGCTCATTGGGGGTACACACATTTTTAGAGTTACATTGACGCGTGTATACGTGCAGAAGTTCTCTCTTGCACTTGGTGGTTTCAAGCCTATTGTAGGAGCTACTCTGTAGGGTGGATACAGAGGGTAGGCTTCTCAGTGGAGGGCTATGAGCACTATAGTGTAAGAGAGTGCCTTAGATTTCTTTCTTTTCTGTGAGTCAGTATTGGTGTTAAGCTCTATTCTCTTGAGCAATTCCTTCACCATTTGTATTGACTTCTGTTTATCTGCTTAGAGTGCCGCGAAGCTCTGAGCATTAGTTTTTTGAGCATTTCCTTGACAAATCTTGTAATCATCTGAATCGAATCAAGAAGTGTATGGTCTTCCTTGGTCAATTGTTGTTCGTATTTTCTGAAGTATGTACCACTCTGTGCAATCCTTGTTATCTACCTGCTCACAGAAATGTTAAAGGGTATACTTCCCTTAAGAGAACCCCCATTGAGTAGGTGACGTACTGGATGTGTTAATCTTTAATCTCTTCTTTTGTTAAAAGTGGATACCCCAGTACCTCCTCTACAGTTTGGCACGCCCGGTGGGAGCTTTGCATTTCTGTGAGAGGTATTTTTGCCCTATTACATTGGCAAGTAGGTACATGACCCATACACGAGCAGATAAGGAGTCTCTTCGTGTTCGGAGGAGCCTTAACAAGTTAGAAATAACCACGGCTAGTGAGTCTACCTCCCCTCTGCCCTCCCTAAATTTATCTATTGATTTGGGTGCGACACCATTGTCAAAAGAGAGGTATAGGAGAACTCTAGACTTCTCCTCAGATACGTCCGAAGAAACACCAGTACAAATGGAGGATCTCTCTCATTTACTCTCCAGATTAAACATCAAATTCCCTACCTTCAAGGGACAAGCTTATGAGGATGCTGACGATCATGTGAGGAGATTCATCTCTTTATGCTGTGGAAGAGGTCTACAAAATAGAGAGGATGCAATGCTGGCACTTTTTCCATCCACATTGGAGGGTCTTGCAGATAAATGGTATAGTCAATATGCAGATGGCCATTTCACTACATGGGAGGCTCTGAAGGAGGCATTTTCACAGACATTCCGACCAAGTGATTCCTCAGAAAGAGCTCTAGATCAGCTAGAGAATTTGAAGCTAAGATCAGGTGAATCTTTTCATGAACTTCACACTAGAACAAAAGCACTTGTTGCACGTCTGCCACATGCTCCAGGTGACTTTTTGGTTAAAAAGTGGATAGAAAAGGCTCTGCCCAGGTCATCTGAGCAGAAGCTTCGTGAATCTCTTAGATTGGATGCGATCCTCAATGATTTTGTTGCAGCGGCATCACGCATTGAAGAAGCAAGGCAACATTTTGAAGGGGATACACAACAAAAGTATGCTGCAGATTTGGATCCTATTGAGCAACTAAGGAGAGAACTGGAAGCATTGAAGATGCAACAAAATCAACAAGAAGAGAAGGTCTTGCCACCACTGCGTCGCACTGATGATGAAGTAGCTCAACTTCGCCGAGAGTTAGAAGATTTGAGGACTACTCAGGATATAAGGAGACAAATTTGGTGTACAATCTGTAACAACAATGGACATTCCAATGCTAATTGCCCTATTAAGGTAAGCTGTCAATTTTGTGGAAAAGATGGTCATGAAGCCAGGGATTGCTACTACCTCAAAGGTACACAGCAGAGAGGTAACCCTCAAAATTTGGAATCATATTATGCTAGTACTTCAAATACATCAAATAGAGAGGAGAATCGGCCTGCAAAGCCTAGATATAATAGACCTTTGATGTGCTATCGTTGTGGTGAGTACGGCCACATGCAAAATAGGTGTTCCCTCCCAGAAGATGCACCTCCTTGTCAACATTGTCCAGAGGCCAAGGATCATTATACCAAAGATTGCCCAAGAGGTCGTCCTGCTCCAATCCACATGATTGCAGTCTCTCCACATGAAGAAGGGAAAACCACTCAGTCTTATGCCGTTTCATCCTCTGCAATGCCCATAATGACTAGAGCTAGGCAAGCAGCTGCAACCCATAGAGATGAACAACAAGGATTTCAGGATAAAGAGGAGGAAAAGAAGTCTGGATGGAAGGACCAGGTAGAAATCGAAGGAGCATATGATAAGATGACTACTTCTCTAAAAGGCCAACCAACCACTCTGCAAGAAAACACTCAGGAGGTAAACATTGAACAGATCTTGAAAGGTATTCATCACAAGGTTAGTCTATATGAACTTATAAGGATGGATTCAAAAATAAGAAGTGACTTACTGAAGATTATACACTCTGCTCACTTGGTCCAATCACCTAGTATAGATGGTTTCATGGTTGATTTTCCCCCTGCACCCTTAGCAGACTACCAAAGCTCAAGATTATCTGTTTGTATAAAGGATGAAGCTCTCACAGGCGTAATCATAGATGGAGGCTCTGGTATCAATTTAATGCCAGATTTTACAATGAAGAAGTTGAAATCGAGCCCCACCAAGTTGGCACCATTCACGGTTACATTAGCATATCAACATCGGGTTGCGCCACTTGGCATTATTGAAAAGGTATTGATGGTAGTACAGGGCTGCCACTTTGTTTTAGATTTTGTTGTTATTGCACTTCCACATGAGACTTCTTACCCTTTACTCCTGGGGAGACCTTGGCTGAGACAAGCAAAAGCTTTGCAAGATTGGGGGAAAAACAAACTATGGATTTCAACAAGCACCAATAGCCAACTACAATTACATTTGGAAGAAGGATTCGACTCAGGAAAAACCACTAGATATACTGTGGATACTCAGGTAATGCCCTCTATACCCCAAGAAGATGATACATTGTTAAATTGGATGACGGGAAGTGCTGAGTGTTGCACAGTGGAGATCAATGAAATTGAGGAAGAAGTTGCAGATAAGGTAAATGAAGACCACAAGGTATTGGAGAATGAGCAATTGCAGGAAAATACTAGCTTTGAGGAGGCAACCAATATAAAAGTATTGGAGGGAGAAGGTTATGAATTTAAGAGCGGAGAAGATCTTCCTTTTGCAGATATACCTCAAGGATGGATGGAAGAACATGTTGCAGAATATAACTTAAAATCCACTCCTACATATAGTGGAGATGATTTCTCAAGCAAGAGTACTCCTGAAACATTGGTTCAAGAAGTAAATTTAGGGGATGGAGAAAACCCTCAAGTAGTCCATTTGGCATCCTGGTTGTGGCATTATCCTCCCTTGCTACAGAAGGTAACTTCTTTGCTCTTTACCTATAAAAGTGTCTTTGCATGGTCCTACAAAGATCTAACAGGGATACAAGAAGAGCTTGGGTTACATCGGATACCCTTAGTTGAGGGAGCCGCGCCTGTAAGAAGTAGGCCATATCGACTCAATCCGAAGTATGCAGAGGCGGTAAAAGCGAAGATTACAAAACTAGAGGAAGCAGGTATAATTGTGCCAGTAGAACATTCCTGATGGCTTTCTTCTATGGTTATTGTGCCCAAGAAAAATAGTGGAATAATAAGAGTATGTGTTGATTTCGGTGCTTTGAATAAAGTAACTATACAAGATGGATTTCCTCAGCCCTTCACAGAGCAAGTACTTGAAGAAGTAGTTGGTCACACTTTGTATAGTTTCTTGGATGGTTTTAGTGGCTACAATCAGATAGTGATCCATCCTGATGATAGGGACAAAACATCCTTTGTCACTCCCTGGGGCACTTATGTCTATACTCGAATGGCTTTTGGTTTGAAGAATGCACCAGCTTCATTTAATAGAACGATGTATCTGATATTGGGCAAATGGTTAACAACATTTCTACGCATTTTCATGGATGACTTTTCAGTATTTTCAGGAACAGATAAAAGAGCAGCAATTCAAGATTTCCATGACCATTTGGAAAATCTAAAAGAAATTTTTGAGCAATGTCTCAAAAGAGGTTTAAAATTGAATCCTGAAAAATGTCACTTTTTGGTCACCAAGGGCACTCTTCTTGGTCACATAGTATCTGTCGAAGGTATAACAGTTGACCCTGCAAAGGTTACAGCTATTCTTTCCATGCCAATTCCACAAAGCCCAAAGGAAGTGCAAAGTTTCTTGGGTCATGCAGGGTATCACAGAAGATTCATTAGGATGTATTCAGAAATTGCTAAGCCCTTATCAAGGCTTACCAGTAAAAAGATCCCTTTCTTATGGAGTGCAGAAGCTGACAGAGCATTTTGTGAACTAAAGTTGAGGCTATGTACTGCTCCACTTTTAAGTGTTCCTAATTGGTCATTGGAATTTCATGTGCACACAGATGCTAGTCTTCATGCGGTTGGTGCGATTCTAGCTCAACCATCATCACACAAAGTGGATAGACCTATCTCATATGCAAGCAGACTACTCAACCAAGCTGGAAGAAATTACAATACAACGGAAAGAGAAGGTTTGGCTATCGTATTTGCTCTTCAGAAGTTCCGACATTATCTCCTTGGTGTACATTTCATTGTTATTTCTGATCATCAGCCCTTGAAGTATTTGATAAACAAGCCTAGAGTAGCTGGAAGGATTTGGAGATGGTTACTCCTATTTCAAGAATTTAATTTTGATATTCATATTAAGCCAGGAAAAGAGCACTACATGGCAGATCAAGTGTCCACGACGGCAATGAGCGAGAAGGCAACAGGTATCAATGACGAACTGGTGGATAGCAATCTCTTCTTAGTAACAATTCGGACAGGTTGGTATGATGAAATTCTTCATGTTCTTACTACTGGAAAGATCCCAGAACACTTGAAACTTGTAGAAAAAAGAAGATTACTTTTGAAAACCAAAGCCTATTCTCTTATAAATGGAAATTTATATAAATACTGTCAGGATGATATATTGAGAAGGTGTGTCTATCCAGAGGAGGTAAATCTTCTGCTAGAAGCTGCACACAATGAAGGACATCTAAAAGGGGAAGAATTGGCTCATAGAATCATCCACAAAGGTTTATGGTGGCCTCATATTTTCAAGGATGCCATCAAGTTTGCTAAAGAATGCCACATCTGCCAGAGGTGTGCTCCCACGCCAATGGAGCGGGAGGGGGGAGAGAGAGAGAGAGAGAGAGAGAGAGAGAGAGAGAGAGAGAGAGAGAGAGAGAGAGAGAGAGAGAGAGAGAGAGAGAGAGAGAGGGAGGGAGGGAGGGAGGGTGGGCGGGTTGGTGGGCGGGAGGGTGGGCGTGCGGGAGGGGGGAGAGAGAGAGAGAGAGAGAGAGAGAGAGAGAGAGAGAGAGAGAGAGAGAGAGAGAGAGAGAGAGAGAGAGAGAGAGAGAGAGAGAGAGAGAGAGAGAGAGAGAGAGAGAGAGAGAGAGAGAGAGAGAGAGAGAGAGAGAGAGAGAGAGAGAGAGAGAGAGAGAGAGAGAGAAAGAGGGAGGGAAGGAGGGAGGGAGGGTTGGCGGGTGGGTGGGCGGGAGGGTGGGCGTGCGGGAGGGGGGGAGAGAGAGAGAGAGAGAGAGAGAGAGAGAGAGAGAGAGAGAGAGAGAGAGAGAGAGAGAGAGAGAGAGAGAGAGAGAGAGAGAGAGAGAGAGAGAGAGAGAGAGAGAGAGAGAGAGAGAGAGAGAGAGAGAGAGAGAGAGAGAGAGAGAGCGAGGGAGGGAGGGTGGGCGGGTGGGTGGGCGGGAGTGCGGGGCAGCGGGAGAGGGGAGAGAGAGAGAGAGAGAGAGAGAGAGAGAGAGAGAGAGAGAGAGAGAGAGAGAGAGAGAGAGAGAGAGAGAGAGAGAGAGAGAGAGAGAGAGAGAGAGAGAGAGAGAGAGGGGGAGGGAGGGTGGGCGGGTGGGTGGGCGGGAGGGTGGGCGTGCGGGAGGGGGAAGAGAGAGAGAGAGAGAGAGAGAGAGAGAGAGAGAGAGAGAGAGAGAGAGAGAGAGAGAGAGAGAGAGAGAGAGAGAGAGAGAGAGAGAGAGAGAGAGAGAGAGAGAGAGAGAGAGAGAGAGAGAGAGAGAGAGAGAGGGAGGGAGGGAGGGAGGGTGGGCGGGTGGGTGGGCGGGAGGGTGGGCGTGTGGAAGGGGGAAGAGAGAGAAAGAGAGAGAGAGAGAGAGAGAGAGAGAGAGAGAGAGAGAGAGAGAGAGAGAGAGAGAGAGAGAGAGAGAGAGAGAGAGAGAGAGAGAGAGAGAGAGAGAGAGAGAGAGAGAGAGAGAGAGAGAGAGAGAGAGAGAGAGAGAGAGAGAGAGAGAGAGAGAGAGAGAGAGAGAGAGAGAGAGAAAGGAAGAACACGGGGGAGGAGAGAGAAAAAAAAGAGAGAGAGAAAGGGAAAGAGGGAAAAAGGAGAGAGAGAAATCGGGGAGAGAGAGAGATTGCAGACATTAGGACTACAAGCCATCCCAAAGATATTAAAATTGCCCCTTCTCTTCAATTGGCACCAAAGCTTCTCCATAACCTCTGCTTGCGTATCATCTCCTGCCGCTATGGCCACCATCCTTGGGCAATGACGGAGGCAAAGAATTGATGTTGCACCACTGACCAGCTCTGTTCATGTTGTATCCAAGAGTTCGAACAACCCCAGCCCTTCTCAGCTTGAGCTGGATGATAGACCTTGGCCTTCCTTATTGTGTAGAATGACGAGAGAGAGGGATCTACAGACCCCCACATCAAGCTTTTGCACCGTCCCTGGTGAAATTTCTCCCTTATTCTACTTATTTCAAAGAGATCTAGTTATGCTGCAATTATTGTAAAGAAACACGGTATGTACAAGGAATGAAGTTCTTCCATTTTGACCTAATTGAGATACTTCTTTACCCTGGAGATATTGACCAGAGGAATCCTTCTACCCTGCAGATCTTCCAAATGCACAGCGCCATGTGGCAATACCTTGATTACCTTATATGGTCCTATCCATTTGGGTGCCAATTTAGTTGAAATTGCCGGGACTTGATGCACTAAAACCATGGACCCTTCCTGAACTTCCTTGGATCTCAGAAACCTGTCATGCAATCTCTTGCGCCCTTCTTGTGTTATCAGAAGTTTCTGCATTGCTCCTTCTCTGTATTCTTCTAATGCCACGAATCTTTGAATGGAGGGTTCAATTCCAATGGTTTTGATTCCTATTTCCTTTCTGATAATGAACTCGAATGGTGCCAATGCCTCTTTCCCATATACTAACCGAAATGGAGTCTCGCCTGTAGTTCCCTTTTTTGTGGTTCTGAAAGCCCAAATTGCACCGATCAATGCTAGTGGCCAGGAGCTTTGATGATCGAAAGATAATTTGCGAAGCAATCCAATCAAAATCTTATTGGAGCTTTCTGCTTGGCCATTTGCCCTTGGGTAGTAGGCACAAGACTTTTTATGGAAGATTTTGTACCTGTCAAATATAAACTGGAGCAATTGATTTACAAAATGTGTGCCCCTATCACTAGTAATTTCCAGTGGGCAACCAAACCTTGAGAAAATACGTTTATACACAAATTTAGCTACTGTTAAAGCCGTGCAGTCCACAGTAGCTTTAGCCTCTATCCATTTAGTGGCATAACATGTGGCCATCAAAATATACTTTTTACCTCCTGGTTGCCCAGTTGGGCTAATTGGCGCGATGAAATCAAGACCCCATCGTTCAAATGGAAGCCATCCAGTAGATATGACTAATGTGCCCCGCACTCCCGCCCACCCACCCGCCCACCCTCCCTCCCTCCCTCCCTCCCTCTCTCTCTCTTTCCCCTCCCGCACGCCCACCCTCCCCCTCCTCTCACCCTCCCGCCCACCCACCCGCCCACCCTCCCTCCCGCTGCCCCGCACCCCCGCCCACCCGCAGTAGCCCGCCCACACTCCCTGCCACCCCCACCCCCTCACCTCACCCCCCGCCCCCCTCACCCCGCTGTCTCCCGCACCCTCCGCCCCCGCTCACTCCCATACACTCCACCCCCTCACTCATACATACATATGCACATACTCACTCACACATACTCACACACATACATGACCACACTCACACACACACTCACACACACACGCACTCACACACATACACTCTCACGCACACACAGACCCCACACATACACAAACACACGCATGCGCACACTTAAATACATACACATACTCACTCACACATACATACACATATACTCACTGACACCTACATACACACATCCACAATTACACACATGTGCACCCACACAAACACACACAAAGGCCTACACATTTATGCCCCACACACCCACATACACATTTATGCCCACACACAACCACCCGCATTATTAGACATCTCCCTACTAGGGCCTCTTCCTTCAGCAAGGCTATGAAAATGGGCTCAAAAATATACCATAATCTAAGGAGTGTAATGAAGAAGGAATATGGACGAGATTTTTAATGAGAAGTAACCAATTGTGTCGATCAAAGACCCCTTTGACCAGAATGATTGGAAACATTATGGCAAGCTCACTGAACAGATTGGCAAACAAGTTCAAATGTTGGAGATGATTTATTAGTCACCACTCCTACGAAGGTATGGGATAAAAGTGTGCAGGGTAAAAAGTGGAAGCAGGGAAAAGTTTTTTTTGCCACCAACTATTCACGGCAACTGCCTATGTTTGTGGATCTAATTCAAATTAAAGGAGTAATTGACCTACCCCTCCAATTTTGGGCATTCCATCGGCGCGGGATCAGTGGACGTGAAGATTCAGCAAGGCTCTCTTGGCTTATTGGGGCCTATAAAAACAATAGATTTGTGCTCATTGGGGGTACACACATTTTTAGAGTTACATTGACGCGTGTATACGTGCAGAAGTTCTCTCTTGCACTTGGTGGTTTCAAGCCTATTGTAGGAGCTACTCTGTAGTGTGGATACAGAGGGTAGGCTTCTCAGTGGAGGGCTATGAGCACTATAGTGTAAGAGAGTGCCTTAGATTTCTTTCTTTTCTGTGAGTCAGTATTGGTGTTAAGTTCTATTCTCTTGAGCAATTCCTTCACCATTTGTATTGACTTCTGTTTATCTGCTTAGAGTGCCGCGAAGCTCTCAGCATTAGTTTTTTGAGCATTTCCTTGACAAATCTTGTAATCATCTGAATCGAATCAAGAAGTGTATGGTCTTCCTTGGTCAATTGTTGTTTGTATTTTCTGAAGTATGTACCACTTTGTGCAATCCTTGTTATCTACCTGCTCACAGAAATGTTAAAGGGTATACTTCCCTAAAGAGAACCCCCCTTGAGTAGGTGACGTACTGGATGTGTTAATCTTTAATCTCTTCTTTTGTTAAAAGTGGATACCCCAGTACCTCCTCTACAGGTAGTTACAAATTCATGATGTCATCAATGATGCTACCAATCCAAAACAAGACCTACAATTATAAAAATCTAGCATGTAGAAAGTCCATCTAAGGATTTTGGCATGTTTCAAATGCGATGATAGCATTATTTTCTTCCTGTTCCCATCCAATTATGAGATATAAAAGGTTTCATGAAATTAACGGTTTAGGATGGTCTCCTTTGCATCCATGAAAACTAATGCCTTCAAGGTAATAAACCAAATGATTGACCAAGCACACTTCAAGTGGTATATCAAAAGATGGTAACTAGGAAGTTAAAGTTTTGAGGTTGTGAGATGGTAAGTAGTGTTAGAGTGTAAAATCCATGCATTGGTCAAGCGATGATTAGAAACAAAAAGTTCTATAAAGCCTATGATGGACTTCGCGCCTTAATTTTCAACTATGGATCCAAAGGGAAATATCTCCTTGCATTCACGTTTTTGAAAGCATATTTGCCTCACGAATCACATTCATAACATACAATAAATTCTAAAGTACATACTGCAATACAAGACTCTCAAAATCTATCGAAGGTATCCCGAAACGACCAAACAAGAGTTCTAACAAGCCCATGCCATCTCAAACAATCAAAATTTCACTCTTAACATCCGATATAAATAATTTCCACTCAAATCTCCCAATGTATTGACAATATTTATTCTCACTTTTGCTTAAGTGGATCCATCCAATATATGGATTTTCAAATCAAATATTGGTACAAGGGTAGAAGGGAATGTTTATGAGACGATTCTTGTGGCACATTGTCTACAATTACTTCCTCAAATCCACTTCTATTGCAAGATTCTTTCCAATAAACATGATGTAGTTGGTCTTGGAGTCGGATTGAGGTGCTCTAAGATGACAATCATTTCATTCCCATTAATCAAAAAAGTTTCGTATGGTGTCCATGAACCAAGTACATTGTCTCCCTTAACATCTTTGATAGCTAAGAGGAGGGCAACTTTCATTAAGATTTTCTCCTTTTCATTAGCATATATGGCCATTGAAAAAGAGGAGAATGATGGAGCTACACAATAGATCTCCCTTCTACATGTCTTTTTTCTTGATAGAATTGACTGAAGATCCTTGCAAGCATTGCAAATGATGCCAAACTATTGTGGGAGATGAAGGAGTACAAGTTGACTTGTGTGATTCACCTTGTTTTTATATTGCATAGAATTGGGCTCTATGTCCCCTTGCATTGAGGACTTGAGAAAGAAGGCTTCTAGTTTCCTTGGGCTTCAAAAACGGGGTGCCTAGAAAAGACACATGAAACTATGCTCCAATTCCATAAACAATGAGTGATGGCCCATCTGACATGCCCATGCTAGGCCATTGATCACCCAGATTGTGAGGTCTCTGCAAAAAAGAGGCACAAACACACCCAATTATCACTTTAAGCATTAGATGGTGAGTGTTATAGCATATTTGTGTACCTTGGCATGTTGGAGCTTTCATAAAGTCATAATATAGGCACAATGATGCCAAATTTGGCATGATGATCAATATTTTGAGTGCTATACATTCACACTATTGGAAGCCCTGCATCAAGTTATTGCACCATCAAAGACCAAGCTTCATTTTTGTTTCTTATTCCAAACGAATCTAACTAGATTAGAGAGATGAAATGAACTGATGGTATATACAATGAGAGACTTCCATTGCACTTGCTTAATTATAGGTCTCAATCTTGGAAATGTTAACAAGGTCCAACCTCTCATCCTTCACGTCTTCTAGTTCTATTTCTCCTTGAGGTAATATCTACATCACTTTATAAGGTCCAACCAGTTGCGTGCTAGTTTATGGGTACTGGTAGAACCTATTATACCAAGAAGAAATATCCTTCCCTCACATCATTAACCGATATATACTTTTCCTTAACTCATTTGTGCTCCTCTGGTTTGAATCTTGTTTTGTTGCTTCCCTTCATTCTTTGCAATGTTGCTACCTTTGTAGTGTGAGAGTCAACAATGATAGATATAACTTCAGTATGTTTTCTGATGGTGAATCGGAAAGGAGAAATTGCCTCCTTAGTATATAGAAATTGAATTGTACTCTCACTTGTCCTATGGAATGCCCAAATTGCTCCATTGACGGCTAGTGGATAAGAGCTTTGGTGGTCAAAATAACTTTTGCATAATAGCTTGATCAGAATTTTGTTCAAGCTTTCTACATTCCTTTTCCCCTACAATAATAAGCACATGATTCATGTGGTAGATCTTGTACCTGCCAAAAATATGATGCTACAAGCAATTCACAAAATGTGTGCCTCTATCAATAGTTACATCTATTGGGTGTTAAAATCTTGAGAAAATATATTTATATTTGAACTTACCCACCAGCGACGTAGTGCAATTTAAAGTAGTCCTAGCTTCTACCCATTTTATAGAATATCATTTAGCCATCAACATTTCCTTAGTATGTAATGGGTCGGATGAGATCAAGACCCCATCGTTCAAATGCTTTGCACAAAGTTCAAATCTCCAAGTGCTGGAAATTTAGCTTTGTGGGAGGGGGAGTGTGGAGACATTTGACTCCAATATATGTAGTAAAAGTTAGAGAACCTCTTCTAGAAACTGCCTTGTAAGGGAGATGCTTACTAAAAACTAATTCAGTCACAATGCTGAGCTCACATGGCTCTAAATATTGGTCCACATATAGATGACACTATTACCATTCTAAGACGCTGAAGAACACTCCATTTGGAGCGCACATGACCAAGAAATGAACTCTCCAATTAAAGACTATGTCTCAAATCACATTAAGCAAACAATGGAAGTTCATAAGAAATGTTCCCATCACTATTAGGGAACCAAATACCAAATATACTTTACATAGTAATATTGTGGGAGATAAGCTTTCGAAAAAGCTATCATATGCATTAAATGGATAAGTACATCGAGAGATATCACATTCAGACACAGAGAGAGAGTACCGAATTTGATTTGTAATCAAGATTTAACTAGACACGACATGACCTATTTGAAAGCTTTGGGATCTATCAGGTTAATATGAGTCGCCTCTTTTTGACAAAACTTGATGGAGTGTTTTATACGTGCAAACTCTGCCATACTCATCTTGCAAACATTGAGGAGCTCATGTCCAAGGCTTTTCATTGTCGAAATGGTCCAGCATATTTATTTAACTCTATAGTCAATGTCGCAGTGGGGGAGACTAAAGAGCGGATGATGACAATAGGAATCTGCATTTGATGTGGCTCAGCAGCACAAGGAGGGAAAATTCATTTTGGAAAGGTTAAACTCCTTTTAGAAATTTTCAAGAAGTTCAAGAAAAAAAATATTCAACCCCCTCCAACCCCACCCTCCCCTCCTCTTTTCCCCCACCACCCCCACGGCCCCCACCATCACCACAACCCTCTCCAAACCCCACCCGCCCCTCCTCTTTTCCCCACCACCCCCATGGCCCCCACCATCACCGAAACCCCCTCCAACCCCACCCTCCCCTCCTCTTTTCCCCCACCACCCCCGCGGCCCCCACCATCACCGCAACCCCCTCCAACCCCACCCTCCCCTCCTCTTTTCCCCCACCACCCCGTGGCCCCCACCATCACCGCAACCCCCTCCAACCCCACCCTCCCCTCCTCTTTACCCTCACCACCCCCGTGGCCCCTAGCATCACCGCAACCCCCCTCCAACCCCACCCTCCCCTCTTCTTTTCCCCCACCATCCCCGCGGCCCCCACCATCACTACAACCCCCCTTCATCGCAACCCCCTCCAACCCCACCCTCCCCTCCTCTCTTTCCCCTCCACCCCCGCAGCACCCACATCACTGCAACCTCCTGCAACCCCAGCCTCCCCTCCTCTTTTCCCCCACCAGCCCCGCGGCCCCCACCATCATGGAAACCCCCTCCAACCCCACCCTCCCCTCCTCTTTTCCCCCACCACCCCTCCGACCCCCACCATCACCGCAACCCCCTCGAACCCCACCCTCCCCTCCTCCTTTCCCCCACCACCCCGCGGCCCCCGTCATCACCGCAACCCCCTTCAACCCCACCCTCCCCTCCTTTTTTCCCCCACCACCCCCGCGGCCCCCACCATCACCGCAACCACCTCCAACCCCACCCTCCCCTCCTCTTCTCCCCCACCAGCCCTGCGGCCCCCACCATCACCGCAAAACCCTCCAACCCCATCGTCCCCTCCTCTTTTCCCCCACCCCTGCGGTCCCCACCATCACCGCAAGCCCCTCCAACCCTAGCCTCCCCTCCTCTCTTCCCCCTCAACCCCACGACCCCCACCATCACCGCAACCCCCTCCAACCCCACCCTCCCCTCCTCTTTTCCCCCACCACCCCCGGGGCCCCCACCATCACCGCAACCACCTCCAACCCCACCCTCCCCTCCTCTCTTTCCCCTCCTCTCTTTCCCCTCCACCCTTGTGGCCCCCACCAACACTGCAACCCCCTCCACCCACACCTCCCACACCCCCCGCAACCTCCCACCACTCCACCCACACCTCCCACACCATACACAACTTCCCACCACTCTACCGACACCTCCCACACCGCCCACCCATCACTCAATATGCAAGGGTCAAAAGCTACTACAAGGATTATGTGAAGGATCTTGAGGATTATTCGAATATCAGGGATGGCACGGATGACCACCTTGAAAGAACTTGGAGAAGCTTGTAGGAGGTAGAAAAGTGAGCTGTGAAGCGATAGAGTTCGGTCCAGCGAACTGGCACAAGACTAGACTTTGAACTTACGGAGACACAAATAAACCTTACAATAATGTGATAAGCACAATAAAATGCAGCAAGTACTTAGGAGCATCAATGAGAAAGATTCGATTCAAAATAGATAGGTTTGTGTATTGACTAGCTCAAAAAACTTACTATCTTTGGATGAGACAATGAACTTTAAATGCTCATAGCAGCCAATATGATTACAACTAGAAAAATCAAGTTGGATAAGTGATGAACAAAGGATTGAGTGTATGGAATGCATAGGAGTACAAGAAATAAGCAACTTATGCTTTTAGAATGATCTTGACACTAAAGAGTGGTTCCACTTGTGAGAAATCTATGTTTCCCTACTCACTAGTTGAATCTCTACAAAGCACCCAAAATGGCAGGAGTGTTCTAGATTTTTTGTAATCATGTTCTCAATGCTTATTTGATCAATTGACGTGTTTTTACTTGAATTATCTAAGTCTATTTGCTATGTCTAAAAGGAATTTTTCTAATTCCTACCAGCTTGAGAGCACCATTCATTTTTTCCAACAGGTGTATGTACAAAAATAGCAATTTCTGGGAGCTAGTCATTTTGCAAGTAGTTTGTCTTGACTCAAACTTTTGAGATACTTGTATCAAAACACTTTGGTGATTTTTTTATGGATTTAGGAAGTTGAAAATTTCTACCAACCAACTCTGAAGTCTCAGTTGGCTGGTGTGAAGCTGGCTATAGCGACACTAGCTCATCTTTGGATTGCATCCAACATCGGTCTTTATAGAACCTGCCTCTGGATTGTCCATAGTCCCATCTATGGAAGCCTCTTCTCCTTTGATTCCTGTTGTTCTTGAAGCATTCTTCTATGGTGTGATTTCTTAGGCCACAAATACAGCAAGATGAAGTGTTGTAAGATCTCCCCCCTACCTTACTTCCCTCCTCTACACATTCCTCTAGTACCTCTTCCTCTGTCTATGAAGTTCACTTGAGAGATACTAGCCTCTTCTTCATTCTTTTTGCATTTACCTTTATCATTACTTTTATTTATATATGTATAAAGGAAGAAGATTAGTAACCTCTAGACTTGTCTCCATTCTTGTTGAGCTTTGTCTCATGGGTGACGAGTTGTCCCATCAAGGTGTTCAGGTCACGTATATGCATATCCATATAAAGATCCATTGGTGTAGTGAAGGACTCCCACTTATCATCATCTTTGATGTCATTTATGATCTGCCTTACTATATGTTCTTCTTCTATCTCTTCTCCAATGCTTGCAAGCTGGTCAGCCACATCCTTCATTTTCGTCACGTTATAAGCTACATTTTGTTTTGGTTGCTTTTTAAGGGTTGTAACCTCCATCCATTGCTAGCTCTTCCTAGCTCTTGTATTTGATGAAAAATATGAAGAAAGGACTTCCCAAGTCTCTTGGGAATTCTTGCAATTCCTAATGTGAGGTAATAAAAAATAAAATATTGAGTTAAGAAGATAAGACCTCGCAAGAGCATCCTTTGCACACCATGTGGTCAACCTTTCTTGTTCTTCCCTTGTGAGTAGATGTTTGCTCCTAAATATTGGCATTTCTTCATCTCTTGAGATGTATCCATATAAAACTCTTCCTTCGAGATAGTCTTGGATCCTTAGTGACCATGTTGAATAGTTGCTCCTCTCCAATTTGTCAATGTATTATGGAAATCCATCTCCCATCTTGCTTTGATGTTGCTCTGTTGCCATTGTTGGAGGAGATTGTGGATAGTCTTTAGAGATGAAGTGGTGTTCCAAAATCGTGCTTCACACAAGCCACGAGCAAGTGGTGAAGAGTGTAGTAGACCTATTTTGCTTCCTAATGATCACAAATTATCACTTATATGCCTTGGAACATTATCCATGTATCAATTGATCAAAACAGATGAGTAGGAAGTTGATCCATGATCATGGACTTGGTATTTTAGTCACTCCACATGTTCAATAGAATGAACAGTGCTCTCAGCTTGGTAGAAAATAGCCAAATTCATTTTGGTGCTATCTAATTAACTTAGATAGCTACCAATCAAGATTTATTTAAGTGAAAAAGATGGACTATACACTAAGAATGAAGCTTAGCAAATTGCAGGACTTGCTCGACATTTTCGGGGTGCTTTAGACTACAAATGAGAGAGTAATGATTAGATGACATCTCACGATTGAGTGAAACAATAACAATGAAACTCTGTACCTATGGAGTAGACTATATGGTGATTCTATATCACTTTAAATTACATCAAATGATGAACCATGCACTGAGAACAAACACTGAGAAATGTAGAGGTTTGAGATGGTCATAGCATAGAAGTGAAGTGGAGATATGATTAATGTATATGCATTAAATCAAATATTAGTACAATGTCATTGGCAATGTTTAGTTTCACAATGTGAGGGTAGAGAAGTGTGTATGTGATGATCACACTAATCACTTAAGCCCCTCTCAACATGATCTCATAATTGGGCTCATCACACGAGTCTATTTTATTTGCTTTTATATTTGAGTTTGGAGCCAATTTTTTAATTCAACTTCGAATTCTCACCCAAAAAGAGTCCTAAACTATAGAATATATGCTCTCATCAATCATCTACCAAGTAAGTTGAGATTTGAATCCTCCTAACTCGTGAAAGTAGTGCATTAAGTATAAGAACTTTTACAAATATAAAAGGTAATGTGAACTTTTACAAGGGAGTTATCATGTATGAGTATATGAAGTTCATGTTAGCTATCCAAGTACATAGGCTTGGTCTCTTTGCACCAACAATGAGCTATAGGGTTGGAGCAGGCCCTGGGGAGCTCACATTGTTCATATTTCATGGGCCATGTTTGCATGTTGGATACCTTTCATGGGGAATAGTATGATAGGCTGCTAGCTGTGCTAATGCCACCCGTCAGAAAGGGACCACCTTGAAAGAACTTGGAGAAGATTGTAGGAGGTTGAAAAGTGAGCTGCATAGCGAAGAGTTCCGTCCAGCCAACTGGCACAAGCCTAGAATTTGAGCTTATGGAGACTCAAATAGACCTTATAATCATGTGATAAGCACATTAAAATGCACCATGTACTTTGGAGCATCAACGAGAAAGAGTCGATACAAAAGAGATAGGTTTGTGTATTGACTAGCTCAAAAAACTTACTATCTTTGGATGAGGCAATCAACTTCAAATGATCATAGCATCCAACATGATTATAGGTGGAAAAATCTCATTTTGCGTGAGTGATGAACACACGATTGAGTGTATAGAATGCACATGAGTACAAGAAATCAGCAAATTATGCTTTTTTAATGATCTTGACACTAAAGAGTGGTACACTAAAGCAAATGACCTTGACAGAAAAATTGAGATTACACCCAATTATTGAACCAAATGCTTTGAAAAATTATACATATAAACAAGACATTAATACCTTTTCAATTTGTGCTCAGACATCCAATTTAGAGCTCTCTTAAGAAAGCAAGAACCTCTTCAAACTCACTATTGTTGAAGAAGATGATGAAAAAAGTCAACGAGCGAGACAATGATGGCCACAAGTGTATGGATATTGCTTCCATGTAACGTACAAGTGAATAAAAGAACTTATATAGACTCTTGAAGTGGTTCACATCTTCTACAAGTGGAGCCTGAATACAAATGAAGGTAATAAAGGTTGTTGAAGAGAATCAATTCACTTTCGCAGAATCTAGGAAAAGTGAAGATCTAGTTTGATCTACTTTTAGGTGATTGATTGACTCATTGAGTGCAATGTAACTACCTCAAACTCCCCAAATCTTTATGTCCTTTTACATGTGTAAAGATCTAGGCTTTTACAATGGTAAATTATCCATAAAAAATAGTTTTAAAAAGTTACAATAAATGAGCATAGGTAAAAGAACGCTTCAATGAATATTTTGGCATAATCCAAACCATAGGTTTTTTTATGTAGATCAAATCCACCTCGAGAATAGTGTAAGCTTGATTTATCAATTACTCACCCTCACGCTAAAGTATGCTTGAGTCTTCATTGTCTACTAGGTTGCATAACTTCCATTGATTTAAATTTATAGAACTTTATTCCATAAAGTGCCTTCGTCACCATATCTACTACTTGCTTTTCTATTTGAAAAAAAGAAATGTCAATCACATTTTCCCTGAGCTTCTCCCTGATGAAGTGGTAATGAACTTCTATGTGTTTGATTATTGCATGCAAAATAGGGTTTGGTGCTACATGCAGGGAATTTACATTATCTCCAAATATGTAAGGTTTGCAACTTACAAGTCCCAAATCTGTATACAATGCAACTCACAGCTAAGGATAAAGAAAATATTGGTTGCTTCTTGGAACTCCATGACACTAGCTATTAACCTGCAAATGCTAAGTTACGAGAGGTACTTCTTCTATCATCCTTAGCTCCTCTTCAATTTTCTCACCTTCATAAACATGAAGTTTATGATTCATCTCCAAAGGTGTACCTACAAGCTTTGTGTTCTCGATTCCGAACTTGTGAAGTATATCTTGAATGTATCTTCTCTAAGCTAGATACATCCATTCATCTGTATAAATCTCTTGCATATATACTATGGAAATATGTGAGCTCACCTAAGTCATTGATTTTGAACTCCTCTTGCATGTGTCTCTTCATCCTTTGAATGTCATTCAGATCATCACTTGTCATAATAATATCATCTACATATACACATAGATAGATTACCTCATTGTCATCCCTTTTGATGAATAGAGAAGGATCTGAGTTTCTAGGTTTGAACCCTTGATCTTGAAGGTATGTATCCAACCTGTAATTCAAAGTCCTAGGAGTTTGGTTCAATCCATAAATTGCTATCTTAAATCTACAAACATAAGATGCATGATTAGGGATTTGAAAATCTGGAGGTTATGATATATATACCTCTTCACTTCTCCAACCATTTCGAAATACATTTTCTACATCAAGTTGGAGGAGTAGCCAATTTCTTGTAGTAGCTATACTTATCAATGCACTGATTATAGTCCTCTTTGCAACTGTTGAGAATATTTCCTCATAGTCTATACCATGCATTTGTGAGCATCCTTTGGCAATTAATCTTGACTTCTACCTCCAAACATATCCATATAAGTTTCTTTTAACTTAATATACCCATCTACAACCAATTTTCTTTTGATTATATGACATTGGAACGAAATCCCAAGTGTCCATCTCCTTTAATGCATCTATTTCTTCTTTCATGTCTTTTTCCTAATTCGGGTTTCCCTTTGCCTCCTCATAGGTTGAAGTTTCTTTTCAAATTGAGAACTTTGCAGAGTAGATCGAATTCCTTGTAACAAATGGGGACTTGTATCCACATCTTTCCTGTTGTTTCTTCTCTATTGTTGATCTTCTAAGTGCTTACTTAAAACATTCTCCACACTACTACACCTTTGCCTTGCCTCTTTACTTCCATAGCTTGTAATCCTTTTCCCTTTCAACCCGGTCTTCATTTATATCACTTCTTGGATCATGGGCCTCTGTAACATGATTTCTTCCTAATTGATGAGAATAAGAATCAAGATCATATGATAAACTTACCTTTTGTCTTTCTTCATCATAGAAAGACTTGTGTTCTTCAAAAACAACATCTTTACTTGCAGTGAATTGCTTGGTTGAAGGATTATAGAACCTATAACCAATTTGAGTTGAGTCATACCCAATACACACTGCCTTTATCGCCCTTTCATCTAGCTTAACTCTTATTGGTGATGGTACATGAACGTAAGATAAACAACCAAACACCTTACCATGTCCAAGACTAGGTTTTCTTCCATGCCATGCATATCTTGAAGAGATTTGGATGGATGTCTATTCAAAAGGTACTCAACAATTGAAATAACCTTTGCCCATAGATAATGTGGCAACCGCTTCTCTTCAAGCATTGTTCTCGATGATCCAACCAATGTCTTATATCTTCTATGTACAAATCAATTTAGTTGAGGATAGTACCTGGTAGTCACTTCCCTTTTGATACCTTTATCTTGCAAGACCTCATTAAACTCTATGGAGACGTATTCTCCCCATCCATCAGATCTGCGCTTCTTGAGTGATCTACCTGTATGCTTCTCCACATGTGCTAGATACGTTTTCAAGCAATCATACACTTCATTTTTACTCTTGATAAAGTATAGAATAGTCCATCTACTATGGTCATCAATAAATGAGACATATTACCTTGATCCTACCAATCAAGGTTCTTGACTTGGTCCCCATACATCTATATGTACTAAGTCCAATAAGTTGTTCTAGATGTAGCCTTTGTGGTTGAATGGTTGTCTTTGTGCCTTCCCAATGTCACATGCATCACATATATTGATCATGTGTTGCTTTGATATGTTTGGTAGTCCTCGAACACTTTGATGCCTAAATATATCCTTCAAGGCTCTTTCATAAACGAGCAAGTCTCTTATGACACACTTCAAGCTCACTTAGGGTTTGAGACCAAAAGGTGAATAGAGCTATGTTTTGGATTTCTCCTACCTCAAAAGTAAAGAGCCTAATATGCTTCTCATCTCTAGTTACCTTCTTCGAGCCTTCACATGGATCTTCTACAAAATCTCCATGTTGGGTGAACCTAACTTGTTTTATACAATTTTCCCTACACTTATTATGTTTTTAGTGATAGTGGGTACATTGAGAACCTTACTCAGAATGTTTGTCCTTCCATTGGAAGCTTTGTCATTACCAATCTTCTCCACCTTGTGCTTTTGCTCATCCCTTGTTTGAACTCCATGTTTATGCTTTCGACTTTCCAAATCAAATAGAAGAGCAATGTTGCTTGCAAGATGATTTGAACATCTAGAATGCATTTAGATAAAATGATCTTCTTTACCTTCTTTGTGGATTAGATTCATTAAAAGCAATGAGTCTTCATGTCCTTGACCTTGAAAATATTTTTTGTAGTACGTTCTATTATGGTATGTATTGTTATTTTGAAGTTGTGTCCAGCTCTGCCTCTATTGCTTCCATATATAGTTCTTTCACTTCCTTTCTTGGTCTTCCCATTGAACCAACATGACTAAGTGGATTGGTTGATTTCATGAGAGATGGCATAAGCTTAAACATTCTGATCTTTGTCATTGGCATGCTTTGGTCCTTTCTTCTTCCCTTTCCACTTTCTCTTGCTTGTGAAGTTGCCTTGGGAAGTATCCTCTTTATCTTCTTCTTTCTTCTTGCCTTTCAACTTCTTGCACTAGTTTAGTTACTCTCTTGGACACAAAGTAAACTATCCTGAACCTCACATTCCATGTGATTTTCCTATATATCATGTTTGGTTAAGATTTTGGACAAACTAATCCTTCCATTGCGTATGGAACATGCCAAAACCCCAAGATCCACTGTCGATTTGCTGAACTCTGACACCCGAAGGTGTTGTTTCCATTTGATGACATCATCAACTTGTAACTGCCCTTGGGAAACCTATATAAGGAGGGGTTGGCCACATTCATAATTAGTCTTGTGGATACTAGTCTTGGGAGCTCAAGGAGTCGTGACTGCCAAGTAAGTACTTTCAAGTTCCAATTCGAGTCCTAGTTTTGTCTCTTGCTCTAGTCCTTTCTAGTCTTGTATCGTGGACATCCTTTCTTTGCCTCTTGTAATCTCATAGTAGGAGATCCTTTCTAGTTATTTATTGTATCTAGTTCATCTCCCTAGAGGGAATTGTTCTAATAGAGATATCTTGTTTCTTTCCTACGATCCTAGGTTATGGGATCTCCTGTATCATCTCTAGTCGAGTTATCTAAACCTATTAGTCCCGAGTTGTGGGACTTCGTATATCAGCCATGTCTTCTTGTAGTGTTTTCACTTCGTGGGTATCCTTGTAATCTGAAGTGTATTTCCGAAATCTTGTCTAGTGTAGTCGGAGAGCACAATCTAGTGCTCCCCTCATATTTTGGCAAGACTACCTTCATCAAGACTAGGCACCATGGATTCCCTATGCAAGGAGATTCAGTCTACCATAAAGGACTTGATCGAACATGTCCAAGAGATGAAAATATTGCTACGACAAGATGATCGGTCAGTTTCAAGCTATGCCTTGAATATCAAGATGTTGTTTCATGGAACTACATATCAAGAAGACTACATGGTTAATCAGTTTTGAAGTGCACTCAATCCTGAAATCACATATCGCTTGCTATCCATGCCTCAAGCGAATCCCTTCGGGATGTTATCAATCAAGCAATTCAGTGTGAGAATTAGTTGTTAAAAGAAATCCAAGTCCAAGAGCGAGAATTCTTGAATAAGGAAGATACTACTAGTCAAGAATCTGAACCAGGAATCTTTCACGCCCAAAAAGTCATTACAAATGATATGGATTATGCATGTTATGAAGATATCAAGAAGATAAAGAACAGGGAGGAGTTCATGTTCAATCAAGGAGGTGTGCTTACCCAAGGCACTCCATCAAAGATCTTGGAAACACTACAACGCACTACTAAAAGCTCAATGGACCTATCTTGTGATGAACCTAAGGAAGCTCAAGGGAGACCCAATCCTTCACCACCTTTCAAGATTAAGGATCATGAAGAATTCAAGGTTGATCATGTCATAGATTGAAGAATCTCTCGAGGAGGATTGGAACACTTTAGCCATTGCCAAGGGTATGGTTTTCAGTGATCGTAATTAGGAGCTTACAAAAAATCTTGAGAGAGAAAAACTCAAGGTTCATGAGTCCCATAGGAAGAATCCAGTGAAGCCCAAACTAGAGAACATGGCCGCTCCTCGTGGAACACGTCGCGTGAGCGAGAGGTGATGTCATGGACAAAAAGGAAACTATCCTAAACCTCATATTCCATTTGAATTTCCTATATCTCATGTTTGGTTAAGATTTTGGACAAAGTAATTCTTCCACTGCATACAAAACATGCCAAAACCCCAAGATCAACCATCTATTTGCTGAATTTTGACACCCCGAGCTCTTGTTTCTAGTTGATGACATCATTGTTGATATCATCAACTTGTAACAGCCCTTGGGAGAACTATATAAGGAGGGGTCGGCCACATTCATAATTCAGTCTTGTGGATACGAATCTTGGGACCTCAAGGAGTGGTAAACACCAAGTAATTACTCTCCAAGCTCCAGTCCGAGTCCTTGTCTTGTCTTTTTCTCTAGTCTTGTCTAGTCTAGTTCTTGGACATCCTGTGTTGTCCTTTGTAATCTCGTAGTACGAGATACTTTCTAGTTATTTCTTGAATCTAGTTGATCTCTTGAGAGGGAATTCTTGTAATCCAGATATCTTCTTCCATACTTATGATCCTCGGTTGTGGGATCTCTTGTATCATCTCTAGTCTAGTTATCTATACCTATAGTCCCAGGTTGTGGGACTTCTTGTATTAGCTATGTCTTCTTGTATTATTTTTCGTACGTGGGTTTTCTTGTAATCTAAAGTGTATTTCCAAAATATTGTCTATTATAGTCGGAGAGCACAATCTAGTGCTCCCCTGATAGTTACCATGATAGGAGTTACCTTCCTTTATACTATTCTTGGCCTCTTCATTGAAGAGTTGTCCAAGAAAGATGTTTAAATCCGGAGTTTGCACATGCATGATGATATCATAAGCTGTGGTTAAGGATTGCCATTGTTTATCATTTCTAATCTCGTTGAGAATTCACCTCATGATAGCCTCTTCTTCAATCATCTCTCCAATGGATGCTAACTTATCTACAACCTTCTTGCTCTTGGTAACAAATTGTGTGGTAGTTTGTTTAGGTTTCATTTTCATTAGGTTGACCTCGTTCCAAAGATGGTTCTTCCTTGCTTTTGTACTAGCAGAAAAGAAAGTCTCTAGGGCATCCAAAGTATCTTGAGATGCCTTGAATCCTATGTGGTAATCGAAAGTCAAAGATAGATTCAAGTATGTATGACCTTTCTTGATTATCCCTTGTGCACCAAAGTGTCAGCTTATTTGTCTCCTCTAGTGTAGGTCCTCTTTTGCATCTTGGAATATGCATAGCTTCATCACTTGATACAATTCCATAAATATTTCTACCTTGCAAATAGGCCTCCATTCTAATTTTCCAATTCACATAGTTGTGATGATCAAGCTTCTCAATCATTGAGGGAAAGCAATTGGCCATCATGATCTAGCTCTAATACCACTGAAAGAACTAGGAGAAGCTTGTAGGAGGTAGAAAACTGAGTTGCGAAGCGATGAATTTGGTCCAAGCAACCAGCATATGACTAGCCTTTGAGCTTATAGAGACTTAAGTAAACCTTATGATCATATGATAACTGTAATAAAATGCACTATGTACTTAGGAGAATCAAGGAGAATGAATCCATACAAAATAGATAGGTTTGCGCATTGACTAGCTCCAAAACCTTATTATCTCTGGATGAAACAATCAACTTCAAATGCTCATAGCAACCAACATAATTTCAATTGGAGACAATCCTTTTGGAGGAGTCATGCACATAAGGTGGAGCATATAGAATGTAGAAGAGTACAAGAAATAATTTTCTTTTGGAATGAACCTAGTACTCAATAGTGGTACATCCTATTCTTTAGGGATGCACAAAGATAGACCCCGAGAGAGAAAACCATGATTTCACCCAATCTATTAAACCCAATTCTTTGAGACTTTATACACATTAATTAGAAACTAAAAAATTTCCAATGGGTCCTCACGCATCCAATTTAGAGCTCTTTAGAGAGAGCACAAGCCCCTACATGCTTACTACTATTGAAAAAGATGATGTAGAAAAATGAAGGAGCAACACAATGATGGCTACAAGTGTATGTATATTGCTTCCATGTAATGTACAAGTCATTTGAAGTCTTTATATAGACTCTTGAAGTGCATCACAACTTCTACATGCAGATTTTGAACTCAAATGAAGATGGTAAAGGTTGTTGAAGAGAATCAATTCACTTTCCCATAATCGAGGAAAAATGAAGATCTAGTTTGATCTACTTTAAGGTGATTGATTGATTTATTGATTGCAACTCAAACACCTCAAATTCATGGGATTTTTTCCCTATTTTTCTCTTTTTACATGTGTAAGCTCTAGGCTTTTAAAATGATAAATGATCCATAAAAAATCTTTTTACAAAAATACAATAAATGAACATAGGTAAAAGAATGCTTTAATGGATATTTTGGCATAATCCAAACCATAGTTTTTTTTATGTAGATCAAATCCATGTCAAGGAGTCTCTAGGAGTTTGGCACAAGGGGCTGGATCAGATTCAAGAAAGAGGCCTCAAATAAATTAGTATAGATCAAAGTGTACTTGGACTACCAAACATATCAAAAGAACACATGATATACAATGCTAATTTGGTAATTCACATAGGAAAAATTTGACCAAGAAAGGATACATACAGGGAGATATCTTGGAGCTTGTCCACATAGATGTTTTGGGACCATGGAGACTTAAATTTCTTTCTCAAGGTACTATGTCTCATTATAGATGATTGTAGCATGATCCCGAGGGGGGTTAGTGGCATGACCCTCTCTCGCTTGAAGAGGTCTTCACAATTCCATTCTTTTAGTTTTCTACTCAATTGGGATGACACATCATTTATTCAAACCATCTAGTGATTCCTACTATGGCTAAGCACTAGCTGCATGGTGGAATCATGGAGTTCCTCTTATCCTTCTAGCATCGGATTTGAAGTGCTCAATAGTCTCATCCACTTATTCTCTACTAGTGACTAGTGGTCCATAGGAAGATGGATGTTGGCACTTGTATGATCTATGGGGGCAAGCCTCCCAATTGCATGGGTTGTGGCTCTCACTTGGAGGCTCAACGACATTGCCTTTGGCACTCTTAGTTGGCTCAACATATATGGCACTAGGTTGTGTGTCGTTTCACATGGAGGAGCATCTCTAGACAATTACCTTGGATGTGGTTGCCTAGAACTCCCTTAGTGGCTCCACTCTTAGCTATGAGCATGCCGCCGACAATATGATTCTTTTGGTCTAGGATGGGACCATTCATAGCACTTAGGACCTTTTTTCTCCTCTCTAGAGTGGTGTGGACGACTCATACTTGAAGTTTATTAGTATTCTTACCATGTGGTTTATTTGGTGAGCTAGATGTTGGCGCATCTTTGAGTGCTGCATGATCCCCCCAGTCTAGACGATTCATGACTTCTGGCTTGAGTTGATCAATACTCAGAGGGGGCAACTGAACTACTTTTAGGGAGACTATGATTGCACATCCCAATAGCGCCTTGAACTTATTTAGCTCTAGAAGAAATGACCTTTTGTTACCATTGAGGATTATATGATGAACAAGAGCTACTTGTCACCTACTTTGGTGTTTTCCCCTTCTCATTTTCCTCCATTAGGAGCTGATTTGTATTAGGTTTTGATCGTCTTTTTGGTGTGGTTATCTCCTTGTACTTGGTTCATGATGCTCGATAGCCTTTGTCACCCTTTAGGCGTCTTTAGTTATTAATGAAAGGATATCTTTAAATGAAAAAAAAACCATCATGTGATAGAGACTCCCAAATTAAATGTATTCGGACTAAATCTACCTCATAACTAGAGTATATAGCTACTAATTGGAGATGTTCTCGCTTGAGTATATATTTCCTTATTGACGAGAATCCTTATCACCTTTCTTTGGTGCATGGTAATCCATTCTTAATACGACATTTGACCAACATTACTACCATCTTGGCCAATATGTGATGAAAACTTTGAGCATGGATAAAAGCATCATTCATCAAATGGCCTTCTTTTCAGGATATAAGCGGTAATCAAGTCTAAGTTCTTTTGATGTATACACACTATAACATTATGGGCTGGTCCTTCTAAATGGCGGTACTATATATCCATTATGCGAAGAAGCTCAGTAGCATGACTTTCATAATTTATTTCTAGAAGGGAGAATTTCCTTTATTTCTACATACCTATATGTAGATGTCCATCATCACCAAGCCTATTTCAAATGGGTCCCAAGGAAAAATATCATGCATATTGTCTATGAAGAAAGGCTTCATAGGAATAGGATTGACTAGAATAATTGTAGTAATTTATGTTTTTTAAGGGCCGAAAAGACTATTTCTACTTCTTTGGTCCATATGAACTTTAAATTACCTTAAAGATTCATGAGAGGTATCAGCAACGGGGAGTTATTTTTTATAAATATCTTGCAAAAGTTAGGAAAACATAGGAAAAATTGTAAATACCAGACACATGAAGTATTTTTACAATCAAGTATTGTGTGTATCATCTTAGGATCCATGAAAATTCATTTTGCTAATACAATATATCGTAAGCTTTGCACTTCTCTCCAATGGAAAGAGAATTTCTATGTCTTTGCGTATGGTCCTGTCTCTCTTAGTTTTTCTACAACTAATTTGACAATGTGTCCTATATCTTTTGTGAATATCAACATGCTATCTAGATATATGACTATAAAATCATCTAGATATCCTCAAAAAGTTATCATTTATCATGTGTTTGGGAAGTGCTAGAGCATAAGAGAGAAAGAATGGAATACGTACATATGCAAAATGTCCATATTTTCTCTTGAGCCCCATCTAAATCGGCATATGAAATAATTCTCCAGTTTCATGAGATGACCTATCAAGTGCCTAAATTCGAATGCATATGTAGAGGAAGGATGGTTACCTTCACATAGGTTATACAATTCTATTTCTAGCACGTGAACGGTGTCTCCAAACCTTGTAGTGAGCTCTTAGAGGAAGGGTGGTTACCTTCACATAGGTTATACAGTTCTATTTCTAGCACGTGACAGGTGTCTCCAATCCTTGTAGTGAGCTCTTGGAGAAAATCCTCATAGTAATTAAGTACCACCATGTGTTTCCCATTATTGGTGCAAACCATTATAATGCTTGCCCATAGAGTAAGGTTCGAATAAACCCTACTTTGTATACCTCACCAAGGTATCTATATGTGTGCATATGAATGTACATTTTAACATGCTGCAAGGATCCTTAAAATTTTGAACCATTCCCATAACGCGTTTTTAACATGAAAATTTGTGCTTCCCTCATAAAGGATGAAAAGGCGCATTTATATATTTCAATGATTCCTTGGTTTTTCAAAGGATCACAATTCGTTCTTATAGTTCTTGATTAGTTCTCTACATGCAAGTGATGTTTTATCTTATATTGCGTCTCTCCAATCAGTGTGTCTTCAACTTGTTGCTAGAGATTCTAAAGTGATCACACAATCTGCTCAATTGTGTTCTTTATGATGCCTAGTCTTGGATAGAAGCTAGTATTACCAAAATGTGAGATGACGAGTGGATTTTTATCTCTAACTAGAGTTTATTCTATTCATAGAATCACCCATGTAGGGGCAATAATACAAGAATATATGAGTGTTATAAGAAAACCCACAAAAGAGAGACTAATATATATGGATAATTGGACCTCATAGAATATAATAGATCCTAGTACCTTATAATAATGGCATGAAACATACTATCTCAACTATAAGAACTCTCTTGAGGAATATGCACTAGGTTAATAAATTATTGTATAATGTACAATGAAGTTAGTAGAGACTAAGATGGAATGTCTAAAATAGTGGACTAAAAATGAATAGAAAAAGGAACATATATTTACTCCCTAATCTCAAAAGACTAGCATTCGAGAGATTAAGCATATATATTGACATGCTCTCTTTATCTATATGTTGAAGGGTAGTTACAAATTCGTGATGTCATCAATGATGCTACCAATCCAAAACAAGACCTACAATTATAAAAATCTAGCATGTAGAAAGTCCATCTAAGGATTTTGGCATGTTTCAAATGTGGTGATATCATTATTTTCTTCCTGTTTGCATCCAATTATGACATATAAATGGTTTCATGAAATTAACGGTTTAGGATGGTCTTCTTTGCATCCATGAAAACTAATGCCTTCGAGGTAATAAACCAAATGATTGACCAAGCACACTTCAAGTGGTATATCAGAAGATGGTAGCTAGGAAGTTAAAGTTTTGAGGTTGTGAGATGGCAAGTACTGTTAGAGTGTAAAATCCATGCAGTGGGCAAGAGATGATTACAAACGAAAAATTCCATAAAGCCTACGATGGATGTCGTGCCTTAATTTTCAACTATGGATCCAAAGGGAAGCATCTCCTTGCATCCACTTTTTTGAAAGCATATTTGCCTCAAGAATCACATTCATAACATACAATAAATTCTAAATTACATACTCCAATCCAAGATTCTCAAAGTCTATCGAAGGTATCCCAAAACCACCAAAGAAGAGTTCTAACAAGCCCATGCCATCTCAAACAATTAAAATTTCACTCTTAAATTCTGATATCAATAATTTACACTCAAATGTCCCCATGTATTGAAAATATATATTCTCAGTTTTGCTTAAGTGGATCCATCCAATATATGGATTTTCAAATCAAATATTGGTACACGGGTAGAAGGGAGTGTTTATGAGACGATTCTTGTAGCACATTGTCTACAATTACGTCCTCCAATCCACTTCTATTGCGAGATTCTTTCCAATAAACATGATGTAGTTGGTCTTGGAGTCAGATTGAGGTGCTCTAAGATGAAAATCATGTCATTCCCATTGATCAAAAAAGTTTCATATGGTGTCCATGAACTAAGTACATTGTCTCCCTTAACATCTTTGATAGCTAAGAGGAGGGCAACTTTCATTAAATTTCTCTCCGTTTCATTAGCATACATGGCCATTGAAAAAGAGGAGAATGATGGAGCTACACAATAGATCTCCCTTCTAGATTTCTTTTTTCTTGATAGAATTGAGTGAGATCCTTGCAAGAATTGCAAATGATGCCAAATTATTGTGGGAGATGAAGGAGTACAAGTTAACTTGTGTGATTCACCTTGTTTTTGTATTGCATAGAATTGGGCTCTATGTCCCCTTGCATTGAGGACTTCAGAAAGAAGGCTTCTAGTTTCCTTGGGCTTCAAAAATAGGGTGCCTAGAAAAGACATGTCAAACTATGCTCCAATTCCATAAACAATGAGCGCTGACCCATCTCACATGCCCATGCTAGGCCATTGATCACCCAGATTGTGAGGTCTCTGCAAAAAAGAGGCACAAAAGCACCGAGTTATCACTTTAAGCATTAGATGATGAGTGTTATAACATATTTTTGTACCTTGGCATGTTGGAACTTTCATAAAGTCATAACATAGGCACAATGATGCCAAATTTGGCATCATGATCAATATTTTGAGTGCTATACATTCACACTACTAGAAGCCCTACATCAAGCTATTGCATCGTCAAAGTGCAAGCTTCATTTCTGTTTCTTATTCCAAACGAATCTAACTAGATTAGAGAGATGAAATGAATTGATGGTATATACAATGAGAGACTTCCATTGCACTTGTTTAATTAAAGGTCTTAATCTTGGAAATGTTAACAAGGTCCAACTTCTCGCCCTTCACGTCTTCTAGTTCTATTTCTCCTTGAGGTAATATCTACATCACTTTATAAGGTCCTACCAGTTGTGTGCTAGTTTATGGGTATTGGTAGGACCTATTATACCGAGAACAAATATCCTTCCTTCTCATCATTAACCGATAGATACTTTTCCTTAACTCATTTGTGCTCCTCTGGTTTTAATCTTGTTTTGTTGCTTCCCTTCATTCTTTGCAATGTTGCTACCTTTGTAGTGTGAGAGTCAACTATGATAGATATAACCTTTTTTGATGGTGAATCCGAAAGGAGAAATTGCCTCCTTAGTATATAGAAATTGAATTGTACTCTCATTTGTCGTATGGAATGCCCAAATTGCTCCATTGACGGCTAGTGGATAAGAGCTTTGGTGGTCAAAATAACTTTCGCATAAAAGATTGATCAAAATTTTGTTCAAGCTTTCTACCTTCCTTTTCCTCTAGAATAATAAGCACATGATTCATGTGGTAGATGTTGTACCTACCAAAAATATGATGCTACAAGTGATTCACAAAATGTGTGCCTCTATCAATAGTTACCTCTATTGGGTGTTCAAATCTTGAGAAAATATATTTATATTTGAACTTACCCACCATCGTTGTAGTGAAATTTGAAGTAGTCATAGCTTCTACCCATTTTATAGAATATCATTTAGCCATCATAATATACCTTTCCTTAGTATGTAATGGGTCTGATGAGATCAAGAACCCATCGTTCAAATGCTTTGCTCAAAGTGCAGATCACCAACTGTTGGAAATTTAGCTTTGTGGGAGGGGGAGTGTGCTCCCTTCTTTGTTGTTGTTCCTTTGAAAATATCTCTTATTCTACACCTTCATGGCTTCATTTTTTTCAGCTTGCCCAATTTTCTCTCATCCTCCTTTGTTTTTGTATCATCTCCAGCTTTGTCAATGGGTGCAATCTTTGCATCTCCTTTTGATGTCATCATGGTTTTCATGCTTTCTTCTAGCATGTTTTCAAGACTTATTTTTATGCATGATTGCTGCTCCTTTCCTTCTAAGCACTCCTTACATAGATGTGGTTACTCCTAGTCCCTTGAAATTATCTTTGGTGGGTGCTCTTAATATTTCTTTGAGAGGGACTTCTCTTCCAGATATGACAATGGAATTGGCTAGACTTTTTCTTCTTTCCACTCTGCTTGAATCTTCCAATCCTTGCAAGCAAATTCCCCCTTGCTTCATGATCTTTTCTTCATTCCTCATGGAATAGAAAGTCATAAAAAACATGAAATATGTTGATAAAAGAGAATTCCCTTGTCAAAAATCAACAAAATTGCATTTGATATTAGAAAACCTTTATAACAATATACATGTATATCAAAAATAAACTCAAAACATGTGATTTTTTGACATTTTCTATCAGTATTTGAAAACTTTTGAGCTCAAAATGTGGCTAGAATTTCACTCTACTTGACTTCGACATCTCTAGAATCTATATAAAAAATAAAAAGTGATAAAAGATTTCATGAAAAAGATAAATATTGAATGTGTATTCGATGTAGGATATTGGATAGTGAATCAAAAATGCTATAGAAGAGGATTTCATTATGCAAAATCCTTTGGATCATTTGCATAAGCACCAAAAATCTCATAGATTTTAAGATCAAGCCACAACTTTCTTCATCTATGTGTACACCCCCCTCATTGGATGGAGTTGATTCAGTCTGAGACTGTTTCAAGCTCTCTTGTTCTTCTTCTATATCAACAAGATCTCTGTCCTTATCCAAGTACGTACCAAGTTCTACAAGATCATGCATATATCGTCTTGTTTGCATATGATTAGCTTTCTCACATAGATCTAGAATATTTTGCTTTATCATATTGATGGTTGCTTTCCTCCACTACCCTACTTTTGTTAAGGCAAAATCATAAACAAGAATATCTACATCATCCATTTTAAGATTTGTACTCCAAATATTCTTTTTCTTTTTTGAGCCTCTTCATTTGGTACCACATGCCATTTTTAATTTATATTTAACTCTCAATGCATTGCTACTTTTAGTATAATATCAATGGACTATCAAAGCCTCTATTCTACTTTGATCAGTATATTTAATGGACTCAAAAACTTTTGCAATCCAAAATAGTTTGGTAGACTCATGAGCATCAACAAGGACTACAATAAGTGTTCCAAGATTTATTTCTTTCAAATTTCCATGCCATCGTGCTTCAATTTGTTTTGTCATTCTTCGGCCTCGTTTGTCAATTGTCATTCTTTTCTTGTGGATGAATAAAGAATTCATTATCCTTGTTCTAATAATATTAATTGGAAAATGCACCCAAACTTCATCTTCAAAATATTCATTTCCCCACATTTTGGTGAAATTTCTTCTAGTTGATTGTTCTTTTATTAAAATCCTTGTTTTGTTTATTCATGATTTGAATTATCATGCTGCATTATGTTCCCAAAAAGGATTATTAACTAAGACATTCTAAATGGCATTTCTTTGTGGGGGTCAAAATCCTCATTTTAGAGACTCAAATATTCTCATATTGTTATATCTTGCAACACAAAAATAACTTGCCAAATATGAATATACCATTTGATGTAGAAGGGCTCAAAAATCCCAAGATTAACTACTCACTTGCTTGATTTCGATACTTGTAGCTGTGGATATGAATGTTCAATGCCAAGTATAAAGTTTGACTTTTTCCCATAGTTTTGACTACTCATATCTATAACTAAAGGTATCTAGATCAACCAAGTGAGTAGTCCATCTTGGGTTTTTAAGCATTGTGCATCAAATGGTATATGCATATTTTGCAAATAATTTTTGTATTGCAAGATAAAAAGTATGAGAATATTTGAGTCTCTAAATGCGGATTTTCACCCCTACAAAGAAATGCCACTTGGCTCTTTATTTATTAATACTTTTTGGAAACATAATGCGGCATAATAATGCAAATGGATTAATCACTTGTTGACTTGGATGCTTGTAGTTTTAGATATGAGTTATTAAAAATCCCAAGATTGACTACTCATTTTCTTGATTTGGATACTTCTAGTTATAGATATGAGTGGTCAAATTTATGAAAAAGTCAAACTTTATGCTTGGCATAGACTTTGTATAAGTCAATACCAAGTATAAAGTTTTATTTTCTTCATAGCTTTCAGCACTTATATCTAGGCCTATGTGCATCCAAATCAAGCACATGATTAGTAGATCTTGGGTTTTTAAGCATTGTACATGCAATGGTTTAGTTAAATTCAAATATTTGGTTTTTCTCTAACTTCTTTTATCACCATGTACTCATCTGCATTCTGTGATAAGCAACTTCCACCACATTTACTTGCATGACCGTGGGTTCTTCTTGGTGCATTCCATAGCTCTAGAGAAAGATGAAGTCAAAGTCAGCCTCATTACAATTCAAAATAAATTATCTTAATGAGTGCCCAAATAAGGACCAAGAAGTAGGTGAAAAGCATATTGATGACATAGAAAGATTCCAACCTTCTTCAAGGGAATCATTGTCACCATTAGCAAATGAGCCTGAAGAAATGGTTGATCTTGAAAAGCCAATTCTAGTTGAAGAAAAGATTATCGAGATTCCTCAAGTGCCTGACGATGATGTAATGCATGAGGGTGAGCAGACATACAATGAACTTTTATTGTAGAAAACCCATCCAACTTCGTAAACTTTGACTTATGTACTACTTTTTTCATTGGAATGTTCTTCTTTCTTATCTCTATCCACATATTTCACTCTTCTATTGGATAGGTGTGTGGTTTTTTTTATATTAATCATTGGTTGAGGTAATATAGTTTAAGTGGAAATTGGAAGATCTTTGTGAATATCAATATAAGTATGCAAAAAAGCTTCTCATCATTTTTGTAGGATCCCTATAAAATCTAATTTATTTTTCCATGTAGAAGTTATGGAAATGGTGCATATGAGTCAGATCAATTCTCTATGTCTTTGGAGTAATGAATATATCAAGAGGTTGTATTTTGTTTTCTTTCATGGAATTATTTGGTATAATCTATGGAAAGGAAATATCTCATGGGAGTAACTTGCTCATTAGGTAGCACCTTTTGTCTTGAAAATTGAATTTGACTTCTTGCTTAGGAAATCTGATACAAGAAGATGACATTTCTAAAGGCATGTATTGAACAAGGAACTAGGATTTTCATGGTGGGATACGAAAGTGAGGCTATTTCGCAACATTTCATGGATTTTGTTTAATTTGAAAAAGAGACCATCTTTGTTCTGATTTGTATGTATTAGTGTTATAGTTGATTGTACACTTGCAAATGAACAATTGGTTGATCACATGAACACCATGAGTTCCTCTTCATGTGAAGCCTCGGTATCTTCACATCTTCCAAGATTTCTTCATAACCTAAAAAACAAGATATGAAATCCATAATGTGAACACTTATGCCTCTTGCACCTAACACATATTGCTATTCCTCTTAAGATTGTCTAAATCTCCTTTCCATAGGCTTGCCACTCCTGTTAGGATGGTCTTATTTGCCTTTATATAGGCTTGCCACTCTCTTTGGTGGTCTTAATTGCCTCAACCTTTCATTAGAGCCTTACTTTCTCTTTTGGTGCTTCTTGCACCTAACAAGGCTTGTCATTCCTCTTGGGATGGTCCTACTTGCCTTTTACATAGACTTGTCCTTCCTCTTGAGATGATATTAATCCCCTTTTATATAGGCTTTCTATTTGTCTTGGGATGGTCTTGATTGCCTTTCACATAGGCTTCCCACTCTCTTTGGTGGTCTTATTCACCAAATCGTCTGACTATACACTCAGTTGGTGTATGATTGAAAGTTGCCACTACATAATGTGGATTTTTGTTTCAGCCCTTTTACTTCGGCCATTTTTTCATGCTTCTGTTGTATTACTCTTCCTTCTATCATCGCACTTGTTTATGCTCATATTGTGACAAGCCCCCTCCATTCCTTGATGAATAATCAACACTTGATGGTAGCCCTTATCTTGAGTCTTCTACTCCTCCTCTTCTTGGCCACCTTCATCTTGCATTCCAATCTTCAAGTATACAGACTCAAAATTTTAGAAAACTTTTTCACTTGGGTTCCTTCCTTCACTATGGCTCCAAGCTTTGTGTCCTAGCATCATCCAAGCTTCGCCAACCTTGGATTTGTCTTGTTATCATAAAATGATCACACATGTTTGCTTTCGCAACTTTACCTTGTTGAGTTTTATCCATAATAATATACATCCATAAATTTCATACATAGTAGTCTTGCATCTTAGCAATGTTTATGGAATCCAAACATATGTACTTTTAGCTCATCTATAGCTGAAAATGACCAACCTTTAAAGATTCAACACCATGATAACAAATTGGCATAAGCATGTATCAAAATTAAGAGATCCTTGAGCATATTTTGGCTCTCTTTGTGTCAATTTATAGGCCTACAAAAACCTGAAAAGTTCAGCTTGCATGGACTTTATAAACTAGTCTCTTCTTCATCCACACATCATCAAAAATGTGTAATATTATCTTGACACATGTGCATAAACCCCGTCATTTTAGACATAAATCATCAAATCGAAATTCAGCTTATATTCAGCCTAAGGATGACTATCCAAAATTGTCATACATCTTGAGCATAAAATTCACAGGCATGTATAAATAAGCATATCCAATGCATAGGCATATAATCCTATCATCAAGCTTACATAAAAGCTTCAATATTAATGCAAATACACAATAGAAACTTTCACTTCATTCAATTATGTGCAATACATCAAACATGTATAAAATGTTCATATACAACTATATGTAGTTGCTCATCCAAGTTTCTTTGCTTAAATCTTCATCTTGTAGTATAGTTTGCTCACAAGTCTTCATCCATGTGCTTAAGGTCACTTATATCATGAATCAATGATCAAGAATATTTAGTAGAGAGTAGGACAAGAGAGCGTACGACTTCAAATAACATTAAGCAACAACATTGTCTTACATTCAAAAGCTTTATCTCCATACCTTTCCACTAGTATGCATGTTCCATACTCCATAGGCTCATAGCTCCAAGCTTTCCTTTTCCATCTTGGAACCTTATTGAAGATTTCTTCTTTGTGAAAACATGGGCTTTATTGCCAATGTTCTACACCAAAGACTCATACCAAAATGTGTAGAAATTTGACTTCAATGTACACAGCCAAAGTTAGACAACCTCTTCTAGAAACAATCCTTTATGCAAGATTCTTACTAAAACCTCCTTGACTCACAACATGGAGATCCAATGGCTCTCAAAATGCATCAACACATAATAGAAACTCCTAAATTTTCTACAAAGCTAAAGAAAACTATATTTTGAGTTCATATGAATAGGGAGCTAAGTGTGCAAATATAGACTATGTGTCAACTCACATTAAGTAGAAACCTGAGGTTCACAAGAAATTCTCCCCATCACAGCTATAAAATTGACTAAAGAAAATATTTGACATAGAGAAAGCATCCATTATACAGTTTCTAATAAGATATTATAAGCATTAAATGGATACATATGTAGAGATATATCTCCTTCACAAAATGGCTATGTATAGAAAGGTATGCACATGGAATACCTATGTGCCTTGTAGCATACTATTTAGGGCTCTCTTGATATCCATTGATGGGAGAAATCAGGAGCATCTGCTTCCACACTTCCTTTTCATCTCCATAAATTCTAACATTCAATTTTTTTCTATATGTAGAGATATGTGCATGGGAGTTTGTGTCCTTCGCATATCCTTGCATCTTCTCTCACATCTAGAACTTTCGCTTCTTGTCCTTCATCCTTCCGTTGCCTTCACTAACTTTTGGTGCTCCAATCACTACATATGGATACATTCACGTCTTTGTTTAGTATTCCATCCCTTTAATCAAAATTTGGCTCTTAGGAAAGCCATAAATACATTTGCACCTTTGAATTAGTACTCTTCTTTAAGGTTAGGAGTGTAGTTTCTACATTTTAAAGGCATAGCTTCCTTTGAGCTTACAAGAAATACATAAATGATATAGAGGTAACAATGAGAGATGACTATGTGTGAAGCCTCACATTTGGAGATTGCATAAGTTCCATAACTTTCAACAAGGAGCACATCTTTCATATTTGCCACAATCTTTGCATTTCTAGCGGCATCCTTGTAGATATAAGACCACCATAATCCTTTATGAAATATTTTGTTTTCAAAGTCCTCACCCTTGATGTTTGCTTCACTATGCTCAACTTCCAACAAAAGGCTTTCTTCTTGTGGATAAACACATTTAATAGAATTCCATCAGGGCAATATTTATATAACTAATCATTTATGAGTGAGAAAGGTTTTTCTTGAAATAGTAGCTTCCTTTTCTCTAATGGAGACATAAACATATAGAATTCTCACACACTAATGAATTGTAGTATTTAATAATACCCCAATCAATTTAAGTCACCACAAGAAAAAAGTTCTTATCTATAGGCTTATTATTTATATGTGTTGGCCTCTCACGCTTTGTTACCCTTCACACTTGGTAGGCACAATGCATAACTTTAAGTAGGTTACTTCTTACCTTTGTATCCATCATAATGCGCTGGAATAAAGTTACTTTATGATGAGTTTCATTTACAATTTCTTCAATATCAACATCCTATGCATGCTTCTAGGGCAAGCTTGGTGGTCCTTCAATGAGTTTATCACCCTCTCATAATCTTCTTTAATGGCCTCATGCTTTCTCGATTAGACGTTATTCGCATACTCTTTCCACTTCGTTCTCTATTGTTCTTCAAGATGAGTTGTTATCGCATTCGTAATTCTAGTCAACATAAGTTTCGAAGAGGATGAAGCCAAAAAAGAATATGGATCCATACCTTCTTTTTGTGGAGAGACCTCGATCATATGAATCGGAAGAGGGCATATGTAGGGGCAGCCAGCATATAATGGTCCTTAGCATGCATATGAATCGGAAGAGGGCATATGTAGGGGCAGCCATCATATAATGGTCCTTAGCATCAGCGTAGTGTGGAGACAGAAGTGTTCGCTTAGGTAGTATCAGTGACTTTGCACATGTCCATATTCTCCGCATCTATAACACATTAGTTTTGTAGAATACCCTAGTTGGTTTGAGCATTTCTCCTACTTATAATAAAAACTTGAATTTCTAGCATAAAAAGTGTCTGCGAGAAGAATAATCCATGTATTGAGTAGCATTAAGGTATTATCACTTAGATGAATGATGATTTCTTTTGCCACAAAATTGGCAGGCTACTCAATTTGGACAATTCAAATTGGAGTGTCCATTGTTTTTGCATGTAGTACACCATACTTGCCTATACGTTTCTTGAAGTTGTGCTACTAGGTCATCATTGTAGCACCCAGGTGGTAGCGTGAAGCTCTCAATAGTTCACCTCCATTCTATTTTAAGTGCCTCAAATTCCCTTGGGAACTACTCAATCAGGTCCACAAAGTTGGTGTTGTTTAGTCAGCTTCTACCCTCAAAGTGCATCCTTGCATCTTTGATGTGTGAAGCTATCACCACCAAGTCCAATAATGTAACATCTAACCTTAGTGATTTTCAACTATTATATTGAGAGGATCTTGCTTAGGCCTTCTTAATCCATTTCTTCACAAAAAAATCACCCGGAGCATGTGGCAAGCAAGAAACAAGAGCCTTAGCATGGGTATAGAGTTCATAAAAACATTCACCTTCATGAAGCTTTAAATTTTCTATTTGATCCAAAGCTTTCTCTAAACATTCATTGGGAGGAGTTTTCTAGCACAAACTCGTCTTCAAGGCTTCCTAATTGGAAAAGTGCCCATCTAAAAGCTGATTAACTATTTGTCTTCCAGTTGATCAAGGCTAGATGCAAAATATTTGAACATCGTATCTTCAAGTTTTGGAGTCCTCATCCCCATCATAAGAATAAAAAATTTGCAAGGTCGTCCATTTGTCCTTGGGTATCAGAAGAGGTGTCCAAGGTGAAATTGGGAGTTGATGTAGGCTTCTCCTTTGGAATAGGTGTAGAGATTAAATATTTATAAAGGTCAATACAAAGAGTTGAACGTATAGGGTTGACTAGTAGAAAGATGTTGAGTTGCTGTTTTCAGACTCTTATGCACACAAAGGGACTCCCTATTTTCTTGATTATGAGTGATGCATCGACACACCCATGCTTGTCTTGGAGCCTAAAAAGACTGGAAAATCCAAATAAAACAATACAAAAGAGTACATACTTTTACAGATGCCTCAGACACAGCATGCAAGGGTCAACTAGGCATGCCAAACTATAGAAGTGATACTTGGGGCCTCTTTTAAGAAGAGGAGTGAACAAACTTCCTAGGATGCCTTCTACTCAAGGGAGGTTCTCCATAGGGAAGATTATAGTGTAACATGCATGTGCATAGAGCTTCTTCGCAAATAAAAAGAAAAAGCATGCAAAACTCACAAAATTTAATGACTAAAAATAGTTTAAATAGAATCATAAAAGAATCACAATGTTGCCTTATTATGTTAATATAGAAAATGGGAAGTGTAATCACACTCTTATGGAGGTGTAGCAAATTGGTCTTTTTGTTCTTATTTCGACCTTGGGGAGATGATGGATTCACCTCATTCAAAATAAAGTCAGTTTGGATACTAAATGCAAGGGGTTATTTGAGTTTTTTAGTTGGCTTCATGAGTCAATTTATGCATAAAGTATGCAAAGTGCACTTTGGATGTAGTGATACATATATTGAGATTTATAAAATCCACATACAAATTTGTCTTGTTTTATGAGAAAAATGTTCATCCACATATATATACATACGTAGATGCAAGCAAAACTTTCCATGGATGGAAGGTTAAGCAAAACTTTCCATGGATGGAAGGTTAACATATGTATTTTTTATTTCACTTCAAAGTGCAACCATTTCATGGAGTAGCAACCTGCTTTTGCATGGACAAGTGCATAAAGACTAGTAAAGATCCATTATTCAAGGTCTTTGAAAAGAAACATGGACTAAGTACTACCTTGAAGACATGGGAGACTACATCGATGGAAATCTCATCCTCTATGATGAAAATGTGAGCATCCCTATGGTATCAAAGAGTTCTAAATATCATGTAAGATGGAAGCACATCGAAGTTCAATATCACTTTGCTCACAAGAATGTCATTGAAGTCAAAGAGGAGCTTATTCACATCAGTACAAAAGAACAATTGGTGGATATGTTCACAAGATCTCCTCGAAAGGAAAGTAATCATCTACTCTAGAGATGCTTTAGGTAATTAATATTTTACTTGTTTCTAAATTTTATTTCATGTTGATATCGTTTTGTATGGACATATTATCTATTTAATTTTTCACTCAAGTTCATTCTGAGATTGAGTGAGAGGCATGAGAAGATGAATCATATGTAGAATGTATTGAAGAAATAAAACGAAATCAAGTGTTTCTTGAACGTCTAACCCCAAGAACATGCATTTAACTCATATTCCTCTCTCTTTCTCTCTCTCTCTCTCTGGCTATTGTTTGTGTCGTCTACACCATGAGACCATCATAGCGTGAGTCATGTGACTCATATGTAAAATCTGTTGGTGAAATATAACGTAATCAAGCATGTGTTTAATGCCGCACGTCAAACCCACACTTCTTATTCATGTTTCTCTATCTATCTTCGTGGTCTTCATTGGTATCCTCTGCACCATGAGGTCACCATAGTGCAAGCCCCCAAGAAGCCACAAATTTTATTCTATTGGCCAATGATTGAATGTTTGCAGTACAAACTATCACGTCTAGTCCTGATAACCTTGAATTTTGGGAATATTACTAAATTTTCTTCAAGCTTGCAAAAGTGATATTATCTCTGCGCATTGCCGATGTAAATGGACTGATTCATACAAATGCTATCCCGATTTAGTTCGATAAGAAGAGTATTGACATGATTTTCATTGAGGCCGTTGTTTCATCAGGAAGGTTACTGTAAAAGTCTACCACTTCATTACGAGACAAGAAGGCCTCAGTTCTTTGCGAATTAAGCTATATACTGCGTCGGCGGGTCGATTCAGTTTGATAGAAAGTGTGTAGCTTAACCATTTCGTGGTTTAATAACAAGTAATAAAATGAAAGTACAAGATGGTTCCATAGTGTACCTCAGAAATCCTTTGTCATTTTAGACAAATAGGCAATGAGAAAAAGTCAACGTGGACGTAGCATAAAGAATCTTTCCATATGGTCTCTTCTACATAATGTCGATGCGGCTGTGAAAAAACCACGGATTTCCGTAAGAAGTCACGGAGTATGAAAAGAACAAGTAATAAGATGAAAGTACAAGATGGTTCCGTAGTGTACGTCCGAAATCATTTGTTAGTTTACACAAATAGGCAATGAGAACAAGTCTTTAACGTGGACGTAACATAAAAAACTTTTTCTTTTAGTATATGAGCAATGTCGACCCCTCATGATGGTATGCACATTTTATAAGGCCCACATTATGAGGAGAAGCCAAGTGTGCATTACCCAATTGATGGGAATTGCGACTTGCATGTTGGATGGTCATATTGGACCCTGTAAGGTATTGTAAAGAAAGGGAGTTACTTGGGTTCCCATTTGTGGGTCTAGGAATATTCCATGGAATATTCCTTGTTGGAGTCGGAAACCATTTATATTTGTTAGGTCGGTTCAACGGGCCCAAACCGTGTATGGCAATTATGTGGGCGGATAGGGAGTCAAAAATCATGTATATTTGTAAGGTCGGCTCAACTGGCCTAAGCTGTGTATGGCAATTATGCGGGTGGTGGCCACACACGCTCTACTGCCCATGTATAGCCATCCACGAAAGGCCACCCATGATCCTATATATACATGACTTCTGCACTACTTGAGACATCGAATTGAGCTAGCATACCTCTACCTTGTATCTCCCTATCTAGAGTTGTCTAGATCACCATTTAAGCTCTACCTTGAGAGTGCATTGGTGGACAACACCATCATCTTCGTACTTGTTGTAAGTAGAAAATTGTTGACATTCTCCTATATCTATTATCTTCTCTGCTACTACTCCTTTGTTATATTGCATAACTTTTGATTTACATGGTGTCAGAGCCATAAGGTTCGAATAGCTTGAGAAATATCACGATTTTAACCTACTAGCAGACTAGAATATCACTAGATAATTTGAGTGATTACATGATGGCTCCATCGTCGAACACTGGTCTTGGTTCTTCAGCTAATGTTAATGGTGCACCTATTCAAGTTCGTCAACCTGCATTCCCTGAAGGGAAACTCCATTGAACCAACTATACACTCTAGAAATTCAAAATTTTTGCAATTTTGGCTCCTATGAATTACTTGACATTGTCATGGGATCGATGGGGTTGGATCCAAAGCCTATAAAAGTTAAAGATCCACCAAATTCAAGATTGATGATTTAGCCAGATCTAGATCTTCTACAAGCTTGGAAGAGGCGAAATGTTGATGCATTATGTGCAATTCTCACTATGTAAGTGATTCTATGCTTAGTTTAGTTGAACATACTACTAAAGGACATGAGTCTTGGGGCATACTAGCTCGTCAATATGAGACCAAGAGACACACTAGGATACAAAATTTATAAAATAAATTGGCAAATCAAAAGGATTTTGATTCTTAAAATGCTGACGATTTTATCAAATGGATAAAACATTTTCAAGATCAATTGGTTGCACTTAGTGTTGTTATAACACCCCAATAGCTGGCTTGAAGATGTGTACGTGTTCTTGCAGCAAAGTATGATGGATTAGTAACAACCCTTAACAGTAAGGTAAGAGCAACTCCCCTTACATCTGAAGAGTTTTGTGCTATGCTTTTATAAGAGGATATGTAGTTGAAGAATCGGAAAAGGACAAGTGATGTTGGATCCTTAGCAAATGCAAAAGGTAAAGGCTCTTCCGATGGATCAAAGAAGAATTCAAAGAATAGAAAGTTCATAGGAAGTTGCTTCAAGGATGTCAAAAAGAAGCAAGTTGATGAATGGAATGGGACTCGAAAATTATCTTGGAAGAACAAAGAGTCTGCAAAAAACTGAGAGCTAGAACTTTGGGTAGCTATTGAAGAGGTATGCTCATCTCCTCAAGCTTGTGTTGATGAACGATGGATTTTAGATAGTAGAGCTTCTCACCATATTACCAGTAAAAAGGATTGGTATAGTTCACTAATGCCTCTGTGGGAATCCATCAATGTAGTGGTGGGAAATGACTCCAAGTGTCCAGTGGAAGGAACTAGAAACATCTATTTATCACTTCTCCAAGTGTTAAGAAAACCTTATCCGATATTTTCTATGTACCTACACTTAAAAGAAATTTGTTGTTAGTTTGTGCAATAAGAGATCGTGTACTCAAAGTTCACTTCAGTAAGAGTGGTGTAGAAATCATGGATTCATAAGGTAATGTACTAGGTAAAGGCTTAAGACATGATAACTTGGATGATTTAAGTGCCTTAACATTTACAGAAGATAAAGATGTAAGCTCGTTATGGCACTAATGATTTGGGCATCTCTGATTTGCAATTTTGAAGGAGATGCAAAGAATAGGGATGGTTGCTCATTTGCTTGCATTTTCAGAGTTGCAGGAACCTTGTGAAGCTTGCATGATGGGCTAGAAACAATGAAAGGCATTTCCATGAGAGATCAACAATCGATCTCAAGATCCGCTAGAGTTGGTACATGGTGATCTCTACGATACAATGTCTACACCTGCTTTAGGAGGATCTTTCTATTTTTTGCTGTTAGTCAACGATTATAGTAGAAAAGTGTGGGTCTACTTCATTCGTTAGAAGGCTCATGCTTTTAAAAAACTTAAAACGTTGCATAAGTATGTGGAAAATGAATTAGGAACAAAATCCAAGAAATTTAGAACAGATAGAGGAGGTTAATCCTTGTCAACAAAACTCAATAACTATTGTAAGGAGCATGGTTTGAAAAGGCAACTTACCACAACTCATGCACCTCAACAAAATGGCATTGTTGAGCAAAAGAACAAGACAATAGTTGAAATGGCTTTTTGTATGTTAAAGGCTCAAGACATGCCTGATTCATTTTGGGTAGAAGTAGTCAATACAGTTTTCTACATCCTCAATCGAAGCTACACAAAAGCATTGAAGGGGATGAATCCTCAAAAAGCATATTCTAGTAAAAGCCTTTAGTTTTGCATTTCAGAATTTCTGGTTGTTTCTGTTATGCACATATTCGTGATTCAACAAGATCAAAGTTGGATTCAAAAAGCAAAAAGTGTGTCTTCCTCGGATATAGTGAAGAGTCTAAAGCATACATGTTGTGGGATCCTGAGGCAAAGAAGATTTTTGTCAGCCGAGATGAGGTGTTTGATGAACAAACCAATCTTAGTAGAAGATAAAGGTAAATCCACTATCTCATCAAACCGAGAAATATCTCACCTTGTGCCTATCAAAAGAGAGGTTAAAGTTGAGGAGGAGGAAAAATCTGATGGTGAAATTTCCTCCCTAAAAAGCCAAGTAGTTCTAGATGCACATCATAAGCCACTACCAAAGTGGGCACAAAAGCTCTTTGATGATCACAATCCATGTACCAAAATCATCCTTGGATGGATTACGAATATCAAAGAGACTAGAGAAGCAAAGAAGAGCCTCAAAACACATTTTTAACATGGCTCTAATGGCAGATATCATGGGCTCCATAAAGGAACCTACCACCATTGAAGAAGCCCTTGATGATCTAGGTTGGAGAGTGGCAATGGAGTCTAAGTATGATAGTATACTAAAAAATGATACATGGGATCTAGTCGACTTGCCACCAAAGAAGAAGGTAATAGCTACTAAATGGATTTGGAAAGCTAAGTATAAAGCAGATGGCACATTAGAAAAGTATAAGGCAAGATTATTTGCATGGGGCTTTTCACAAATTGAAGGATTTGATGTCCAAGGAACTTTTGCACCAACAACACACATGAAAACTATTCGTATGGTACTTGTAGTAGCTGCAAAAAAAGCTTGGCCTATTTTTTAGATGGATGTCAAATCTGCATTTCTGAATGGGCATCTCAAGGAGGAGCGATTTGTATCTCCACCACTAGGTTTTGAGGTGCCCAATTAAGAAAATAAAGTTTGGAGGTCGGAGAAAGCTTTGTATGGAATTAAGCAAGCACCATGAGCTTGGTACCAATGGATAGATATTTTTTTTTTAAATATGGGTTATGAAAGAAGTACTTCTGATTCTAACTTGTATGTCGAAAAGGGATAGTAAGCCACTTGTTGTCATTGTACATGTAGATGATTTGATCATTATAGGAGATCATCACGAACTCATCAATCAAACTTGGATCAACTTGGGAACTCAGTTTGAAATGACAACCTTAGGTCTTCTCCATTTTTGTTTGGGAATTCGAGTATGGAAAAGAAAGGATGGCATTTTCATCTCACAAAAAAAAAATATTCCAAAGAAATTCTCAAGGCATTTGGAATGATGGACTGCAAACCAACTAGCACACCTATGGAGGTATATCATAACCTATCTTAGGATGATAACATGCCTGATGTAGATGCTAACAAGTATAGAAAGCTCATTGGAAGTCTTATTTTTCAGTGTAACTGTAGACCAGACATTTTCTATGTTGTTGGAGTGTTAAGTAGGTTTTCCAACAAACCTAAGGAGATTCAATGGAATACTGGAATGGGAATTCTAAGGTACATTGCAGGAACCTTGGATTTTAATATTTTTAATACCATAGGTAATACACTTCAAGGATATTGTGATTCAGATTGGATTGGAGATTGTGATTCTAGAAGATGAGTTTTTGGATATTGTTTCTCACTTGGTTCATGAATATTTTCTTGGGTTAGTAGGAACCAACCAACTCTCACACTCTCCTCCATTGAAGCAGAGTACAAAGCAACTTGTTTTGCTTATTGTGAGATAGTCTAGTTGAGGAGAATTCTCGCAGATCTAGGGTTTCCATCAAATATGGTGACTATACTCATGTGTGATAATCAAAGTTGTATGACTATTGCAAAGAACCCATTATTTCATGCTTGCACCAAGCATACAGAAGTAGATTACCATTACATTCCTAAGCTAATTGAACATGAAATTGTGGAGCTAGAATATTGCCCAACAAAGGCAAATTGTGCTGACATATTCACTAAAGCACTTGGAAGAGAGGATCTCAACAGACATCTTCAACGGATGGGCATCAAGATGGAGACCAACTTGATTTATCATTCAGTAAACATTCAGCAAGGGTGTTAGTATATGATCAATGTCTACCCCTCATTGATTGTATGCATAATTTGTAAGGCGCCCAATATGAGAAGAATCCAAGCGGCACCCAATTGATGGGAATCCTAACTTGCATGTTGGATGAATGTCATATTGGACCATGTAAGTTATTGTAAGGAAAGGGAGTTGCCAGGGTCCCTAATTGTGCGGTCCAAGAATATTCCATGTAATATTCCCTATTAAAATCATTTAGATTTGTTAGGTTAGGTGGACTGGCCTAAGCTCTGTATGGCAATTACATGGGCGTTGGCCGCCCACGCTCTACCATCCATGTATAGCCATCCATGGAAGGCCACCCATGATGCTATATATACATGACTTCTGCACTACATGAGACATCAAATTGAGCTAGCATACCTCTACCTTGTATCTCCTTATGTAGAGTTGTCTAGATCACCATTTAAGCTCTACCTTGCGAGTGCAGCGGTGGACAACACCATCATCATTGTACTTGTTGTTAGTAGAAAATTGTTGGTATTCTCCTATATTTGTTATCTTCTCTAGTACTGCTCCTGTGTCATATTGCATAACTTTTGTCTTATATTTCCATATGATGTTTTCTACATAACGTTGATGCGGCTGTGAAAAAACCACGAATTTTCGTAAGAATTCATTTTAGACAAATAGGCAATGAAAAAAAGTCTTAACGTGGAGGTAACATAAAGAACTTTTCCATATGATCTTTTCTACATATGATCTTTTGTGGTGGTCTGTCCATTGTGATACCCGGCTCATTGGTCTATCGCACCTTACAGGCTGCTGTCCATTGCCTCCGGCCGGTCTATCGTGACACCCGATAGACTTTTGTGCACCAGGCCTAAGGTCTATCGTGCATGACGGGTTGTCTATCGCGCAGTGTGGCTGCCTGTGCATTGTGAAGGGGTGGTTTATCATACGATTACTGCCGGATTCCTTGGTGTGCGATGTAGTTCTTCTTTTGTCATTTTGTGGACACGTTAGAAGGTTTGGCAGCTTCTCTTTTTACTGAGAGGAAATTCAAGCATTGGTAGCTTCTTGACTTCTCCTAGTTGTGTCCTCTAAAACATCTCCACCCGCGGTCAAAACATCCACCGTGCAATTCTTTTAGTTAAGTCTCCCCCTCATCCTATTTCGCGTGCCTCCGTCCACTTGAGCTTGTATGCTCAAGCTTGAGGTTTAGTTGTTAGTTGAAGCGTCTTTTTGCGTTTGGTCTTATTTGCTCCCCTTTTTTTGCCTAGTCCCTGGCATAATAAGCATTAAAAAAACGAGAGAAAAAAAAGAGAAAAGATAGAGAGAAGATACGAAGAAAAGAAGCGAAAATAAAAAAGAAATAAGAGCTTTGCATTAATGTGGGACAGTCGTGGGCTATTCATGATGGTTGCGGGGTGGCCCTTTTTTTCTTAGAAGGTTTTTTTGTTCCATTCGTTTCGTATTCGAAGCGGGGACAAAGATGACGCTTTGTGACCCTATGGTTCTTCGGCGGTAGTCCATGGCCAACTGACTCGGGATGCGTCTGTGCTTCGCCTTGGTCTTTGGTCCTCCTATAACCTACTCTCCTTCGCGCAAGTTGGGGCCCTTGTCATGGATTTGGCGACCGCCTCCCTTGTGAGAAGTAACGTGGCCCTGCTTGGGGGAGATTGGTAACCTATCCCCTTCGTTGGAGGGGGGTTCTTCTGTCGCCCTTGGGGCCTTCGAGGGTGCTGAGCCCCCTGTGGTCTCCCTCAGCAGATCAGCAATTCTGTCAACTTAGGAGGAGCTCAAAAATGTTTGTCTCGTCGATCAAATGTTTGGCCCTAGGCCCCCACTCAAAATCGTGTGACAGTGGCTTCGCAATGAGTGGTTCCCCCATGGGCTAATTGTTTGTAAGTGTCAGTTCTTACCGGCTAGTCACATGTTGGTAGTCTTTGAGAATGAAGATATGGCATTTCGAGCCCTAAGTGTCGGAACGTGGCAACTCAGGTGCGCGACCCTGTGCCTATTTAGATGGTCCCCTGATTTTACTCCTGACAAATCGAAATCTCTCTGATACCCTCTCTAGGTTGAGCTCCCTAACATGCCGTACTTCTTGTACAACATTGTGTGGGACATTGTTTCTCCTATCGGAAAGCCATTGGCTTCACGCGAGGACATTGGTGGTCTCATCTATGAAGGTGCAAGACACTCGTCCAATGCTCCGTGGCAATCTCAAATTTGTGTCGAGGCTTCACATTGGTGGTCTCATCTATGAAGGTGCAAGACACTCGTTCAATGCTCCATGGCACCCTCAAATTTGTGTCGAGGCTGACCTCAACACGCCACTTCCACCGAAGATCAAAGTGGACTTGGGCGAAGGGGATGTATGGGAGCCAAACATCAATTACAAAAATCTTCCCAACACGTGCTTTTGTTGTGGCCAACAAGGTCACATGATTAAAGATTGCCCATTGAGACAAAAAAGCAAGCAAAATCAAGAAGCCCCTAGAAACGCTCAGGTCAACAAAGAGACATTGGATCACCCAACAAAGGAAGAGGAAGTTTTGGGCCCCCTTAATCCAGAACCTGATGCAAAAGGGTTCATAGAAGTCAGAAGAAGAAGTAAAAGACGCCCTAGGGCGACTTCTGAGCGAAACAACATTATAGTTACTCCCTCTAGCAACTTGTTTTGCAATCTGGAAAAGGAGATCAATGAGTTTGACTACCCAGGTAGGAACCAACTTGAGGTGGACACCAAGGACAAAACCCTAGAGATCCCTAACAATAAAGAAACCTTCCAGGATGGGTACACTACAAGCAAAGAAGACGGCTTCACTATTAGTAATAAAGATAACATGGAAAGTGAAAGTTCCATCATCAGATCGACTATTCCGAAAACGGTTTCCAGTTCTTCCCAACAGGAGGCATCCCGCAAAGGAAAACAACCTATGGAGCTATCCTAGAAAAGCCCCCACAAGAACTTATTGCTACATTGGGATCCTCTCCCAGCAAAGAACAAAGATGAATCCAAGAAGATAAAGGATAAGGCTCCCTCCCTCTCATTAAACGTTAGAGGGCTAACTGACCCCTCAAGAGCGACCATCATAGCTCAATGGCTTTGCGACATTAGCCTAAACCCTGAATTTATATGTATTCAAGAGACTAAAATTGATGGAACAGACCTCCAGAAACGGCTGAGACTTGTCTCCTCCACCCATGTTTGATTTCAACATCGCAAGAGGGGGGGTTGAGTTTGACAATAATTGGTATTAATTGATTCTCGTTTGAAAAGCTTGAGAACTCCATTGACGATGAGCACCATCGATGGATTGTTGTTTCTTTTGGTGCTCCCTTTTGTTTGACTTTAGTTTTTATGTATGCCCCTAATGGGGAGTTGGAGAGACTGAACACTTGGGCCTCCTTAGACTCGCTCCCCCACAACGTGCTTATTTGTGGTGACTTCAACATGCTAGAGGACCCTATGGACAGATGGAACGGCAAGGGCAGGGTCATCGATACTCGGGAGAAAGAAACGTGGGACCAAACCAAACTGCACTTGGATTTGGTCAATTTCAAAGATTCGAATGGCTTTTCTTGGTCAAATCTTCAAGCGGGTGAGGACATGAGGAAAGCCAAACTTGATAGATGCTATGTTTCCCAGAGCTTTTCTCATCAGTGGGGCCACCCTTCCCCTCTCGCAATGCACTGACCTCACCATCTCTAATCACTACCCGATCGTTATCGCTTTCCAACCTGTCACCAAAATCCATAAGGCTCTTTGGCTCCATGCCAGCGCGACCTCCTTCTCTCTCCCCTCCGTCCATCAAGAAATTGCTGATGTGTGTAAGGAGGTGTTCGCCTCTAGCTTGCCCCCAGCCAAGTGCTGGAGACGTGGGGTCGATAAGTCACGACAGACTTGATTAAATCCAGGAAGATGCTTGAGACTATGTGGCGGGCTCATAGAGAAGCTCTATATCATAGACTCTAGAGACTTGAGGAGGAACTAAACAAAGTAAAATCTCAATCCCAAAATGGTCTATGAAAAATCAGAGTGCTACTGAGATACGAGGAAGAAATACAAAGGAAAAATGTGAAAATTCTCTTCAAGGAGTGGTGGGCTGGCAAAGCCGATAAACCCACCAAAGAGATGTGCTGCATCCTTAAATGGAAACAAAATAGAGAATGGATCCCCCTATTGCTAGACTCAAATGGCAATGTATGCAATACGGAAGAAGATAATTTTGGGATCATTGGAGGGCACTTTACGAGACTCCTGGAGACCTCAAACCCCCTGTACCACCATAGACGGACTGCATGGCAGCCATATCTAGGGTTTTTCCCCATAGGATACCACTCAACCTTCGTTCACTACTTGATGCCCCAATCTCAGAAGCAGAAATCATTGAAGTCATTGATGCCCTCCCTTGTGGTAAAAGCCCGGGCCGAGACAGGCTCACTAATGTGTTCTTTAAATCCTTCAAGTTGGTGGTTGCCACCCCTCTTCGTCTAGTTTGGCAAGGGGCACTCAAGTTTGGCACGCTCCAGATTTGTCTCAATAATGGCATTATCAAGTTAATACAAAAAAGGGGAAAAGAACAAAATAGAGAACTGGTGTCCTATTACGATGTTCCAAATGGGATATAAGATCATTGCCAAAGTCATAGCCAACAGAATCTCTAGCCATTTGAGAGCGTGGTTAAGTGAGGACCAAAAAGGTTTCATCAAAGGTAGGTCAATTTAGGAAGCCATTATAGATATCTCGGAAGGTCTTGACAAAATTCACCAAAATGATCGCGACCCTTCTAGGAAACGCATCGACCCAAATTAACGTTAACAGAAAACTTTTGAAGGCCATCAAACTTAGAAGATCTATCAGACAAAGGTGCCCATTGGCTCCCCTTCTCTTTGCCATTGCCACCAAAGGGCTTAGTAGGCTAGTGGAGCATCAGGTGGAGGTTGGTAATATCAAAGGCCTTTGTTTGCCTCACAACCACGGCCATATGACCATGAGACTTTTTGCCGATGATATGAACGCATTCGTCCACAACGATAGTACCAGCCTGGAGACGTTCTAGAGGTGTCTCGACACTTTTTGCGAAGCCTCTGGATCCATAATCAACCACTCTAAGACTGCTGTCAGAGCTATTGTCAGGTCCAAGCATGAACTTCGCATTGATCATGGCTGTCAAATCATTTGGCATGGCCAAAGTTTTTGGCTTCTAGGGATTCCCTTGGGGTTTGGTGTCTCTATGGATCAGTGCTAGAACTGGGTGCTGGCCAGACTCGAAAACAAGCTAAATTATTGGAGAGGTATGCAAATCAATCTCGCTGGTCATGGAATGGTTATCATGAACACATTCCTCATATCATCGACCATTTACTTTCTTTCATGTTGGAGACCGAAAGAGCAAGATCTGTTCGAACTAGATAGTATATGTAGAAACTTCCTTTGGACGGGATACCACAATAGGAGGGGGGGTGCCTAAAATCAAGTGGTCCATCTGCACCAACCAAAGAGATAGTGGGAGCCATGGCATAATAGACAGTGGGTGCATGGCTAATAAACATGCAGCAAAATGGATGATTAAGGCTTCGTACAATGGGGAGGCCTTGTTGGCCAAGTTGATCTTCAGAAATAAGAATGAGTTGGCTCTCATGGGATTCCCAAATTGGAAGAATCTTGAGATCTTGACCTTGCTGTTTTTGCCGATCCTCGTCTTCCCAAAAGGCTCGAATCTTATGTCCTCCCTGTGGAAGAGCTCGAATAAAGTCAAAAGCTACACAAGAATAAGTGAAGATTGGAAGTGGGCAACCGGTATCAAACAAAACGACTCTATCTGGTTTCTGATCCATGGCATCGGAAGCATGGAATCTTGCAACATTCCAAATGCCAAGAAGCTATGGAACAAAGGCTTCAAAAAATGGAAACATCTCTCGAATGAAGAAACCAACCCGTGGATCAACTTTGGGGATATTGACCCTAGGGTCAACATTTTGTATGAAGAATGGAACAGTTTGCAAAGCAGATGTCTCGCCTGGGACCGTTATAAAGTACGCCTTCTCATGGGGCATGACACGTCAAGCTCACTTGGTCTCAAATGGCACAATGGGAATAGCCTTTCAAAAATCCCAAACATCAAAGAAACGATTGATTATCACGTTAACCTCAACAAGAAGTGGTGCTTGTCATGGACACGGCTTCGGTGGGACATGAAGTTCATGGCTATCTGGCACCCCTTCATAGAAAACAAAAAGTCTATCCTCTTATGGCAAATTCTTCATCGTGGAATCTAGACCAACCTTAAGGATAGCAAATTTTGTGGGATACCTCCTTGGTGAAAATGCTGCTACCTGTCTATTGAAGATGTTTCTCACATCTTCTTTACTTGTCGCAATTCCAACAGGCTCTGGAAGACGGTTGGAAAGATAATTTGTCTTAAGAAACTTCTCAGTTGGAAGCAAGCTCTGCTGGGAGAAGCGATCGGCTGCTCCGTGACTCTGTGGAACGCCATCAGAGGGGAAGTCCTATGGAAAATCTGGCGGGAAATATGTGCTTTTAACTTTGGTGACTTCCCTAAAGAGTGGTCAATTGAGAAATCGTTGTTCCTCCTCAGCAAAAGGATGGTTAACTGTAAAACCTCCCCCCCCCCTTCAGGCATCATCAGGTGCTCCTTTTGATCAATAACAATCTTAAACCCAAGTGGGCCCCTCATGCGGGTGATGAGAGGGTGATTAACCTTCTTTGTAATGCCGTCTAAACTCTATAAAAGCTTCCCCTGCTTTGTGGGATTCGGGGGGTCCCGTGGGCAATAGTCCCTTTCTCTTGTACTTTTCTTTAATTAATTCAAGTCCATGAGAGTAGGCTAATGCCGAATTTCTTTTATTAAAATAAAAATAACACCCGCCTAGGTTTTATTCCACTAGTTTTTCATGAAGAGCGCGTACTGAACTAAAATAGACATTATTAATCATGGTGACCTCCTATTGCGTGAACATACATATCTATAAATCTTTATGTGACTCTGAAACATTTCTTTTGAGTTTGAACACTGTTATTATAGAGAGCACTGTTATTGCTTTTCACATTTAACAGTGCTCTCTATAATGTGACAGATCTGATGTCACTGATTGAGGACCTTGCTATATGCGATAAAAGATGTAGCATAGAAGCACAAGCCCTTCTAGATGAGATTACAGGATAAAACCAGTGTGCCATTTAGCTGTACAAATCGCCTTTTAAAGTGAGTCTTTCCATAAGCTGTACAAATTGTCTTTTAAAGTCTTTCCGTACTACTGAACAATAAGTCGAATATCCCTTATCACAGAGTATTAGGATATAAGTACACTACCTCATGAAGCTCTGGTCAATTCAGTCGCAATTTGCACTACCGGAGGCCAAGTACAATGTTCGTGTCTATTTTAGCTAATGATTCCAGGAAATAACTCCAGGGAACAACTTCTAGTATTAGAGGCATGCCGCGCTTAAGGCAATATGTGGTAACGACTTTCTTCGGTGCCATTGAGGAGTCTACGAGTTTTCAAAGATATGATGCTCCCGCGCGTCTTTGCAAGGCGACATCGACATTTAACACACTGGATGAGATACATTTTGTTGTAGGAAATTCGTATTCCTCTCTGTGATAAATGGTGCCTAAATATTTTACATTTGAAGGTTTCCTTGCCGTTTTACTCAATGGAGTAAGTGGAGTCATATTTCTAGGTGCAATCAAATCGCTGCTGATGCTATTACGTAGCATTTCCCATTGTGTTTTGGACTAAGAATGTTACCACGTATGCTAAGCATCTTTCTGATGAGGTTGAATACTTGAAAAGCATTTGAAAAATGCGTTGAATCAAACTAACCTCCAAGTCATGGCCTTCTAGATAGCAGCGATACGTTCTCTCTGTGGGCAGTACTAGAGATGTACTCCAATAAATATCATGACGGTGGAATTGAAGGTGATATCCAAGATCTCGGCTTTGAGCTGTTTGTCCTTTAGCCTCTCATGCATTTTGTGTACATTCGTCATTCTTGATAAAAACGCCTATTCGTACGTGTGACCATCTTTAAGCCTTTAGATCCACAACGGACACTTTCTAATGGGTCGTACCCAAAGCAACATATGAGTGATTGAGTGTTGGTTGTTTGCTTAGACCCATTGAATAAGCGTAAGCGACCGCCTAAGTGTCACTCCAAACTATGATCCTCCCCATTTTGTTTCCGATATCCGCAGAATTCGTGAGCTTTTACATTGCTGTAAAACCTTGATCGTTGAGGTTTCTATTGTGGCGTGGTTTGTCCATGTATAACACCACCACGTGGTATAACCAACATACAGATTCGTAACCGACATATGAACCAGCGTATCCCTTGGCATGCATGCCAAGACGTAATTAAATCAACGATGAATAATAAAACAATAAGAACTGGTCTCTATGCATTGTCTTCGGCGCTCTAGGTTATCCTTATCTATGAAAGATCTATGTGGCTCCTTGTTTTTCAACATTGTATCACGCCAGGAAGGTGCACACATTCTTGGTCAACAACGGTGATTGCATAGACTCCCTAATTGATCACCATGGCGAGTTCATATGCCTCGCGCTCATACAAAATCGACAAGTTGCATGGTGCAAACTATAAACCCTAGAAGCTCACAACGAGCATGATTTTGCAGAAGCTCGACTTGCTTGACATTGTGGATGGCATAGATGCATGTCCCAATAAAAGGGATCCTATGTAAATTGATGAATTTGCAGCATGGGAAGAACGTGATCTCAATGCGCGACTCGAAATCCTATTACACATGACAGATGTTGTCAAGCAAATTGTACGACAGATGACCTCTGCGCACCACATCTAACCTCACCTTGAAGATACTTACGAATCTCATTACATGGCCCAACAAGTACATTGTCTAAAACTTCTCACATCTCTTACGCTTAAGGAAGGCGAACCTGCCAAAGCATTCCTCCATAAATAGCACCTCCAATTGAATGGTCTGCTTCTTGCAAGCTTGGAAAAGCCAAATTTTGCTCAGGTAGTATTACTCCTCTCTTCTTTATCGCATTTTTTTCAAACCTTTGTCTCTGCAGAGTCTCTCGGCATTGCTAAACTCATTCTCTTGATTGTGCAAGAAATTATTTTATGTCGTGCATCCACTTCTAGCACATCTACAAACCACCCAGCTATACTAGCTATGACCACTAATAACAGCCCAAGTTCCCCTTGGCATCACAGAAATTATAGTTCTAATGATAAAAAATACTTTCTTCCTTCTCGGCACAATCGTATTATAGAGGGCTATGCACAACATTTTTCTTCTTGTTCAAAATCTAGTCGTCCATATCATTCTAATCGAGATAGGCCCAACCATCGTCGATATGGCACACCCAAACCTCCTCATAAAAAGTGTTACAATCATCGCCAACTGCATCATGTAGAATCTCAACTACAAGCGGGTCCTCTACTTGTTATGATGACACCTCACATGATTTAGTTTTTGAGTATTCCGACTGAGAATCTGTTTTAGCATTCATGGCCGCCGATGAATCCTTGATTTTCTCTCCCCATGTTTGGGTATTAGACTCGAGGGCTACATGCCATTTAGCAGCATCGTTACGCGTTCTTCAAAGTGACGGAATACTATCTGAACTACTCGAAGTTTGTTTTGGTGACAACCATACCCAGTTTGCCATTGGCATTGGTGATGCTCCCATTGTCGTAGCTACAGGACAAACTATAGTTATCCATGATGTCTATCATGTTCCCTCCATTTCCAAAAATCTCATTTCTATCTCCAAGATTACCTCCCTCTCAACCACAGTACTTTTCACTGTACACGACTATGTAATCTTCCATGCACTAGATGGTCGTCGCTACTCATCTATTCACTATCCTAAAGTCGGGAAACTTTACCTACTAGGCCATACCTCTTGTAGCCATTCAGGCTATGCTGCGAAAAGTATCGGGCATACAAATTCTTCTCTTTTATTATGGCACTATCAACTTGGTCATCTACATCCTCACACAATGAAGCTCATGTCCAAATCTCATCTTGTGCAACATTTCCCTCTTCCCAAGCATACCCATTTGGACCTTTGTGAAGGCTACCTCTTTGGAAAATTTTCCATTAAACGTTTTCCGAGCAGTACTTCAAAAACACAACAACAATCAGCCATTATTCATTCGGATCTTTGTGGTCCACTGCCATCCTTATCCCTCTCCAAAAATAAATACTTCATTACGTCTATAGATGATTTCACCTGCTTCATGATGGTCGCTTGCCTTGCCCATAAGGATAGTGCCTCTGTCCTTCTTCTTTTACACATGTATTGTTCTTCTGTTGAGAACTTTCATGCTTCTACAATTCAGTGCTTTCAAACCCATAATGGTGGAGAATATACCTCCCACCTTTTTCAGAGCTACCTCCGCTCCAAGGGTATCCATCATCGCTTGACCTTTCCTAAAAACCCTCAACAAAATGGAATTGTTGAACATTATAATCGCTCTTTACTAGATATGAGTCATTGTCTCCTCTAAACTACTACACTACCACACTCTTTTTGGGAAGAGGCTATGATGACCTCCTACTATATTCTCAATCGCACATATTGCACATCTATTCTGAATATTCCTTTTACCTTATGGACCGGCGAACCCCCATCTTATCACACCCTTCATATCTTTGGTTGTCCTATTTATGCCTACCTTCCCCCTTCTCTTCTCAACGTCATAAATTAGGCGATCACTGTATCAAATCTAATTTTTTCAGCTATGAGGAGCCGTTCGGGGTGAAATGTCATCGCCTTTATAATCCCACCACACAAAAATTCTTCTTCAGCTGGGCTGTTGTGTTTGACGAAGGGGCATTACTCTCCCCTTCTAAGCCTTTGACTTCTTCAACACCTGAGCCCACTGGTCCTACACAGATGTGGCAATCCAAAAAGCAATCAACTATTGCATTATCTACCTCTAAAGCATAGTTTGTCGCTCTTGCTTTGGCTGCAATGGAATGACTCAGGCTCAAGACCTTACTTCAAGAATTACTCCCAACCAAAATTGTGTCTCTTATGATTCATTGTGATAATCAGTCCTGTTTATTTATAGCGAGTCATCCAAAGCAAACTGAAGGAAGTAAACACATAGATCTAAAATTCCACTTTATTAGGGAACTAGTTGAATCCAAGCATGTTCACCTGTGCTATACCTCCACTCACCTTATGTGGGCAGATATGCTCACTAAACCATTAAATGTTGACAAATTCACCTTATGCAAGAAGCACTTGGGATTGACGAAAATTCCATCTTAGCTCCTTCAGGTGATGTATTTAAGGGGAGGGGTTTGTGACTTGGCTTGTCCATGTATAACACCACCATGTGGTATAACCGACATACACATTCGTAACCGACATATGAACTAGCGGATCCATTGGTATGCACGCTAAGATGTAATTAAATCAATGATGAAATATAAAACAATAAGAATTGTTCTCCCTGCATTGTCTTGGCTCTACGTTATCCCTATCTGTGAAAGGTGTGTGTGGCTCCTTGTTTTTCAACAGTTTCAAGTATTTAAGATTCCCTTGACTTCATAGACACAAAATTTATTCTATAGGCCAATCATCGAGTGTGTCGAGATCGAATGAGGACGTCGAATAATGATAACCTTCATTTTCTGGAATGGCGCCACCTTTTTTTAAGACCTTAATGTTGATCTCATGTTCTTGCCGTGTAAATAACCGATTTCTACAAATGCTATCCCGCTTGATTTTTCAAGAAGAGATTTTCCATGTATAGTGAGTGTTGGATATAACAAAAGATTATCCACGTGGCCCTGTTGTTCAAAATTAAATCCTACCAACCATTGCTTTTCATCTTTTTTCAGAACGAGTATTTATAGTGAATGCACTTTAGTTTTACAGAAGTTTTTTCTGTCTTTTCGCAAACGTCGTTGCAGCAATGTACACACACACATATATGTATATATATATATATATATATATATGTATATATATATATATATATATATATATATATATATATATATATATATATATATATATATAGACAGACATATATATATATATATATATATATATATATATATATATATATATATATATATATTTTGTTTTCCTTTTTTTCGGCACTGATATGCATGTTTCTTTCTTGTTCAGAGAGTCTTTATTTGCATAAGAATTTTTAACCGAAGTTGGAGAGAGCCTATCTCTCATATCACCGTCTTCTTGTCAAAAGTTTATATCTCTCATATCACCGTCTTCTTGTCTATATATATATATATATAGACATATATATATATATATATATATATATATATATATATATATATATATATATATATATATATAGAGAGAGAGAGAGAGAGAGAGAGAGACAGACATATATATATATATATATATATTTTTTTTTTTTTTTTCCTTTTTTTCGGCACTGATATGCATGTTTCTTTCTTGTTCAGAGAGTCTTTATTTGCATAAGAATTTTTAACCGAAGTTGGAGAGAGCCTATCTCTCATATCACCGTCTTCTTGTCAAAAGTTTATATTATTGCCCGATCGTATGACGCGAGTATATGCATATGAAATTATGTTTACATCTACGTCCTTTCTATATTTGTTTGCATGCGCAAACCAGCGCATCAATTTCGTGTGTGCATTAAGCAGGTTTTTAGTTCTGTGTAACTCTATGCATTGTATTTTTGCCTCTGTTAATGCACGCCTATATGTGCTCATGTGTGCATCTATATGCGATGCCGTACAGAGAACTATGAAGAGGACGTCAATCGCTAGAAGTCAATCGCTTGAGCTCTCTTACGTTACTCACTACTCAGACAAACTGCAGTTGAGGTGTTTATGGCATTGCTTCACTTACCAAAGCTTGTGACTATCAGGATCTTCTGTTCTTAATAAATTCAAACTCTCAAGATTCTTAAGCACGTATTTGTTGTTTAATTCCGCTTCCTTTATGTGCTTATTATACTTCGAGAAATTTCTTTCTTTTTGTTTCAGTAAAAATGAACCCTGAGGTTGTTCTCCGCTCATTTGAATATGACAGAGCACAAAATGTGCATATATTCTAAAATGATATATCAAACAATAAGATTCGACTATTTCCCTAGATTGGTATCAAATTCAGATGCTAGGTCTATTACTATTTCTTTACATGCAATATTAATACGTGATGCGAGAAGAATGAGTTATAAAATATTTCCAGACTTCAGATGGTTTTCATATGCATTATATGCATAAAGGTAAATAGATGTCGATGATTGAATCAATTACTTGCACATGCAAAATAAAATTATGGCAAAATAAATTATAAAGGAAGGAACCTTTGCCTGTTTGTATACTTTATCGGCATGAATTTATGTGGATTACTGTGGGACTAAATAGCAACCACACTTGCCAAATAAGAATCCAATACCACAGAAAATTGAAAATTATCAAAGATGGAATGAGCATCAAAAAAAGTTAATACTTTTCTTATCCAAAAATATTGATTCAAGTATGACCAAGTACGTACACGACTGAAAAAAGAAGAAAATAGCTATGGGAAATGTTTCAATACCTTTTTGCAACTACAACAAAGGCTGGATGCATTTCACTATAAACTTTGGTTAAATAGTTTGCATCAAGATGTGCATGAGTCGATAAGTAATTATGTTTTGGAAGTTAAACGAGTTGTTGATGCACATACAAAAATATTATGTCTTATAAAAGAGGATGATTTTTTTTGAGCAGTTTTTCTTGAATGGGGATAGTTGAGGAGATTATTTCCATTATACACAATTGATGAGAAAATGAAGTGAAAATCATTCAGTTTATTGAGAAAAGGGGTGAATAAAACATAGTAATATTTTTAAAAATATATCAGTTAAATACTTACCAAGGATCTTCGGACCTCTATTTTCTGACCCAGGAGTGATTGTATCTATTAGTTCAGTTTAACAACTATATTCCTATAGATACTATCGACCTTTAAATCCAGCGTAAAAGGTTTGTGAAGGATTATGTGATTGTTTGATTGTTAGTTTTATAATATTGCCTTCTCAACTTCTATGTCCCCTTTTCTTTCTATAGGAAAAGAATTCTTTTTGTACAGTTTATATTTCTAAGTCAAACTGCAATGTTATAATGGAACCAGAGCTACTTCATGGACTCCTTTAAATCAACGAATCGTGGTAGTACAATGTAATAGAGGTGAATACAGAGAAATTACACTTGCTGCTTGCAAAGCGACATGGATTAGATCCTTGATTCAAGACATGGGGGTTTATATCAACAAAATTCTCCTGGTATACTACACAAACTTTACTATCACCATTCTGGTATACTACACAAACTTTACTATCACCATTCTATCAATGAATCTAGTTGATTATATGATATCAAAGAGAATAGTACTCAACTATCACTTTGTGCATGTGAAGATCATTCGAGGAGAAGTCACTCTCATACATATGATTCTTAAAGATCAAGGGGAGGAAATGTTCATAAGAGCTCTTTCGAAGGAGAAACCATCTTTTTTACGGAAGCGTTCAACATTTAAAAACTATACTTGTGTTTACGTAGTTGCATTACATGATAATCTCAATTGTGTGGACATTTTTATGTGTACCTTTTGTATCATTGTCAACCTAGTCTCACAGTTATCATATGGCTCATGTTTCTAAGGTCTGTGGGACTCACCTTAACCATTTAGGACCAATGATTGTATGCAATTTTGTTATTAGCTATCAAGAATTTCTCTGGATTTGTGTCCTTTTTCTCCAAATTAAGTTGTCTTAAAAATGGATTCTACTTTCCTTTTCTTCGCTATTATTTGTTTTCTGAATCTGACGATCCGATTCTAATACATCGTTCAGGACAGTGTTTTGAGGTTCAGCTATGCACAGTGATCATTCATCGTGTGAATCACAGTAGGCTGTCAGTTGCGATGTTGGGAGATTTACTTTTCGACTCACGGGTCTCCATATCGCCTAGGTTTTTAAAGAGATCCACTCCGGTTGAATCCATTCCTTCTTTGAAATAACATGGAGTTAGGTTTAATTCCACTGGTTTGTCATCAAAAGCGTGTACTAAGCTTAAATAGACTGTAACAATCATGGTGACCTCCAATTCCGTGAACATACATAATTGTTAGCGTTTATGTGACTCTGAGTCATTGCTTTTGAGATTGAACAGTGCTCTCTATTATGCGACCGTTCTAATTTCGTTCATTGAGGACCTTGCTATATGCGGTAAAAGATGTAGCATAGAAGCACAAGCCTTCCTTGATGTGAATCCAGGAAAAAACTAGTGTCCCGATTAAGCTGTACAAATCTTCTTTTAAAGTCTCTCCCCTTTACTTAATTAGATTGTTTGTACATAAGTATGAAAAGGAATGAAACCTCAATAAAAAGGAAAAGAAAAAGAAGTGAATTATTTAAAATGAAAAATAAACATATAAATAAGAAAAGAGAAAGACAAAAATAAAAAGAAAAAGACAAAATCATAAAAAGAAAAGAAAGATTAGACTTTCGAAATTGTCAAAGAATGAAAAGAAGATCCCTGAATTAGAATGGAAAGCTGGAAGATTCTAAAAAGATCCAGATAAAAGAGAAGAGAAATTCATGTCTCTCAATATGTGGAAAATTTCTATTGTGTTCAATTTTTCCTATCGTGTTCAATTTTCCTATGGTGTTCAAATTTTGCTATTGGTCCATTCATAGATCCCTATCAAAGATGTTACCGTAGGATCATTTCTACATACAGTCATTCAACTCTGGAAAAAGAAAATTTTGTAAGAAGCCATTGAATCTAGGAGTTTCGAGAGAGGCACATTGCGAAGCTAACAACATCTCAAGGACTATAATGTCTTTCTTTGTGACAAATATCACTTTTCATATTTTCTCACGGTACAGAAGACTAGGAGATGTCAATCACAAGAAGAGTTTCCTTGTCATGATTAAAAAGTTCATACATAGATTTATAAGATACTTGTGTAGTATAGATAACCTTAATAATTTACAAAAATGAATTGAATAACTTTGTTTAGCGGCATTAAAGAGGAGTCTACGACACCGCAGGAATATGATGATCCAGCGTGGGTTTGCAGCGACAACGACGTTTGACAAACTAGATCAGATACCACCTTTGTATCATCGTCTTACAATTGTTGGACAATACTTGTATTCCAGTTCGTGATAAATGGTGCCTTAATCTTTTACATTTGAAGGTGTTCTTGCCGTCTTACTGAATAGAATAAGTGGACTCATATTTCTAGCTGCAATCAAATGGCTGCTGATGTGATTATGAAGCATTTCGGATAGAGTTTTGGACCAAAACTGTTACCACGTATACTATGCTCGACTCCTTTGGAGAGTTAGGCGGCTCTCTAGACTTTCAGTGCATGTCTTTTCCTTTGAAAGTAAGATAGTTATTAAACACATGATTTCTTCTTTCACGTAAGATCTGGTTAGGTTTTATTCCATTGGTTTGTCATCAAAAGCGTGCACGGAACTCAAATAGACATTTCATTTTTACATTAGGACTTGTACATCTACTTACATAAAGTTCCTTAACTCCATAAAATCCCATACTTATATTTTAACCAAAACCCAATCAAAAACTCCATATGCATTGGAAGCTTACTTCGAAGCCTTAGAAACCCATCACATGCATATTTAACCACTCTAATGATGTTACTAGCCCTAGCCATAAGAAACCCTAGGTTGTCCAAAATAAAAAACCTTGATTAGGAAGCTGAGGAACCTAATTTTTCCAACTCTTACCGTTAACTTAATTAGATTTTTTGTACATAAGTATGAAACGGAATCAAACCTTAATAAAAAATAAAAAAGAAAAGAAAAAGAAGTGAATTCACAAAAATGAAAAATAAAAAGACAAAAATAAAACGAAAAAGAGAAAGTCATAAATAGAAAACAAAGGTTAGACTTTCCAAAATTGTAAAAGAATGAAAAGAAGATCTCTCAATTATGATGGAAAGTTGGAGGATTCTAAAAAGGTCCAGATAAAAGAGAAGAGAAATTCATGTGTCTCAATATGAGGAAAATTTCTACTTTGTTCAATTTTTCCTATCGTATTCAACTTTTCCTATGGAGTTCAAATTTTGCTATTGTTGGAAGACGTTAACATATGATCTTTTCTACATACTATCATTGCAGCCGTGAAAAAATCAAATTATTTTCATAAGAAGTCATTGAATCTACGAGTCTCGAGAGAGGCCCATTACAAAGCTAACAACATCTCAAGAAGCATAATGTCTTTCATTGTGACAAATATCAATTTTTCACTTTTCCTCACGCTAAAGAAGAAAAGGAGATGTCAATCATGAGAAGAGTTTCCTTATCGTGATAAAAAAAAGTTCATATATAAATTTAAATGATACTTATGTAGTGTAGATAACCTTATTAATTTAAAGAAACGGAATCATGAACATGTTACTCCATTCTTTGAAAGTGTATTTGTGCTATATATCCTTGAAAGGGTTGAAAACAACATCCAAGTAAACTAGATTGAACGTTTTATTGGTTAGTTGGATCATATCTATGGTTTTCTATCTTTGTGAAGTTTGAAATCAAAATATGAAAGATTTCTCAACCAGAAAGTTGTAAGTTATCGAATGATACCTAAGGTCATATATTACTTTCTAAGGTTAGAGATAGGAAAGTTAATACATAAAGTAAGAGTAGGACCAATTAAACTTGTAGATTTAGTTGGAAAGCCTATCGAAAGCATCATAAAGACTATGCAACATATTATGATGTATTTTTATAGGCTCCAATAGGCCAAGAGGGCCTTGCCGATTCCTCACATCCACTCATCAAGCACCGATTGATTGCCCAAAATTGGAAGGGTAGATCAAATATGCCCCCAGTCTTGAATTGGATCCTCAAAAATAGGCAGTCATCATGAATGGTTGGCAGCAATAGACATTTCTCCACTTTCACTTTTACCAATTACACTTTTACCCTTTTACTTGCAAGCTGAAATCCTCATTTTATAACGCCCGTGATATTGGAATGACCCATTGAGTGTGAGAGATGGTGGGTGGTGCGGATGGAGGGATAGAGGGTTGATTTTAACCCCACCAATCCAAGAGCCCAATGAATTCCTTACTCGGAAGAGTCATATTCTTCATGCTTGAAAAGCACCAATGTGACAATCATCAGAAGAACTTTTGCCAAGGCATGTTCAATATGAAAAGCATGAACAGAGAGCTAATTTTAAAAGATGAGGGAGATGGAGGGGGTGGTGGAGATGGTGGTGGGGTGGGTGTGAGGGTTGTTGGGGAAAAGATGAGGGGGATGGAGGGGGTGGTGGAGATGGTGGTGGGGGTGGGTGTGGGGGTTGTGTGGAGGAGGGGGTGCTAGAGATGGTGGTGGGGGTTGTGGGAAACAAGATGAGGGAAATGGAGGGGCACTGTGGAGATTGTGGTGGGGGTGGGTGTGGGGGTTGTGGGGAAAAAGATGAGGGGGATGGAGGGGGACGGTGGAGGTGGTGGTGGGGGTGGGTGTGGCGGTTGTGGGGGAAAGATGAGGGCATGGAGCGGGATGGTGGAGATGGTGGAGATGGTGGTGGGGGTGGGTGTGGGGGTTGTGGGGGAAAGATGAGGGGGTGGAGGGAGACGGTGGAGATGGTGGTGGGCGTGGGTGTGGGGATTGTGGGGAAACGATGAGGGGGGTGGAGGGGGTGGTGGAGATGGTGGTGGGGGTGGTGGAGATGGTGGTGGGGGTGGGTGTGGGGGTAGTGGGGTTGAGGAGGTGGAGGGGGTGGTGGAGATGCTGGTGGGGGTGGCTGTGGAGATTGCGGGGAAAAGATGAGGGGGGGTGGAGAGGGTGGTGGAGATGGTGGTTGGGGTGGGTGTGGGGGTTGTGGGGAACAAGATGAGGGGGATGGAGGGGGACGGTGGTGGTGGGGGTGGGTGTGGGGGTTGTGAGGGCAAGATGAGGGGGTGGAGGGGGATAGTGGAGATGGTGGTGGGGGTTGGGTTTGGGGGTTGTGGGGGAAAGATGAGGGGGTGGAGGGGGACGGTGGAGGTGGAGGTGGTGGTGGGGGTGGGTGTGGGGGTTGTGGGGGAAAGATGAGGGGGTGGAGGGGGACGGTGGAGATGGTGGTGGGGGTGGGTGTGGGGGTTGTGGGGGAAAGATAAGGGGGTGGAGGGGGACAGTGGAGATGGTGGTGGGGGTGGGTGTGGGGATTGTGGGGAAAAGATGAGGGGGGCGAAGGGGGTGGTGGAGATTGTGGTGGGGGTGGGTGCGGGGATTGGATATTTTTCTCTTGAACTTCTTGAAAAAATTTTGAAAGGCGTTTAACCTTTCCAAAATGAATTCTCGATCCTTGTACTTCTGTGCCTCATGAAATGCAAATTCCAGTTGTCATAATCTGCTCTTCAGTCTCCCCACTATGACATGGACTATAGAGTTGAATAAATATGCTGGACCATTTTGACAATGAAAAGCCTTGGACATGAGCTCCTCAATGTTTGCGGGATGATTATTGTAGAGTTTACACCTATAAAGTGCTCCATCAAGCTTTCTCAAAAAGAGGCGACCCATATTAACCTGATAGATAAACTTGATCTATGCAGGTTGCAGGATCGCTAATATCAACCCAAAGCCTTCAATTAGTTCATGTCCTGTCCAGTTAATTCTTGATTACACATTGGATTCTGTTCTTTCTCTATCTCTTTCTGTGTGTGTCGAAGAGGCGGAAAGTGCGCATGGGTTGTGGGTTGTGGGCTGTGCGGGTGGGGGACTGGGGGGGAATGTGGGGCAGGGGTTGGGGGGGGGGGGGGGGGGAACTAGGAAGGGAGGGGGAAAGGGGAACTGACCGGGGTGGTGGGGATAGCGGGCAGGAGTATGGGGATGGCCGGTCATGCGGGGTGGTGGGGATAGCGAGCGGGAGTAGTGGGGATGATAGGGCATGCGGGGAGAGAGAGAGAGAGAGAGAGAGAGAGAGAGAGAGAGAGAGAGAGAGAGAGAGAGAGAGAGAGAGAGAGAGAGAGAGGAGAGAGAGAGAGAGAGAGAGAGAGAGAGAGAGATAAAGAGAGAGAGAGAGAGGGGGTGTGGGGCTGTGGTGCGAGAAGCGCAGGGGGTGGAGGGGGGGTGCGGGGTCAGAGAGAGACAGAGGGGTAGGGGTGCAGGGCTATGGTGCGGGAAGCGTGGGGGGTGGAGGGGCGGGGTCAAAGAGAGAGAGAGAGAGAGAGAGAGAGAGAGAGAGAGAGAGAGAGAGAGAGAGAGAGAGAGAGAGAGAGAGAGAGAGAGAGAGAAGGAGACACAGAGAGAGAGAGAGAGAGAGAGAGAGAGAGAGAGAGAGAGAGAGAGAGAGAGAGACAGAGAGAGAGAGAGAGGGAGAGAGAGAGAAAGCGATGGTGCGGGTGGAGAGAGAGAGAGAGAAAGAGAGAGAGAGAGAGAGAGAGAGAGAGAGAGAGAGAGAGAGAGAGAGAGAAAGAGAGAGACAGAGAGAGAGAGAGAGAGTGAGAGAGAGAGAGAGAGACAGAGAGAGAGAGAGAAGAGGGATGCGCTAGAGACCCCAACATCAAGACTTTTGACCGTCGTAGTGCAATTTCTCCTTATTTGCTTATTTCAATAAAACCAAAACAAACTGCAAATAGTGCATGAAATACGGTATATACAGTGAACGAAGTGGTTCCCTTTTAATTTAATTCCGGTAATTCATTACCCTGGAGATGTTGACCAAGGGTATCTTCTTACCCTGCAACTGCTCCAAATGCACTACTCCATGTAGTAATACCTTTATCACTCTATATGGTCCTATCTATTTGGGTGCCAATTTGGTTGAAACTGCTAGAATTTGATGCACCAAAACCAAGGATCCTTTCTGTACTTCATTGGTCCTAAGATACTTGTCGTGCAATCTTTTGCGCTTTTCTTGTGTTACCTGAAGTTTTTGCATTGCTCCTTCTTTGTATTCTTCTTATGCCACTAGTCTCCTGATTGGAGGTTCAATTCGAATGTTTTTGGCTCCAATTTCTTTTCTGATAATAAATTCAAATGGTGCTAATGCCTCTTTTCCATATACTAAGCGAAATGGACTCTCGGAAGTGGTTCCCCTCTTTGTAGTTTTGAAAGCCCAAATTGCAGCGATCAATGCTTGTGGCCAAAAGCTTTGATGATCAAATGATAATTTGCGTAGCAATCCGATCAAAATCTTATTGGAGCTCTCTGCTTGGCCATTTTCCCTTGGATAGTAGGCACAAGATTTTTTATGGAAGACCTTGTACCTGTCAAATATGAATTGGAGCAGCTCATTCCCTAAATGTGTTCCCCTATCACTAGTGATTTCGAGTGGGCAACCAAATCTTCAGAAAATATGTTTATACAAAAACTTAGCTATCATTAAAGCCGTGCAGTCCACAGTAGCTTTAGCGTCTATCCATTTAGTTGCATAACATGTGGCCATCAAAATATACTTCTTACCCCCAGGGTGACCAGTTAGACTAATTGGTCCGATGAAATCAAGACCCCATCATTCAAATGGGAGCCATCCTGTGGATATGACTAATGGTTGGAAATTCAATCTGGTTGGCATAGGAGCACATCTGTGGCAAATGCGGCATTCTTTAGAAAACTTAATCGCATCCTTGTAAATGTGAGGCCACCATAGTCCTTTGTGGATGATTTTGTGAGCTAATTCTTCCCCCTTTAGATGCCCTTCACTATGTGCAGCTTCTAGCAAAAGATTTACCTCCTCTGGATAAACACACTTTCTCAAGATATCATCATGATAATATCTATATAAATTTCCATTTATGAGTAAGTACGCCTTGCTTTTAAGGAGTAATCTTCTCTTTTCTATAGGTGTCAAATGCTCTGGGAGTTTTCCAGTAGTAAGAAAAGTGACAATTCCATCATACCAATCAGCCCGAGTTGCTACTAGAAAGGGATTACTATCCACTAGTTCATCATTAATACCTGTCGCCTTCTCGCTCATTGCAGTCCTGCACACTTGATCTCCCATGTAGTGCTCTCTTCCTCACTT
>CM035441.1:15026950-15119450 GCA_020310875.1 Ceratopteris richardii
TTCTATAGGTGTCAAGTGTTCTCGGATTTTTCCAGCAGTGAGAAAATGGAGAATTCCATCATACCAATTAGTCTGAATTGCCACTAGGAAGAGATTACTATCCACTAGTTCATCATTAATACCTGTTGCCTTCTCGCTCATTGCGGTCCTCGACACTTGATCTGCCATGTAATGCTCTCTTCCTGGCTTAATATGAATATCAAAATTAAATTCTTGAAACACGAGTAACCATATCCAAACCCTTCCAGCCACTCTAGGCTTGTTTATCAAGTACTTCAAGGGCTGATGGTCAAATATGAATATAAAATGTACACCAAGAAGATAATGCCGAAACTTTTGAAGAGAAAATACAATAGCCAAACCTTCCCTTTCTGTTGTACTGTAATTCCTTTCTGCTTGGTTGAGTAGTCTGCTACCATATGAGATAGGTCTATCAATCTTGTGTGATGATGGTTGAGTTAGAATTGCACCAGTAGCATCAAGACTAGCATCTGTATGCACATGAAACTCCAATGACCAGTTAGGATCAATTAAAAGTGGAGCACTACATAACCTCATTTTCAATTCACAAAATGCTTTCTCAGCTTCAGCATTCCATGAGAAAGGGACCTTTTTACTGGAAAGCCTTGATAAGGGCTTGGCTATTTCTGAATACATTCGTATGAATATTCTATGATATCCTGCATGGCCCAAAAAACTTTGCACTTCCTTTAGGCTTTGTGGAATTGGCATAGAAAGAATAGCAGTAACCTTTGCAAGGTCAATGGTTATCCCTTCAGCAGATATTATGTGACCAAGAAGGGTACCCTTGGTGACCAAAAAGTGACATTTATCAGGATTTAATTTCAAACCTGTTTTGAGACATTGCTCAAAAATTTCTTTTAGATTTTCCAAATGATCATGGAAATCTTGAACTGCTGCTCTTCTATCTGTGCCTGAAAATACTGAAAAGTCATCCATGAAAATGCGTAAAAAGGTTGTCAACCATATGCCCAATATTAGATACATTGTTCTATTAAATGAAGCTGGCGCATTCTTTAAACCAAAAGCCATGCGGGTATAGACATAAGTGCCCCATGGATTTACAAAGGCTGTTTTGTCCCTATCATTAGGATGGATCACTATCTGATTGTAATCGCTGAAACCATCCAGGTAGCTATACAAAGTGTGACCAGCTACTTCCTCAAGTACTTGCTCTGTGAAGGGCTGAGGAAATCCATCTTGAACAATCACTTTATTCAAGGCACGAAAATCAACGTAGACTCTTATTTTTCCACTATTTTTCTTGGGTACAATAACCATAGAAGAAAGCCACCTGGAATGTTCTATTGGAACAATTATACCTGCTTCTTCTAGTTTTGTAATTTCCAACTATACCACCTCTGCATACTTTGGATTGAGTTGATATGGCCTACTTCTTCTAAGTGCGGCTCCCTCAACTAAGGGTATCCAGTGTAATCCAAGCTCCTCTGGTATCCCTATTAGATCTTTGTAGGACCATGCAACGATATTTTTGTAGGAAAAAAGTAAAGAAGTTTCCTTCTGTAGTAAAGGAGGATAATGCCACAGCCAAGAGGCCAAGTGGACTACTTGAGGGTTCTCTTCATCCCTTAGATTTACTTCTTGCACTAGTGTTTCAGGACTAATCTTGTTTGATAAATCATCTCCACGATATGCAGCAGAGTGTATAATCTTCAATAAGTCACTCCTTATTTTTGAATCCATCCTTATAAGTTCATATAGACTAACCTTGTGATGAATGCCCTTCAAAACCTGCTCAATTTTTACCTCATGTGAGTCTGCTTGTAGACTTTTTGGTTGGTCCCTTAATGAAGTAGCCATCCTTTCATAAGCTCTTTCAATGTCTGCTTGGTCCTTCCACCCAACCTTCTTTTCCTCCTCTTTATCTTGGAGTCCTTCTTGTTCCTCTCTACGATTCGCTGCTGCTTGTCTGGATCTAGTCATCATGGGCATTGGAGAGGATGAAACAGCATAAGATTGAGTCATGATACCTTCTTCTTGTGGAGAGACTGCAATCATGTGGATTGGAGTAGGACGGCTTCTTGGGCAATCTTTGGTATAGTGATCCTTGGCCTCTGGACAATGTTGACAAGGAGGTGCATCTTCTAGAAGGGAACACCTATTTTGCATATGGCCATACTCACCAAAGCGATAACAAATCAATGTTCTATTATATCTAGGCTTTGTCGTATGATTTTCCTCTCTATTCGGTGCATTTGAAGTACTAGCATAATATGAATCCAAAGCTTGAGGGTCACCTCGTTGCTGTGTACCCTTGAGGTAGTAACAGTCTCTAGCTTCATGACCATCCTTTCCACAAAATCGACAGCTTACCTTGTTACGGCAATTAGCATTGGAATGTACATTGTTGATACATATTGTACACCAAATCTGCCTTCTTATATCCTGAGTGGTCCGCAAATCTTCTAACTCACGATGAAGTTGGGCTACTTCATCATCAGTGCAACACAGTGGTGGCAAGACCTCCTCTTCTTGTTGATTTTGTTGCATTCTCAATGCCTCCAGTTCCTTCCTCAGTTGCCAAATAGGGTCTAGTTCTGCAGCATAATTCGATTGTGTGTCCCCTTCAAAATGTTGCCAAGCTTCTTCGATGCGTGATGTTGCTGCAACAAAATCATTGAGGGTTGCATCCAATCTAAGAGACTCACGGAGCTTCTGCTGAGATGACCTGGGCAGAGCCTTTTCTATCCATTTATTAACCAACAAATCACCTGGAGCATGTGGTAGACGTGCAACAAGTGCTTTTGTCGTAGTGTGAAGTTCATGAAAGGATTCACTTGATCCTAACTTTAGGTTCTCTAGCCGGTCTAGAGCTCTTTCCGAAGAATCACTAGGTCGAAATGTCTGTGAGAACGCCGTCTTTAGAGGCTCCCATGTAGCAAAATGGCCATCTGCATATTGGCTATACCATTTATCCACAAGGCCTTCCAATGTGGATGGAAAGAGTACTAGGATTGCATCCTCTCTATTCTGCATGCCTCGCCCACGGCATAAGGAGATGAATCTCCTCACATGATCATCAACATCCTCATAAGCTTGTCCCTTGAAGGTAGGGAACTTGATGTTGAGTGTGGAGAGTAAATGAGAAAGATCCTCCATTTGCACTGGTGTTTCTTGTGAGGTATCTGAGGGGAAGTCTAAGGTTCTCATATGCTTCTCCTTTGACAATGGTGTCACACCCAAATCAATAGATAAATTCAAGGAGGGTAGAGGGGAGGTAGACTCACTAGTCGAGGTTATAGCTAACTTGTTAAGGCTCCTTCGTACATGAAGAGGCTCCTTATCTGCTCGCGTGTGGGTCATGTACCTACTTGCAAATGCAATAGGGCAAAAATACCGAAAAAGTGGACTATTTACTATCCTCAGGGCCTCTCATAGAAATGCAAGGGTCCCATCGTGCGTGCCAAACTGTAGAGGAGGTACTGGGGTATCTACTTTTAACAAGAGCATGCAGCAAGCACTCCAGTACTTCACCTACTCAAGGGAGGTTCTCCTTAGGGAAATAAACCCTTCAACACTTCTATGAGCAGGCACATCAATACTTGCACATCAATGAAGGAAGACCGATCACTCCTTAGTTCAAAGAGATGATTACAACATAGGCAAGAGAAATGCTCTAATGTTGATGCTCTGGGCTAGCATGCCACTCTAGAACTAAACACATTCATTACAAGAGATTCGTTCAAATCCATACAATGATCACAACCAGATGCAGATTAATCCTGATCAATACAAAGTTTGAAGAATTGCTCTAAGGAAAGGAGCATAAAAATACCACTGACTCACACTAAATGACTAGGCCAGGCCACTCTCTTCACACTATAGTGCTATTAGCCCTCCACTGGGAAGCCCACGCTCTGTATCCACAGTACATAGTGACTTCCTAGAGTAGGCTTATAACCATAGAGTGCAAGAGAGGACCCTTGTACGCATGTAAGTGTGTGTATCCCAATGTCCCAAATGATCACAAGTTCATTGCTTTTATAGGCTCCAATAGGCCAAGAGGGCCTTGCCAATTCCTCATGCCCACTGATCATGCACTGCTTGATTGCCCAAATTGCGGGGTAGGTCAATTATGCCACTTGATTTTGAATTAGATCCTCAAAAATAGGTAGTCCTCATGAAAGGTTGGCGGCAAGGATCATTTCTCCACCACCACTTTTACCAGTTACACTTTTAACCTTTTACTTGCAAGTTGAGATCCTCATTTTATGCCACCCGTGAAATTGGAATGACCCATTGAGTGTGAGAAATGGTGGGTGGAGGATTGATTTTAACCTCACCAATCCAAGAGCCCAATAAATTCCTTAGTTGGAAGATTCATCTCCTTCATGCTTCTGCTCCAACGTCCTCATAATCCTTCTCAAGAGCAGCCAAGTCTTCACGTGCTTCTGGGAACTCTCCTTCCTTCATGCCTTCACCTTCGTACCAATGGACAAATGCTCTTTTACCATACATAAGATCGCACTTGAATTCTATGCGAGACAACACCTCTACAACACTTGGGGAACAGGATATCATGCATATTGCTCTCTGCACTTTAGCCAGATCACCACCAAGCACAACAGTAGGGGGTCTAGTGGAGGGTTAGGCTGCGGGGAGGTTTAGATAGTGTGGGGGTTAGATAGTTGTTGGGAGAGGATGGTTGGATGCACTTAGAGATTGAGTAGGTGCTGCTAAACCTGCTTCACACCAGCCCTCCTTTGACTCCAGGAATGATTAATACACTTGCTTAGCTTCCAAATGATACCAAGAAAGCATATATGTACTTTGCAAATGATATGTGTAATGATCAAATCAAAACAGACTACTTGAGACTTCAAAAATCCAAGAAAACTTGCTATTTTGGTATTGACACCTGCTCAGTCTTTCACTCAGTATGACCAGCACACTTACAATTGATCAAATTCCTTTTGGACATATTAAATTAGCTTAACAAGCTATCATTTGCAAGTGGAATGAGAAGAAATGACAAACCATACTCTGAGAAATCACTTTAGCAAAATAAAATTTACCCCCGATATTTTAGGAGCTCTGCAAACACAGACGAGTGAGGAATTCGACTGAGACTTCTCTGCAATGGCTGAACCAAAATGCTCTAAATTTTGTAAGTATGTAGACAACTTCTAGCTGAATCCAATGTGCTTTGAATCACTTCATTTGGCTGAGAAATCACCGAGATATGCCTCTTGAAAGTTTGATAGACTTGAAGGTAGACCACTCAGAGAATACAGATATGATATATGAACAATGTATGTATTAAATCATATTGATGTACATTCCCATTGACATGATAAACATAGTCCAATGGTACTCAGAGGTGAAGGCTATAGAGTAGACCTCACACACTCAATGATCACAGATGTTAGCCTCGAGAATGGTGAAGAACACCCGCCACTTTTTCCTTGTAGTTTTTATAGGAATTGAGTGATGATTTGAATTTGAATTCAAATCAATCTCCTAGAATCTTTCACCTGAAAGTTGATTGAGATATTCTCTCAACTAAACAACAACCTTTTCCACGACTTCCAATCAATTAGGTGTGATTACACAAAATGCCAAGTCACTAAGACTTTTACAAGAGATAAAATGGTAAGAACGTATAAGCATAAGTTCCTATAGTCCTTCTCACATGTTGAGTCTTCAAGATAGTATCCAAGCCAAATTGTGAAGGCTTGAATTGCACCAACAATAGTGTGGGGAGAGAACGGGGGTCGTGGGGGAGGGAGATGGTGGGATGAGGGGGTTGTGGGAGAGGATGGTGGAGTGTGAGAGGTAGGCGGGGAAAAGAGAGAGAGAGAGAGAGAGGGATGAGGGAGGGGGCACGCGGGGGGGGCTGAGGGGCCGGGTCAGAGGGGCGGGGTTAGCGGGGGGTTGAGAGGAGGGGGTGGCGGGGCAGTAGGATGCGGGGGGCGGAGGGGGAAGAGAGAGAGAGAGAGAGAGAGAGAGAGAGAGAGAGAGAGAGAGAGAGAGAGAGAGAGAGAGAGAGAGAGAGAGAGGGGGATGAGGGAGGGGGCACGCGGGGGGCTGAGGGGCGAGGTGAGAGGGGGCTAAGGGGCGGGGTCAACGGGGGGTTGAGGGGAGGGGTTGGCGGGGCAGTGGGATGTGGGGGACGGAGGAGAGAGAGAGAGAGAGAGAGAGAGAGAGAGAGAGAGAGAGAGAGAGAGAGAGAGAGAGAGAGAGAGAGAGAGAGAGAGAGAGAGAGAGAGAGAGAGAGAGAGAGGTAGAGAGAGAGAGAGAGGAAGAGGGAGGGGGCATGTGGGGGGCTGAGGGGCAGGGTCAGCGGGGGGTTGAGGGGAGGGGGTGGCGGGGTAGTGGGATGCGGGGGGGGGGAGAGAGAGAGAGAGAGAGAGAGAGAGAGAGAGAGAGAGAGAGAGAGAGAGAGAGAGAGAGAGAGAGAGAGAGAGAGAGAGAGAGAGAGAGAGAGAGAGAGAGGATGAGGGAGGGGCATGCAGGGGGCCTAAGGGCCGGGGTCAGCGGGGGGCTGAGGGGCGGGGTCAACGGGGGGTTGAGTGGAGGGGGTGGTGGGGGCAGTGGGATGCGAGGGGCGGAGGTTGAAGAGAGAGAGAGAGAGAGAGAGAGAGAGAGAGAGAGAGAGAGAGAGAGAGAGAGAGAGAGAGAGAGGGAATTTTTTAACCAAGAAATCACTTGAGCATGTGGAAGACGTGCAACAAGTGCTTTTGTCCTATTGTGAAGTTCATGGAAGGATTCACCTGATCTTAGCCTTAGATTCTCGAGCTGGTCTAGAGCTCTTTCCAAAGAATCACTAGGTAGAATGTCTGTGAGAACGCCCTCTTTAGAGCCTCCCATGTAGCAAAATGGCCATCTGCATATTGACTGTACCATTTGTCTACAAGGCCTGCCAATGTGGATGGGAAGAGTGCGAGCATTGCATCCTCTCTATTCTGCAACCCTCTTCCATGGCATAAGGAGATGAACCTCCTCACATGATCATCAGCATCCTCATAAGCTTGTCCCTTGAAGGTAGGGAACTTGATATTGAGTCTAGAGATTAAATGAGAGAGATCCTCCATTTGCATTGGTGTTTCTTCTGACGTATCTAAGGAGAAATCTAATGGTCTCCTATGCTTCTCCTTTGACAGTGGTGTCGCACCCAAATCAATAGATAAATTCAAGGAGGGTAGAGGGGAGGTAGGTTCACTAGTCGAAGATATAGCTGACTTGTTAAGGCTCCTTCGTACACGAAGAGGCTCCTTATCTTCTCGCGTATGGATCATGTACCTACTTGCAAATGCAATAGGGCAAAAATATTGAAAAAGAGGACTATTTACTACCCTCAGGGCCTCTCAGAGAAATGCAAGGGTCCACCGGGCATGCCAAACTGTAGAGGAGGTACTCGGGTGTCCACTTTTAACAAGAGTAGAGAATATGCACATCCATTACGTCGCCTACTCAAGGGAGGTTCTCCTTAGGGAAATATACCCTTTGAAACTTCTGTGAGCAGGGAGATAACAATAATTGCACAGAATTGTAGCTACTCAGGGAAAAGATTAATGACAAATGACAATAATGGGAGACCAAACCACTCCTTAGTTCGAACTAATGATTACAATGTAAGCCAAGGAAATGCTAAAAATGTTGATGCTCTGGGCTAACATGCCACTCCAGAACTAAACAGCATCAATACAAGAGATTCATCCAATCCATATAATGAACACAAAAAGCTGGAGACTGCCACTGATCAATACAAAGTATGAAGACTTGCTCTAAGGGAAAGAGCATGAAAATACCACTGACTCACACTGAATGACAAAACCAAGCCACTCTCTTCACACTATAGTGCTATTAGCCCTTCACTAGGAAGCCCACTCTCTGTACCCTCACCACAGAGTGACTTCCTACAGTAGGCTTGCAGCCATAGAGTGCAAAGAGAGGACCCCTGTAGGTACATATGTATATCTGTATGTCCCAAATGAGCACAAGTACAATGCTTTTATAGGCTCCAATAGGCCAAGAGGGCCTTGCTGATTCCTCTTCATCTCCACTCATCAAGCGTCGATTGATTGCCCAAATTTGGAAGGGTAGATCAAATATGCCACCAGTCTTGAATTGGATCCTCAAAAATAGGGAGTCGTCACGAATGGTTGGCGGCAACAGAAATTTCTCCACTTTCACTCTTACCAATTACACTTTTACCCTTTTACTTGCAAGCAGAGATCCTCATTCTATGCCGCCCGTGATATTGGAATGACCCATTGAGTGTGAGAGATGGCGGGTGGTGCGGATGGAGGGATAGAGGGTTGATTTTAACCCCACAAATCCAAGAGCCCAATGAATTCCTTAATTGGAAGAGTCATCTTCTTCATGCTTGAAAACCACCAACTTGACAATCATCAGAACTTTTGCCAAGGCATGTTCAATATGAAAAGCATGAACACAGAGCTAATTTTAAAAGATGAGGGGGATGGAGGGGGTGGTGAGGATGGTGGTGGGGTGGGTGTGAGGGTTGTGGGGAAAAAGATGAGGGTGATGGAGGGGGATGTTGGGGATGGTGGTGGGGGTGGGCGTGGGGGTTGTGGGGAAAAAGATGAGGGGGATGGAGGTGGTGGTGGAGATGGTGGTGGGGGCAGGTGTTGGGGGTTGTGGGGATGAGGGGGTGGAGGGGGTGGTGGAGATGGTGGTGGGGGTGGGTGTGGGGAAGAATCTGAGGGGAATGGAGGGGCACCGTGGAGATGGTGGTGGGGGTGGGTGTGGGGGTTGTGGCGAAAAAAGTGAGGGGGATGGAGGGGGACGGTGGAGGTGGTGGTGGGGGTGGGTGTGGGGGTTGTGGCGGAAAGATGAGGGGGTGGAGGGGGACGCTGGAGATCGTGGTGGGGGTGGGTGTGGGGGTTGTGGGGGAAAGATGAGGGGGTGGAGGGGGACAGTGGAGATGGTGGTGGGGGTGGGTGTGGGGATTGTGGGGAAAAGATGAGGGGGGTGGACGGGGTGGTGGAGATAATGGTGGGGGTGGGTGTGGGGTTGTGGGGATGAGGGGGTGGAGGGCGTGGTGGAGATGGTGGTGGGGGTGGGGGTGGGGGTGGGTGTGGGGATGGTGGGGAAAAGTTGAGGGGGGTGGAGGGGGTGGTGGAGATGGTGGTGGGGGTGGGTGTGGGGGTTGTGGGGAAAAATATGAGGGATATGGAGGGGGACGGTGGAGGTGGTGGTGGGGGTTGGTGTGGGGGTTGTGGGGGAAAGATGAGGGGTGAAGGGGGATGGTGGAGATGTTGGTGGGGGTGGGTGTTGGGGTTGTGGGGGAAAGATGAGGGGGTGGAGGGGGACGGTGGAGGTGGTGGTTGGGGTGGGTGTGGGGGAAAGATGAGGGGGTGGAGGGGGACGGTGGAGATGGTGGTGGTGGTGAGTGTGGGAGTTGTGCGGGAAAGATGAGGGGGTGGAGCGGGATGGTGGAGATGGTGGTGGGTGTGGGTGTGGGGATTGTGGGGAAAAGATGAGGGGGTTGGAGGGGGTGGTGGAGATGGTGGTGGGGGTGGGTGTGGGGATTGAATATTTTTTTCTTGAACTTGTTGAAAAATTTTTGAAAGGAGTTTAACCTTTCCAAAATGAATTCTCCCTCCTTGTACTTCTGTGCCTCATCAAATACAGATTGGAGTTGTCATCATCCGCTCTTTAGTCTCCCCACTGTGACATTGACTACAGAGTTAAATAAGTATGCTGGACCATTTCGACAATGAAAAGGCTTGGACATGAGCTGCTCAATGTTCGCGGGATGAGTATGGAAGAGTTTGCACGTATAAAATGCTCCATCAAGCTTTCGCAAAAAGAGGCAACCCATATTAACCTGATAGATAAACTTGATCTATGCACGTTGCTGGATCGCTAATATCAACCCAAGGCCTTCAATTAGGTCATGTCCTGTCCAGTTAACTTTTTATTACACATCAGATTTCGTTCTTTCACTCTCTCTTTCTGTGTGTGTCGAAGAGGCAGAAGGTGCGCATGGGTTGTGGGTTGTGGGCTGTGTGGGTGGGGGACTGGTGGGGAATGTGCGGGAGGAGTTGCAGGAGGGGGGACTACGTGGAGAGGGGGAAAGAGGAACTGGTGGGGGTGGTGGGGATAGGAGGCAGGAGTATGGGGATGGCGGGTCATGGGAGGTGGTGGGGATAGCGGGAAGGAGTAGTGGGGATGGCGGGGCATGTGGGGAGAGAGAGAGAGAGTGAGAGTGAGAGAGAGACATAGAGAGAGAGGGTGCACAGAGAGAGAGAGAGATAGAGAGAGAGAGAGAGAAGAGAGGGATGCACTACACTCTCCATAGAAAGTTTTCAAGACACATCAATGAAATAATCATCATGCTTTTCTACAAAAGATGAGACACTATGATCCTTCCAATAAATTATTTTTATCAACAAATTTCTTAGCTATGATCCAAAAAATTTGTCTAGAACCAAGGAGGAGGAATTTGCAAAAGCAAGGTAAAAAAGACTTCAAAGACTGATTTCTTCATCTTAATGCTTCTTCTTAAATCTATAGCAATTGGATTAACATCTTAGAAAAAAATGTTCCTCATATTTCAATAATCTTTTGAATATGTAACTGAAAGGTCCACATGAAGACATCAAAATTCTTCATTTTTTAAATTTATGGGTTACTTTAGTGTTGCTGGAAGGCAAGATCGAATACCATGAAAAGAAGTAAGATAGATCTTCTTGTATCAATTCTTCAATAAATTTCAAATGTGACCATCATTAAGGTAGATTTTCAAGAATATGGACGTTGGCTTTTAAGTGTGGCAATCATATCCAACATATTCACCATGAATCAGATTTAGGTTGATTTATTTTCATGATATCATTTATATCAATTTTAGTATTGCAACTTACAAAGAAGTAAGTGTCACTTCTAGGTTTTATGTTCCATGAATTTCAAATTCAGAGTTACATATAAAAATATTTCAAGACTTGTATAATAGCATTAAATATGGATCTAGTTGAGGAGAAACTTTTTTACGCTCTAGAAGAACTCCCCTTTTCTCAAGCGTCTCCCTTCTAGCTTATTTTTCTAATATAAACAAATAAATTATAGTTTATCAATAGGTCAAAAGTAGCATTGCAAGTTAGTTCTAGTCTATTGGGTCTTTAATTATTATTATCGCATTTTCATCATTAGTCATTCAAAATCTCTCCAAGTGTATTGTGTGATTGAAAGGCTTTTTTAGTTTGGTACTGACTTTAAGGATTAAATAAAATATCAATTGTTATTTATAAAGCGAAGATGAATATACATTCAGGTATACAAACATATATGAAGAAATAAAAACCTATGAATAACAGAAAGAAATAGAGATGACACAAACAAATGAGCCTTGTCTAGAGGTAATATTTAAAACGTTATCACTTAAATACATACAAAGGATATTCGGTCCTTTATTATTGATTGTATCTAATAATTCAGTTTAACAAATATAAACCCGAAGATACTATCCACCTTGAAATCCACCGTAAAACGTTTGTGAAGGATTTTTTGATCGTTTGATTGCTAGTTCTATAATATTTCCTTCTCAAGTTTTAGGTCCCCATTTCGTTCTATAGGAAAAAAATTTCCTTTGTACTATTTAAATTTCTAGGTCAAAACACAGTTTTTGAATGGACTTCTTAGAAGCAACGAATTGTGGTAGTATAACATATTAGAGCTAAATTGTGGTAGTATAACATATTAGAGCTCAATTGTCGCTGCTTCCAAAGCGATATGGATAAGATCCTTCCCTCGAGGCAAACATTACTAACACCATTCTATCAATGAATGCACCATAAATTTGTGCATTTGAAGATCATTCGAGGAGAAGTGACTCTCATAGATATGAGTATTAAAGATCATGGGTCGGAAATGCTCATAAAAGCTCTTTCAAAGGATAAATCATCTACTTTACATGATAATGTCAATTGTATGGGCATGTTTATGTGTACCTTGTCTATCACTGCGATTCTTGTCTCACAATTATCCTATGTGTGAATCACCTTAAGCATTTAGGACGAATGATTGTATGCAGTTTTGTTTTTTGCAAAATGACTCATTAACTTTCCACATTTTTTGGACTTCTGTCCTTTTTCTGCAAATTAAGTCGAATTAAAGATTGATTTTCCTTTCCTTTTCCTCGTTATTATTTATTTTCTGAATGTGAGGGTCCGATTGTGCTACGTCATCGAGGACACTGTGTTGAGGCTCAATTATGCACAATCATCATTCATAGTGTGAATCATAGTAGGCTGTCAGCTGCGCTGTTGGAAGATTTACTTTCCAAATCACGGCTCTCTGTATCACCTAGTTTTCTAAAGAAATCCACTCAGGTACCTACTATCAAAGCTGATCTCAATAGTAAAGGGTTCATAAGCCTTCTGATTTTTCGATTAATCGTTCTGGAATAATTGCTTCTCAGCGTTGCATACCACTGTTTTTTTTCTACAATGCAAGATTTTGTTTTATATTAGTTACATAACTAGGTCTGTTTATTTGTATGACAATTGATAGATATGATCTCATTGTATTCGCTAATGCTATGCAGTGCAGTTCGAACTTTAAATGATGGTCTAAATTAGAGTCACCTCGAAGTTGTGTGTTCCTGGAAGTCATAAGCATTCAGTAGGAGAGTAGGTCGTGTCTCATTACTCTACTCATAACCCTCCGGGTTTGTTGGAATTTCTGAATGATGCTTTTCTCCGAGCTGACATTCTAGCTTTAATCTTTCGGTTATTTGTCTTCTGGTCATTGTATGCTGATGCTTGATGTTAAAGGTTGTTGCTGAAAGGACTTTTACGTACGTTTGTGGTGCTCATAATTTGCAAAGTCATTAGAGTAGTGAACAAATTATAGTAAAGCATGGATACTCTACAATGGGCTATGGACTATGCTGACCATGAATAAGACATTCGACTTCCGGACTTACTGAAATCAGCCTTGCATCCATCTCGTGACTTTATGCTCTTTATAAGAAGGCTAAGAAAATTCCCACCAAAACATTGCTCAGCTCTTTAGGAGAGTTTGACGGTTCTCCAGACTTTCAGTGCATGTCTTTTCCTTCGAAAGTAAGACAGTTATTAAACGCATGATGCCTTCTTTCAAGTCGCATCCGTTCAGGTTTTATTCCAATGGTTTGTCATCAAAAGCGCGTACTGAACTCAGATACACACTAACAATCATGGTGACCTCCTATTGCGTAAAAATACATATCTGTAAGCATTTATGTAACTCTGACGTATTGCTTTGGTGATTCAACAGTGCTCTCTGTAATGTGACCGTTCTGATGTCCTTCATTGAGGACCTTGCTAAATGAGGTAAAATATTTAACATAGAAGCACATGCCTTTCTTGGTGAGGAAACAGGAAAAACCCAGTGTGCCAATTTAGCTGTACACATCTTCTTTTAACGTCTTTCCAGCTCATAAAGACTGAACAATAAATAGAATGTCCATTACCAGAGAATATCCATCTCTTGAAGCCCTGGTCAAAAGAGGAGTGTACGACTTTGCAGGATTATGATGCTCCCGCACATCGACATTTGACACACTGGATCACATACTATCATCTGAATCATCGTCTCACATGTTGCTGGATAATATTTGTATTACTTTTGGAGATTTGAAGGTTTAATCTTTTACATTTGAAGGTTTGCTTGCCGTTTTACTAAATAGAGGAACTGGAATCATATTTATATGTGCAATCAAATCGCTGCTGATGTTATTATGAAGCATTTCCCGTTGAGTTTTGGACTAAGACTGTTACCACGTACACTATGCATATTGCTTCGTGGGATAGGGTTTTAATGTACTGGCTGATGACGTTGAATGCTGGAAAAGCCTTTGAATATGCGTTCAATCAAACTAACCTCCAACTCATGGCCTTCTAGATAGCAGCTATACGTTGTATTTTTGGGTAAAACTAGAGATGTACTTCAATAAATATAATGACGGTGACTAAGGTTATTTCCAAGATCGATCTCGACTTTGAGTTGTTTGTCCTTTAGCGTCTCATTGATTTGTTTTTTTTGACAAAGCAGGAAAATTATATTAAGAGAAGACTATACATTCTGTGCAAGGGGCAAGAGCCACAAGCCACCAGGGAATTACAAAAAGGAGGCCATGTCAAGCCTTTGGGCTGAGTATACAGAGGCTAAGGTGTTTCTCCATTTGGAGGATTTAATGCCTTTAACCAGTTCAAGGATACTTTCCTTATGGGTAGAGGGACTAGAGATACATTGAATCATTTATCAGAGCTTTTCTTGAGAGTTCTATACATGGAAATAAAGAAATTTCTATTACTATTACAGAAAACCCTATTGTTTCTGTTGCACCAGATATGCCACACAATATGGCCTCTCCATATGTTCCACAATAAGACATCCATGTTACTACAGCAGCCAAGGATGATGAATTCCTGGCTGAGACCCTGGTACCCTCTGGATGAGAGATAAGACTCAACAATGGTCCAAAATTTCTTAGCATGAGAACATTCAAAGAAAAAATGACTAACATCTTCCTCCTTGCCACAAAATGTACAAAGACCTCCATTAATAATAATTTTCCTGACTCTGGGACCAATCCACAGACCATTATGGAGCATTAACCATTGAAGATATGATTGCTTGATATGATCTGGGTAGACCCACAGAGATTTAAACCTGAATGCCCACTGTTTAGCAGACTAGTTGCAAGCCCATCTGCTATTAAGTTTGGGCACAATATGGTCAATCCTGCCCTTGGCCTTCTTAAATTCTTTTAATATGATGCAAGCCACTTTAGTGAGGTTGACCTTCTTCCTAAGACTTCCATCCAGCTGCTCTACCAGCATCAGCTGGTGGGTCTCCAGAACCTGCAAACAAGAAGCAGAGATGTCAGAAAAGGAAAGGAGATCTTGCTCAGACATAGCCTCTCCATTGTGAGTAAGGTCCTTCCAGGCTTTATATCCAGCTCTATGGCACTTGTGCTCTTTGATGGCAAGGCTACACTTGTTCTCATTAGCAATCTAGCCAAACCAAGGAGATTCCTGCAAAACAAACTCAGAGGAGTTGAGCAAGTCCCTATTAGGAGTAAAATCAGATTTGGCTCTAAACCATGCATTCCAGAACCTAGTAACCAGCTGACTACCAACAGAAGTTATGGGAATAGGGGAGACAATTATATCCCAAAGATTGATGTTATTCCGAGCCTTGTAGTTAGAAATGTAGAATTTGGAAATGTTTCTTTGAATCAGAATTGCCCAAACATCAGTTGAGTCAATACTTCTCACGATCCACTTGCTAGCAAGATTCTCTGCCATTTTGGTGGGGCAAATGATCCCCAACCCTCCTTAAGATTTTGGGAGACAGCATATATCCCAAGAGACCTGGGCAACTTTTTGGTTGAGGTGAGGTACCACCCCAAAGAAATCTCCTGGCTAGAGATATAGCCTGTCCAACCTGCTTTTTGGAGGGAGACCAGCAAGCTAAGAAGAAAACAAGTTTTGGAAGAACATAGTGGTTAAGAGTAAAACATTTGTGGGCAAGGGAGTTATGAGAGTCATACCAGAAAAATAAATGCTTTTTGAATTTTTCCAAAACCCAATCCCACCTTTGAGTTAGAGAAATATTAAATCCCATAGGTATGCCCAACAGCGTGAAGACTTCCCCATCTTTGATGACATTACACCCAAGACTAGTAATACTTTCTGGTAGAGTGTTTGAAGAAGCTTTAAAACCAGTTTTGTTATGATTAACTTTAGAACCACTGGCAACACAGAAAACATTCAGGCATTCAAGAAAAACAGTTAAAAAATCATTGTCAGTTTTAAGGACCACATTAGTATCATCAGCAAACATTTGAAGACATAGGGGGAAAGGGGAGTTAGGGATTTCAATACCTTTGATCAAGCCTCTCTCCACAGCATCCCTGACGAGCCAACCTAAGGAGTCACTAGCAATAGAAAAAAGGAGGGGGGCTAAGGGGTGCCTTGCCTAATAGATCTAGCCAATTTGAAGGGGTCAGAAAGGTGCCCATTTATGGCAACTCTAGAAAAGGCATTACCAAAAAGAGTGCCCACAAATTTAATGAATCTTCTCCCAAGCCCCATATCCTGCAAGCACTGAAGAATAAAGTCCCATTCTATTCTATCATAAGCCTTGTCAAAGTCAATTTTAAGAAAGAAATAATCCTGCCCACTTTCAAGGGCATAATCCATGGCCTCCCAAAGAGAAACAATAGCATCAAGAATGAAACCACCCTTGATAAAGCCTTTTTGTTCAGGGAGGATAAAGAACCTCATAAGGGGGCTAAGCCTTCTAGTCAAGGTGGAGGAGAAAATTTTTTATATAGTATTCAAGCAAGTTATGGGTCTCCAATTGTTTAGATCTTCTTTATTGCCTCTCTTCTGAATAAGTTTGATCACTCCAATGTTGATGTGAGAAGGGAGATACCCTTTACCAGATACTTCTTCCCAAATCCGAAGAATGTAAGGAGTGAGAAAATCACTAAGCATCATAAAAAATTCATTTGGCAATCCATCAATCCCCGGAGATTTACAGGGTTTCAATTTATGGATGGTTTCTTTGATCTCACCGCTAGTGAGGGGCAGGTGCAGAATAGCTCTCAGACTTTCATGAATCATTTTCTTCCTTTTCAAAGCAATAGTAGCTCTGGCTCTCTAGATGTCCTCCACCCACTTGGGAGAACCAGAGAAAACATCCATAAAGAAGCTCTTGGCCTCCTGTAAAGCCTCCTGAATGTTAGTTGTATAATCACCATTCTTCTTTTTCAAAGGAAGGATAAAATCCCTAGCTTTTTGTTTTTTCATCGTAGAGAACATGTAGTTGTTGTTTCTGTCAATTTTCTCACTCCAAACTATGATCTTCCGCCTTTTGTTTTTCCGGTATTCACTGAGGTTTCAAGTACTTAAGATTCCCTTGACTTCATAGAGTAAGAGAACCACGAAGTTTATTCTATTGGCCAATCATGGAGTGTGTCGAGCTCGAACTTGGACGTCGAATAATAATAATCTTCGAACTTGGACGTCGAATAATAATAATCTTCAAGTTTTGGAATGGCGCTACCTTTTCTTTACACCCTTAACGTTCATCTCATGTCCCTGCCTTGTAAATGACCGATTTCTACAAATGCTATCCCGCTTGATTTTGTAAGAAGAGACTTTTCATGTACTGTGAGTGTTGATGATGTGACATATATGTAAAAAATGATATACGTAAAAAACACTTGTATTGTAAATACATTCCACCGCCGTCGTGCGCGTTTTGTCAGAAAGTCTCTCTCCTTGTCCGTCTCCTTTCCCTTACCCTTTGCCTTCGCTTTGGACGACAAGCACCTAACAGATGCTACAGAAGGAAGCGGTTGTAGCCTCACTGCCTTGCAAAATTTGACTGCTAAAGATGAAAGCGATGATGAGCGCAGTATGGTTTAACTAATGAACCCCGATCTGGTTGCCGCACTGGTCATCCTGGACGTGAAGAATCTCAGGCATTTTGAAGAATCTCAGGCATTTTGACGGAGATAAAGGGACGCAAGAAACCGACTCTTGAAGGAGAGAAGGATGAAATCAAACTACACATGATTCATCCGTTATTTACATGCTCGCAGTGACGACAGATACTGAAAACACCTACAGTGAAAGAAAACTTCGCTTCAAGTTGTGTGGAGAAAACACCTACAGTGAAAGAAAACTTCGCTTCAAGTTGTGTGGAGAAGTAGTCTCATGCATGACTATGGAAATTGAGAATTATTGAGAGGTTATCAGGTACATATTTGAGTTTCGGTTTTTATTTCAAGTGCATGTGGCAGGCGACGTCATGCATTTTTCTTGTGGGTCCTTGAATGGATAATACTCACACGTTCTGAGACGGATGTATGATATTGTGGGTTCTTAATTAGACAACTCATGTGCCTTGTGAGGTTTCATATTACCCTGCTGAAAACCTTGAATTTAAACAAAAACTGAGGGACGTGGTGAGGTTTTTAACTAGGGTATTCTCATACTTGGAGATACTCTGGTGATATAGGTGGAAGACCAAAGAGAAGACAGTCCAAAGATCTCGTGTATCGATCATGGGATTAATGTATTTTTTTGAGGCCTCCCATCAGAGTATATTTGCTTACGTTACGAAATCTTATTGATGCTTGTACCCAGAGTTTGGGTTTTTTGGAGTAGAATGACTATAGTTTACTTGGTTCATATATAGTTTGGACAAAGGAGACTTTACCGAAATTTTTTCAGAGAGGTAGAAATTGAGCATATAAGTGCATGGAGACGTAGGGAAGTGCTTATAGAAAGAGGGAAATCATTGAGATTACTTGTGAAGATTGACTTTTTGGTGCATATATCTATAAATACAGCCAAAATGCTGTCGAAATTTTTCTAGGCCTCGCCATAAAATTACCATAGCATAGAAAAGTGCTTAAGTTGCAAGGATGGATGATAATATTGCGCAAATAGTTGGTGATAAGTTGAATAAAGACAATTATCACATATGGTCATATAGGATGGAAAATTTCTTGATGGAAAAAGGTCTATAGGGAGTAGTGAATGGAGAGGACGAGTGTCCTAAGTTGCTAGAGAATCTGAATGCAGAAGAGCAAAAAGAATATAAAACATGGATAGAAAAATCTAGAAAGGTTCTCAATTGGATTTCGGTATGGATATCAGACAGCCTGATTCCACATATTATGAAAGCTAGCACACCGAAGGAAGCATGGGATATAATCCATAAGATATATGGTACGTCGACAAAAGCTAGAAAAATTCACTTAAAGCAAAAGTTGCATAGTGTATGGCGTGGAAATAGGTCCATAATGGATTATGTGGCTGAAATTACGAAGATCACTGATGATTTAGCTTCCATAAATTGCAAAGTCGAAGATGATGATATGGTTTCAGTTATGCTAAATGGTCTAGGACCGTAGTACAAGAGCTTAGATACTTCTATCTCAGTGAGAGGCACTATGCCAGACTTTGACAAGCTAGTAGCTCTTTGCATGACAAAAGAAGTAAAACTTGGTTTAAATGCATCTGGAAGTGGTAATTTGAGAGATCATGCATTCTTTCAGAATAGAGGAAGAGGTTTTAGTCATGGACAATCATCTTCTAGAACTGCAAATACAGTGGATATGTCAAGAGGTAGAGGAAGACCATACTCTAGAGGTAGAGGAAGATCACATACACCTGATAATTTTTATCATTGCGGAAAGTATGACTACTTTGAGAAAGATTGTTATTATAAGCAAAATAGTCAAAGAGGAAGAGGTAGAAGCCATTATGGGGCACATGGAAATTTCTCTGCAGAAAGTTCATATAGAGACTATGGGAGAGATAATATGTTTGCGATGGAGCATGTATTGAATAGTATGTCAAAACTTGGAAATGATATGAACTGGTACATAGACTCTGGTTGCATAAACCACATGACGAGTATTGGAAATTGGTTAGTCAAAAGAAGCTTCGAAGACTAAGGAGTATGTAGCAACTAGTGACGATACCCTACATGTGATTAACGATGTTGGGAATGTACCACTAGTACAAAGAAATGGTGTTCGAAATACATTGAGTGATATCTTACATGTGCCTAGCATTACAAAGAACCTAGTTTCGGTTGGTCAACTAGTAGATCAAGACATGGAAGTTACTTTCAACAAATATGGCTGTTTGATACATGATTTCAAGTATGGAAAAAGAGGAAAATTACTCGGTCATGGAAAGAAGATGATTAGATTGTTCACATTTGACATGGGTACACCCCTTTATGAAAACATGTATGCCAAGAATAGTGAATATTCTGATATAGCTGAATTATGGCATAAACGAATTGGTCATATCAATTTCAGAAAATTGAAGTCCATGGAAAAGAAAATTTTAGTGCGTGAGTTACAAAGATTTGGTCATTTAAACTTTGAAAGAGTTTGTGAAGCATGCGCATTTTGAAAACATCAACGTATGAAGTTTCCAAGAAGAGAAATGCACAGGAGGAGACCACTAGAGTTAATACATAGTGATGCGGTTGGACCTGTTAGAACAAAATCAGTTGGTAGCTCATTATATTTTCTGATATTCGTTGACGATTATAGCCCATATACATGGATTTACTTCCTCAAGCATAAGACTGGAGTCTTTGAGTGCTTTGTGAGATTCAAGAATATGGTTTGAAAGCAGTTGGGAATGTATACAAAGTGCCTATGATCAGATTCAGGAGAAGAATATATCTCAAGAGAATTTGATCAGTACCTAAGTGATTATGGAATCAGAAGGCAATTGTCTTGTAGATACACACCACAACAAAATCGTGTTGCAAAAATGTAAGAACCGTGTGACAGAGGAAGTTGCTAGAGCCATGTTGAATGAAAAGAACATGCCAGATATGTTTTGGGCAGAAGCTTGTCATACGGCTATCCATGTTATAAATAGAGCTCCCACAGGCATGGTTCATGATCTCACACCTTATGAGAGGCTATGGAAGCATAAGCCTAATGTTAGCTATTTACGAGTTTTTGGAAGTATTTGTTATGCGCATGTGCCTAGTTAGTTGAGACATAAGTTTGAGGCAAAATCTGAAAAGTGTATATTTGTTGGATACTTAGAAGAGAAGAAAGGATATCGATGTTATAATCCTATTACAAAAGAATGTATAGTGAGTAGAGATGTTATATTAAAAAAAAGCATCATGGTATGCACCCAAAGACATGGCTGTGATAGAGAATGATATGGACGATGCTATGCATAATGTTCATGATGAGCCAGGAATAAGTCGTAGGAATTTTGATCATGAAGAGAGTCATGACTATGGTTCATATGAGTTTCCTACACCTGAAACGTCATGGAGTGAAAATGCAAAGGACTATGCAAGAAGAAAGGAGAAAGGAAAAGATACGTACATGTCTCATTCAGATATTGAAGATGAGATAGTTACGCTTGGCACGTTGAAAAATATGTTCCCCCACACATAAGGAAAGAGACACATGAAAAAACACCTTTGAGAGGATCTACGAGAGTATCCTGTGGATAGATTGAATCTATACAATAAGTCTATGAAGCTTCATTATGCATATATGACAAAAAGAATTAAGCATGAGGAACCAAATAATTTTTATGATGCGTCACAAAATGAAGATTAGTGCAACGCAATGGATGATGAGATGAATGCATTGAAGAAGAATTATACATGGAAATTAGTGAAATTGCCACCGAATAGGAAAGCTATTGGATGTAAATGGGTGTACAAAGTGAAGTGCAAAAGTGATGGTTCATTGGAAAGATTTAAAGCTTGCTTAGTTGCAAAAGCATATGCACAAGTATATGGATTGAATTATGATAAAACAATTACTCCAATGGAGAAAATGACAACGCTGAGAAGCCTGATTGCATGGGCTGCTATGAACAATTGGAAATTGTATCAAATGGATGTTAAGAATGCATTTTTGAATGGCAAATTGCATGAGGAAGTCTATATGCAGCAACCAGAAGTTTATGTGCATCCAAAATATCCTGACTATGTATGCAAGTTAAAGAAAGCGCTTTATGGTTTGAAACAAGCACCACGAGCATGGTTTGAACGATTCACTAAGAAGTTGTTGGATCTAAAGTTTATGCAATCGAAAGCTGATTATTCACTGTTTGTATGGAATCAAGGAAGTGAAACGATTCTATTAGTGATCTATGTTGATGATTTGATCATTACTGGCAACGATGAGAAGAGGATTGATGATTTGAAAAGGCAACTAAAATCTGAATTTTTGATGTCGGATTTGGGAGAGCTAAAATACTTTTTGGGAATTGAAGTAATTTCAATGAAAGAGGTAATTTCGATGATACAACACAATTATATGCTGCAAATGCTTGAGAAATTTGGTATGAGTGCATGCAAACCTGTTGATACGCCACTTGATGCTAATGTTGTTTCATTCCGCTTCCTTTATGTGCTTATTATAGTTGGAGAGATTGCATTCTTTTTGTATTTCAGTCAAAATGAACACTGATGTGTTCTCCACTCATATGATTTATGATAGAGTAGAAACTTTGCATATAATCGATTATTTCTCTAGAATGGTATCAAAGCCACATGCTACGTTTGTTATTTTTCTTTAACATGCTATATTAATACGTGATGCGACAAGAATGAGTTAGATAATATTTTTTGATTTAAGATGCTCTTCATATGCATAAATGTAAATAGATATCGATGATTGAATCACTTACTTGCACATGCATACTAAAATTGTGGCTAATGGAAATAGTCAAATAGAAACTTTGAGCAAGATAAATTATAAAGGAAGGAGCCTTTGCATGTCTGCATACCTTATGGGCATGAATTGAAGTAGATTAGCATGAGACTAAACAGCAACGGGCCTTGCCAAATCAAAATTCAATAACCCAACAAATTGACAATATAAAAGGGTAATATTTGTATTATCTCAAGATAGTGAGTCAATATGATCAAGTACGTACATGAATGAGAAAACAAGAAAATATCTATCATAAATGTTTCAATACCTATTTGGGAAGACAACAAAGTCTCGATGCATTTCGCTAAAAACGTAGTTAAATAGGTGGCGTTAGGATGTGCAAGAGTTAATAAATAATTATGTCTTAGAAATTAAACAAGTTGTTGATGCATTGACATAAAGATTATGTATTATAAAAGATGATGATTGTTTTTGCTTTTGATTTGAATGGTTTAAGACATTATCAGAAATAGAAGGATTTTACAACTTTTGTTTTTGTGAGAGAGGAACTTTTTGATTCGGAACAATTGGTTTCTATCATGATAGATGAGGAGATTATTTCCATCATGTATAATTGATGAAAAATATTTAGTGTAAATCATTCACTTTATGCAAAAAAAAATCAATATGGTGAAAGAGGTGGAGAAAACGAGATCTTGAAATGTAATTGAGGTGGAACTGAGTCATAGAACAATAATGATGATGGTGAAGGGAGATCAGATACAAATATGTGTAGTAGGTGGATATATATTGACCATTTTAAAGGATCTCATGCATAGAGTGGTGGCCAAGATATGGCATATTTTAATTGTGGTAAGATTGGTAATATGTCCCATCATTGTTGATTTAATCAAAGACAAAGATGGATTTGCTATTGAAAAAACATGGACTAGGTGAATTTTCTAAATGAATAAATTCATGAAAATTTATTGATGATTAATGTGAATATGGATGCAACTCAAAGTGAGGATGTTTCGTACATTGATAGAAATGAAATCACATGAGGAATAATCCGTATTGTCTTTGTAACTTTCATCCACCTTTGTTTGATGGAAAAGTTGCAATATCTGATAGTTCAGTGGATAACATATGCTACATTGGAAAACATATGTTTCAAGGATCAGAATGAAAATAAGGTATTGGAAGGTGTTCGTCATCTAATTTTTTTGTGAAAAAAAAATCTACTTCCTGTAGCTCAAATCATGGAGCATGATTGCCAAGTGGGATTCAAGATCTTTTGTTGAGAATCCAAAGTAGAAGAACAGACATTTGTTTCATCCAAAAGGCCCGTCTAATGTGTTATGTGTGCTTTCTCTACTTCGAATGGAACATTCTGCACAATTGGAGAGGTGTTAGATACACATCGTAAAAGTGAAGATATAGAGTAATCGAGAAAGGTCTTGAGAGGAAAGTCTTCAACTAGGGAGCTCTAGTAACACACCATAAAAATAAAAATGATGCTTCACATACCCATAATTGTTGTAGAGGGAATTCATGAGCTTTATGTTAATGGAAAATGGGAATAATTGCTGACATAATAATTCTTGAAGAAATAATATCGAAGAGTTGATAATTTATCCTTTGAGTCCTACATAGTAATCAAGAGATCAAGATAGATATTGAGAGTACAATATAAAGTATGAAGTATTTATGCTTGCCCATTGAACTCTCCAATTGAGAAACAATTTCCAAATTAACCGCCTCTCCATATTTTGGATTGAGTCGATAGGGCCTACTTCTTGCAGGCACAGCTCCCTCGACTAAGGGTATTCTGTGTAATCCAATCTCCTCTCGTATCCCTGTTAGATCTTTGTAGGACCATGCGAAGACATTTTTATAAGCAAAAAGTAAAGAAGTTACCTTCTGCAGTAAAGGGGGATAATGCAATAGTCAAGAGGCCAAGTGGACTACTTGAGGGTTCTCTTCATCCCCTAGATTTACTTCTTGCACCAGTGTTTCAGGACTAGTCTTGTTTGAGAAATCATCTCCACTGTATGCAGGAGTGGACTTTAGCTTATATTCTGCAATATGTTCTCTAGTCCATCCTTGAGGTATATCTGTAAAAGGAAGATCTTCTCTACACTCAGGCTCATAACTTTCCTTCTCTGATACTTCTATATTTGTTACCCCTTCAAAGGTTGTATTCTCCTGAAAAATCTCATTCTTTAACTCCTTTTGAACTTCATGGCCTTCTCCTGCAACCCCTTCATCTGCAACTTCTTCCTCTATTTCATTGATTTCCACTTTGCAACACTGCACTTTCCATCATCCAATTCAATAATTTATCTTCTTCTTAGGGTAGAGAGGGCATTACCTGAGTGTCCATAGTATACCGAGTAGTATTCCTTGAGTCGAATCCTTCTTCCAAATGTAGTTGCAATTGGGTACTGGTGCTTGTTGAAATCCATAGGTTGTTTTTTCTCCAATCTTGCAAAGCTTTTGCTTGCCTCAACCAAGGCCTCCCCAGGAGTAAAGGGTAAGCAAGTGCGATAACAACAAAATCTAGAATAAAGTGACAACCTTGTACTATCATCAATACCTTTTCACTAATGCCAACTGGTGCAACTCGATGTTGATCTGCTAGGGTAACTGTGAATGGTGCCGTCTTGGTGGGGTTCAAATTTAGTTTCCTCATTGTGAAATCTGCCATCAAATTAATGCCAGAGCCTCCATCTATAATCACAGTTGTGAGAGCTTCATCCTTTATAAGAAGAGATAGCCTTGAGCTTTGCTAGTCTGCCAGGGGTGCAAGGCAAAAATCAACTATGAAACCATCTATGCTAGGTGGTTGGCTCAAGTAAGCAAAGTTTACAATCTTTAATAGGCCATTTCTTATTTTTGAATCCATCTTTGTGAGTTCGTATAGACTAACCTTGTGATGAACACCTTTCAAGATCTGCTCAATGTTTACCTCATGTGTGTCTTCTTGCAGACTTGTTGGTTGATCCTTTAGTGAAGTAGCCATCCTTTCATAAGATCCTTCAATATTTGCTTAGTCCTTCCATCCAACCTTCTTTTCGTCCGTTTTATCCTGGACGCCCTCTTGTTCCTCTCTACGGGTCGCTGCCGCTTGTCTGGCTCTAGTCATCATGAGCATTGAAGAAGATGAAACAACATAAGACTGAGTGGTCATACCTTCTTCTTGTGGAGAGATTGCAATCATGTGGACTGAAGTAGGATGGCTTCTTGGGCAATCTTTGGTGTAGTGATCCTTAGCCTCTGGACAATGCTGACAAGGAGGTGCATCTTCTGGAAGGGAACACCTATTTTGCATATGGCCATACTCACCACATCAGTAGCACATCAAACGCCTATTATATCTGGGCTTCGTTGATCGATTCTCCTCTCTATTAGGTGCATTTGAAGTACTAGCATAATATAAATCGAAAGCTTGAGAGTTACCTCATTGTTGTTGTAGAGGAGGTACTGGGGTATCCACTTTTATCAAAAGTAGAGAATAAAGGTTAAACACATCCAGTACGTTGCCTACTCAAGGGGGTTCTCTTTAGGGAAATATACCCTTTAACATTTCTGTGAGCAGACAGAAGAATTGTACATACTCTAGAAATATTAATCAACAAATGACTACAGAAGACCATATACTTCTTGATTCGAATCAGAAGATTACAAGGTTGGGTAGAGTGATGCTCAATTGTGCAAGCTTACGGCTAACATGCCACCCTAAAAGTAAATAACCTCAATGCAACAAAGTCTTCCCATCAGCTTAAGGGGCCAATTATATGCAGATTAACCCAGAACAATACAAATGGCAAAGAATTTCTCAAGTGAATAGAGCTTAACAGCAACACTGACTCACAGAAAAGAAAAATCCAAGCCACTCTCTTACACTATAGTGCTCATAGCCCTCCACTGAGAAGCCTACCCTCTGTATCTACACTACAGAGTAGCTCCTACAATAGGCTTGAAACCACAAGGTGCAAGAGAGGTCTTGTGCACGTACGCGTAGCTGAACCAACGTATCTCTAAAATTGTACCCCCAAATAAGCATAAATCCATTGTTTTTATAGACTCCAATAGGCCAAGAGGGCCTTGCCGATTCCTCACGTCCACTGATCATGCGCCGATTGAGACCCCAAGATTGGAGGGGTAAATCAAATATGCCACCAGTCTTGAATTGGATCCTCAAAAATAGGCAGTCGTCATAAATGGTTCGTGGCAACACTCATTTCTCCACTTTTACCTTTACCACTTACACCTTTACTTTCACTTTTGATTGCAAGCTGAGATCCTCATTTTGTGCCGCCCGCGATGTTTGAATGACCCTGAAAAGCACATCCTTCACCTAATTTTTGTAGTAGCTTTTGATCCTTCATATTAAGTGGGCAATATGGGAGGTGAGTTGTGGGGAGTTGAGAGAGATTATGGGGTTTGTGGAGGGTCATGGAGGGGTGTGGAGTTGTGTGGAGTTGTGTGGGGTTTGTGGGGTTTGAGTGTTGGGTGGGAATAGGGGTGAGTTATGGGGAGTTGTGGGGGTTTTTGGGGTGTGGTAAAAAATTGATCCAAGATTTCAAAGTTATTACTGCATCATTGGAAAGTACTCGTGGAGAGCTTTCCAACGATATATAACACTGTAGGGTTTGGTTAAGAAATGATCCTCCAAATATCCATCCAAAACTGTATGAGAGTCTTATGTAAGGTCGTGGAAAAATGTGGGATTTGTGGGGTTTGTGGGGGGGGGGGGGGGGGGGGGTTGTGGGGTTTGTGGAGTTTTGTGGGGGGTCGTGGAGTGGTGGAGGGCTGTGGGGTGGTGTGGAGTGGTGGAGGGCCGTGGGGTGGTGTGGAGTGATGGAGGGCCGTGGGGTGGTGTGGAGTGGTGGAGGGCTATGGGGTGGTGTGGAGTGGTGGAGGGCCGTGGGGTGGTGTGGAGTGGTGGAGGACTGTGGGGTGGTGTGGAGTGGTGGAGGGCTGTGGGGTGGTGTGGTGTTGTTTGGGGGGTCGTGGAGTGGTGTGGAGTGGTGGAGGGCCGTGGGGTGGTGTGGAGTGGTGGAGGGCCGTGGGGTGGTGTGGAGTGGTGGAGGGTTGTGGGGTGGTGTGGAGTGGTGGAGGGTTGTGGGGTGGTGTGGAGTGGTGGAGGGCTGTGGGGTGGTGTGGAGTTGTTTGGGGGGTCGTGGAGTGGTGTGGAGTGGTGGAGGGCTGTGGGGTGGTGTGGAGTGGTGGAGGGCTGTGGGGTGGTGTGGAGTGGTGGAGGGCCGTGGGGTGGTGTGGAGTTCGGTGGGGGGTCGTGGAGTGGTGGAGGGCTGTGGGCTGGTGTGGAGTGGTGGAGGGCCGTGGGGTGGTGTGGAGTGGTGGAGAGCTGTGGGGTGGTGTGGAGTGGTGGAGGGCGGCGGGGCTGTGGAGTTGTGTGGGGGATCGTGGAGTGGTGTGGAGTGGTGGAGGGCCGTGGGGTGGTGTGGAGTGGTGGAGGGCCGTGGGGTGGTGTGGAGTGGTGGAGGCTCGTGGGGTGGTGTGGAGTTCTGTGGGGGGTCGTGGAGTGGTGGAGGGCTGTGGGTTGGTGTGGAGTGGTGGAGGGCCGTGGGGTGGTGTGGAGTGGTGGAGGGCTGTGGGGTGGTGTGGAGTGGTGGAGGGCCGTGGGGTGGTGTGGAGTTCTGTGGGGGGTCATGGAGTGGTGTGGAGTGGTGGAGGGCCGTGGGGTTGTGTGGAGTGGTGGAGGGCCGTGGGGTGGTGTGGAGTGGTGGAGGGCCGTGGGGTGGTGTGGAGTGGTGGAGGGCTGTGGGGTGGTGTGGAGTGGTGGAGGGCTGTGGGGTGGTGTGGAGTGGTGGAGGGCTTTGGGGTTGTGGAGTTGTGTGGGGGGTCGTGGAGTGGTGTGGAGTGGTGGAGGGCCATGGGGTGGTGTGGAGTGGTGGAGGGCCGTGGGGTGGTGTGGAGTGGTGGAGGGCCGTGGGGTGGTGTGGAGTTCTGTGGGGGGTCGTGGAGTGGTGGAGGGCTGTGGGGTGGTGTGGAGTGGTGGAGGTCCGTGGGGTGGTGTGGAGTTTTCGAGGGCTGTGGGGTGGTGTGGAGTTTCCGAGGGCTGTGGGGTGGTGTGGAGTGGTGGAGGGCCGTGGGCTGGTGTGGAGTTCTGTGGGGGGTCGTGGAGTGGTGTGGAGTGGTGGAGGGCCGTGGGGTGGTGTGGAGTGGTGGAGGGCCGTGGGGTGGTGTGGAATGGTGGACGGCCGTGGGATGGTGTGGAGTGGTGGAGGGCCGTGGGGTGGTGTGGAGTGGTGGAGGGCTGTGGGGTGGTGTGGAGTGGTGGAGGGCCGTGGGGTGGTGTGGAGTTCTGTGGTGGGTCGTGGAGTGGTGGAGGGCTGTGGGGTGGTGTGGAGTGGTGGAGGGCCGTGGGGTGGTGTGGAGTGGTGGAGGGCTGTGGGGTGGTGTGGATTGGTGGAGGGCTGTGGGGTTGTGGAGTTGTATGGGGGATCGTGGAGTGGTGTGGAGTGGTGGAGGGCCGTGGGTTGGTGTGGAGTGGTGGAGGGCTATGGGGTGGTGTGGGATGGTGGAGGGCTGTGGGGTGGTGTGGAGTGGTGGAGGGCCGTGGGGTGGTGTGGAGTGGTGGAGGGCTGTGGGGTGGTGTGGAGTGGTGGAGGGCCGTGGGGTGGTGTGGAGTGGTGGAGGGCCGTGGGGCGGTGTGGAGTGGTGGAGGGCAGTGGGGTGGTGTGGAGTGGTGGAGGGCCGTGGGGTGGTGTGGAGTGGTGGAGGGCTGTGGGGTGGTGTGGAGTGGTGGAGGGTTGTGGGGTGGTGTGGAGTTGTGTGGAGTTGTGTGGGGGGTCGTGGAGTGGTGGAGGGTTGTGGGGTGGTGCGGAGTTGTGTGGGGGGTCGTGGAGTGGTGGAGGGCCGTGGGGTGGTGTGGGAAAAGGAGGGGACGGTGGAGTTGGAAGGGGTCGTGGTGATGGTGGGGGCTGCGGGGGTGGTGGGCGAAAAGGAGGGGGCAGTGGAGTTGGAGGGGGTCGAGGTGATGGTGGGGGCCGGTGGGGTGGTGGGGGAAAAGAGAGAGAGAAGAGAGAGAGAAAAGAGATAGGGAGGGAAATGCCGCGATACAGACCCCCACATCAAGTCTTTGCACCGTCCTAGTGCAATTCCCGAAGCCGAAAACAAGATAGTGAAGGAAGTTCTTCTTTCTTGACTTGACTCAGATAATCCTTCACCCTGGAGAAATAAAAAATAAAAATAATATTTTTTATTTTTTATGTTTTTTCATACTTTTTTTTTCATACTTTTTTTTTTTTTTTACATAATAAGTGCAATCACCAAATGAAATATAGTAGGTACGGTGAATGATATGCTTCCAATTTACCTTAATTCAGGTACTTCTTCACCCTAGAAATATTGACCAGGGGTATCCTCTTACGCTGCAAATCCTCTAGATGTACTGCTCCATGAGGTAATACTTTTATTACCGTGTAAGGTCCTATCCATTTGGGTGCCAGTTTGGTTGGAATTGCTGGGACCTGATGCACTAAAACCATGGATCCTTCTTGTACTTCATTGGACCTCAGATACCTGTCATGCAGTCTTTTGCGCTCTTCTTGTGTTACCTGAAGTTTTTGCATTGCTCCTTCTCTGTATTCTTCTAACGCCACCAATCTCTGAATGGGGGGTTCAATTCCAATGGTTTTGATTTCTATTTCCTTTTTGATAATGAACTCGAATGGTGCCAATGCCTCTTTCCCATATACTAACCGAAATGGAGTCTCGCCTGTAGTTACCCTTTTCGTGGTTCTGAAAGCCCAGATTGCACCGATCAGTGCTAGTGGCCAGGAGCTTTGATGATCGAAAGATAATTTGTGAAGCAATCCAATCAAAATCTTATTGGAGCTTTTTGCTTGGTCATTTGCCCTTGGGTAGTAGGCACAAGATCTTTTATGGAAGATTTTATACCTGTCAAATATAAACTGGAGTAATTGATTTACAAAATGTGTGCCCCTATCACTAGTTATTTCCAGTGGGCAACCAAATCTTGAGAAAATACGTTTATACACAAATTTAGCCACTGTTAAAGCCGTGCAGTCCATAGTAGCTTTAGCCTCTATCCATTTAGTGGCATAGCATGTGGCCATCAAAATATACTTTTTTCCTCCAGGTTGACCAGTTGGACTAATTGGTCCTATGAAATCAAGACCCCATTGTTCAAATGGGAGCCATCCTGTAGATATGACCAATGGTTGGAAATTCAATCTGGTTGGCACGGGAGCACACCTCTGGCAGATGTGGCATTCTTTAGAAAACTTGATTGCATCCTTGAAAATATGAGGCCACCATAAACCTTTGTGGATGATTCTATGAGCCAATTCTTCCCCCTTTAGATGTCCTTCATTGTGTGCAGCCTCTAGCAGAAGATTTACCTCCTCTGGATAGACACACCTTCTCAATATATCATCTTGACAGTATTTATATAAATTTCCATTTATAAGAGAATATGCTTTGGTTTTCAGGAGCAATCTTCTCTTTTCTACAGGTGTCAAGTGTTCTGGGATCTTTCCAGTAGTCAGAACATGGAGAATTTCATCATACCAACCAGTCCGGATTGCTACTAGAAAAAGATTGCTATCCACCAATTCATCATTAATACCTGTTGCCTTTTCGCTCATTGCCGTCCTGGACACTTGATCTGCCATGTAGTGCTCTTTTCCTGGCTTGATATGAATATCAAAATTAAATTCTTGAAATAGGAGTAATCATCTCCAAATCCTTCCAGCTACTCTAGGCTTGTTATCAAATACTTCAAGGGCTGATGATCAGAAATAACAATGAAATGTACACCAAGGAGATAATGTCGGAACTTCTGAAGAGCAAATACGATAGCCAAACCTTCTCTTTCCGTTGTACTGTAATCTCTTTCAGCTTGGTTGAGTAGTCTGCTTGCATAAGAGATAGGTCTATCCACTTTGTGAGATGATGGTTGAGCTAGAACTGCACCAACAACATGAAGACTAGCATCTGTATGCACATGAAATTCCAATGACCAATTAGGAACACTTAAAAGTGGAGCAGTACATAGCCTCATCTTTAGTTCACAAAATGCTTTGTCAGCTTCAGCACTCCATGAGAAAGGGATCTTTTTGCTGGTAAGCCTTGACAAGGGCTTAGCAATTTCCGAATACATCCTAATGAATCTTTTGTGATACCCTGCATGGCCCAAGAAACTTTGCACTTCCTTTGGGCTTTGTGGAATTGGCATGGAAAGAATAGCTGTAACCTTTGCAGGGTCAACAGTTATGCCTTCAGCAGATACTATGTGACCAAGAAGAGTGCCCTTAGTGACCAAAAAGTGACATTTATCAGGATTCAATTTCAAACCTGTTTTGAGACATTGCTCAAAAATTTCTTTTAGATTTTCCAAATGGTCATGGAAATCTTGAACTGCTGCCCTTCTATCTGTACCTGAAAATACTGAAAAGTCATCCATGAAAATGCGTAGAAAGGTTGTTAACCATTTGCCCAATATCAGATACATCGTTCTATTAAATGAAGTCGGTGCATTCTTCAAACCAAAAGCCATTCGAGTATAGACATAAGTGCCCCAGGGAGTGACAAAGGCTGTTTTGTCCCTATCATCAGGATGGATCACTATCTGATTGTAGCCACTAAAACCATCCAAGAAACTATACAAAGTGTGACCAGCTACCTCTTCAAGTACTTGCTCTGTGAAGGGCTGAGGAAATCCATCTTGAATAGTCACTTTATTCAAAGCACGGAAATCAACACATACCCTTATTTTTCCACTATTTTTCTTCGGCACAATAACCATAGAAGAAAGCCACCTGGAATGTTCTACTGGCACAATTATACCTGCTTCTTCTAGTTTTGTAGTCTCTGCTTTTACCGCCTCTGCATACTTCGGATTGAGTCGATATGACCTACTTCTTACAGGCGCAGCTCCCTCAACCAAGGGTATCCGATGTAATCCAAGCTCTTCTGGTATTCCTGTTAGATCTTTGTAGGACCATGCGAAGACACTTTTGTAAGTAAAGAGCAAAGAAGTTACCTTCTGTAGTAAATTAGGATAATGCCACAACCAGGATGCCAAATGGACTACTTGAGGGTTCTCTTCATCCCCTAAATTTACTTCTTGAACCAATGTTTCAGGACTGGCCTTGTTTGATAAATCATCTCCACTATATGCAGGAGTGGAGTTTAATTTATATTCTGCAACATGTTCTTCCATCCATCCTTGAGGTATATCTGAGAAAGGAAGATCTTCTCTGCCCTTAGGTTCAAAATCTTCTACCTCTGATACTTTTATCTGGGTTTCTTCCTCAAGGCTTGTGCTTTCCTGCAATTGCTCATTCTCCAACACCTTGTGGTCTTCATTGCCCTTTCCTGTAATTACCTTATCTGCAACTTCTTCCTCAATTTCATTAATCTCCACTGTGCAACACTCTGCACTTCCCATCATCCAATTTAACAATGTATCCTCTTCTTGGCGTAGAGAGGGCATTACCTGAGTGTCCACAGTATATCCAGTAGTTTTTCCTGAGTCGAATCCTTCTTCCAAATGTAGTTGCAGTTGGCTATTGGTATTTGTTGAAATCCATAGTTTATTTTTTCCCCAATCTTGCAAAGCTTTTGCTTGTCTCAGCCAAGGTTTCCCCAGGAGTAGAGGGTAAGAAGTCTCCTGTGGAAGTGCAATAACAACAAAATCTAGAACAAAATGGCAGCTCTGTACTACCATCAGTACCTTCTCAATAATGCCCAGTGGCGCAACCCGATGTTGATCTGCCAATGTAACTGTGAATGGTGCCAACTTGGTGGGGTTCAATTTCAGCTTCTTCATTGTAAAATTTGGCATTAAACTGATACCAGAGCCTCCATGTATGGTCACATCTGTGAGAGTTTCATCCTTTATACAAGCAGATAATCTTGAGCTTTGGTAGTCTGCTAAGGGTGCAGGGGGAAAATCAACCATGAAACCATCTATACTAGGTGATTGGACCAAGTGAGCAGAGTGTATAATCTTCAGTAAGTCACTTCTTATTTTTGAATCCATCCTTATAAGTTCATATAGACTAACCTTGTGATGAATACCTTTCAAGATCTGTTCAATGTTTACCTCATGAGTGTTTTCTTGCAGACTTGTTGGTTGGCCCTTTAGAGAAGTAGTCATCTTATTATAAGCTCCTTCAATTTGTGCTTGGTCCTTCCATCCAGACTCCTTTTCTTCCTCTTTATCCTGAAATCCTTGTTGTTCATCTCTCTGGGTTGCAGCTGCTTGCCTAGCTCTAGTCATCATGGGCATTGCAGAGGATGAAACAACATAAGTCTGAGTGGTTTTTCCTTCTTCATGTGGAGAGACTGCAATCATATGAATTGGAGCAGGACGACCTCTTGGGCAATCTTTGGTATAATGATCCTTGGCCTCTGGACAATGTTGACAAGGAGGTGCATCTTCTGGGAGGGAACACCTATTTTGCATGTGGCCATATTCACCACAACGATAGCACATCAAGGGTCTATTATATCTAGGCTTTGCAGGCCTATTCTCCTCTCTATTAGATGTATTTGAAGTACTAGCATAGTATGAATCCAAAGTTTGAGGGTTACCTCTCTGCTGTTTACCCTTGAGGTAATAGCAATCTCTGGCTTCATGACCATCTTTTCCACAAAATTGATAGCTTACCTTAATAGGGCAATTAGCATTGGAATGTCCATTGTTGTTACAGATTGTACAACAAATTTGTCTCCTTATATCTTGAGTGGTCTTCAAATCTTCTAACTCTCGGCAAAGTTGAGCTACTTCATCATCAGTGCGACGCAGTGGTGGCAAGACCTTCTCTTCTTGTTGATTTTGTTGCATCTTCAATGCTTCCAGTTCCCTCCTTAGTTGCTCAATAGGATCCAGATCTACAACATACTTTTGTTGTGTATCCCCTTCAAAATGTTGCCTTACTTCTTCAATGCGTGATGCCGCTGCAACAAAATCATTGAGGGTCGCATCCAATCTAAGAGATTCATGAAGCTTCTGCTGAGATGACCTAGGCAGAGCCGTTTCGATCCACTTTTTAACCAAAAAGTCACCTGGAGCATGTGGCAGACGTGGAACAAGTGCTTTTGTTCTAGTGTGAAGTTCATGAAAGGATTCACCTGGTCTTAGCTTCAAATTCTCTAGCTGATCTAGAGCTCTATCCGAGGAATCACTTGGTCGGAATGTCTGTGAGAACGCCGCCTTCAAAGCCTCCCATGTAGTGAAATGGCCATCTGCATATTGACTGTACCATTTATCTGCAAGACCCTCCAATGTGGATGGAAAGAGTGCCAGCATTGCATCCTCTCTATTTTGCAAACCTCGTCCACGGCATAAAGAGATGAATCTTCTCACATGATCATCCGCATCCTCATAGGCTTGTCCCTTGAAGGTAGGGAATTTGATATTTAATCTGGAGAGTAAATGAGAGAGATTCTCCATTTGTACTGGTGTTTCTTCGGACGTATCTGAGGAGAAGTCTAGAGTTCTCCTATACCCCTCTTTCGACAATGGTGTTGCACCCAAATCAATTGATAAATTTAGGGAGGGCAGAGGGGAGGTAGACTCACTAGTCGTGGTTATGGCTAACTTGTTAAGGCTCCTCCGAACACGAAGAGACTCCTTATCTGCCCGTGTATGGGTCATGTACCTACTTGCAAATGTAATAGGGCAAAAATACCTCTCACAGAAATGCAAAGGTCCCACCGGGCGTGCCAAACTGTAGAGGAGGTACTGGGGTATCCACTTTTATCAAAAGTAGAGAATAAAGGTTAAACACATCCAGTACGTCGCCTACTCAAGGGGGTTCTCTTTAGGGAAATATACCCTTTAACATTTCTGTGAGCAGACAGAAGAATTGTACATACTCTAGAAATATTAATCAACAAATGACTACAGAAGACCATATACTTCTTGATTCGAATCAGAAGATTACAAGGTTGGGCAGAGTGATGCTCAATTGTGCAAGCTTAGGGCTAACATGCCACCCTAAAAGTAAATAACCTCAATGCAACAGAGTCTTCCCATCAGCTTAAGGGGCCAATTATATGCAGATTAACCCAGAACAATACAAATGGCAAAGAATTTCTCAAGTGAATAGAGCTTAACAGCAACACTGACTCACAGAAAAGAAAAATCCAAGCCACTCTCTTACACTATAGTGCTCATAGCCCTCCATTGAGAAGCCTACCCTCTGTATCTACACTACAGAGTAGCTCCTACAATAGGCTTGAAACCACAAGGTGCAAGAGAGGTCTTGTGCACGTACGCGTAGCTGAACCAATGTATCTCTAAAATTGTACCCCCAAATAAGCATAAATCCATTGTTTTTATAGACTCCAATAGGCCAAGAGGGCCTTGCCGATTCCTCACGTCCACTGATCATGCGCCGATTGATTGCCCAAGATTGGAGGGGTAAATCAAATATGCCACCAGTCTTGAATTGGATCCTCAAAAATAGGCAGTCGTCATGAATGGTTCGTGGCAACACTCATTTCTCCACTTTTACCTTTACCACTTACACCTTTACTATCACTTTTGATTGCAAGCTGAGATCCTCATTTTGTGCCGCCCGCGATGTTTGAATGACCCTGAGAAGCACATCCTTCACCTAATTTTTGTAGTAGCTTTTGATCCTTCATATTAAGTGGGCAATATGGGAGGTGAGTTGTGGGCAGTTGAGAGAGATTATGGGGTTTGTGGAGGGTCATGGAGGGGTGTGGAGTTGTGTGGAGTTGTGTGGGGTTTGTGGGGTTTGAGTGTTGGGTGGGAATAGGGGTGAGTTATGGGGAGTTGTGGGGGTTTTTGGGGTGTGGTAAAAAATTGATCCAAGATTTCAAAGTATTACTGCATCATTGGAACGTACTTGTCGAGAGCTTTCCAACGATATATAACACTATAGGGTTTGGTTAAGAAATGATCCTCCAAATATCCATCCAAAACTGTATGAGAGTCTTATGTGAGGTCTTGGAAAAATGTGGGATTTGTGGGGTTTGTGGGGGGGGGGTTGTGGGGTTTGTGGAGTTTTGTGGGGGGTCGTGGAGTGGTGGAGGGCTGTGGGGTGGTGTGGAGTGGTGGAGGGCCGTGGGGTGGTGTGGAGTGGTGGAGGGCCGTGGAGTGGTGTCGAGTGGTGGAGGGCCGTGGGGTGGTGTGGAGTGGTGGAGGGCTGTGGGGTGGTGTGGAGTGGTGGAGGGCTGTGGGGTGGTGTGGAGTGGTGGAGGGCTGTGGGGTGGTGTGGAGTTGTTTGGGGGGTCGTTGAGTGGTGTGGAGTGGTGGAGGGCCGTGGGGTGGTGTGGAGTGGTGGAGGGCCGTGGGGTGGTGTGGAGTGGTGGAGGGCTGTGGGGTTGTGTGGAGTGGTGGAGGGTTGTGGGGTGGTGTGGAGTGGTGGAGGGCTGTGGGGTGGTGTGGAGTTGTTTGGGGGGTCGTGGAGTGGTGTGGAGTGGTGGAGGGCTGTGGGGTGGTGTGGAGTGGTGGAGGGCTGTGGCGTGGTGTGGAGTGGTGGAGGGCCGTGGGGTGGTGTGGAGTTCTGTGGGGGGTCGTGGAGTGGTGGAGGGCTGTGGGGTGGTGTGAAGTGGTGGAGGGCCGTGGGGTGGTGTGGAGTGGTGGAGGGTTGTGGGGTGGTGTGGAGTGGTGGAGGGCTGTGGGGTTGTGGAGTTGTGTGGGGGGTCATGGAGTGGTGTGGAGTGGTGGAGGGCCGTGGGGTGGTGTGGAGTGGTGGAGGGTTGTGGGGTGGTGTGGAGTGGTGGAGGGTCGTGGGGTGGTGTGGAGTTCTGTGGGCGGTCGTGGAGTGGTGGAGGGTTCTGGGTTGGTGTGGAGTGGTGGAGGGCCGTGGGGTGGTGTGGAGTGGTGGAGGGCTGTGGGGTGGTGTGGAGTGGTGGAGGGCCGTGGGGTGGTGTGGAGTTCTGTGGGGGGTCGTGGAGTGGTGTGGAGTGGTGGAGGGATGTGGGGTGGTGTGGAGTGGTGGAGGGCCGTGGGGTGGTGTGGAGTGGTGGAGGGCCGTGGGGTGGTGTGGAGTGGTGGAGGGCCGTGGGGTGGTGTGGAGTGGTGGAGGGCTGTGGGGTGGTGTGGAGTGGTGGAGGGCTGTGGGGTGGTGTGGAGTGGTGGAGGGCTGTGGGGTTGTGGAGTTGTGTGGGGGGTCGTGGAGTGGTGTGGAGTGGTGGAGGACTGTGGGGTGGTGTGGAGTGGTGGAGGGCCGTGGGGTGGTGTGGAGTGGTGGAGGGCCGTGGGGTGGTGTGGAGTGGTGGAGGGCCGTGGGGTGGTGTGGAGTGGTGGAGGGCTGTGGGGTGGTGTGGAGTGGTGGAGGGTTGTGGGGTGGTGTGGAGTGGTGGAGGGCTGTGGGGTGGTGTGGAGTTGTTTGGGGGGTCGTGGAGTGGTGTGGAGTGGTGGAGGGCTGTGGGGTGGTGTGGAGTGGTGGAGGGCTGTGGGGTGGTGTGGAGTGGTGGAGGGCCGTGGGGTGGTGTGGAGTTCTGTGGGGGGTCGTGGAGTGGTGGAGGGCTGTGGGGTGGTGTGGAGTGGTGGAGGGCCGTGGGGTGGTGTGGAGTGGTGGAGGGTTGTGGGGTGGTGTGGAGTGGTGGAGGGCTGTGGGGTTGTGGAGTTGTGTGGGGGGTCATGGAGTGGTGTGGAGTGGTGGAGGGCCGTGGGGTGGTGTGGAGTGGTGGAGGGCTGTGGGGTGGTGTGGAGTGGTGGAGGGTCGTGGGGTGGTGTGGAGTTCTGTGGGCGGTCGTGGAGTGGTGGAGGGTTCTGGGTTGGTGTGGAGTGGTGGAGGGCCGTGGGGTGGTGTGGAGTGGTGGAGGGCTGTGGGGTGGTGTGGAGTGGTGGAGGGCCGTGGGGTGGTGTGGAGTTCTGTGGGGGGTCGTGGAGTGGTGTGGAGTGGTGGAGGGCCGTGGGGTGGTGTGGAGTGGTGGAGGGCCGTGGGGTGGTGTGGAGTGGTGGAGGGCCGTGGGGTGGTGTGGAGTGGTGGAGGGCCGTGGGGTGGTGTGGAGTGGTGGAGGGTTGTGGGGTGGTGTGGAGTGGTGGAGGGCTGTGGGGTGGTGTGGAGTGGTGGAGGGCTGTGGGGTTGTGGAGTTGTGTGGGGGGTCGTGGAGTGGTGTGGAGTGGTGGAGGACTGTGGGGTGGTGTGGAGTGGTGGAGGGCCGTGGGGTGGTGTGGAGTGGTGGAGGGCCGTGGGGTGGTGTGGAGTTCTGTGGGGGGTCGTGGAGTAGTGGAGGGCTCTGGGGTGGTGTGGAGTGGTGGAGGTCCGTGGGGTGGTGTGGAGTTTTCGAGGGCTGTGGGGTGGTGTGGAGTTTTCGAGGGCTGTGGGGTGGTGTGGAGTGGTGGAGGGCCGTGGGCTGGTGTGGAGTTCTGTGGGGGGTCGTGGAGTGGTGTGGAGTGGTGGAGGGCCGTTGGGTGGTGTGGAGTGGTGGAGGGCCGTGGGGTGGTGTGGAGTGGTGGAGGGCCGTGGGGTGGTGTGGAGCGGTGGAGGGCCGTGGGGTGGTGTGGAGTGGTGGAGGGCTGTGGGGTGGTGTGGAGTGGTGGAGGGCCGTGGGGTGGTGTGGAGTTCTGTGGGGGGTCGTGGAGTGGTGGAGGGCTGTGGGGTGGTGTGGAGTGGTGGAGGGCCATGGGGTGGTGTGGAGTGGTGGAGGGCTGTGGGGTGGTGTGGAGTGGTGGAGGGCTGTGGGGTTGTGGAGTTGTGTGGGGGGTCGTGGAGTGGTGTGGAGTTGTGGAGGGCCGTGGGTTGGTGTGGAGTGGTGGAGGGCTGTGGGGTGGTGTGGGATGGTGGAGGGTTGTGGGGTGGTGTGGAGTGGTGGAGGGCTGTGGGGTGGTGTGGAGTGGTGGAGGGCCGTGGGGTGGTGTGGAGTGGTGGAGGGCTGTGGGGTGGTGTGGAGTGGTGGAGGGCCGTGGGGTGGTGTGGAGTGGTGGAGGGTCATGGGGCGGTGTGGAGTGGTGGAGAGCAGTGGGGTGGTGTGGAGTGGTGGAGGGCCGTGGGGTGGTGTGGAGTGGTGGAGGGCTGTGGGGTGGTGTGGAGTGGTGGAGGGTTGTGGGGTGGTGTGGAGTTGTGTGGAGTTGTGTGGGGGGTCGTGGAGTGGTGGAGGGTTGTGGGGTGTTGCGGAGTTGTGTGGGGGGTCGTGGAGTGGTGGAGGGCCGTGGGGTGGTGTGGGAAAAGGAGGGGACGGTGGAGTTGGAGGGGGTCGTGGTGATGGTGGGGGCTGCGGGGGTGGTGGGGGAAAAGGAGGGGGCAGTGGAGTTGGAGGGGGTCGAGGTGACGATGGGGGCCGGGGTGGTGGTGGGGTAAAAGAGAGAGAGAAGAGAGAGAGAGAAGAGATAGGGAGGGAAATGCCGCGATACAGCTGTGTACCCTTGAGGTGGTAACAGTCTCTAGCTTGATGGCTATCCTTTCCACAAAATTGACAACTTACCATGTTAGGACAGTTTTCATTGGAATGTCCATTATTGTTACATATTGTGCACCAAATCTGCCTTCTTATATCCTGAGTGGTCCGCAAATCTTCTAACTCACGCCGAAGTGGGGCTAGTTCATCATCACTACGATGCAGTGGTGGCGAGACCTTCTCTTCTTGTTGATTTTGTTGCATTCTTAATGCTTCTAGTTCATTCCCTAGTTGCCCAATAGGGTCTAATTCTATAGCATAATTCGGTTCTGTATCCCTTCAAAATGTTGCCTAACTTCTTCAATGTGTGATGCTGCTGCAAGAAAATCATTGAGGGTTGCATCCAATCTAAGAGACTCACCTAACTTCTGCTGAGATGACCTGGGCAAAGCTTTTTCTATCCATTTTTTAACCAAGAAATCACTTGGAGCATGTGGAAGACGTGCAATAAGTGCTTTTGTCCTAGTGTGAAGTTCATGGAAGGATTCACCTAATCTTAGCCTTAGATTCTCGAGCTGGTCTAGAGTTCTTTCCGAGGAATCACTAGGTCGAAATGTCTGTGAGAACCCCGTCTTCAGAGCCTCCCATGTAGCAAAATGGCCATCTGCATATTGACTGTACCATTTGTCTGCAAGGCCTTCCAATGTGGATGGGACGAGTGCAAGCATTGCATCCTCTCTATTCTACAACCCTCGTCCATGGCATAAGGAGATGAACCTCCTCACATGATCATCAGCATCCTCACAAGCTTGTCCCTTGAAGGTAGGGAATTTGTTATTGAGTCTGGAGAGTAAATGAATGAGATCCTCCATTTGCACTGGTGTTTCTTCTAACGTATCTGAGGAGAAATCTAATGTTCTCCTATGCTTCTCCATTGACAGTGGTGTCGCACCCAAATCAATAGATAAATTAAAGGAGGGTAGAGGGGAGGTAGGTTCACTAGTCGAAGATATAGCTGACTTGTTAAGGCTCCTTCATACATGAAGAGGCTCCTTATCTGCTCCCGTATCGATCATGTATGTACTTGCAAATGCAATAGGCCAAAAAGAGTGAAAAAGAGGAGTATTTACTACCCTCAGGGCCTCTCATAGATATGCAAGGGTCCATCGGGCATGCCGAACTGTAGAGCAGGAACTCGGGTATCCATTTTTAACAAGAATAGAGAATATGCACATCGAGTACGTCGCCTACTCAAGGGAGATTCTCCTTAGGGAAATATACCCTTTGACACTTCTATGAGCAGGCAGATAACAATAATTGCACAGAATTGTAGCTACTCAGGGAAAAGATTAATGACAAATGACAATGCTTGGAGACCAAACCACTCCTTACTTCGAACCGATGATTACAATGTAAGCCAAGGAAATGCTACAAATGTTGATGGTCTGGGCTAACATGCCACTCCAGAACTAAACAACATCAATACAAGAGATTCATCCAATCCGTATAATGAACACAAAAAGATGCATACTGGCACTAATCAATACAAAGTATGAAGACTTGCTCTAAGGGAAAGAGCATGAAAGTACCACTACCTCACACTGAATGACAAAACCAAGCCACTTTCTTCACACTATAGTGCTATTAGCCCTTCACTAGGAAGCCCACGCTCTGTATCCTCACCACGAGTGACTTCCTACAGTAGGCTTGCAACCATAGAGTGCGAAGAGAGGACCCCTGTACGTACGTATGTATGTCTATATGTCCCAAATGAACACAAGTCCAATGCTTTTATAGGCTCCAATAGACCAAGAGGGCCTTGCCGATTCCTCATCTCCACTGATCAAGCGCCGGTTCATTGCCCAAAATTCGAGGGGTAGATCAAATATGCCACCAGTCTTGAATTGGATCCTCATAAATAGGCAATCATCATGAATGGTTTGCGGCAACAGACATTTCTCCACTTTCACTCTTACCAATTACACTTTTGGCCTTTTACTTGCAAGTTGAGATCCTCATTTTATGCCGCTCGTGATATTGGAATGACTGATTGAGTGTGAGAGATGGTGGGTGGTGCGGATGGAGGGATAGAGGGTTGATGTTAACCCCACCAATCCAAGAGCCGAATGAATTCCTTAATTGGAAGAGTCATCTTCTTCATGCTTGGAAAGCACCAGCGTGACAATCATTAGAAAAACTTTTGCCAAGGCATTTTCAATATGAAAACCATGAACAGAGAGCTAATTGTAAAAGATGAGGGGGATGGAGGGGATGGTGGAGATGGTGGTGGGGTGGGTGTGAGGGTTGTGGGGAAAAAGATGAGGGTAATGGAGGGGGATAGTGGGGATGGTGGTGGGGGTGGGTGTGGGGGTTGTGGGGAAAACGATGAGGGGGATGGAGGGGGAGGTGGTGATGGTGGTGGGGTTGGGTGTGGGGGTTGTGGGGATAAGGGGGTGGTGGAGATGGTGGTGGGGGTGGGTGTGGGGGTTGTGGGGAAAAAGATGAGGGGAATGGAGGGGCACAGTGGAGATGGTGGTGGGGGTGGTGTGAGGATTGTGGGGAAAAAGATGAGGGGGAAGGAGGGGGACGGTGGAGGTGGTGGTGGGGGTGGGTGTGGGGGTTGTGGCAGAAAGATGTGGGGGTGGAGGGTGATGGTGGAGATGGTGGTGGGGGTGGGTTTGGGGGTTGTGGGGGAAAGATGAGGGGGTCGAGGGGGACGGTGGAGATGGTGGTGGGGGTGGGTGTGGGGATTGTGGGGAAAAGATGAGGGGGGTGGAGGGGGTGGCGGAGATGCTGGTGGGGGTGGGTGTGGGGGTTGTGGGGATGAGGGGGTGGAGGGGGTGGTGGAGATGGTTGTGGGGGTTGTGGGGAAAAAGATGAGGGGGATGGAGGGGGACGGTGGAGGTGGTGGTGGGGGTGGTTGTGGGGGTTGTGGGGGAAAGATGAGGGGGTGGAGGGGGACGGTGGAGATGGTGATGGAGGTGGGTGTGGGGTTTGTGGGGGAAAGATGAGGTGGTGGAGGGGGACGGTGGAGATGGTGGTGGAGGTGGGTGTGGGGGTTGTGGGGGAAAAATGAGGGGGTGGAGGGGGATGGTGGAGATGGTGGTGGGGGTGGGTGTGGGGATTGTGGGGAAAAGATGAGGGGGTTGGAGGGGGTGGTGGGGGTGGGTGTGGGGATTGAATATTTTTTCTTGAACTTCTTGAAAAGATTTTGAAAGGAGTTTAACCTTTCCAAAATGAATTCTCCCTCCTTGTACTTCTGTGCCTCATCAAATGCAGATTCGAGTTGTCATCATCCGCTCTTCAGTCTCCCCACTGTGGCATTGACTACAAAGTTAAATAAATATGCTCGACCATTTCGACAATGAAAAGGCTTGGACATGAGCTCCTAAATGTTTGCAGGATGAGTATGGAAGAGTTTGCACGTATAAAATGCTCCATCAAGCTTTGTTAAAAAGAGGCGACCCATATTAACCTGATAGATAAACTTGATCTATGTAGGTTTCACGATCGCTAATATCAACCCAAAGCCTTCAATTAGGTCATGTCCTATCCAGATAATTCTTGATTACACATCGGATTCTGTTCTTTCTCTCTCTCTTTCTGTGTGTGTCGAAGAGGCGGACGGTGCACATGGGTTGTGGGTTGTGGGCTGTGTGGGTTAGGGATTGGTGGGGAATGTGGGGTAGGGCTTGTGGGGGGGGAACTGCGCGGCGAGGGGGAAAGAGGAACTGGCGGGGGTGGTGGGATAGCAGGCAGGAGTATGGGGATGGTGGATCATGCAGGGTGGTGGGGATAGCAAGCGGGAGTGTGGGGATGGCGGGGCATGTGGGGAGAGAGAGAGAGAGAGAGAGAGAGAGAGAGAGAGAGAGAGAGAGAGAGAGAGAGAAGAGAGGGATGCGCTACACTCTCCATAGAAAGTTTTCAAGACACATCAATGAAATAATCATCATGCTTTTCTACAAAAGATGAGACACTATGACCCTTCCAATAAATTATTTTTATCAACAAATTTCTTAGCTATAATCCAAAAAATTTGTCTAGAACCAAGCAGGAGGAATTTGCAAAAGCAAGGTAAAAAAGACTTCAAAGACTGATTTCTTCATCTTAATGCTTCCTTTTAAATCTATAGCAATTGGATTAACATCTTAGAAACAAATGTTCCTCATATTTCAATAATCTTTTGAATATGTTGCTGAAAGGTCCACCTGAAGACATCAAATTCTTCATTTTTTATATTTATGGGTTACTTTAGTGTTGCTGGAAGGCAAGATCCAACACCATGAAAAGAAGTAAGATAGATCTTCTTGTATCAATTCTTAAATAAATTTCAAATGTGACCATGATGAAGGTAGATTTTCAAGAATATGGACGTTGGCTTTTCAGTGTGGCAATCATATCCAACATTTTCACCACGAATCAGATTTAGGTTGATTTATTTTCATGATATCATTTATATCAATTTTAGTATTGCAACCTACAAAGAAGTAAGTGTCACTTCTAGGTTTTATGTTCCATGAATTTCGAATTCAGAGTTACATATAAAAATATTTGAAGACTTGTATAATAGCATCAAAATATGGATCTAGTTGAGGAGAAACTTTTTTACGCTCTAGAAGAAGTCCCCCTTTCTCAAGCCTCTCCCTTCTAGCTTATTCTTCTAATATAAACAAATAAATTATAATTTATCAATAGGTCAAAAGTAACACTGCTAGTTAGTTCTAGTCTATTGGCTCTATAATTTATTATTATCGCATTTTCATCATTAGTTATTCAAAATCTCTCCAAGTGTATTGTGTGATTGAAAGGCTTTTTTAGTTTGGTACTGACTTTAAGGATTAAATAAAATATCAATTGTTATTTATAAAGCGAAGATGAATATACATTCAGGTATACAAACATATCTGAAGAAATAAAAACCTATGAATAACAGAAAAAAATAGAGATGACACAAACAAATGAGCCTTGCTTAGAGGTAATATTTAAAACGTTATCACTTAAATACATACCAAGGATATTCTGTCCTTTATTTTCTGACTTACGATTCATTGTATATAATAATTCAGTTTAACAAATATAAACCCGAAGATACTATCCACCTTTAAATCCACCGTAAAACGTTTGTGAAGGATTTTTTGATCGTTTGATTGCTAGTTCTATAATATTTCCTTCTCAAGTTTTAGGTCCCGGTTTCGTTCTATAGGAAAATATTTTCCTTTGTACTATTTATATTTCTAGGTCAAAACACAGTTTTTGAATGGACTTGTTAGAAGCAACGAGTTGTAGTAGTATAACATATAAGAGCTAAATTGTGGTAGTATAACATATTAGAGCTCAATTGTCGCTGCTTCCAAAGCGATGTGGATAAGATCCTTCCCTCGAGGCATGGGGTCTACATCAACAAAACTCTTTTTGTATAATACGCAAACATTACTAACACCATTCTATCAATGAATGCACCATAAATTTGTGCATGTGAAGATCATTCGAGGAGAAGTGACTCTCATAGATATGAGTATTAAAGGTCATGGGGCGGAAACGCTCATAAACGCTCATTAAAGGTCAATTGTATGGGCATATTTATGTGTACCTTGTCTATCATCACTGCCATCCTTGTCTATCATCATGTTTCTAAGGTTTGTGTGCAGTTTTATTGTATGCAGTTTTGTTTTTTGCAAAAAGACTCATTAACGTTCCACATTTTTTGGACTTGTGTCCTTTTTCTGCAAATTAAGTCGAATTAAAGATTGATTTTCCTTTCCTTTTCCTCGTTATTATTTGTTTTCTGAATGTGAGGTTCCGATTGTGCTACGTCATCGAGGACACTGTGTTGAGGCTCAATTATCCACAATCATCATTCATAGTGTGAATCATAGTAGGCTGTCAGCTGCGCTGTTGCGAGATATTCTTTCCAAATCACAGCTCTCTGTATCACTCAGGTACCTACTATCCAAGCTGATTTCAATAGTAAAGGGTTCATAAGCCTACTGATTTTTCGATTAATCGTTCTGGAATAATTGCTTCTCAGCGTTGCATACCACTGTTTTTTTTCTACAATGCAAGATTTTGTTTTATATTAGTTACATATCTAGGTCTGTTTATTTGTATGACAATTGATAGGTATGATCTCATTGTATTCGATAATGTTATGCAGTGCAGTTCAAGCTTTAAATGATGGTCTAAATTAGAGTCACCTCGAAGTTGTGTGCTCCTGGAAGTCATAAGCATTCAGTAGGAGAGTAGGTCGTGTCTCATTACCCTACTCATAACCCTCCGGGTTTGTTGGAATTTCTGAATGATGCTTTTCTCCCAGCCGACATTCTAGCTTTAATCTTTCGGTTATTTGTCTTCTGGTCATTGTATGCTCATGCTTCATGTTAAAGGTTGTTGCTGAAAGGACTTTTACGTACGTTTGTGGTGCTCATAATTTGCAAACTCATTACAGTAGTGAACAAATTATAGTAAAGCATGGATACTCTACAATGGGCTATGGACTATGCTGACCATGAATAAGACATTTGACTTCCGGACGTACTGAAATCAGCCTTGCATCCATCTCGTGACTTTATGCTCTTTATAAGAAGGCTAAGAAAGTATCCCACCAAGACATTGCTCAGCTCTTTTGGAGAGTTTGACGGTTCTCCAGACTTTCAGTGCATGTCTTTTCCTTCGAAAGTAAGACAGTTATTAAACGCATGATGCCTTCTATCTGTAACAATCATGGTGACCTCCTATTGTGTAAAAATACATATCTGTAAGCATTTATGTGACTCTGAAGTATTGCTTTTGTGATTCAATAGTGCTCTCTGTAATGTGACCGTTCTGATGTCATTCATTGAGGACCTTGCTATATGAGGTATAATATTTAGCATAGAAGCACATGCCTTTCTTCGTGAGAAAATAGGAAAAAACCAGTGTGCCAATTTAGCTGTACACATCTTCTTTTGACGTCTTTCCATCTCATAAAGACTGAACAATAAAGCGAATGTCCATTACCAGAGAATATCCATCTCTTGAAGCCCTGGTCAATTCAGTCACAATTTGCACTGCAGGAAGTAGTTCCACGGAAATAGTACGTGTTTATTTTAGCCAAGAACTCCAGGAAATAGTTCCAAGGAACAACTTGTAGCATTTGACCCATCCCTCGCGAGAGGCAATCTATGCTTACGACTTTGCTCAGTGCCATTAAAGAGGAGTCTACGAGTTTTGTAGGATTATGATGCTCCCGCACATCGACATTTGACACACTGGATCACATACTATCTCTGAATCATCGTCTTACATGTTGCTGGAGAATATTTGTATTACTTTTGGAGATTTGAAGGTTTAATCTTTTACATTTGAAGCTTTGCTTGCCGTTTTACTCAATAAAGGAAGTGGAATCATATTTATATGTGCAATCAAATCGCTACTAATGTTATTATGACGCATTTCCCATTGAGTTTTGGACTAAGACTATGTAATCCAAGGTCCTCTGGTATCCCTGTTAGATCTTTGTAGGACCATGTGAAGACATTTTTATAAGCAAAAAGTAAAGAAGTTACCTTCTGTAGTAAAGGGGGATAATGCCATAGCCAGGAGGCCAAGTGGACTACTTGAGGGTTCTCTTCATCCCCTAGATTTACTTCTTGCACCAGTGTTTCAGGACTAGTCTTGTTTGAGAAATCATCTGCACTGTATGCAGGAGTGGACTTTAGCTTATATTCCGCAATATGTTCTCTCGTCCATCCTTGAGGTATATCCGTAAAAGGAAGATCTTCTCTACAATCAGGCTCATAACTTTCATTCTTTGATACTTCTATATTTGTTACCCCTGCAAAGGTTGTATTCTCTTGAAAACTCTCATTCTTTAACTTCTTGTGAACTTGATGGCCTTTCCCTTCAACCCCTTCATCTACAACTTCCTCCTCTATTTCATTGATTTCCACTGTGCAACACTGCACTTTCCATCACTCAATTCAATAATGTATCTTCTTCTTAGGGTAGAGAGGGCATTACCTGAGTGTCCACACTATATCTAGTAGTATTCCCTAATTGGAATCCTTCTTCCAAATGTAGTTGTAGTTGGCTATTGGTGCTTGTTGAAATCCTCAATTTGTTTTTTCCCCAATCTTGCAAAGCTTTTGCTTGCCTCAACCAAGGCCTCCCCAGGAGTAAAGGGTAAGAAGTATCTTGTCGGAGTGCAATAACAACCAAATCTAGAACAAAGTGACAACCCTGTACTATCATCAGTACCTTTTCAATAATGCCAACTAGTGCAACTCATGTTGATCTACTAGGGTAACTATGATTGGTGCCATCTTGGTGGGGTTCAAATTCAGCTTCCTCATTGTGAAATCTGGCATCAAATTAATGCCAGAGCCTCCCTCTATAATCACACCTATGAGAGCTTCATCCTTTATAAGAATAGATAGCCTTGAGCTTTGGTAGTCTGCCAGGGGTGCAGAGGGAAAATCAACTATGAAACCATCTATGCTAGGTGATTGGCTCAAGTAAGCAGAGTGTACAATCTTTAATAGGTCATTTCTTAGTTTTGAATCCATCTTTGTGAGTTCATACAGACTAACCTTGTGATGAATACCTTTCAAGATCTGCGCAATGTTTACCTCATGTGTGTCTTCTTGCAGACTTCTTGGTTGATCCTTTAGTGAAGTAGCCAGTCTTTCATAAGATCCTTCATATTTGCTTCGTCCTTCCATCCAGCCTTCTTTTCCTCCGTTTTATCCTGGAGGCCCTCTTGTTCCTCTCTACCGGTTGTTTCAGCTTGTCTAGCTCTAGTCATCATGGGCATTGAAGAAGATGAAACAGCATAAGACTGAGTGGTCATAGCTTCTTCTTGTGGAGAGACTGCAATCATGTGGACTGGAGCAGGACGGCTTCTTGGCCAATCTTTGGTGTAGTGATCCTTAGCCTCTGGACAATGCTGACAAGGAAGTACATCTTCTGGAAGGGAACACCTATTTTGCATATGGCCATACTCACCACAATGGTAGCACATCAAAGGCCTATTATATCTTGGCTTCGTTGGTGGATTCTCCTCTCTATTAGGTGCGTTTGAAGTACTAGCATAATATGAATCAAAAGCTGGAGAGTTACCTCATTGTTGTGTACCCTTGAGGTAGTAACAGTCTCTAGCTTCATGGCTATCTTTTCCACAAAATTGACATCTTACCTTGTTAGGACAATTTGCATTGGAATGTCCATTTTTGGTATATTTGTGCACCAAATCTTCCTTCTTATATCCTGAGTGGTTCGCAAATCTTCTAACTCACTGCGAACTGGGGCTAGTTCTAACTCTCTTCTTGTTGATTTTGTTGCATTCATAATGCTTCTAGTTCCTTCCCCAGTTTCGGAATAGGGTCTAGTTCTGTAGCATAATTCGGTTGTGTATCCCCTTTAAAATGTTGCCTAGCATCTTCAATGAATGATGCTGCTGCAACAAAATCATTGAGGGTTGCATCTAGTCTAAGAGACTCACGTAACTTCTGCTGAGATGAACTGGGCAAAGCTTTTCCTATCCATTTTTTAACCAAGAAATCACCTGAGCATGTGGAAGACGTGCAACAAGTGCTTTTGTCCTAGTGTGAAGTTCATGGAAGGATTCACCTGATCTTAGCCTTAGATTCTCGAGCTGGTCTAGAGCTCTTTCCGACGAATCACTAGGTAAAATGTATGTGAGAACGCTGTCTTCAGAGCCTCCCATGTAGCAAAATGGGCATCTGCATATTGACTATACCATTTGTCTACAAGGCCTCCCAATGTGGATGGGAAGAGTGCGAGCATTGCATCCTCTCTATTCTGCAACCCTCGTCCATGGCATAAGGAGATGAACCTCCTCACATGATCATCACCATCCTCATAAGCTTGTCCCCTGAAGGTAGGGAACTTGATATTGAGTCTAGAGAGTAAATGAGAGAGATCCTCCATTTGCACTTGTGTTTCTTCTGAGGTATCTGAGGAGAAATCTGATGTTCTCCTATGCTTCTCCTTTGACAGTAGTGTCGCACCCAAATCAATACATAAATTCAAGGAGGGTAGAGGGGAGGTAGGTTCACTAGTCAAAGATATAGCAGACTTGTTAAGGCTCCGTCGTACACAAAGAGGCTCCTTATCTGCTCGTGCATGGATCATGTACCTACTTGCAAATGCAATAGGGAAAAAATGCTGAAAAAGAGGACTATTTACTACCGTCAGCGCCTCTCAAAGAAATGCAAGGGTCCACCGCACGTGCCAAACTGTAGAGGAGGTACTCGAGTATCCACTTTTAACAAGAGTAGAGAATATGCACATCCAGTACGTCGCCTACTCAAGGGAGGTTCTCCTTAGGGAAATATACCCTTTGACACTTTTGTGAGCAGGCAGATAACAATAATTGCACAAAATTATAGCTACTCAGGGAAAAGATTAATGACAAAAGACAATATTGGGAGACCAAACCACTCCTTAGTTCGAACTGATGATTACAATGTAAGCCAAGGAAATGCTACAAATGTTGATGCTCTGGGCTAACATGCCACTCCAGAACTAAACAACATCAATACAAGAGACTCATCCAATCTATATAATGAACACAAAAAGATGCAGACTAGTAGTGATCAATACAAAGTATGAAGACTTTCTCTAAGGGAAACAACATGAAAATACCACTGACTCACACTGAATGACAAAACCAAGCCACTCTCTTCACACTATAGTGCTATTAGCCCTTCATTGGGAAGCCCACTCTCTGTATCCTCACTACAGAGTGACTTCCTATAGTAGGCTTGCAGCCATAGAGTGCAAAGAGAGGACCCCTGTAGGTACGTATGTATATATGTATGTCCCAAATGAGCACAAGTACAATGCTTTTATAGGCTCCAATAGGCCAAGAGGGCCTTGCCGATTCCTCATGTCCACCGATCAAGCGCCGATTGATTGCCCGAAATTGGAGCGGTAGATCAAATATGCACCAGTCTTGAATTGGATCCTCAAAAATAGGCAGTCGTCATGAATGGTTGGCGGAAGCAGACATTTCTCCACTTTCGCTCTTACCAATTACACTTTTACCCTTTTACTTGCAAGCTAAGATCCTCATTTTATGCCGCCCGTGATATTGGAATGACCCATTGAGTGTGAGAGATGGTGGGTTGGTGCGGATGGAGGAATAGAGGGTTGATTTTAACCCCACCAATTCAGGAGCCCAGCAATTCCTTAATTGGAAGAGTCATCTTCTTCATGCTTGAAAAGCACCAACGTGAAAATCATCAGAAGAACTTTTGCCAAGGCATGTTCAATATGAAAAACATGAACAGAGAGCTAACTTTAAAAGATGAGGGGGATGGAGGGGGTGGTGGAGATGGTGGTGGTGTGGGTGTGAGGGTTGTGGGGAAAAAGATGAGGGTGATGGAGGGGGACGCTGGGGATGGTGGTGGGGGTGGGTGTGGGGAAAAAGATGAGGGGTATGGAGGTGGTGGTGGAGATGGTGGTGGGGCCGGGTGTGGGGGTTGTGGGGATGAGGGGGTGGAGGGGGGCGGGGGGGGGGGGGGGGGGGGGGGGGGGGGGTGGAGATGGTGGTGGGGGTGAGTGTGGGGAAAAATATGAGGGGAATGGAGGGGCACGGTGGAGATGGTGGTGGGCGTGGGTGTGGCGGTTGTGCGGAAAAGGGTGAGGGGGATGGAGGGGGACGGTGGAGGTGGTGGTGGGGGTGGGTGTGGGGGTTGTGGCATAAAGATGAGGGGGTCGAGGGGGAGGCTTGAGATGGTGGTGGGGTGGGTGTGGGGGTTGTGGGGGAAAGATGAGGCGGTCGAGGGGGACAGTGGCGATGATGGTGGGGGTGGGTGTGGGGATTGTGGGGAAAAGATGAGGGAGGTGGAGGGGGTGGTGGAGATGGTGGTGGGGGTGGGTGTAGGGGTTGTGGGGATGAGGGGGTGGAGGGGGTGGTGGAGATGGTGGTGGGGGTGGGGGTGGGTGTGGGGATTGTGGGGAAAAGTTGAGGGGGGTGGAGGGGGTGGTGGAGATGGTGGTGGGGATGGGTGTGGGGGTTGTGGGGAAAAAGATGAGGGAGATGGAGGGCGACGGTGGAGGTGGTAGTGGGGGTTGGTGTGGGAGTTGTGGGGGAAAGATGACGGGTGAAGGGGGATGGTGGAGATGGTGGTGGGGGTGGGTGTTGGGGTTGTGGGGGAAAGATGAGGGGATGGAGGGGGACGGTGGAGGTGGTGGTGGGGGTGGGTGTGGGTGAAAGATGAGGGGGTGGAGGGGGACAGTGGAGATGGTGGTGGTGGTGAGTGTGAGGGTTGTGGGGGAAAGATGAGGGGATGGAGGGGGATGGTGGAGATGGTGGTGGGGATGGGTGTGGGGATTGTGGGGAAACGATGAGGGGGTTGGAGGGGGTGGTGGAGATGGTGGTGGGGGTGGGTGTGGGGATTGAATATTTTTTTCTTAAACTTGTTGAAAAAATTTTGAAAGGAGTTTAACCTTTCCAAAATGAATTCTCCCTCCTTGTACTTTTGTGCCTCATCAAATGCAGATTTGAGTTGTCATCATCCGCTCTTCAGTCTCCCCACTGTGACATTGACTAGAGAGTTAAATAAGTGCTGGACCATTTTGACAATGAAAAGCCTTGGACATGAGCTCCTCAATGTTTGCGGGATGAGTATGGAGGAGTTTGCACGTATAAAATGCTCCATCAAGCTTTCTCAAAAAGAGGCGACCCATATTAACCTGATAGATAAACTTGATCTATGCACGTTGCTGGATCGCTAATATCAACCCAAAGCCTTGAATTAGGTCATGTCCTGTCCAGTTAATTTTTTATTACACATCGGATTCCATTCTTTCTCTCTCTCTTTCTGTGTGTGTTGAAGAGGCGGAAGGTGCGCATGGGTTGTGGGTTGTGGGCTGTGTGGGTGGGGGACTCGTGGGGAATGTGGGGCAGGGGTTGCAGGGGGGGGGGGGGGGGGGAGTGCGCGGAGAGGGGGAAAGAGGAACTGGCAGGGGTGGTGGGGATAGGAGGCAAGAGGATGGGGATGGCGGGTCATGGGGGGTGGTGGGGATAGTGGGAGGGAGTAGTGGGGATGGCGGCACATGTGGGGAGAGAGAGAGAGAGAGAGTGAGAGAGAGAGACAAAGAGAGAGAGAGGGTGCATGGAGAGAGAGAGAGAGAGAAAGAGAGAGAGAGAGAGAGAGAAGAGAGGGATGCGCTACACTCTCCATAGAAAGTTTTCAAGACACATCAATGAAATAATCATCATGCTTTTCTACAAAAGATGAGACACTATGATCCTTCCAATAAATTATTTTTATCAACAAATTTCTTAGCTATAATCCAAAAAATTTGTCTAGAACCAAGCAGGAGGAATTTGCAAAAGCAAGGTAAAAAAGACACCAAAGACTGATTTCTTCATCTTAATAATTCTTCTTAAATCTATAGCAATTGGATTAACATTTTACAAACAAATGTTCCTCATATTTCAATAATCTTTTGAATATGTTGCTGAAAGGTCCACCTGAAGACATCAAAATTCTTCATTTTTTATATTTATAGGTTACTTTAGTGTTGCTCGAAGGCAAGATCCAATACCATGAAAAGAAGTAAGATAGATCTTCTTGTATCAATTCTTAAATAAATTTCAAATGTGACCATGATTAAGGTAGATTTTCAAGAATATGGACGTTGGCTTTTCAATGTGGCAATCATATCCAACATTTTCACCATGAATCAGATTTAGGTTGATTTATTTTCATGATATCACTTATATCAATTTTAGTATTGCAACTTACAAAGAAGTAAGTGTCACTTCTAGGTTTTATGTTCCATGAATTTCAAATTCAGGGTTACATATAAAAATATTTCAAGACTTGTATAATAGCATTAAATACGGATCTAGTTGAGGAGAAACTTTTTTACGCTCTAGAAGAAGTCCCGTTTTCTCAAGCCTCTCCCTTCTAGCTTATTCTTCTAATATAAACAAATAAATTATAATTTATCAATAGGTCAAAAGTAGCATTGCAAGTTAGTTCTAGTCTATTGGGTCTTTAATTTATTATCATCGCATTTTCATCATTAGTCATTCAAAATCTCTCCAAGTGTATTGTGTGGTTGAAAGGCTTTTTTAGTTTGGTACTGACTTTAAGGATTAAATAAAATATCAATTGTTATTTATAAAGCGAAGATGAATATACATTCAGGTATACAAACATATCTGAAGAAATAAAAGCCTATGAATAACAGAAAGAAATAGAGATGACACAAACAAATGAGCTTGTCTAGAGGTAATATTTAAAACGTTATCACTTAAGTACATACAAAGGATATTCGGTCCTTTATTACTGATTGTATCTAATAATTCAGTTTAACAAATATAAACCCGAAGATACTATCCACCTTTAAATCCACCATAAAACGTTTGTGAAAGATTTTTTGATCGTTTGATTGCTAGTTCTATAATATTTCCTTCTCAAGTTTTAGGTCCCCATTTCGTTCTATAGGAAAATATTTTCCTTTGTACTATTAAAATTTCTAGGTCAAATCACAGTTTTTGAATGGACTTCTTAGAAGCAACGAATTGTGGTAGTATAACATATTAGACCTAAATTGTGGTAGTATAACATATTAGAGCTCAATGGTCGCTGCTTCCAAAGCGATATGGATAAGATCGTATAATACGCAAACATTACTAACACCATTCTATCAATGAATGCACCATAAATTTGTGCATGTGAAGATCATTCGAGGAGAAGTGACTCTCATAGATATGAGTATTAAAGATCATGGGGCGGAAATGCTCATAAAAGCTCTTTCAAAGGATAAATCATCTACTTTACAGGATAATTTCAATTGTATGGGCATGTTTGTGTGTACCTTGTCTATCACTGCGATTCTTGTCTCACAATTATCCTATGTGTGAATCACCTTAAGCATTTAGGACCAATGATTGTATGCAGTTTTGTTTTTTGCAAAATGACTCATTAACATTCCACATTTTTTGGACTTGTGTCCTTTTTCTGCAAATTAAGTCGAATTAAAGATTGATTTTCCTTTCCTTTTCCTCGTTATTATTTGTTTTCTGACTGTGAGGGTCCGATTGTGCTACGTCATCGAGGACACTGTGTTGAGGCTCAATTATGCACAATCATCATTCATAGTGTGAATCATAGTAGGCTGTTAGCTGCGCTGTTGGGAGATTTACTCTCCAAATCACGGCTCTCTGTATCACCAAGTTTTCTAAAGAAATCCACTCAGGTACCTACTATCAAAGTTGATTTCAATAGTAAATGGTTCATAAGCCTACTGATTTTTCGATTAATCGTTCTGGAATAATTGCTTCTCAGCGGTGCATACCACTGTTTTTTTTCTACAATGCAAGATTTTGTTTTATATTAGACAATTGATAGGTATGATCTCATTGTATTCGCTAATGTTATGCAGTGCAGTTCGAGCTTTAAATGATGGTCTAAATTAGAGTCACCTCGAAGTTGTGTGTTCCTGGAAGTCATAAGCATTCAGTAGGAGAGTAGGTCGTGTCTCATTACTCTACTCATAACCCTCCGGGTTTGTTGGAATTTCTGAATGATGCTTTTCTCCGAGCTGACATTCTAGCTTTAATCTTTCGGTTATTTGTCTTCTGGTCATTGTATGCTCATACTTCATGTTAAAGGTTGTTGCTGAAAGGACTTTTACGTACGTTTGTGGTGCTCATAATTTGCAAAGTCATTACAGTAGTGAACAAATTATAGTAAAGCATGGATACTCTACAATGGGCTATGGACTATGCTGACCATGAATAAGACATTCGACTTCCGGACTTACTGAAATCAGCCTTGCATCCATCTCGTGACTTTATGCTCCTTATAAGAAGGCTAAGAAGATTCCGACCAAAACATTGCTCAGCTCTTTTGGAGAGTTTGACGGTTCTCCAGACTTTCAGTGCATGTCTTTTCCGTCGAAAGTAAGACAGTTATTAAACGCATGATGCCTTCTTTCAAGTCGCATCCGTTCAGGTTTTATTCCAATGGTTTGTCATCAAAAGCGCGTACTGAACTCAGATACACACTAACAATCATGGTGACCTCCTAGTGCGTAAAAATACATATCTGTAAGCATTTATGTGACTCTGAAGTATTGCTTTGGTGATTCAACAGTGCTCTCTGTAATGTGACCGTTCTGATGTCATTCATTGAGGACCTTGCTATATGAGGTAAAATATTTAGCATAGAAGCACATGCTTTTCTTGGTGAGGAAACAGGAAAAAACCAGTGTGCCAATTTAGCTGTACACATCTTCTTTTAACGTCTTTCCAGCTCATAAAGACTGAACAATAAATCGAATGTCCATTACCAGAGAATATCCATCTCTTGAAGCCCTGGTCAATTCAGTCACAATTCGCACTGTAGGAAATAGTTCCAGGGAAATGTTACGTGTTTATTTTAGCCAAGAACTCCAGGAAATAGTTCCAGGGAACAACTTGTAGCATTTGACGCATGCCTCGCGAGACGCAATCTGTGCTTACGACTTTGCTCAGTGCCATTAAAGAGGATTCTACGACTTTGCAGGATTATGATGCTCCCGCACATCGACATTTGACACACTGGATCACATACTATCATCTGAATCATCGTCTCACATGTTGCTGGATAATATTTGTATTACTTTTGGAGATTTGAAGGTTTAATCTTTTACATTTGAAGGTTTGCTTGCCGTTTTACTCAATAGAGGAAGTGGAATCATATTTATATATGTGCAATCAAATCGCTGCTGATGTTATTATGAAGCATTTTCCGTTGAGTTTGTCCTTTAGCGTCTGCTTGATTTTGTGTACATTCCTCATTCCTGATAGAAACGCCTGTTCGTACGCGTGACCATCTTTAACCTTTTAAATCCACAATGGACATATGAGTGACTGTGTGTTGGTCATTGGCTTAGATTCATTGAATGAACCTAAGCGTCCCCTTGAATAATAGCTAAGTGGCACTCCAAACTATGATCTTCCGCCTTTTTTTTCCGGTATTCACTGAAATTCAAGTGGCACTCCAAACTATGATCTTCCGCCTTTTTTTTTTCCGGTATTCACTGAGGTTTCAAGTACTTAAGATTCCCTTGACTTCATAGAGTAAGAGAGCCACGAAGTTTATTCTATCCAATCATGATGGAGTGTGTCGAGCTCGAACTTGGACGTCGAATAATAATAATCTTCAAGTTTTGGAATGGCGCTACCTTTTCTTTACACCCTTAACGTTGATCTCATGTCCTTGCCTTGTAAATGACCGATTTCTTTTTTTTTTTTTGAAGAAAACAGGAATTATAATATTAATGCAGAGAAAAAGAGATTACAAGAGAGCAGCCCCAATACCAAAGGCAAACAACAGAGGCAACCACAAGGGGGGATTAAACCCTAGGCTGCCAAAGATCTATTTCATACAAGCATTTATGTACCAGTTCAAGTAGCTAATCATACTATCCCTTTCAAAGGAATGAAGTTGGAGCAATCTCCTTTTCCACGAGGAGTAAGGGAATTTTTTAAAGATATACATGGGGTGCGAATCATTCAGAGATCCACTGAGAGGATAATGACTGCAGAGTTGGAGAACTCTCCTTAGACCATACAGACAGGAGAAGACAACATTTTTCCATTGACTATCAAAAAATCTGATATTCCTATTCTTCCATATTGCCCAAAGAATGTGGGCCCTTAATATTTGCCACAAGGCAATATCCATCTTATGAGTTTCTCCAATGAGAAGTTCCCTGACACCTAGAGACCTGAGACCAGTAAACTTGCAGTAGAATGGAATGATTCTCCAAAAGCCATCAGTGAATTTGCATTTAAAGAAGAGATGTTCCAAATCTTCAACTTCTCCACAAGCTTTACAAAGACCTGCATCAATATTATAATCCCTCGCTTTACTGCCAGTCCAAACACCTCTGTGAAGAATAAGCCATAAAAGGAAAGATTGCTTATTAGACATAGGGAAGGCCCAGACGGTCTGGAACCTATATCTCCATTGCTGATGGGACCACTTCAGCCCCCACTTGTTATTCAGCCGAACACAAATGCTACTGATGCTGTTGTGAGAGAGCTTGAAGCGAGAGTACATGTCCTGGGCCACCTCAGAGAGCAAGATGGATTTATTCCAGTAAAGATCCTCCTTTAGCCTCATGAGCTGCAGTTTCTTCTCCCTAATGATCTGTTTACAAGCCAAAGATAACATATTAGAGTTCATGATAAGGGTATCATCAATCACCTGCCCATTATTTAAAAAATCATTCCATCTGGCAAAGCCTCGGTTTTTGCACTTATGCCATCTAATGGGCAAAGAGGACTCATTATTATTAGCAAACCAACCCACCCAGAGGGAGTCCTGTAACAGCAAGGAATAATTTTTAGCAAACCAAACGAGAAGTTTATAACCATTTTTTGACTTCCATCCAAGCACGCCAAAAGTTACAAACAAGCTGACTACCTTTGGGAATGAAAGTGACAGGGGAGGAAACAATATCCCAGAAGGAGAAGTTAGACCAACTCTTGTTATTACTTAAGCAAAATTTGTTAATATTCCTTTTCTATAAACAAGCCCAAAAATCATTGGAGGAGGTTGCCCTGAGGATCCACTTAGCAGCCATTTGAGTGGCCATCTTTGAAGGACAAATCAAGCCCAACCCCCCTCAGAGTTTTTCATGCAGTAAATTTTCTAGGCAACCTTAGGAATACAAGAATTGCCCCAAAGGAATCTTCTAGCCAGAGTAATGGCCGGGGACACCTATTTCTTGGAAGGCTGCTAACAAGCAAGAAAATAAGTTAGAACAGGAAGGATATAATGTTTTAAAACAAAAGCTCTTTGAGATAAACTGGTCTGCATATCAATCCATTTGAAGATTTTAACTCTAAATTTATCAAGCACCCAGTTCCATCTTTGATCATAAGTAACGTCAAAACCCATCCGGATTCCCAGAAGCCTAAAAACAGAACCCTTTTTGATGATTTCACAACCAGCAGCTAGAACACACCCAGGGAGATTATCATTAGTAGAAAAAAAAAACAGTTTTGTAGTGATTAACCACAGAGCCACTAGCAAAGAAAAAAGTAGTGAGACACTTTAAAAAATAGTTAGCAGAATCAGCATCAGCTCTCATCACAAGGTTGGTGTCATCAGCAAATATTTGAAGATAAAGTTGACATTGGGCTTGGGGTATCTCAATACCTTTAATGTTACCTTGTTGGATACCATCCTTGACTAGCCATCCAAGAGCATCACTAGTTATGGCAAAAAGTAAGGGAGCCAAAGGATAGCCTTGCCTAATAGATCTACTCAACTTAAAAGGAGGGGAGAGATGGCCATTCATAGCAACTTTGGAGTGGGCATTACCAAACAAAATACTAGTATATTTGATAAACATTCTGCCAGTACCAATGTCTTGAAGAGACTGTAATATAAAATCCCACTCAATTCTATCATAAGCTTTATCAAAATCAATTTTAAAGCAGAAGGTGTCAATGCTTTTCTCTTTAGCAAAGTCCAACCCTTCCCAAATGGAGATAATAGCATCCACGATAAATCTCCCTTTGATAAATCCTTTTTGCTCAGGCAAAATAATACTATCCATCAAGGGGCTCAACCTTCTAGCCACGGAGGAAGCATAAATTTTATACAAGGAAGTCAAACAAGAGATAGGTATCCAATTGTTGAGATCATCCTTAGACCCTCTTTTGTGAATCAATTTGATAACTCCAGTATTAATGAAAGTAGAAAGAGACCCTCTATTTATGGCTTCTTTCCAGATCCAGAGAATGATGGGCACCAACTCCTCTTTGAATTCCTAAAAAAACTCACTAGGAATACCATCGTGGCTAGGGGACTTACAGGGCTTCAATTTACAAATGGTTTCTCTCACCTCAAGCAGAGAGGGGAAGATCAAGGAGTGAGACCAAGTCAGGAGGGATCATCTTCTTCCTCAACCGAGCAATGGTAGCTCTTGCACTCCATATATGGTCCCCTCTCTTGGGGGGTAGGGAGAAGACATTGGTAAAGAAGTTAACAGCTTCCTACAATCTCTCCTGAACACAAGAGGAAACTTCACCATTACTTTTTTTTAAAAGCGGGATGAAATCTTTAGCCTTCTTTTTCCTCATGATATCAAACATATGCTTATTAGGTTTGTCCACTTTACCAGCCCAAAACTCTCTAGATGTGGCAAGGGCACCACAAGCCAAAAGGTAGTCTTCGTATCTCACTTTATCCTAAAGATCCAAAATCTTCTGTCTCTTATCACTACAACTAAGGTTAGATCTCTCCATATTGTTTATCTCATATAAATGCATCATTCTTCTCTTGTATCTAATAACCCTAGCCCTCCTTTTAAAGAGAGTAAGATTATGTTGAACCTCTTTAATAGCTCCCTCCCAAGCTTTAAAGGGAGAGCAGCCAATGAAAAAGTGGGTTCTAAAGATATTTTTTATCTCTTCTTTAACAATGGGAACCTGTAGTACTCCTTCTTTTCTCCTCTCTCTGTTTGTGTCTTGTGCCAGAGAACAGAGCTTCTTAATTTCTCAGATAAAACAGCTTCATCACCATCGTAACATCGGTTGCCGAGATTGAGAGGAAAATGCCGTGGGCTGCAGCTTCAGGAAGTGTTCAAGTGCTCCTTTCCATTACATGGACATATTTGAGTTCTGAGCACTCGTTGCTTTCATCTTTTCTTTTGTTTTGATACCTATCTGTCTATCCCCTTCTCTCTTTCCCCTTTCTCTCTCTTTTTCTCACTCTCTCTCTTTGTCTCTCTTTCTCTCTCTCTCCCTCTTTCTCTCCCCCTCTCGCTATCTTTCTCTCTCTCTCTCGGTCCCTCTCTCTCTCTTTCTTCTCTCACTCTCTCTCTATTTCCCTCTCTCTTTCGGCCTATCTCTCTCTTTCTCTCTCCCTCCCTCTCTCTCTTCCTCTCTCTCTCTTTCTTCTCTCACTCTCTCTCTATTTCCCTCTCTCTTTCAACCTACCCCCCTCTCTCTTCTCTCTCTCTCTCTCTCTCTCTCTCTCTCTCTCTCTCTCTCTCTCTCTCTCTCTCTCTCTCTCTCTCTCTGTCTCTCTCTCTCTCTCTCTCTCTCTCTCTCTCTCTCTCTCTCTCTCTCTCTCTCTCTCTCTCTCTCTTCCCCGTCCCTTTTACTCTCTCTCTCTCTTTTCCCCACGTGTGAACCCTTCCCTCTCTCTTTCTCTCTCTCTCTCTCTCTCTCTCTCTCTCTCTCTCTCTCTCTCTCTCTCTCTCTCTCTCTCTCTCTTTTCCCCGCGTATGAACCTCTCTCTCTCTCTCTCTCTCTCTCTCTCTCTCTCTCTCTCTCTCTCTCTCTCTCTCTCTCTCTCTCTCTCTCTCTCTCTCTCTCTCTCTCTCTCTCTCTCTCTCTCTCTCTCTCTCTCTCTCTCTCTTCCCCGTCCCTTTTACTCTCTCTCTCTCTTTGCCCCACGTGTGAACCCTTCCCTCTCTCTTTCTCTCTCTCTCTCTCTCTTTTCCCCGCGTATGAACCTCCCTTTCTCTCTTTCTCTCTCTCTCTCTCTCTCTCTCTCTCTCTCTCTCTCTCTCTCTCTCTCTCTCTCTCTCTCTCTCTCTCTCTCTCTCTCTCTCTCTCTCTCTCTCTCTCTCTCTCTCTCTCTCTCTCTCTCTCTCTCTCTCTCTCTCTCTCTCTCTCTCTCTCTCTTTCTATCTCCCTCTCTCTCTTCCCCTCTCTCTCCCCCCTCCCTTCTCTCTCCTCCCCCGCCCGCTGGCCTCCGCATCACCCACCCGGGCCCCCCTCCCTTCTCTCTCCTCCCCCGCCCGCTGGCCTCCGCACCACCCACCCGCAGCCCCCTCCCTTCTCTCTCCTCCCCCGCCCGCTGGCCTCCGCACCACCCACCCGCAGCCCCCTCCCTTCTCTCTCCTCTCCCGCCCGTTGGCCTCCGCACCACCCATCCGCCATCCCCCCCACCACCCGCCACCTGCCCCCGCCTCCGCCGAGTACCCCCCGCAAGCCCCCTCCCTTCTCTCTCCTCCCCCGCCCGCTGGCCTCCGCACCACCCATCCGCCATCCCCTCGCCACCGGCCACCCGCCCCCGCCTCCGCCCAGTACCCCCCGCAAGCCCCCTCCCTTCTCTCTCCTCCCCCGCCCGCTGGCCTCCGCACCACCCATCCGCCATCCCCCCCGCCACCCACCACCCGCCCCCGCCTCCGCCCAGTTACCCCCCCGCAAGCCCCCTCCGCCCCTCTCTCTCCTCCGCCCCACTCCGCCCCCGCACCCCGCCTAGTCCCCGCCTACCGCCCCCGCTGCTCCGCGCCACCCCGCACCCGCCCCCCTCCGCCTAGTCCCCCCACCCTCTCTCCGCCCCGCCCTCCGCCTTCCTCCCCTGCCCCCGCCTCCGCCTAGACCCCACCCCGCCCCCACACCCCGCCTAGTTTCCCCCGCAGCCCCCCGCATAGTCCCGCCCAGTTCCCCCCATAGCCCCCCGCCCACTTCCCACCGCAACCCCCCCGCCTAGCTCCCCGCCACCCCTCCCGCTCACCCCCGCCTGCTCCTCCTCACACCCCCCTCACACCTCTGCCGCCACACCTCTGCCGCCCTCCCCTCCCCCTCGCGCACTCACACCTCCACACACACACAATCCCCCACACATACACAAGCACACACACATTTTCACACACACACCCCACTCACACACACTCACATGCGCCCAACGCACACACACTCACACACATACCATCACATACACCCATGCACACACACACACTTGCACATACATACCCACCTCCACACACATGCCACTCGCACCCACACACCGACACATTCTTACTCAGATACACACTCACATGCAATACACATGCACATGCACACGCCCCCACACCCTCACACATGCAATACACACACACCCACATACACACATACACACACACCCACAACTACACACATGTGTACCCACACAAGCACACACAAAGGCCCCCATATTTATGCCCCGCACACCCTCATACACATTTATGCCCACAGATAACCACCCACACACATTCTCACTCCCACTGGCACACACACACACCCACACACACATATGCCACACACACCCGCACCATTACACACTCACACCCCCATATGCACTCCCTCCGGCACACACACATACACCCACCTCCACACACACACTTTCACATACACACACTCCAAGCACACAGGGAATCCTCCAAGTAATAAAGCAATGGATCCTCATAGGATATATCAAACCTTCAACAGGAGGCCATTCTCAGAACACAACAGTGGAAGCAATGGAGTCAGAGCACCTGAGAAGGATTGTGGCTGAACAATCTACATTTAAAGATGGATGGTGAATTATGGTATCATTGGACTCTATTTGTTCCCTATTTGTCATGGCAAGCACGCAAGATTGAATTTGACCTCAAATGGGAGCCTTGGAAAAGACATCTACATTCCATGATGATTTGCTTTTGCACTTCCAAAATGTACGGGGCCCTTCATTTGAATTGCCAGGAGTAAACAGGTGAAAAGGTAAAGGTGTTGTCAAGAGTAAAAGTCGATGAACAAATGTTGCCGCCAACCATTCACGACGACTACCTATTTTTTTGGATCTAATTCAAATCAAGGGAATATTTGACCTACCCCTCCAATTTTGGGTGATCAACCGGCGCGTGATCAGTGGACGTGAAGATTCGGCAAGGCTCGCTTGGCCTATTGAGACCTATAAAATCAAGGGATTTGTGCTCATTTGGGTACACAGAGGTTAGATGTACACGGTACAATTATAGAGATACAGTGGTTTGTGTATACGTGCAGAAGACCTCTCTTGCACTTGGTGGTTTCAAGTCTACTGTGGAAGCTACTCTGTCGTGTATACAGAGGGTAGGCTTCACAGTGAAGGGCTATGAGCACTATAGTGTAAGAGAGTAGCTTGGGGTTATTTTTTTTCTGTGAGTCAGTGTGTTGATTAATCTCTATTCTATTGAGAAATACTACCATTTGTATTGTTCTGAGTTCTCTGCCCAACCTTGTAATCATCTGATTCGAATCAAGAAGTGTATGGTCTTCCTTGGTCATTTGTTGTCCATATTTTTTGAAGCATTTACCATTCTGTACAATTCTTGTTGTCTGTCTACTCACAGAAATGTTAAAGGGTATACTTCCCTAAAGAGAACCCCCCTTGAGTAGGTGACGTACTGGACGTGTTTAATCTTCATTCTCTACCTTTGTTAAAAGCGGATACCCCAGTACCTCCTCTACAGTTTGGCACGCCCGGTGGGACCTTTGCATTTCTGTGAGAGGTGTTTTTCCCTATTGCAATTGCGAATAGGTACATGACCCATACACGAGCAGATAAGGAATCTCTTCGTGTTCGAAGGATCCTTAACAAGTTAGCAATAACCACGGCTAGTGAGTCTACCTCCCCTCTGTCCTCCCTAAATTTGTCTATTGATTTGGGTGCGACACCATTGTCAAAAGAAGGGTATAGGAGAACTCTAGACTTCTCCTCAGATACGTCAGAAGAGACACCAGTCCAAATGGAGGATCTTTCTCATCTACTCTCCAGGATCAACATCAAGTTCCCTACCTTCAAGGGACATGCTTATGAAGATGCTGATGATCATGTGAGGAGATTTATCTCTTTATGCCGTGGACGTGGTCTACAGAATAGAGAAGATGCAATGTTGGCACTTTTTCCATCCACATTGGAGGGCCTTGCAGATAAATGGTATAGTCAGTATGCAGATGGCCATTTCACTACATGGGAGGCTCTGAACACGGCTTTCTCACAAACATTCCGACCAAGTGATTCCTCGGAAAGAGCTCTAGATGAGCTAGAGAATTTGAAGCTAAGACCAGGTGAATCCTTTCATGAGCTTCACACTAGAACAAAAGCACTTGTTGCACGTCTGCCACATGCTCCAGGTGACTTTTTGGTTAAAAAGTGGATTGAGAAGGCCCTGCCAAGATCATCTCAGCAGAAGCTTCGGGAGTCTCTTAGATTAGATGCCACTCTCAATGATTTTGTTGCAGCGGCATCACGCATTGAAGAAGCAAGGCAACATTTTGAGGGGGATACACAACAAAAGTATGCTGCAGATCTGGATCCTATTGAGCAATTAAGGAGGGAACTGGAAGCATTGAAGATGCAACAAAATCAACAAGAAGAGAAGGTCTTGCGCTAGTGCGTCGCACTGATGATGAAGTAGCCCAACTTCGCCGTGAGTTAGAAGATTTGAAGACCACTCAAGATATAAGGAGACAAATCTGGTGTACAATCTATAACAACAATGGACATTCCAATGCTAATTGCCCTATTAAGGTAAGCTGTCAATTTTGTGGAAAAGATGGTCATGAAGCCAGAGATTGTTATTACCTCAAGGGTACACAGCAGAGAGGTAACCCTCAAACTTTGGAATCATATTATGCTAGTACTTCAAATACATCAAATAGAGAGGACAATCGGCCTGCAAAGCGTAGATATAATAGACCTTTGATGTGCTATCGTTGTGGTGAGTAGGGCCACATGCAGAATAGGTGTTTCCTCCCAGAAGATGCACCTCCTTGTCAACATTGTCCAGAGGCCAAGGATCATTATACCAAAGATTGCCCAAGGGGTCGTCCTGCTCCAATCCACATGATTGCAGTCTCTCCACATGAAGAAAGGAAAACCACTCAATCCTATGCTGTTTCATCCTCTGCTATGCCCATGATGACCAGAGCTAGGCAAGCAGCAGCAAACCTTAGGGGGGAACAACAAGGAATTCAGGATAAAGAGGAAGAAAAGAAGTCTGGATGGAAGGACCAAGTGGAAATTGAAGGAGCCTATGAAGAAATGACTACTTCTCTAAGGGGCCAACCAACAAGTCTGCAAGAAAACACTCAGGAGGTAAACATTGAACAGATCTTGAAAGGTGTTCATCACAAGGTTAGTCTATATGAACTTATAAGGATGGATTCAAAAATAAGAAGTGACTTACTGAAGATTATACACTCTGCTCACTTGGTCCAATCACCTAGTATAGATGGTTTCATGGTTGATTTTCCTCCTGCACCCTTAGCAGACTACCAAAGTTCGAGATTATCAGTTTGTATAAAGGATGAAGCTCTTACAGGTGTGATCATAGATGGAGGCTCTGGTATCAATTTGATGCCAGATTTTACAATGAAGAAGCTGAAATTGAACCCCACCAAGTTGGCACCATTCACGGTTACATTGGCAGATCAACATTGGGTTGCGCCACTTGGCATTATTGAAAAGGTATTGATGGTAGTACAGGGTTGCCACTTTGTGTTGGATTTTGTTGTTATTGCACTTCCACAGGAGACTTCCTATCCTTTGCTCCTGGGGAGACCTTGGCTAAGACAAGCAAAAGCTTTGCAAGATTGGGGAAAAAATAAACTATGGATTTCAACAAATACCAATAGCCAACTGCAACTACATTTGGAAGAAGGATTCGACTCAGGAAAAAATATTGGATATACTGTGGATACTCAGGTAATGCCCTCTCTACCCCATGAAGATGATATATTGTTAAATTGGATGATGGGAAGTGCAGAGTGTTGTACAGTGGAGATCAATGAAATTGAGGAGGAAGTTGCAGATAAGGTAATTACAGAAAAGGGCAATGAAGATCACAAGGTATTGGAGAATAAGCAATTGCAGGAAAATACAAACTTTGAAAGGGCAAGCCATATAAAAGAATCAGAGGTAGAAGATTTTGAACCTAAGGGCAGAGAAGATCTTCCTTTCTCAGATATACCTCAAGGATGGATGGAAGAACATGTTGCAGAATATAAATTAAACCCCACTCCTGCATATAGTGGAGATGATTTATCAAACAAGGCCAGTCTTGAAACATTGGTTCAAGAAGTAAATTTAGGGGATGAAGAGAACCCTCAAGTAGTCCATTTGGCATCCTGGTTGTGGCATTATCCTAATTTACTACAGAAGGTAACTTCTTTGCTCTTTACTTACAAAAGTGTCTTTGCGTGGTCCTACAAAGATCTAACAGGAATACCAGAAGAGCTTGGATTACATCGGATACCCTTGGTTGAGGGAGCTGCGCCTGTAAGAAGTAGGCCATATCGACTCAATCTGAAGTATGCAGACGCGGTAAAAGCAGAGATTACAAAACTAGAAGAAGCAGGTATAATTGTGCCAGTAGAACATTCCAGGTGGCTTTCTTCTATGGTTATTGTGCCCAAGAAAAATAGCGGAAAAATAAGAGTATGTGTTGATTTTCGTGCTTTGAATAAAGTGACTATTCAAGATGGATTTCCTCAGCCCTTCACAGAGCAAGTACTTGAAGAAGTAGCTGGTCACACTTTGTATAGTTTCTTGGATGGTTTTAGTGGCTACAATCAGATAGTGATCCATCCTGATGATAGGGACAAAACAGCCTTTGTCACTCCCTGGGGCACTTATGTCTATACTCGAATGGCTTTTGGTTTGAAGAATGCACCGGCTTCATTTAATAGAACGATGTATCTGATATTGGGCAAGTGGTTAACAACCTTTCTATGCATTTTCATGGATGACTTTTCAGTATTTTCAGGTACAGATAGAAGGGCAGCAGTTCAAGATTTCCATGACCATTTGGAAAATTTAAAAGAAATTTTTGAGCAATGTCTCAAAACAGGTTTGAAATTGAATCCTGATAAATGTCACTTTTTGGTCACTAAGGGCACTCTTCTTGGTCACATAGTATCTGCTGAAGGCATAACTGTTGACCCTGCAAAGGTTACAGCTATTCTTTCCATGCCAATTCCACAAAGCCCAAAAGAAGCGCAAAGTTTCTTGGGACATGCAGGATATCACAGAAGATTCATTAGGATGTATTCAGAAATTGCTAAGCCCTTGTCAAGGCTTACCAGTAAAAAGATCCCTTTCTCATGGAGTGCTGAAGCCGACAAAGCATTTTGTGAACTAAAGTTGAGGCTATGTACTGCTCCACTTTTAAGTGTTCCTAATTGGTCATTGGAATTTCATGTACATAGAGATGCTAGTCTTCATGCTGTTGGTGCAGTTCTAGCTCAACCATCATCTCACAAAGTGGATAGACCTATCTCTTATGCGAGCAGACTACTTAAGCAAGCTGAAAGGAATTATAGTACGACGGAAAGAGAAGGTTTGGCTATCGTATTTGCTCTTCAGAAGTTTAGACATTATCTCCTTGGCGTACATTTCATTGTTATTTCCGATCATCAGCCCTTGAAGTATTTGATAAACAAGCCTAGAGTAGCTGGAAGGATTTGGAGATGGTTACTCTTATTTCAAGAATTTACTTTTGATATTCATATTAAGCCAGGAAAAGAGCACTACATGGCAGATCAAGTGTCCAGGACGGCAATGAGCAAAAGGCAACAGGCATTAATGATGAATTGGTGGATAGCAATCTTTTTCTAGTAGCAATCCGGAATGGTTGGTATGATGAAATTCTCCAAGTTCTGACTACTGGAAGATCCCAGAACACTTGACACCTGTAGAAAAGAGAAGATTGATGATATATTGAGAAGATGTGTTTATCTAGAGGAGATAAATCTTCTGCTAGAGGCTGTACACAATGAAGGACATCTAAAGGGGCAAGAATTGGCTCATAGAATCATCCACAAAGGTTTATGCTGGCCTCATATTTTCAAAGATGCAAATCAAGTTCGCCAAAGAATGCCACATCTGCCAGAGGTGTGCTCCCGTGCCAACCAGATTGAATTTCCAACCATTAGTCATATCTACCGGATGGCTTCCATTTTTGAACGATGGGGTCTTGATTTCATAGGGCCAATTAGCCCAACTGGTCAACCTGGAGGAAAAAAGTATATTTTGATGGCCACATGTTATGCCACTAAATGGATAGAGGCTAAAGCTACTGTGGACTACACGGCTTTAACAGTAGCTAAATTTATGTATAAACGTATTTTTTCAAGATTTGGTTGCCCACTGGAAATTACTAGTGATAGGGGCACACATTTTGTAAATCAATTGCTCCAGTTTATATTTGTCAGGTACAAAATCTTCCATAAAAAATCTTGTGCCTACTACCCCAGGGCAAATGGCCAAGCAAAGAGTTCCAATAAGATTTTGATTGGATTGCTTCGCAAATTATCTTTCGATCATCAAAGCTCTTGGCCGCTAGCATTGATTGGTGCAATTTGGGCTTTCAGACCCACGAAGAGGGGAACCACAGGCGAGACTCCATTTCGTTTAGTTTATGGGAAAGAAGCATTGGCACCATTCGAGTTCATTATCAGAAAGGAAATAGGAATCAAAACCATCGGAATTGAACCCCCCATTCAGAGATTGGTGGCATTAGAAGAGTACAGAGAAGGGGCAATGCAGAAACTTCTGGTAACACAAGAAGGGCGCAAGAGACTGCATGACAGGTTTTTGACATCTAATGAAGTCCAGGAAGGGTCCATGGTTTTAGTGCATCAAGTCCCGGTAATTTCAACAAAATTAGCACCTAAATGGATAGGACCTTATAAGGGGCTGCAGCTTCAGGAAGTGTTCAAGTGGTCCTTTCCATTACATGGACATATTTGAGTTCTGAGCAGTCGTTGCTTTCATCTTTTCTTTTGTTTTGATACCTATCTCTCTATCCCCTTCTCTCTTTCCCCTTTCTCTCTCTTTTTCTCACTCTCTCTCTTTCTCTCTCTTTCTTTCTCTCTCCCTCTTTCTCTCCCCCTCTCGCTATCTTTCTCTCTCTCTCGGTCCCTCTCTCTCTCTTTCTTCTCTCACTCTCTCTCTATTTCCCTCTCTCTTTCGGCCTATCTCTCTCTTTCTCTCTCTCTTTCTCTCTCCCTCCCTCTCTCTCTTCCTCTCTCTCTCTTTCTTCTCTCACTCTCTCTCTATTTCCCTCTCTCTTTCAACCTACCCCCCTCTCTCTTCTCTCTCTCTCTCTCTCTCTCTCTCTCTCTCTCTCTCTCTCTCTCTCTCTCTCTCTCTCTCTCTCTCTCTCTCTCTCTCTCTCTCTCTCTCTCTCTCTCTCTCTCTCTCTCTCTCTTCCCCGTCCCTTTTACTCTCTCTCTCTCTTTGCCCCACGTGTGAACCCTTCCCTCTCTCCTCTCTCTCTCTCTCTCTCTCTCTCTCTCTCTCTCTCTCTCTCTCTCTCTCTCTCTCTCTCTCTCTCTCTCTCTCTCTCTCTCTCTCTCTCTCTCTCTCTCTCTCTCTCTCTCTCTCTTCCCCGTCCCTTTTACTCTCTCTCTCTCTTTGCCCCACGTGTGAACCCTTCCCTCTCTCTTTCTCTCTCTCTCTCTCTCTCTCTCTCTCTCTCTCTCTCTCTCTCTCTCTCTCTCTCTCTCTCTCTCTCTCTCTCTCCCTCTCTCTCTCTCTCTCTCTCTCTCTCTCTCTCTCTCTCTCTCTCTCTCTCTCTCTCTCTCTCTCTCTCTCTCTCTCTCTCTCTCTCTCTCTCTCTTTTCCCCGCGTATGAACCTCCCTTTCTCTCTTTCTCTCTCTCTATCTCTCTCTCTCTCTCTCTCTCTCTTTCTATCTCCCTCTCTCTCTTCCCCTCTCTCTCCCCCCTCCCTTCTCTCTCCTCCCCCGCCCGCTGGCCTCCGCATCACCCACCCGCAGCCCCCCTCCCTTCTCTCTCCTCCCCCGCCCGCTGGCCTCCGCACCACCCACCCGTAGCCCCCTCCCTTCTCTCTGCTCCCCCGCCCGCTGGCCTCCGCACCACCCACCCGCAGCCCCCTCCCTTCTCTCTCCTCCCCCGCTCGCTGGCCTCCGCACCACCCATCCGCCATCCCCCCCCGCCACCCGCCACCTGCCCCCGCCTCCGCCTAGTACCCCCCGCAAGCCCCCTCCCTTCTCTCTCCTCCCCCGCCCGCTGGCCTCCGCACCACCCATCCGCCATCCCCCCCGCCACCCGCCACCAGCCCTCGCCTCCGCCCAGTACCCCCCGCAAGCCCCCTCCCTTCTCTCTCCTCCCCCGCCCGCTGGCCTCCGCACCACGCATCCGCCATCCCCCCCCGCCACCGGCCACCCGCCCCCGCCTCCGCCCAGTACCCCCCCGCAAGCCCCCTCTGCCCCTCTCTCTCCTCCGCCCCACTCCGCCCCCGCACCCCGCCTCGTCCCCGCCTACCGCCCCCGCTGCTCCCCGCCACCCCACACCCGCCCCCCTCTGCCTAGTCCCCCCACCCTCTCTCCGCCCCGCCCTCCGCCTTCCTCCCCCGCCCCCGCCTCCGCCTAGACCCCACCCCGCCCCCACACCCCGCCTAGTTTCCCCCGCAGCCCCCCGCATAGTCCCGCCCAGTTCCCCCCATAGCCCCCCGCCCACTTCCCACCGCAACCCCCCCGCCTACCTCCCCGCCACCCCTCCCGCTCACCCCCGCCTGCTCCTCCTCACACCCCCCTCACACCTCTGCCGCCACACCTCTGCCGCCCTCCCCTCCCCCTCGCGCACTCACACCTCCACACACACACAGTCCCCCACACATACACAAGCACACACACATTTTCACACACACACCCCACTCACATGCGCACAACGCACACACACTCACACACATACCATCACATACACCCATGCACACACACACACTTGCACATACATACCCACCTCCACACACATGCCACTCGCACCCACACACCGACACATTCTTACTCAGATACACACTCACATGCAATACACATGCACATGCACACGCCCCCACACCCTCACACATGCAATACACACACACCCACATACACGCATACACACACACCCACAACTACACACATGTGTACCCACACAAGCACACACAAAGGCCCCCATATTTATGCCCCGCACACCCTCATACACATTTATGCCCACAGATAACCACCCACACACATTCTCACTCCCACTGGCACACACACACACCCACACACACATATGCCACACACACCCGCACCATTACACACTCACACCCTCATATGCACTCCCTTCGGCACACACACATACACCCACCTCCACACACACACTTTCACATACACACACTCCAAGCACACAGGGAATCCTCCAAGTAATAAAGCAATGGATCCTCATAGGATATATCAAACCTTCAACAGGAGGCCATTCTCAGAACAGAGCAGTGGAAGCAATGGAGTGAGAGCACCTGAGAAGGATTGTGGCTGAACAATCTACATTTAAAGATCGATGGTGAATTATGGTATCATTGGACTCTATTTGTTCCCTATTTGCCATGGCAAGCACGCAAGATTGAATTTGACCTCAAATGGGAGCCTTGGAAAAGACATCTACATTCCATGATGATTTGCTTTTGCACTTCCAAAATGTACGGGGCCCTTCATTTGAATTGCCAGGAGTAAACAGGTGAAAAGGTAAAGGTGTTGTCAAGAGTAAAAGTCGATGAACAAATGTTGCCGCCAACCATTCACGATGACTACCTATTTTTGTGGATCTAATTCAAATCAAGGGAATATTTGACCTACCCGTCCAATTTTGGGTGATCAACCGGCGCGTGATCAGTGGACGTGAAGATTCGGCAAGGCTCTCTTGGCCTATTGAGACCTATAAAATCAAGGGATTTGTGCTCATTTGGGTACACTGAGGTTAGATGTACACGGTACAATTATAGAGATACAGTGGTTTGTGTATACGTGCAGAAGACCTCTCTTGCACTTGGTGGTTTCAAGTCTACTGTGGAAGCTACTCTGTCGTGTATACAGAGGGTAGGCTTCACAGTGAAGGGCTATGAGCACTATAGTGTAAGAGAGTAGCTTGGGGTTATTTTTTTTCTGTGAGTCAGTGTGTTGATTAATCTCTATTCTATTGAGAAATACTACCATTTGTATTGTTCTGAGTTCTCTGCCCAACCTTGTAATCATCTGATTCGAATCAAGAAGTGTATGGTCTTCCTTGGTCATTTGTTGTCCATATTTTTTGAAGCATTTACCATTCTGTACAATTCTTGTTGTCTGTCTGCTCACAGAAATGTTAAAGGGTATACTTCCCTAAAGAGAACCCCCCTTGAGTAGGTGACGTACTGGACGTGTTTAATCTTCATTCTCTACCTTTGTTAAAAGCGGATACCCCAGTACCTCCTCTACAGAACCTTAATCAAAGACATATCGAGATGGAGCCACCCAGCCCTGTAGGCAGGGTTATTACAGGCAGGTCTGACAATAAGAGGGGAATGATAAGAGAGTTGGAGGGAAGTATCAGTAACACAACTATAGTTCCAAAGACCCTAGAATCTAGAAGCATTCATGTAAAACCTGTCTAATCTGGCAGAAAGTCTCCTGTTCTTCCAGGTATGCCCAGTACCAAGAGAAACATCCAAAAGATTAAGATTATTAACAACACTGTCCCAATGATACTTTTCAGAACCTGCAATCACATTGTTGCAATTCCCAACTCTATCTGCCGGATTCGTGACCATGTTAAAATCACCAATTAAAAGAACATCACCATCAAGCATACTAATCTCATTCCAACATTTAGACCTGTCACACGGTGTCAGAAAGTTTTCAACTTTCCAGTTGATGACCAGATAAAATAAAATTAACTTAATTGGTGAATTCTAACCTTTTATATCACTGTTGATTAGTTGTTCTGGATTGGAATTGACTACTTTTGAAAGTGTTTGCAGGTACAAGAAATGATAAAGAATACATGTTCATATTAGGGTTTACTCTAATTTTATATTTAATGAGTATTTTATATTTATACATGCAAGAATCATGGGTATTTAACCCTAGGATTTTCTAAGTTCATATGATTTTATGTCAATTAGGTTCATCTGAAGGGTCTCAAAAGATTCTAATGGGTTCATGTTAGGGTTTACAAGGAATCAGAAAGATTTTAATGGGTTATCAATGATTTTTAAAGGGTTTTAATAGGGTTTTGAAGGGTTTTAAGGGTTTCCTATTGATATATTTAGGTAGTGATGTGTGTGAACACTCTAGGACCGCCGGGGCACTTTTTTCCCTCTTTAGGAGGTTTTTTTGCCCCCGGCTTGTATATACGCCTATTGCCCTAATGGGCTACTTATCTTTGTACATTCTCTAGTAATACATTTAGTCTTGTGTGTTGTGCTCCAAGCTTCTTCTTCTTCCTTGTGCTGTTCGCGTGCTTCCGCAAACGTCTAACTCCAACAATTGGTATCAGAGCAGGTCGTTGCTTCTTCTAGGGCGCCGTCGAAACTCCTCCGTTTGCAGTCTCAGATTCGCACAAAATTTGGTGAGCATACTCAGGGTGTTTACGAAATCGCGATCTGAGCTCGTTTCGACCTCCGAACGCACTATCGCAGTGCTTGTGCAGGCTATTTGGTCCTTTTGTGCCAAAGGTATATACTAGTTTCTGTTCGCCAGTTTAAGCGTCTCGAAATCTGCTACAGGTCTAGCAGAACTTGTCTGGGCAGTTCTGTTCAACTTTTTGAGATACAGTCAATTTTCTGCATCAAGGTATTTTAGTCACCGGCCATGGCTGAAAGCAGTGATGTATTCCGTATGTTGGCTGTTGAGGATAAGTTGGATGGTACCAACTACCCATTATGGGCTTATATGATGCGACATGTACTGGTTGCAAAAGGATTGTGGAACATTGTGCAGGGTGTTGAAAGACGTCTTGTTACACCTGTAACGACAGGTACTGCAAATACAGGTGTTGGAGCTGATGAAGATGGTGTCGAATATGATATTCCGCAGATTCCTGTTCGTGCTGCTGTTTCTGTTGCACCTACTGCAGAGCAGATTCGTTGGGATGGCAGAGATGCCCAGGCACATGCATTGATAGCTTTGTCTGTCAAACGTGCCATTATTCCTCACATTCGCTCTTGTAGAACAACAAAGGATGCTTGGGATACACTTACCACTTTGTACCAGGCTACGAATGAGGCTCGTGTTGCTTACCTCCGAAAACAGTTGGAGAGTGAGCACATGAATGAAGGTGATTCGATGGATAGTTTTCTTACAAAGATCAAAGACCTGAAGGAACAATTGATTTCTGCTGATGAGGTTATACCAGATAGCTCACTCGTGCAGACCGTTCTGAATGGCCTTCCTGATTCATATCAGAGTTTTGCCTCTACTCTTCGATTGATGATGAAAGGCAATCCGAATGCCTTGTCATTTGAGGAATTAGTCTCTGTTCTGTTGCAGGAAGATCAGTCCAGGCAGAACAGGTCCATTATGCGTGTTGCAGATCAAGCTTTCCTCGCTAGTCAGAAGGGCAAAGGAAAATGGAGCTCTTCTACTAGTAAGCAGAAATCTGCAAATGCTGCACAATTGAAGAACCAAGATAAAGATGAGAAGAAATCAGAAAAGCAGAAATTGTTCTGCAAGTACTGTAAAGGAAATGATCATATTATAAAGAACTGTCCAAAACTGGCTGCTAAAGAGGCAAAGAAGAAAGAGGCTGGAATGGTTGTTGCAGAGGCCTCTACACCAAAAACAGAGTCTGCAAATCTTGTGCAGGAAGAAGAATGGGCGTTTACTACTGTCTGCAATTTTGACCCATCTTCTCATGATCAGTGCATGTCTGCAGTAGACTCAGATGTTTGGTACTTTGACAGTGGGGCGACCAAACATATTACCTCGCAGCGCAGTTTCTTCTCTTCACTCGAGCCTGCCCCTACAGGGAATACTGTCACATGCGCCAATAACTCCTCTTATCCTGTTATGGGAGTTGGTAAGATCATTCTGACTACTGCTGATGGTAGTTGTGCCAGGGATCAAAAAGAACCTGTTATCAGTTTCTGCATTAGCCAAGATTGGCTTGGTTGTGAAATTCGTTGATGACAGGTGTACAGTCCATGATCTCTCAAATGGCGATGTGATTATTGCTTCTGGCATTTTATGTCGTGGGCTGTATAAGCTCATAGACTATGAAAAATCTGTGAATGATTCGGCATGTGCAGTTCATGATTCTCAGGCTATGTCAGATGCAAAGCTTTGGCATGCACGCTTTGGTCATCTGAATTTTGCTAGTTTGTTACGCCTGCAGAAATCTGAAATGGTGTCCTCTTTGCCCAAACTTGAGGCACCTGGAAAACATGTTTGTGAAGGCTGTATTTTGGGCAAAATGCAGCGTTCTTCCTTTCCAAAAGATGGTTCAGTTCGGGCTATGCAGAAATTGCAGCTTGTACATAGTGATGTCTGTGGTCCTATGCAGACACCCTCTTTTGGAAATTACCTTTACTTCGTGACTTCCATTGATAATTTTTCCAGGCATGCATGGGTATATCCACTCAAAGCAAAGTCCGAAGTGTTCATGTGCTTCAAACAGTTTTTGGTTTCGGCTGAAAATCTGTCAGCATGTAAAATGGGCACCCTCCGTTCTGATCGAGGGGGGGAATATATGTCTTCATATTTTAATGCATTTCTGGCTGAACGTGGGATAAAACACCAGTGTACAGTGCCGTATACACCTCAACAAAATGGAGTTGCTGAACGAAAGAATAGGTCACTCATGGAGATGGCGAGGTGCATGGTCAAAAGTCAGGCTTTACCACATAGTTTCTAGCTTGAGGCTGTCATGTGTGCAGCATATGTACTGAACAGGTGTTCCACGAAAGCGTTGCAGTCTATCACTCCATATGAGGCTTGGCATGACCGCAAGCCATCTGTTGCTCATCTACGTGTTTTTGGTTGTTTGACATATGCATTAGTGCCTGAACAACATCGCAGAAAATTGGATGATAAGGCAGTAAAATGTATTTTTGTTGGGTACAGTTCTGAAAGTAAAGGCTATCGTCTGTATCATCCACAGACTAAACGCATTCTGGTTAGCCGTGATGTTGTCTTTGTGGAAGATGCTATTCAGCCATTGCTTTCATGTACTAAGGAGACATCTGTTAGCTCCAAAGACATGTATGATACTTTGATGCCTCTTTTTACAGGTGGACAGGCTAGCGCTGGTCCTAATGAGGCAACTTCTCAGCCTTTACAGGTTTCATATGATGATGCAGATCATTCCATTTCTGATGCAGATTTACATGATGCACTTGTTGATGAGAGAGCTGATATTGAACAGGCAAAAACTATGCCAAAATGGCTGGTGCAGACTTTGCGTGACAGCAAATTAGATGCACCTTTGTCAGATCGTACTCGTTCAGGCTCTCATAGTACCTCCTTTGCATCAGATTGCTATGCTATGGCTGCATCTAGTCTCTGTGATGAGAATGAGCCTGTTTCTTTTTATGAAGCACAAAATTCAGAAAATTGGATGGCTGCTATGCAATCTGAATATGATGCTATAATGAAGAATGGTACATGGTCTTTATGTGACTTGCCTCCTGGCAAGAAGGCCATTGGCACTAAGTGGGTATACAAGCTGAAGCGTAAACCTGATGGTACAGTTGACACGTATAAGGCTAGGCTTGTTGCAAAGGGTTATGCGCAGGAAAGAGGCATTGATTTTGATGAGACCTTTGCACCTACATGCCGTATGACTACTGTTCGGAGCATTTGTGCACTTGCAGCCCATCATGGTTGGAATGTACATCAGTTGGACATTAAAACAGCATTTCTGAATGGTGACTTGCATGAAGAAGTGTATGTTTTTCAGCCCCGTGGCTTTGTGCAGAAAGGGCATGAAAACCAGGTGTGCAGGTTAAAGAAGGCGTTATATGGTTTAAAACAAGCACCACGTGCTTGGTATGAGAAAATACATGCCTATCTGATTGCACATGGTTTTGAGAACAGTCCAACTGAAAGCACCTTATATGTTAACCGTGCTAATGATGTGCTTTTGATCATTGTTGTCTATGTAGACGACATGCTGCTCACTGGTCCTCTTGAGAAGCATATTGCTGATTTCAAGGCTGATTTGCATGCCTCATTTGAGATGTCTGATTTGGGGCATTTGCATCACTATTTGGGCATTCAGTTTATGCAAGTTGATGGTGGAATGGCTTTGTGTCAAACGAAATATATTGACACATTATTGCAGCGTTTTGGCCTTGAAGACTGTAAGCCTATTGCCACTCCTATGGAGACAGGTTTACGATTGAGTCTTCATGATGCTGGAGATGCATTTGATGTTGTTCTCTATCAGCAGGCTGTTAGATGCTTGATTTACTTATGCATTACTCGGCCAGATATTCAGTTTGCTGTCTCACAGATGAGCAGGTTTATGCATTGCCCAGGAGTCACGCATTGGAAAGCGGTTAAGCGCATCTTTCGCTACTTGAGTGGTACTCGGCTACTTGGGTTGTTTTATCCCAAGGGGGGATCACTACCGCCAGATTTGCATGCTTTTTCTGACTCAGATTGGGCTGGTTGCTATGACACTCGTGTGTCCACCACTGGTTTTTGCTTCATGCTTGGTAGCTCATGTATATCTTGGTTGAGCAAGAAGCAGCCTACTGTGGCCACTTCCAGTTGTGAGGCTGAGTATAGGGCAGCTTTCACAGCGACTGTTGAGTGTGTGTGGCTCAAACGCCTTATGGCTGATTTGGGTGTTGGCCAGTCTTCTACCACCACCATCTTCACTCACAGTCAGAGCGCAGGCAGTTGCGAGGAACCCTGTGTTCCATGCTCGCACTAAGCACATTGAGGTGCATTATCACTATGTCAGGGAGAGGTTCTCTGCTGGGGAGATCAGCTTGGCATATGTGCCCACGCAGGACAACATTGCAGACCTTTTCACGAAGGCTCTGCCTAGGGAGAAGTTTGAAGCTTTCCGCAAAGCTTTGGGCTTACTTCCTTTTTTGGAGTGATTTCCACATAGCTCGGCACTTCCTTATACATGAGTGCCAGCTCCTTGTTCACCGCATCACTCCCAGGGGGGATTTGTTGATATATTTAGGTAGTGATGTGTGTGAACACTCTCGGACCGCCGGGGCACTTTTTTCCCTCTTTAGGAGGTTTTTTTCCCCCGGCTTGTATATACGCCTATTGCCCTAATGGGCTACTTATCTTTGTACATTCTCTAGTAATACATTTAGTCTTGTGTGTTGTGCTCCAAGCTTCTTCTTCTTCCTTGTGCTGTTCGCGTGCTTCCGCAGACGTCTAACTCCAACATTTCCAAGGGTTTTTTAGTGTTCAAAATGAGTGGAAATGAATATTAGCATTAGTTTTAAGGATAAAATAAGTATTATTTAATGAAACTAATCTATAACTTTAACATTAATTAATTACAAATTCGAATCTGATTTAATTAGTTACCTTAATAGTGTATGTGAAATTAAATACTAAGGTTTGAATTAATTAAAACTTAAACTAAGGTTAATTTAAACTACTTATTTAATTAAGGAAATTAAGGTAATAGAATAAAAATAATAATTGAAGTGGATAATTAATGAGCGGTGTATGAGAGTGCTGTTTAAAGTGTGGTGTGAATTAAGTGTGTAACTAAAGTAGCTAAAGTAAATAGTTTAAAGTGTGGTAGCTATGTGTGTAAATTAAAAGGATGGATTAGATAATTTATGCAATTAAAGTAGAAAAAGTGAATGGTAGAAAGGATGGTGTGTGAGTGAGGGTATTAAAAGAGAGGTTGAGATAGAAAAGTTATTTAAAGTATGGTGGATAAGTGTGGGAAAAAGAGCGGATGAGGAAAAAAAGTAAAATCAAAGGAATGGTTTACAAATGAGTTGTGTGTGTATATATATGAGTGTGTTGATTTAGTTTTCCCTAATGTTTCTTGCAGGTATTCCTTTCATTCTCTTCACCTCTGTGTGTATGCATAAGAGAGAGTTTTACTTTTTGTCTTTTAGTCTTGTGCACGCAGGCAGAGTGAGAGAGAGCAAATTCATTTTTCTTGTTTTTATATCTCTGCCCATGTTTTATTTTCCCATCATGGCTTCAGATCGCTACGAAGAATCTGAGAAAGAGGAGAGAGAAAGAGAAGCCATCTCTTTCCCTTCCCTCTATCTTCCGCTTCAGGCATCAAATGTAGAAACAGAGATTCAGAGAGAGATGTCGCCAAAATCCTGGCATGCGGCAGCCATATTCTCCATCTACGGGGGACGCTGACTGCGCGTTCTGCTCGATTCCATTGGATGAGCAACTGCACCGCGTCAGTGTGTGAAATATGAATCGCCACTCGCATTTGCAGTGGTTTCTTTTGCTTACGACGCTCTCCGAAGGCTCAAAAACCTCCTTATGCCTATGATTCTTGAGAGAGCTGGGAATGAATCGCTCTATGTTCAGAAATGGCTCACTGTTCCAAGGCGTTAATCGACTTGTATATTCTAGTGTCTCAAGGGCTGCGTTATCGGCCAGGGGCGTGCATTCTACTGCATCACGAAAAAGAGCTGTCCCTAAGTTGAAAGAGGCCCCCGTTGATCTTTCTGAAGAAAATGACGTGTCTAAACCATCAGATTGTAGCCATTCAAAACATGATACTTCGGAGTGTGAAACCGCATCTTCAGCCAAGATTTCAGGGTTGGTTCATGAAATTGCTAATCTTACTCTTTTAGAGGCTTCTGACTTGTCCTATCTTTTAAAGAAGAGATTGGGGCTATCTGAGTCTGCAATGCCATATTTTGGTGGAGGCCAATGACAAGGACAATTTGGCATCTCTGATGGAGGCGAACTCTTAATGTTTTCCATCTGGCTTATTTGGCGGATCATCAATATCTGAGGAGAACCCACACGACGCCTTATTTTCGTAGTGCTTAAGTGTGGTACATAGACAAACTCATTTTCAGGTATTAAAGTAATCGAACGGCGGGCAATCCCCATGAAAGATGTAGAGTTAGAAACATTTCAACGCAAGTCTAGCAGCCGGTGAACAATTCGAGCCACAAGAGAGAGGCAGAAAGTGAGAGAGCGATAGAGAGAGAAAGATGATATGTTAGGATTCGTTAATTTATTAATTTAAGCATTAGAAATCATTAAATCTAATTAGATATATAAAGTATTATTAGTATCAATTAAATAGATTTAGATTTAATTTAATGTATTGTTAGATATAGTTTGGTTTAATTAATATAGATAATGTTAATTATGCAAGTGATTACTTCAACATGAATTTGGATGCATGTTTGAGTGAAAATGAGTATAGGTGTATAAACATAAGTATGTATATTTTCATAGTGATATCATATGTGTGGTTCATGTCAATATGTTAGTATGTCTAAGTTTAAGTGTTAGTATGTATTAGCATGAATGTGCATTAGTTTGTGCATGAATAGTATCTATGAGCTTACATGTGAAGCATGTGCATTCATAAGAGAAGTTTGTAAGTATATGAATATTTATTTGTCAATATGGATTAAGTGTAGGAATGCATGTGTATCCATCTAGAATGTTAGTTTACATGAATCAATGCATATGCATGAGTTAATGAATGTGTACATGTTAATGCATGTTAGTACATATTAATTAATACGTTTGCATGATTATATGTATTTAGAAGAGTATGTTATATTAGCATGCATGTGCATTAGTGTGTGCATGGTTATAGGTATTTAGAAGTGCATGAAAGTATGTTAGCATGTGTGTGCTTTAATGTATGTAAAGTATGGGTTTTATGTTTTTCATTAATTTCTTGTTAGATTACTAATATGCCTAATGTTTCTTGCAGAAACATTGAAGACAATCAAAGCAAAACTATCGAAGAGCATCGTGAAGTGAAGCAAAGTGAAGATTTCATCAATTCAATTATCCGACAATCTGAATTAAATCCATAGAAATTATCCTTGATTAAGCTTTGTATAGGATTCACTTATTGTTAGTCATCTTTTAGAGAAATTATATCATAGCATTGTAATCATCCATTATTGTCATTAGCATTAATTCAATTCTAATTTGCATTATCATTCTTGTCAATGTTATCTGAAATTGTTAATTTCAAAAACATACCTGAAGAAATTCTGATATTACTTATACCTCAAGAAGCTATTGATAGATATCGAGCAGTCTAGCCTTACGGTTCTTAAACGTTTAAAGTGTTTCAATTATCTACTCCATATTTCCTAGATTTAAGAGTAATATAGAATTTCTGATACCTTAGACGAAAGAAAAATATACCTAAAACACCTACGATTGTCTCATACACCCTTGTGGTAAAGATGTTACTAGGTATATCAAGGAATACGAACATTTAGCTTATCAATATGGCATACCTAGGGATAGTTGGGTTTCCACCTTTAGGCGTATATCAAATGGAGATACCCGAGATAGAATAAGCCTTAGGTTGGGCTCGTCCACTATACCTTGGGATATTTTTAAGACCCAATGGCGACAAGAATTTTGTTTCGAGGATTCAACAAAAAGAAATCATGAAACGTTTCAAGCTTGGGTAAATACATCTAAACCAAAAGAGAACTTAATTGAGGGTTTTCAAGAGTTTGAAGAACAGTTTAGCGACTTACCTGAGAAAGAACAAGTTTATCTTGATCCTTATAAAGTTATAGATTTTTTAACTATCCTTGATTACTCAATTCGAAAAGACCTAGAGCTTCTTTTAGAAGAACACAATACCTCAAATGGCCTGACCAATGATTGGACATATGTGCAAAAGCAAGTTCATCGACTTGCTCTTAGATATGAACGCCAAAACCTCAAATATTTTCCTCTTTCTAAAAGCAACGATTTAGATTGTACTTCTCAAAAGATACATGAAGAAAACAAATTTGAAATTACAAACAATGAATTAGATGATGCTACACCAATGATGAATGATGAAAACCAAATTACAATTTCAGAACACAAAACATTAAACAAACATGAGTGTGAACATGAGAAACCTTTGTTTGATTCTTCTAAAAGTCTTCCCAAATTATTCATTGAAGAAGTGAGTGATGTAAGTGGTAAAGAAATCCCACTCATCAGAATAGCTTCTCCTAAAATTATTACTCACATTGATTCTTCATATAAGGAAGAACAATATGAGAAAATTATAAACAATGATATTTATACATTTGAAGAATATGAATTGAAGGGTTTCAATATAAATGAACACTTGTTTTGTATTGATGATGTTCATATTGATTTTTCTAATCAAATTTTTGAGTGCTTTGATGCAGGACAAGCAAGAATGGAGGATTTAATATTTCAGTGGAATATCAGGAAAGCTACAGAGTTTGGCTTACTATTGCTTTGGGTTTTACAGATGGACTATCGAGAAGTATTATCTTGGATTGCTACCTTTTGTAAAAGTTTGCTAATAATTATGTTTCTCACAAGATTTTTGAGTTGAGTTATTTTTCAGGATTAGCATGAAGATTGGGAGCTGATTGATGAACTAAGATTTTCTTCCAAAATAGACTATGAATGAAGCGCAGGAGATTGAAGATAGTACATGCAGTTTAAAATTTAAGCAATCAAAGCGATATTTGGATGAAAGGCGATGCTAAAGATGGAATCAATATAGATCAGGTGAAACAGTTCTAACCCTGATTAATGTTTTAAAGTTTTGTTTTTCCCTGCATTAACATAATTAGATATGTACATTCTTCAGCTAGGTTAAGAAACTTCTTATAAAATTATGAAAAGTAGAATTTATACTGAAGTAGGGATGTGCTTGAAGAGAAGATAGGGATTAGAGACCTATGGCTGTCATATGAATAGTTGAAGGAACCCTTAACTTGCAACTCCTAGTAGAAGTAGGTTTGTTTTATATAGGTAAGCTTCCTTTAAATCTGACCCATTTAGCTAAAAAGATCCTAGTTCCTGCTTTAGCTTACCTCTAGATCCTTTGCTCTGATTAGGGGTTAAGCCTTTCCCCTTCATCAAAAAAGTTGCGAAGAAAAATTGAAAGCAGTACATTAATGGTTGCTGCATATGAAAAGAGGGAAAACAATGACAAAAAGGAAAAATTATGATAAAAAAAAATGAGATAAAAGAAAAATCAAATAAATCAGTTGTGGTCTCGAAATCACTTCTGATTTGAAAAGCGGGCTATATAAGGCGGATGTATGCTAGAGGGGAGTTAGTTTTTTGTATCTTAATGGCAAATGGTTAGGAAATGAGGATAGAAGGCCTATATAACATATGTTTTACTTATGAACAGAGTTAATAGAAGAGTTAGTACGAACACTATTTGAATGACTTCTATAGTTTCCTTCTAAAACCTGTTTCCAATTGATGCATTGAACAAAAAGGTTTAAATTCAAGTTTACATAATTTTATAAGTTTTCTTTGCTATTTGAAGATGTACTAATGATAGAAGCATTTTTATATACAGAGAAATTGAATTTGAGTCATGAATAAGTTTCAAAAGAATTTGATATTGCTTTCTATGATCTGCAGGTTGGCCCATCGAGGACGATGTGCAGGTTTGGCTGGGGCGAATGTCGGAAAGTTTTCAACTTTCCAGTTGATGACCAGATAAAATAAAATTAACTTAATTGGTGAATTCTAACCTTTTATATCAATGTGGATTAGTTGTTCTAGATTGGAATTGACTACTTTTGAAAGTGTTTGCAGGTACAAGAAATGATAAAGAATACATGTTCATATTAGGGTTTACTCTAATTTTATATTTAATGAGTATTTTATATTTATACATGCAAGAATCATGGGTATTTAACCCTAGGGTTCTCTAAGTTCATATGATTTTATGTCAATTAGGTTCATCTGAAGGATCTCAAAAGATTTTAATGGGTTCATGTTAGGGTTTACAAGGAATCAGAAAGATTTTAATGGGTTATCAATGATTTTTAAAGGGTTTTAAGGGTTTCCAAGGGTTTTTTAGTGTTCAAAATGAGTGGAAATGAATATTAGCATTAGTTTTAAGGATAAAATAAGTATTATTTAATGAAACTAATCTATAACTTTAACATTAATTAATTACAAATTCAATTCTGATTTAATTATTTACCTTAATAGTGTATGTGAAATTAAATACTAAGGTTTGAATTAATTAAAACTTAAACTAAGGTTAATTTAAATTATTTATTTAATTAAGGAAATTAAGGTAATAGAATAAAAATAATAATTGAAGTGAATAATTAATGAGCGCTGTATGAGAGTGCTGTTTAAAGTGTGGTGTGAATTAAGTGTGTAACTAAAGTAGCTCAAGTAAATAGTTTAAAGTGTGGTAGCTATGTGTGTAAATTAAAAGGATGGATTAGATAATTTATGCAATTAAAGTAGAAAAAGTGAATGGTAGAAAGGATGGTGTGTGAGTGAGGGTATTAAAAGAGAGGTTGAGATAGAAAAGTTATTTAAAGTATGGTGGATAAGTGTGGGAAAAAGAGTAGATGACGAAATAAAGTAAAATCAAAGGAATGTTTTACAAATGAGTTGTGTGTGTATATATATGAGTGTGTTGATCTAGTTTTCCCTAATGTTTCTTGCAGGTATTCCTTTCATTCTCTTCACCTCTGTGTGTATCCATAAGAGAGAGTTTTACTTTTTTTCTTTTAGTCTTGTGCACGCAGGCAGAGTGAGAGAGAGAAAATTCATTTTTCTTGTTTTTATATCTCTGCCCATGTTTTATTTTCCCATCATGGCTTCAGATCGCTACGAAGAATCTGAGAAAGAGGAGAGAGAAAGAGAAGCCATCTCTTTCCCTTCCCTCTATCTTCCGCTTCAGGCATCAAATGTAGAAACAGAGATTCAGAGAGAGATGTCGCCAAAATCCTGGCATGCGGCAGCCATTTTCTCCATCTACGGGGGACGCTGACTGCGCGTTCTGCTCGATTCCATTGGACGAGCAACTGCACCGCATCAGTGTGTGAAATATGAATCGTCACTCGCATTTGCAGTGGTTTCTTTTGCTTATGATGCTCTCCGAAAGCTCAGAAACCTCCTTATGCCTATGATTCTTGAGAGAGCTGGGAATGAATCGCTCTATGTTCAGAAATGGCTCACTGTTCCAAGGCGTTAATCGACTCGTATATTCTAGTGTCTCAAGGGCTGCGTTATCGGCCAGGGGCGTGCATTCTACTGCATCACGAAAAAGAGCTGTCCCTAAGTTGAAAGAGGCCCCCGTTGATCTTTCTGAAGAAAATGACGTGTCTAAACCATCAGATTGCAGCCATTCAAAACATGATACTTTGGAGTGTGAAACCGCATCTTCAGCCAAGATTTCAGGGTTGGTTCATGAAATTGCTAATCTTACTCTTTTAGAGGCTTCTGACTTGTCCTATCTTTTAAAGAAGAGATTGGGGCTATCTGAGTCTGCAATGCCATATTTTGGTGGAGGCCAATGACAAGGACAATTTGGCATCTCTGATGGAGGCGAACTCTTAATGTTTTCCATCTGGCTTATTTGGCGGATCATCAATATCTGAGGAGAACCCACACGACGCCTTATTTTCGTAGTGCTTAAGTGTGGTACATAGACAAACTCATTTTCAGGTATTAAAGTAATCGAACGGCGGGCAATCCCCATGAAAGATGTAGAGTTAGAAAGATCTCAACGCAAGTCTAGCAGCCGGTGAACAATTCGAGCCACAAGAGAGAGGCAGAAAGTGAGAGAGCGATAGAGAGAGAAAGATGATATGTTAGGATTCGTTAATTTATTAATTTAAGCATTAGAAATCATTAGATCTAATTAGATATATAAAGTATTATTAGTATCAATTAAATAGATTTAGATTTAATTTAATGTATTGTTAGATATAGTTTGGTTTAATTAATATAGATAATGTTAATTATGCAAGTGATTACTTCAACATGAATTTGGATGCATGTTTGAGTGAAAATGAGTATAGGTGTATAAACATAAGTATGTATATTTTCATAGTGATATCATATGTGTGGTTCATGTCAATATGTTAGTATGTCTAAGTTTAAGTGTTAGTATGTATTAGCATGAATGTGCATTAGTTTGTGCATGAATAGTATCTATGAGCTTACATGTGAAGCATGTGCATTCATAAGAGAAGTCTGTATGTATATGAATATGTATTTGTCAATATGGATTAAGTGTAGGAATGCATGTGTATCCATGTAGAATGTTAGTTTACATGAATCAATGCATATGCATGAGTTAATGAATGTGTACATGTTAATGCATGTTAGTACATATTAATTAATACGTTTGCATGATTATATGTATTTAGAAGAGTATATTATATTAGCATGCATGTGCATTAGTGTGTGCATGGTTATAGGTATTTAGAAGTGCATGAAAGTATGTTAGCATGTGTGTGCTTTAATGTATGTAAAGTATGGGTTTTATGTTTTTCATTAATTTCTTGTTAGATTACTAATATGCCTAATGTTTCTTGCAGAAACATTGAAGACAATCAAAGCAAAAGTATCAAAGAGCATCGTGAAGTGAAGCAAAGTGAAGATTTGATCAATTCAATTATCCGACAATCTGAATTAAATCCATAGAAATTATCCTTGATTAAGCTTTGTATAGGATTCACTTATTGTTAGTCATCTTTTAGAGAAATTATATCATAGCATTGTAATCATCCATTATTGTCATTAGCATTAATTCAATTCTAATTTGCATTATCATTCTTGTCTATGTTATTTGAAATCGTTAATTTCAAAAACATACCTGAAGAAATTCTGATATTACTTATACCTCAAGAAGCTATTGATAGATATCGAGCAGTCCAGCCTTACGGTTCTTAAACGTTTAAAGTGTTTCAATTATCTACTCCATATTTCCTAGATTTAAGAGTAATATAGAATTTCTGATACCTTAGACGAAAGAAAAATATACCTAAAACACCTACGATTATCTCATACACCCTGCGTGTGCCGAGGGATTTAGTGGCTGACTGATCCACCAGCCTTATGTCCGCAACCTCCCGACAGCGGGTTATTAGTAGCATAAACACAAACCATAGTGAAGTTAAGAGGGTCTTTACATTTCAAACCAATCCATTGATTGGAAGCACTGTATAAAACTTTATCAAAACATTGGCTTAATCTATTATTTATACCTATAGCAGCACCACCTTTACTTCCATTATGATTTGTGTGGTACCACTTAGTGTTGGACAAAATAATTTTTAAGTTAGCCATGAGTTGGCTACCTCCAACTTTCATCTCCTGCATGCATAGAAAATCAGGATCTAGAGAAGAATCTTTTAACCAATTACGAACAACCTTGCCTCTCACTGGGTCAGTGAGCCCTTTAGTATTATAAGAAACAATATCGAGCAAATCCATCAGAAAACCAAGGCAAGCAGACAGAACAAACCTCATTACTTTTTATGGCTTTTGATCGGCTTAACTATCAAAATGGAGGATCTAACAACATCTTTCCTTTTAGATTTAGCTTTGTCCTTAGCTATGGGACTAGCCAATCTATCAATATTCATATTGTCCTCAGTATCATCCAGATAGCCGGATTGAGCCATGTTTTCTTCATCACACTTATTTAGTTGTTCATCAAATATTTCATCAGTAGACTGCTGGGGATTAGTAATTCCATTATATGCCATGCTGGGGACAATAGTATTACCAAACTTAGGGGACAAGGGTTTAACATTACCTTTCTTACCTACAACTGTCCAACCTTCAACATTTATTTGTTCGGTATTAATACCATTTTCTGGACTAGAGAGGCTACCCAGAGATTTAGTCCCTACATCACCTACATTTTCAGAGTCAGTAGTAATAGAATCATCAAGAATCCGAAAGGGGTTACTTATCACTTTTTCCAAAGTCTCTGGCTTCAGTCCCGTCGGGAATGTTCTTCTTCTTGCCTTACCACTAGCATTTTTAGCCCCCGACTCCTCTCTGTGAGTTTCTTCTTTCTTCTGGGTTGTTGGTTGCTTGACTAGGTTATCATCTTTATTTTGCTTATCCTGCAGGTTCACGAGGCTTGGGCAATCTTTAATTAAATGCCCTTTTCTATAGCAATGGAAACAAGCATTAGGTAAATTTCTATAACTGACTTTTTGCTCATGCAGCTTATAACCTTCCGAATTCTTAAGAACAAGCTTAGTTTTAATATTCTTTGAGGTATCAACTTCAATTAACAAAAGAGGGTCCCATTTAGGGTTAAACCCATTTCTAGCCTTCTGACCAAGAACCTTACCAATTAGCCCACCTAGTTGTTCAATCCAAGGGTAGAATTCAACGGGGAGGTCCGATAGCTAAACCCATACAGGGACCTTTGTCGGTTTAGATCCTCTAGGGTTGAATCCAAGGTGCCATTTAAAAAAGGATATGGGAGTGTTTCTGATAATCCAATGACCCTCAGCAATTACTTGCATGGCATTTTGGGCATCCTCAAAAAAGAAAAGAAAGTAGTTGTTAGGCAGGTATTGTATGTGTTTAGCAAACAAACCTCTATTCTCCCAGTTGACCTTCATCCAATTTTTTAAAATTTCCTGTGCTGGTCTAGGGCCGTGACAGAGCCCAATAACTACCTTTTCAGTAAGGTGGTCATTCCACCTTGCAAGGGAAGAGCTCTGAATAACAAGAGTACAGTCATCCCGATCCACCTCTTCTCGGTCGAGGTTAATAGAATGTTCAAGAAAACACATGTGATTAGCTTCCTCTCCCTCATCAACTAAGTCCAGTTTCTCCTTCCCTTTAAAGCTATTGCCCATAGGAGGCGAAGGAGGCATACCTGGAATACTTTGCATGTTGAACATCGAGAACAAAGTCTGTTGGTTTGTTTGAACAACACGGGCATAGGACATGCTGCATGCTTGTTGACCACCTAGTATAGGGTTAGAGAGTACCTGAAATTCCTCATGATTCCGAGGCCCCAGAATGTCCCTCCGACCCCCAGAACTCACAGCATTGGCATCAAAAATAGGGTTTAACAGCGTGTTAACTCCGTTGTATCCTCCATGCATGGTCGAAGACCCCGCTAAGCCATCTCGGAGAGCATCTTGTAGTGCCATAATACACAACACTACATGCAAACCTTGCCTACTCCTCCCAAGGGGTGGAGAAGTGAACCAGGAGCTACACCAGCAGAAACGAAGGGAAGAGACCCCCCTCCTAGGGGGCGCGATGAGAGAGCAGAGGCACACACTCCCTAACAGAGTTCCCTAAACCCTAACCCTCGCCCTCGCACATCCAAAAAAAATGATGGATTTCTATAAATGCTATCCCGCTTGATTTTGTAAGAAGAGACTTTTCATGTACTGTGAGTGTTGATGATGTGGCATATGTGTAAAAAATAATATACGTAAAAAACACTTGTATTGTAAATACATTCCACCGCCGTAAGCGAAGCTTGGCTTCAAGTTGTGTGGAGAAGCAGTCTCACGCATGACTATGGAAATTGAGAATTATTGAGAGGTTATCAGGTACATATTTCAGTTTCGGATTTTATTTCAAGTGCATGTGGCAGGCGACGTCATGCATTTTTCTTGTGGGTCCTTGAATGGACAATACTCACACGTTCTGAGATGAATGTATGATATTGTGGGTCCTTAATTGGACAACTCACGCGCCTTGTGAGGTTTCATATTACCCTGCTGAAAACCTTGAATTTAAAAAAAAACTGAGGGACGTGGTGAGGCTTTTAGCTGGGGTATTCTCATGCTTGGAGATACTCTGGTGATATAGGTGGAAGACCAAAGAGAAGACAGTCCAAAGACCTCGTGTATCAATCATGGGATGAATGTATTTTTTTGAGGCCTCCCGTTAGAGTATATGTGCTTATGTTAGGTGAATCTTATTGATGCTTTTACCCAGAGTTTGGGTTTTTGGAGTGGAATGACTATAGTTTACTTGGTTCATATATAGTTTGGACAAAGGAGACTTTGCTGAAATTTTTTCGGAGAGATAGAAATTGAGCATATAAGTGCATAGAGACGTAGGGAAGTGCTTATAAAAAGAGGGAAATCATTGAGATTACTTGTGAAGATTGACTTTTTGGTGCATATATCTAAAAATACAGCCAAAATGCTGCCGAAAGTTTTCTAGGCCTCGTCATAAAATTTCCATGGCATAGAAAAGTGCTTCAGTTGCAAGGATGGATGATAATAGTGCGCAAATAGTTGGTAATAAGCTGAATAAAGACAATTATCACATATGGTCATAAAGGATGGAAAATTTCTTGATGGGAAAAGGTCTATGGGGACTAGTGAATGGAGAGGACGAGTGTCCTGACTTGCCAGAGAATCCGAATGCAGAAGAGCAAAAAGAATATAAAACGTGGATAGAAAAATCTAGAAAGGTTCTCAATTGGATTTCGATATGTATATCAGAGAGCCTGACTCCATATATTATGAAAGCTAGCACAACGAAGTAAGCATGGGATATAATCCATAAGATATATGGTAGGTCGACGGAAGCTTGAAAAATTCACTTAAAGATAAAGTTGCATAGTGTATGGCGTGGAAATAGGTCCATAAGAGATTATGTGGCTGAAATTAGGAAGATCACTGATGATTTATCTTCCATAAATGCAAAGTCGAAGATCATGATATGGTTTTAGTTATGCTGAATGGTCTAGGACCGCAGTACAAGAGCTTAGATACTTCTATTTGAGTGAGAGGCACTATGCCAGATTTTGACGAGCTAGTAGCTCTTTGCATGACAGAAGAAGTAAAACTTGGTTTGAATGCATCTGGAAGTAGTAATTCGAGAGATCATGCATTCGTTCAGAATAGAGGAAGAGGTTTTAGTCATGGACGATCATCTTCTAGAAATGCAAATACAGTGGATATATCAAGAGGTAGAGGAAGATCATACTCTAGAGGTAGAGGAAGATCACAAGCACCTGGGAATTATTATCATTGCGGAAAGTATGGCCACTTTGAGAAAGATTGTTATTATAAGAAAAAATATTCAAAGAGGAAGAGGTAGAAGCCATTATGCGGCACATGGAAATTTCTCTGCAGAAAGTTCATATAGAGACTATGGCAGAGATAATATGTTTGCGATGGAGCATGTATTGAATAGTATGTCAAAATCTGGAAACGATATGAACTGGTACATAGACTCTGGTTGCACAAACCACATGACGAGTATTGGAAATTGGTTTGAGTCAAAAGAAGCTCTGAAGACTAAGGAGTATGTAGCAACTGGTGACGATACCCTACATGTGATTAACTATGTTTGGAATGTACCACTAGTACAAAGAAATGGTGTTTGAAATACATTGAGTGATGTCTTACATGTGCCTAGCATTACAAAGAACGTAGTTTTGGTTGGTCAACTAGCAGATCAAGACATGGAAGTTACTTTCAACAAACATGGCTGTTTTATACATGATTTCAAGTATGGAAAAAGAGAAAAATTACTTGGTCATGGAAAGAAGATGGGTAGATTGTTCACATTTGATATGGGTACACCCCTTTATGAAAACATGTATGCCAAGAATAGTGAATATTCTGATATAGCTGAATTATGGCATAAACGAATTGGTCATATCAATTTGAGAAAATTGAAGTCCATGGAAAAGCAAATGTTAGTGCGTGAATTACCAAGATTTGGTCATTTATACTTTGAAAGAGTTTGTGAAGCATGCGTATTTTGAAAACATCAACGTATGAAGTTTCCAAGAAGAGAAATGCACAGGAGAAGACCACTAGAGTTAATACATAGTGATGTGGTTGGACCTGCTAGAACAAAATCAGTTGGTGGCTCACTATATTTTCTGATATTCGTTGATGATTATAGCCCATATACATGGATTTACTTCCTCAAGCATAAGAGTGAAGTCTTTGAGTGCTTTGTGAGATTCAAGAATATGCTGAAAAGCAGTTGGGAATGTATATAAAGTCTCTACGATCAGATTCAGGGGGAGAATATATCTCAAGAGAACTTGATCAGTAGCTAAGTGATCATGGAATCAGAAGGCAATTGTTCTGTAGATACACACCACAACAAAATGGGGTTGCAGAACATAAAAATCGTGTGATAGAGAAAGTTACTAGAGCCATGTTGAATGAAAAGAACATGCCAGATATGTTTTGGGCAGAAGCTTGTGATACGGCTGTCCATGTTATAAATAGAGCTCCCACAGACATGGTTCATGATCTCAGACCTTATGAGAGGCTATGGAAGCATAAGCCTAATGTTAGCTATTTACGAGTTTTTGGAAGTATTTGTTATGCGCATGTGCCTAGTCAGTTGAGACATAAGTTTGAGGCAAAATCTGAAAAGTGTATATTTGTTGGATACTCAGAAGAGAAGAAAGGATATCGATGTTATAATCCTATTACAAAAGAATGTATAGTGAGTTGAGATGTTATATTCGATGAAAAAGCATCATGGTATGCACCCAAAGACATGGCTGTGATAGAGAATGATATGGATGATTCTATGCATAATGTTCATGATGAGCCAGGAA
>CM035441.1:15124450-15144450 GCA_020310875.1 Ceratopteris richardii
ACCATCTCCACTATCCCCCTCCACCCCCTCATCTTGGCCCCACAACCCCCACACCCACCTCCACCACCACCGTCCCCCTCCATCCCCCTCATCTTGTTCCCCACAACCCCCACACCCACCCCAACCACCATCTCCACCACCCTCTCCACCCCCCTCATCTTTTCCCCGAAATCTCCACAGCCACCCCCACCAGCATCTCCACCACCCCCTCCAATCCGTACAATGAATACAACTAGATGTAGACTGGTACTGATCAGTACAAAGTGTGAAGACTTGCTCCAAGGGGAAGAGCATGAAAATACCACTAACACCAAAAATACCACTGACTCACAATGAATGACAAAAACCAAGCCACTTCCTTCACACTATAGTGCTATTAGCCCTCCACTCGGAAGCCCACGCTCTGTATCCTCACCACAGAGTGACTTCCTACAGTAGGCTTGTAGCCACAGAGTGCAAAGAGAGGACCCCTGTGCGTACCTATGTATATGTGTATCCCAAATGAACACAAGTCCATTGCTTTTATAGGCTCCAATAGGCCAAGAGAGCCTTGCCGATTCCTCATGTCCACTAATCATGCGCCAATTGATTGCCCAAAATTGGAGGGGTAGATCAAATATGCCTAGATTTGAATTGGATCCTCAAAAATAGGCAGCAGTCATGAATGGTTGGCGGCAACAAACATTTCTCCACTTTCACTTTTACCACTTACACTTTTACTATCACTTTTGCATGCAAGATGAGATCCTCCTTTTGTGCTGCCCGTGATATTCGAATGACCCTCCGGAGCACATCCTTCACGCAATCCTTGTAGTAGCTTTTGACCCTGACATACTGAGTGATGGTATGCAGTGTGGGAGGTGAGGGTGGAGTGGTGGGAAGTTGTGGGTGGTGTGGGTAGAGTGGTGAGAGGTTGTGGGGGGTGTAGGAGGTGTGGGTGGAGGGGGTTGCGGTGTTGGTGGGGGCCGCAGGGGTGGAGGGGAAGGAGAGGAGGGGAGGGTGGGGTTGGAGGGGGTTGCGGTGATGGTGGGGGCCGGGGGGTGGTGGGGGAAAAGAGGAGGGGAGGGTGGGATTGCAGGGGGTTGCGGTGATGGTGGGGGCTGTGGGGGTGGAGGGGGAAGAGAGGAGGGGAGGGTGGGGTTGGAGTGGGTTGCGGTGATGGTGGGGGCCGTGGGGGTGGTGGGGGGAAAGAGGAGGGGAGGGTGGGATTGGAGGGGGTTGCGGTGATGGTGGGGGCCATGGGGGTGGTGGGGGAAAAGAGGAGGGGAGGGTGGGGTTGGAGGGGGTTTTGGTGATGGTGGGGGCCAGGGGGGTGGTGGGGGAAAAGAGGAGGGGAGGGTGGGGTTGGAAGGGGGTTGCAGTGATGGTGGGGGCCGCGGGGGTGGTGGGGGAAAAGAGGAGGGGACCGTGGGGTTGGAGGGGGTTGCGGTGATGGTGGGGGCCGGGACGTGGTGGGGGAAAAGAGGATAGAGGGACTGGCGGAGGCGGCGGTTGTGGAGAGAGAGAGAGAGAGAGAGAGAGAGAGAGAGAGAGAGAGAGAGAGAGAGAGAGAGAGAGAGAGAGTGAGAGAGAGAGAGAGAGAGTGAGAGAGAGAGAGAGAGAGAGAGAGAGAGAGAGAGATTACGTGGTGCAATACAAGGTGTTCCAAGAGCTCTCATATGAGTGGTAGAGGGTATCTATTCTTTATAGTGACTTTATTCAATTCATGGTAGTCTACACACATCCTCAAAGTCCCATCGTTCTTCTCTACAAATAAAATAGGGGCTCTTGCTAGAAACTTTGAGTGTTTGATAAATCCCTTTGCTAGGTTCTCATCAATGTTCTTGCCTAGTTCTAAAAGTTTGTCTAGGGATAGTCTATACATTGGTCCAAAGGGTGGTTGTGCTCCCTCTTGAAGATCTATGGGACAATCATAAGGTCTATGGTCTAGGAGGATATCTGCATTCTTCTTCTCAAAAACATCTTCAAAGCCTTTATACTAGTTGGCTACCTACATTGTATCCTCTTTCTTGGATTCTTGAGATCATACGGCATAGATCATATATGTCGGTTCCTTCCTTACTACATGTATGAAGGCCTTGGCTCCGACATATGTTGGGTTCCTATGGATATCTCCGGGGGTGATTTTATTCTTTTCTCAATCGATGTCTGGATTCTGTTTCTTTAACCAGGGCATTCCAATGATAACTAGATGTACTGGGCTAGATATAACGTTGAAACATATCTAGGATTCATGGTCAACAAGATGTACTCTTAATGGTCTAGTTTCCATGGTTACATTCCCAGATTCCAGAGTCTGTCCATCTACTACTTTAGCTACTACTGGTTTGTTCTTTCGAAGTATAGGAATTCCATGTTTCTTAATGAATCCTGTTAAACGTGCTTTTGCCGTCAGAATGCGTTTAAGCTCTTCCGCGTTCTTGGGAGTGGAAGGGGTCTGAATAATCAGAGGCCCTATACTTGATTTTCCCAAATCAACTCACTCACATGACCTTTCGTTCAAAACAACTCTGCTAATCCACTTTCTAATAAACTCTGGCTCGTTCCTTTACAGAATTACTATTCGTATTCCAATCAATACATCTCAGTACACGACGCCAGGATAAACATTACCACAACACAGACTTACAATAAACAGCTTACAAATCAGCGATTCAATACTTCACTCAATGTAAACATTATTGTAACCCAATCTTTACCGTACAGGTGCAGATAATCAAACAAAACAGAAAGACATAGTAGTACGCAGAACTCTCAAAAACACACTACGGAAACTCCACAGAATGTCTCGCATAGTCAGAGAGTCTGGTGACTCTTCTGGTCATCACCGAAAGTGTCTCCTCATTAATTTATAAATGGTTACATCTCTTCGCAGTGACTTCTCAGTTCGTGCGGAATATGAAAAGGAAAAAGAATTTACAATTGCCAATCCGGCGGCTTACACTGGCATGCACGGTGGAGTTGAACCCGCAGGTATACAAAATTCTATGGTTCATCTATTATACCCTGTAGATACATTGTTCTAGCTAACTTAAAAGTTCTGGCAATTTTCTTTTTTAATGAATCTAACATCTGTTTCAGGATTTCGGGTTCTACTAGTTGAGCATCAGTTCTTAGTGAACTGGTTGCAATTATCTGGCTCATCAAAATTTCTGGCTGTGTTTGCAGAAAGGCTTCCTGTAAGTAAAAATCATTTGATAAAGCTTCATCTCGGTCCACTTTCATGTCTGCAATCTGTTTATCAACTCTAGATAGTCTTTCTGCTTGAGCACCCAGTTGGTTCTCTCTTCTTTCCAACTCTTGATTCTGAAATTGTACAGTCCGGTAGTAAGCATCTCTTTCTCGTCTTATGCCTAGTATCTCCCTCTGTAGTTGAGCGACCAGCATCATCTGGATTTTAAGAGCAGCATTTGATTCATATAGGTTTGCAATTGCAAATTCTAGCTCCGTATTGGTTTGCTTAGTAATACCGTCATTTCCTGTCCTTTCTTAATTGCTTCATCCAAATGTGCTCTAGTTTCTTCTAACAAATTTCCTAGTGCTATGCGGGCATCCTCTTTATCTTTAACTAGCTGTCGTAACTGAAGAATTTTGGCATCAGCAACGCATAATAAATCATCTTTCTCTTTGACTTCAGCCAATGCAGCATTTCGTTGGTTGATTACTGTTTCCTGTTCGTCCAGTCTGGCTTGGAGCTGTTGAATCTGGAAGTGCAGATTATGATTTTCTCCCTTCACCGCATCTACCTCTTCCTATAACGGAGTAATATCGGCCTCAAGGGTATCAACCTTATGCTGCAAGTCCTAACGAATATTCTCTGTAATCAATTTGAGTTGCACTGGAAGTTGTTGGGAAAATTGGATTAGCATAAGGCCCATTGATTCTAATTCCGTAAACATGGGGATTGGATGAATGTGCTGGGATGAAGAGGCGGATAAAAGGTAATGCGAGGATGGGGGAGAGTAATTCGGTGAAGAGGATGAAGCCGTAGGCTCTTCAGTTGGCTTCACGGGTATAATGGGTTTGACGGGAGGAATGGGTGGAGAAGTGGGTTGTAGATTATAGGTTGATTTGGTGAGTTGTTGCGGAGTCACTTCAGGTTGAGCAACTGCAGACTCTATTGCCGTAACCAATTCCTGAAAAAATTCTATAATAATTACCTACGTATATTCTTGCACCTCTTGTTTGGACTACTGCTGAGATTCGTCCTTAGAAGATGTGTCTTTAGAATCAGCAGAAACACTTTGATCGTGTTGCTGGTTTGGAGATGATTGAGCTGATGAATCATGGTGCATTGATGTAGCTGTGTCATGGAAAGTCTCTTCTTCATGTCCTTCTTTTTCATTGTTGTCTGCTTTATTTCCATCAGTAGATCCCTGCACTTGACTATCAGACGAACTTATTCTAATGCGTTTTTGGCAGAGGAGCTGGAAGATTTCTTAGTCATCTTCTTCGTCGTCTTCCAGTATCTGAGCAGATTCCTCATGATATAAAATTGGACCTCGTGGAGGCGGTTGTGCTGCTTGGATGGTCAAAAACTGAAAACTAAGTATGTGCAGAAAACGTGATCGCGGCAAATCTCCTTTGTTAACCTGTTTAATAACCGAAACACATTCATCTCGAATGCGCCGGAAAAAATAGGAAGCAAAATTGATAGGCTCTCGAGCAGCCATATCAATTACCGAGTAGAATGGGCGAGATATCCCATAGGTTCGTTTTTGTAAGATCAGGATGGCTACTAGAAACTGTAAGGCTGTTCTTTCAGGTTCAGGGCCACAGAGTATGGCATACTCATTTGAAGAGTGCCTGGGAAACAACTAATTCATCGTAGTAATTGGAAGATTGGGTCCATTCTCTCGTCCTTGCGGAGAGAGTCGGAAAGCATCAGCAAATGACTGTAGAGTGACTACAGTATAAGATGGTAAAGAGGTAATTGGCCAACTCTGCTCCGTAGCAGGTGTGGCAACGATGGCGGCAATAATCTGGGCGTAAAATGGGTGACATTCCACTCAATGCCAAGGCAATTCAACGAAATTAGACAACCTACAGACACGCAGGAATTCACTCACGTCTCGAGGAATTCCATCACAAAAGGTAGCAAAGTTTGCTAGAGCTTCCATGATCGCACTCGAGAAGCAGGAATACACAGGACTTACAGAAAGCACAAATCAAACAAAACACACAGACACAATAGTTACTAACAGCGGAAAGCAAAAGATTAAGTAGATACTTGGTAACGAGAGGGGATTAAAAATGCCAATCATCGTTCGATGTTGAGATGAATGATCACCTTCATAACTACGGTGTGCATGCATAAGCAAAATCAATAACAAAAGGCGGCTATTATTCATGGCAATGTAGCAAAACAGGGAGTTTATGGTATCTTAAGCAATTAACATGCAAAACTAAAAAAGAAAAGAAAAGAAAAGAGAAAAAATACACGGGCAACCGCAGAACACTTCAGTGTGAATCAAGCACTTGATGATACGGTCGCAACTTTGAACCATTTATCACTTTTGGAAGAGGAATTCCGATCAAAGTAGTCAACCGAAAAGTGGCTGGGCCCACTTGTTCAGTAATCCGGTAAGGACCAAACCATCATAATTTGAATTTTCCAGCAGAACGGTTTGATTTTGCATTATAAAACAACACAAGTTGTCCTACTATAAAAACTGGAGTTTTAAGATACCGATCATGTGTACGAGCTTGCCGCAAGTGCGCTTCTTGAAGAGTGAGAAAACTTTCCCAGCGATGCTCATCTAAGTCTCTGAGTGTGTCCAACCAAAATGGCAAAGAATCTTCGGGTATCAACTTCTGAGTTATGGCGATGCGTAAACTAGGCACTACAACTTCCATTGGAGCGATTGCTGCCAATCCATAAGCAAGCTTGAAAGGAGTTAGTCCGGTGGCAACTTTGTAAGTAGTCCGGTATGCCCATAATATTGCAGGTAGTAATTGATCCCATCTTTCTGGTGATCCCACAATCAATTTTCGAAGCATAGTCAACAACGTTTTGTTTGTACTTTCAGCTAAGCCATTAGCACGAGGATAATACGGTGTACTGAATTTATGCAGAATCTGAAAAGTGTGTGTTAACACTCGTATTAAATTGTTGACAAAGTGGGTCCCTTGATCTGTGACAAGTTCCAAAGGTAATCCATAACGTGGGAATACGTCCTTCATTAGACATTTTTCTACCGAAACAGCTATGGCGGACCGTAAAGCCCAAGCTTGTGCCCATGTGGTAGCATAATCTGTGCATGTCAGAATATATCTGTTGTTGCTAAGGATTGTTGGAGGTGTTATTGGTCCAATAAAGTCAAGACCCCATTTCTGAAAAGGTTCTAAAGGTAAGACGGGCTGGAGAGGAAAGAAATGGCATTTTAAAGGCTGTCCAGATTGCTGACAATTGTCACATTGCTGCACAAATTGAGATACATCTCTGTACATAGTAGGCCACCACAGCCCACTTTGCAGAATTTTTCCGTGCATTAAATCTGCTGCAAAATGTCCACCGGAGGGTATTGAATGTGCCAGAGCAATTACTGAGTTTACTTCATGTGGAGGAATACAACGAAGTAAAACCCCAGTGTGATCCATATAATAGAACTCTCCAGCAACCAACCAGAATCTGCGACTGTAAATTGCAATTTTCTAGCGCATTGTAGGAGAAGTTTGAGAAGGAAGACATCCATCAGTAGTAAAGGTAATAACTGATCATAGTAAGTAGGTGTCACAAGAGGTTATGCAGATTCATCACTAGTTGCTTTAGTAACATAAATTGCTGGTGTGGTGTCATCAACACCGACCGAAGCTTCATTGGAATCTAACCGAGAGAGAAAATCTGCTAATGCATGTGCAGTGCCGGGTCGATGAATTACTTCATAATCAAATTCTTGTAACAATAAAACCGAATAACCCAAGCGGACAGCTAAATGCTGCTGCCAAGCCTGATACACTAGCGCAGCATGATCTACATCAAAGATGAATTTTCGGCCTAGCAAATAATGCCGGATTTTCTTTACAGAATACACCAAACCAAGACATTCTCTTTCAGTTACTGAATAATTCTTTTCAGCAGGAGCAAGCCTTCGACTTGCATAATAGACAGGCTAGAACCACTTATCAATTTGTTGCGTTAAAACACTCCCAATGGCTATATCTGATGCGTCTACAAAAACATGAAATGGGCATTCCCAATCAGGAGGTTGGAGAATCGGAACCTACGTTAATAAAACTTTTAGACGATCAAATGCACTTTGATATTCTGGGGTCCAATCAAATTGTCGAGGAGTACTAGTTATTAGACGATTTAGGGGTATTTCCAAATGGGCAAGCCACCGTAAATGTCGACCATGCCACCTGACTTGACCCATGAATCACATGACTTCTTTCCGTGTAGTAGGTACATGTGCTTCTAACACGGCTGCAGTTTTGTCTGGATCCACTTGTATGCCCTGTGCAGATACAATGTGGCCAAGGAGTTTACCACAAGAAACCGCAAAGACAGATTTGGTTGGATTTAAACAAAGTCGGTATTCTCGACATTTTTCAAAGCAACACCGTAAATGATACACGTGTGCTACCATCTTACTGAATAAAGAGAAATCATCTAGATATACTTGCATAAAAGAAGTAAGATAGGGTGAGAAGATTTCCTGCATACATCGCTGAAAAGTACTAGGAGCATTCCTCAATCCAAACCACATGACTGTCCAAGCAAAAACACCCAAATTTGTAATAAATGTTGTTTTCGGTATATCTTGCTCAACCATTCAAACCTGGTTATAACCACTGTAGCCATCAAGAAATGAATACATTTCATGCCCAGCCACTCTATCCAGCATTGTATCGAGAAATGGAAGAGGAAATGGATCAAGTACGTTGGCTGCATTCAATTTTCGGTAATCGACACATATTCGGAGCTGCTTGTTTTTCTTTGGTACGATTACAATCAGGGAGATCTATTCAGCGTGCTCAATGGGTACAATGAATCCTACCTTTAATAGGCGATCAAGTTCTGCTTTGACCTGTGCTGCATAGTTAGGGTTCATACGGTAGCTTGGTTGTTTAATCAGCTTGGCTTCTGGTTTGAGCACGACCCGACACTGATAGATTTGAGGATCTAAACCTTTCACATCACGATAGTCCCATGCAAAAACATCACAGAACTCACGAATAAGCTGTATCAAATCTACTTGAAATGCTTTAGACAATCTTTCCTTTATCTTGACACGTCATGGATTTACTTCATCTTCCAAATTATAGGTGATTAACTGATCTTCGGGAACATAGAATTGACGAGGTTTGCCTGGATCGCCAACTGACTGTAAAAGATGTTGTAGAGCAGCTTCTTCCATAACAACAGTATCTTTGGTCTTTACTTCTTCGGTCACAGGCACCACCGTATAGGCTGCTAGACTCCAATTATCTACAATAGATTGCAGATGTACAATGCCTAAGGAAATCAGATCTTCATTGTTCTTTAAAAACGCTTCTTCTTCATTGTCAGATAAACCATCCAACATGTGGACTGTCTCTGCTACATATGGCGTGGTATGGAGTTCACAAGGCTGAATGGCATCCAATTTGACAATATATTTATGATTATTATCTTTAAATATTAGTTCTTGCGCTGACCAATCCTGGATAATCTTAGCCTGTTTTAACCAGGGTCGTCCGAAAAGAAGATTATAACCAAGACTAGAATCTGGTAGTTCTAAGACTACAAAACTCATCTTAAACGTTGTTCCCTGCAAAGTTATTGGAATATTTCTTACAAGTCCTACCGGGTGAACTTAGGATTGATCGACCATTCTTACGAAAAATTAAACAGGCTCGATTTTCATCCATCCCAACTTCTTACAAAGTGATGCAGTGGGAATGTTTACACTAGACCCACCATCAATTAGTACTTGAGTAATTTTGTGATTTTTGTACCATACTGTAATCAAAGGGACTGAATGATCCACCGTAGAATCAGCTTCCTGTTGTACCGTTGCTGTCACTGGAATGCACGAAGATCCAGGACTGAGCTGTTGTTGGATTTGCTGCCGAACTCCCGGTACTAGTGCAAGTAATTGTGCAAGAGGGAGAGTAATGCTGGCCTTAGAAAAAATTTCCCATGCCTGATCTGCTTCAATTGTACTTTTCACCGGTTCTAAAGATAATGCGCCTATTAGAGAGGTAGAATCTTGTTCCTGCGATCCTTCCTTTGGTAGCGGAACTTGGGTTATCGGAATGGGATCTGGAAACACAGTAGGTTCGTTGGTAGTCCATTGACTAGCTTTGTCATACATTCTCTGTTCTTCATGGATGCCAGGTTTAAACACTTGTGCTACTGGTTGTAATTGTTTACCAGATCTTGTTTGAATCACAGCGGCCTGAGTTTGGACTGGTGAAATAAAGGCCATATTGGTCATTGGGTTCAGACGCTCCTTCTTCCTCTCATCATATTCGGCTGCATCTTTACAGAATCTGCGTATCTGGCCTAACTCACCGCTAAAATGAGAGCGAGGGGGTGGCAAAGAATTACCTTCCTGTGATGTTCCTGTCTGCCAGCGATTAGTATTGTAATTTGTATTCCGTTGTCCTTGATAATTTCTGTATCCTTGTTGCTGATTATTTCTCAGTTGAGGTGGGATATAAAGAGTGGCTGGCTGCCCCGGTTCTTGTATGATAGCATTTACAGTTGCTGGTCCCCGCACTTTGGCGTTATAAACACAGTTTTTGGTGGAATGTTTGGTTGTATTACAGATAGCGCAATACATCTAATTAAGGGCACATGTGGCACTGGTGTGCCCTAGATTTTTGCATTTAGTACAGTACATTTGTCTAGCGGGATCCTCTGCGATATTTTTACTGGCTTTCAACCACTCCGGGTCTTCGGTAAAGCCTCCAACCTTATGCTCGAGCTGCAAAGCCATTGCAATAACCGCATCTAATGTCATAGCTCCCACACAATGTATGATCATAATCTGTTTGAGCTACGGAGTTAACCCACTAATAAACCACTGAGTGATGACATCATCTGATAAATTAGCATGTGCCGGAGGTAGTTGTCTCAAATGAGTTCTGAATAGGGTGGCATATTCCTGCACTTTTTGATTTAGCCTTTGTCTATTGTTCTGTAGGTAATCAAAAATTTCGGCAAGATTCTTCTTTAGACGAAATCTCTGTAAAAACGCATCCCTTACCGCTTCATAGGTGCCGAAATGTTTGATATCATATTTTGTAAGCCACCTTGCTGCTTCATTAACTAAGGTTGACTGGAATACTATGGCCTTGTATGCCGGATCAGGTGGATGATTAAGTACTGCATAACGTATTTCAAAGGTGCGTACATGAGCATCAGGATCATCACCTAGAAATCCACCGAATTTTGTATAAGTTACTCCCGTTGGAACTGGTCGACGTGGAAGTAGCTCTTGTTGTTGTTGTTGTTGTTGTTGTTGTTGTTGTTGTTGTTGCCCACTCATGATGCTAGTGGCCGTACTAATACTATTTCCTGAGTTCTGAGGATGTGGTTCGGGTTCTTCAGAGTCTGTATGATTAGACTGTTCTCCTTCCCATTTCAAAAATAGCGCTCAACCTCTTATGAATTTCTAATTCGAATAGCCTATCCTCTTCTGTGGTATCAAACGTAGGAAAACTTTCCCCGAATAGTGGTGTCCGGAATGAAGATTCACCGGGAAGTATAACGCTGTCACCGGAAAATTGTAAATTTTCTGCAACCACGACCGAACTGCCACCGGAATTAGTGGAACTTTCCTCAATCCAGGGTATTCTTTCACCGGAGGTACTGTATCTTCTGTAGACTGCATCAAGATTTCACCGGAATTGTAGTATATTCCACCGGAACGCTACCGGAATCACTACTAATGTGCTTCGATTCTTCGACAACCAGACCTAACCGATCTGTGGTTCTTCCTCTTGGGGGTGTCCTTCGCAAATTTGGTACCGCCCAAGGCTCTCTGTACTTCGGATACCACTCGTCGGACCGAGTAACCGACATATATCATATTTTTCAACTCTTGTGTACTACTTCTACCTTACTGTTGATTCACAATCAATGGTTACCTTCCCACAATCACTTTGCAACACTTTTTTGCCACATTCCCACAACTAATTTGCAACATTCTAGTGCCACTTTCCCACAGACGGTGCCAGTGTTAAATGCGCTTTTGCCGTCAGAACGCGTTTAAGCTCTTACGGGTTCTTGGGAGTGGAAGGGTCTTAATAATCAGAGGCCCTATACTTGATTTTTCCCAATCAACTCACTCACATGACCTTTCGTTTAAAACAACTCTACTAATCCACTTTCTAATAAATTTTGGCTCGTTCCTTGACATAATTACTATTCGCATTCCAATCAATACATCTCAGTACAGGACGCCAGGATAAACATTACCACAACACAGACTTACAGTAAACAACTTACAAATCAATGATTCTATAATTCACTTAATGTAAATATTATTTTAACTCAATCTTTACCGTACAGGTGCAGATAATTAAACAAAACAGAAAGACACAACAGTACGCAGAATTCTCAAAAACACACTACAAAAACTCCACAGAATGTCTCACATAGACAGACAGTCTGGGAACTCTTCTGGTCATCACCGAAAGTGTCCCTTCATTAATTTATAAATGGTTACATCTCTTTGAAGCGACTTCTCAGTTCGTGCGGAATATGAGAAGGAAAAAGAATTTACAATTGCCAATCCGGCGGCTTACAATCCTTCATCGATGAAACATGAGGAGGCTCTTGAATCTACTAGGGCTCTAAGGGAAAGGGTCTTCTTCGGCATGATTAGCTTGATAGGTGCAAGACATGTTTCTATGGGTGAAGCTGGAATTATGAGACCCTTTCTTATATCATGGTCTGGTTGTAAGCTCTCTTTTACAAGTGGACTTCCTCGTTTCCTACTCTATGAGGGTGGCTGCGACTCTAGGGTTTGTTCTTTGTTGAGACAATTGACTGCAATGTGTCCGTGGTTTCCACAATAGAGGCATAAATTGTTATCTCTCCATCTTTGTTTCTCTTATGGTGTTAGGGGTTGGAACCTAGTTACATCTATTTGCATAGGTTCGGGCATAGAATCATCTTTAAGAGTGCACTCGAAAGGTTTCCATTGGTGAGGTCTTCCTTCCACTTGTTTTTCTTGTTTCGTTTCAAAAATTTGGTTATCACATTGAATAGCTTGCATTATGTATTTATTCAATTTCTTAACCTCGGGCATCGTAATCAAAAGGTCCTTCACATCATCCATTAAACCCCATCTAAATTGGCTTATGAAATAATATTCATACCATGTGAGATCGCTTATCAACTACCTCAATTATGATGCATAGGTAGAGGTAGGGTGGTTACCTTGATGTAGCTTCCGAATTTTTGTTTCTTCCATTTGAATTGTGTCTCCATCTCCAAATGTGATGGTGAGTTCTCGAAGAAACCCCTCATAGTCTTGAAGTACTACCATGTTCGTCTCTAAGATTGGGGAAAACCATGATAATGCTTGTCCACAAAGCAAGGCTCCAATAAATCCGACCTTGGATGCCTCCCCAAGGTATCTAACATGTTACATATGGATGGATAATTTAACTTGCTCCATAAATCCCTAAAACTTCATGCGATCCCCATCAAACTTTTCTGACATGCAAATCTTGGGTTCCCTCATGAAGGATGTACTAGGTCCTTGATTTACTTGCATACTCTCTTGATTTTTCTGAAGACTCCTGATTCATTCTTGTAATTCTTGAACCAATGCACCTACATGCACTAGATGGCCCATCTCGACTTGTGTTTGTGGATGAGTTCCCTCTTCGACTTGTTGTTGGAGACTCTGAAGTGATGCTACAATCTGTTCATAAGCATTCTCCATGATGTTTGGTCTTGGATAGAAGCTAGTCTTGCCAAAATGTCACGGGTGCAATAGATTCTACTCTCTCACTACACTAAACAAGATTTTGGAAGTACACTTTTGATTACAAAAGCACCAATGTAGGGAAATGATACAAGAATACACAACTAATACAATATTTCCCACAAAACGGGATCGATAGGTATGGGAAACCAGACTAGAGATGACATAGGAAATCCCACAACCTGAGATCATAAGTATGGAGCAAGATATGTGGATTACAAGAACTCCCTTCTAAGAGATGAATTAGATAAAAGAAGTAACTCAACAAGATCTTGTACTACGAGATTACAAGAGGACAAGACAGGATATCTGTAGAGGAGGTACTGGGGTATCAACTTTTATAGAAAACAGACACTTCCCGTACGTTGCCTACTCAAGAGGGGTTCTCTTTAGGGAAGTATACCCTTTAACATTTCTGTGAGCAGGCAGATACAAAGTTTACACAGAGTGATAAATTCTTCAGGAAATATAGACAACCAATGACCAAGGGAGATCGTACACTGCTTGATTCAAATCAGATGATTACAAGATTGGGCAGAGTAGTGCTTAAAAGTGCAAGCTTAGGGCTCACAAGCCCCCTTAGAGGTATTAACTTCAATACAACAGATCAGCATAAGGGTAATATGCGGGCTAACTCAGAACAATACAAATGGTAAGATCTTCTCAAGAGAATAGAACACAATCAATCACACTGTCCCACGGAAAAAAGAAGAAGAAACCAAGCTACTCTTTTACACTATGGTGCTCATAGCCCTTCACTGAGAAGCCTCCCCTCTGTATACACAACAGAGTAGCTCCCACAGTAGACTTGAAACCACCAAATGCAACAGAGGTCTTCTGTACGTATGCACGAGCCACTGTATCCCTAAAACTTGTACATGTACTCCAGTGTGTTGTAGTCGTAACTCCAATGAGCACAAATCCTTTGATTTTATAGGCCCCAAAAGGCCAAGAGAGCCTTGCCAAATCTTCACGTCCACTGATCATGCGCCGGTTGAGTGCCCAAAATTGGAGGGTAGGTCAAATATTCCCTTGATTTGAATTGGATCCCCAAAGATAGGTAGTCGCCGTGAATGGTTGGCATGGTTGGCAGCCACTTTTACTCTTGACAATACACTTTTTATCTTTTCACTTGCCATCTGAGATTCTCACTTTTACTGATTTAATCCCTGCATTTGACTAAAGCTGATTGGTCTAACTCCTTATCCCTTGACCAAGTGCATTGAAACTATATAACATCACTGTTACATGACGTGCAACTATTCCTCATTCCATATCTTCATCACGGCATTGCCCACCCTTGACCTTAGATTTGCATTGTTCTGCTGACTCCGATTGTGAGTGACTGTGCGTGTGTGTGTGTGGGTGCACGTGTGTGAAAGAGGGTAGGTGTGTGTGCATACGTGTAATTGTGTGTATATGTGCATGTGTAATTATGCATGTGAGTGCGTGCATGAATGTATGTGTGTGAGTGTGAAATTGTGTGTGTATGCATGTGTGGGTGAGAAATTGTGTGTGTATGCATGTGTGGGTGTGTGCGTGTGTTTGTGTGGGTGGGTCAATGAGCGGATAGAGAAAAAAAAGGGGGGAGAGGCTCGCGGGTGGCGGAGTGAAGGAGGATTGGGCGGGCGGAGGAGGCTTGGGCGGGTGGAGGAGGCTTGGGCGGGTGGAGGAGGATTGGGTGGAGAGGAGAGAGAGAAGGGGCGGGTGGAGGAGGCTTGGGCGGGTGGAGGAGGATTGGGTGGAGAGGAGAGAGAGATGGGCGGGTGGAGGAGGCTTGGGTGGGTGGAGGAGGTTTGGGCGGGCGGAGGAGGTTTGGGCGGGTGGAGGAGGATTGGGTGGAGAGGAGAGAGAGATGGGCGGGTGGAGGAGGCTTGGGCGGGTGGAGGAGGTTTGGGCGGGCGGAGGAGGTTTGGGCGGGTGGAGGAGGATTGGGTGGAGAGGAGAGAGAGAAGGGGCGGGTGGAGGAGGATTGGGTGGAGAGGAGAGAGAGATGGGCGGGCGGAGGAGGTTTGGGCGGGTGGAGGAGGATTGGGTGGAGAGGAGAGAGAGAAGGGGCGGGTGGAGGAGGATTGGGTGGAGAGGAGAGAGAGATGGGCGGGTGGAGGAGGCTTGGGCGGGTGGAGGAGGTTTGGGCGGGCGGAGGAGGTTTGGGCGGGTGGAGGAGGATTGGGTGGAGAGGAGAGAGAGATGGGCGGGTGGAGGAGGCTTGGCGGGTGGAGGAGGTTTGGGCGGGCGGAGGAGGTTTGGGCGGGTGGAGGAGGATTGGGTGGAGAGGAGAGAGAGATGGGCGGGTGGAGGAGGCTTGGGCGGGTGGAGGAGGTTTGGGCGGGCGGAGGAGGTTTGGGCGGGTGGAGGAGGATTGGGTGGAGAGGAGAGAGAGAAGGGGCGGGTGGAGGAGGATTGGGTGGAGAGGAGAGAGAGATGGGCGGGTGGAGGAGGCTTGGGCGGGTGGAGGAGGTTTGGGCGGGCGGAGGAGGTTTGGGCGGGTGGAGGAGGATTGGGTGGAGAGGAGAGAGAGATGGGCGGGTGGAGGAGGCTTGGGCGGGTGGAGGAGGCTTGGGTGGAGAGGAGAGAGAGAAGGGCGGGTGGAGGAGGCTTGGGCGGGTGGAGGAGGTTTGGGCGGGCGGAGGAGGTTTGGGCAGGTGGAGGAGGATTGGGTGGAGAGGAGAGAGAGAAGGGGCGGGTGGAGGAGGATTGGGTGGAGAGGAGAGAGAGATGGGCGGGTGGAGGAGGCTTGGGCGGGTGGAGGAGGTTTGGGCGGGTGGAGGAGGTTTGGGCGGGTGGAGGAGGATTGGGTGGAGAGGAGAGAGAGAAGGGGCAGGTAAGAGAGAGAGGGGAATAGAGAGAAGGAGAAAGGGAGAGAGGGGGAGAGAGAAAGAAGGGATGGAGAAGAGAGAGAGAGGGAAATAGAGAGAGAAAGAGAAAGGGAGAGAGGGGGAGAGAGGAAGAAGGGACGGGGAAGAGAGAGAGAGGGGAATAGAGAGAGAAAGAGAAAGGGAGAGAGGGGGAGAGAGAAAGAAGGGACGGGGAAGAGAGAGAGATGGGAATAGAGAGAGAGAGAGAGAGAAGAAAGAGAGAGGGAAGAGATAGAGAGGGAGGGAGAGAGACCAAGAGAGGGAGAGAGAGAGAGGGGTCATCCGCGGGAAAAGAGAGAGAAACATAGGGGAAGAAAGAGAGAAAAAGGATAAAGAGATAGGTATCAAACAACGGAGGAAGCCAAGAAAAGACTACAGCAACGACTGCTCAGAACTTCACATACTACTCAGAACTTCAAATATATCCGTGTGAGAACACTTGAACACTTCCTGAAACTTTATCCCAAGTCATCTGCGAGTTTCCGACCTCTACAATATCCAAGAACTAGACTAGACAAGACTGGAACAAGGAACAAGACACAAACTGGAACTGGAACTTCGAGAGTACTTACTTGGCGGTCACGAATCCTTGAGCTCCCAAGACTGGTATTGACAAGACCGAGAATGATTTTGGCCAACCCCTCCTTATATAGGTTTTCCAAGGGCGGTTACGAATTGATGATGTCATCAATTGAAAGCATGGTCTCCAGATGTCAGAATCAAGCAAGAAGACAGTTGATCTTAGGGTTTTGACATGTTCTGGACGCAATGGAAGCATTGGTTTATCCTAATTATAAACCAATCATGAGATATAGGATTCATACGGAATCTAAGATTCAGAGTGGTTCTCTTTGTCCATGACATAGGTACTTGGAGGGGTGATTTTTTTTTCTTTATGGACCTTAGTCCTCTTGGGCTCAGAAATAATCTCTTCTATTCTGAGAAAGGGACAGTCCCTAATCTAATGACCTGGTCTAAAACATTGAAAACAAGCATTTGGAAGATTTTGATAATGAAGTTTTTGCTCATGAAGATAAACATCTTCAAAATCTTGTATTTTTAATGATGTTTTGACTCATTTACTTATATCAATTTCCACTAGAAATGGTGGTCCCATTTAGAGTTGAAATTTCGCTTAGCTTTTTGACCGAGAACCTTGCCAAGAAGGGAACAAAAGCTATCTATCCATGGGTAGGATGCCATTAACAAATTGGGGAATTCGACCCAAACGGGGACCCTTGTAGGTTTGGTTCCCCTCGGGTTAAATCTAGAGTATCACCTGAAGAACAAAATAGGTTAGATTGTATTAACCGTTGCCCCTCAATGATAACCCTTAGTGCACTATTTGAATCCTCCAAAAACAAGAAATAAACATTAGGTAGGTATTGGATTTTTTTAACAAACAAGCCCCTACTTTCCGAATTATGTCTAATCCACTGTTTAAGGACATCTTGTGGAGGACGTGGCCCGTGACACAGAGCAGTGATGACTCTATCGATAAGTTGATTTTTCGAGTCATCAAACGTAGAATTTTCAATAACTACTGTGGACTCGTCAATTACATTAGTTTGTATGCTTAACACTATTGATAAAACATTGAAGGGTGAACGGGACTATGGATTTACCTTTATTGGCTACATAATCAAAACCGAATTTTGAAAAATTACCAAAAACTAGTTACTTGTGCTCAATGGTCACAAGCTCAGCAAAAGACTTCCGTGGTGACCCTTCAACAAATTGCGAACCAAATAGGATAGCAGCAGGAGGAGCACTTACCTCGTTTCTCATTTCATAGAGTGAGTTACCACTAGAGCCTAGGATAGTTGGAGTTGCAGAACTGCTTTTCGGCAGACCGAGGGGAGTGCACTAGACTTGAGACAACCAGAAGACATAGTTCATGCCTTGGCCATCCACAAGGGCTTCAGAAGACTCAGTGACATATGTACCCATTGCCCCCCCCCCCCCCCCCCCCCCCAATAGAAGGGGAGAGCAAGGAACCTCCTTGAGCTCACAGTAGTGCGGAATGACACATACATACACAACAATGAAAGGGTTGAGGACGGTCCACGATGTGTCCATTAAGGAATGAACTTTACTCCCACTAAACTCTAGATGCACGCCACTTTGCATTACCATATTCAGAGCATTCCATTAAGATTGATGTTGGAGGATTTCTATTATCTACAAAGTGGTATTTTCTAGCCAATATAAAAAGTCAAGGTGAGGATTTTTCTCTTTATCTACATGAGATAGAAATTGCACATCCAACTTTTTACCTTCAATTATTACTTTCGTAATTCCTCATATTTCTTGGAATATGCACCTTATGCCTATTTCAAAACAAACATCTTATTGAATTCACCTGGTCTCTTAAAGGGAAGTTGAGCATGCAAATTTATGTGTCTTCATCTACGACTCATTATAAACATTTTTTCATAGTTCTAAAGAAGATCTGTAGGTCTAGGTTTATCCAAGATGTTTAGCTTCTTCAAATTGTAATAATCAAGAATGGAGGTACATGATAAGTTATTGATGAGTTTGGATAGACATTTGAAAGACATGCAATGTATTTGATGGAAGATCTCTATTCTTGCTATTATCAAATGAAATAAGCGTTACAAATTGGAGGCACTAAAACAATGGAGATGCCTTTCAAGTTATTAGGCATCTGCAGGCATCGAGTTTGATTGAAAGTATCGATAGGCTAACTTTCTAAACACTAAATGTGCAATGCAATTTTATATTGAACCAATCTTATAAATTACCTGTGGTTCTCTGTAAGTGGCTAGAGCATGATACATAGAAGGGAACTCACACAAAAACTTGGATGATATGTCCATTGCTATTGATTTGGATCAAAGCTTTGGATGGCATGAAGTCTCTATAGTAGAAACCAACTACCATTGAATAAGAAAGTGCTTTCTCTAGAGCTGTTCAACTTCAATGGTACTAAAAATATCAAATCAAGTGATCCATCATAATATATGTATATTTCACGCATGATTTCATTTTCCACTTTGAAGTTCTAGCTCCAAATGTTTTTGTCTTAATTCAAATTTCTTTCTTAGAGTCGGTTGTCTTTAGCTAGTCTATAGGTCTAATTGAGCTTCAGTTTCAAAATATATGGCACTTCAAAATCTTTTTTTCTATGAGTGGATTTTCGAAAATTGAATTCCTCTTGATATCTTCATGTTTATTATATGGATGATTTGATGCGAGAATGTAAACCTTCCCTTGGCTGCCTTGAAGCATAGGCGGCCTCATACGTATACTCACAAATACCTTTGTTCACCCAAAATGGTCATTCTCTCAAGTCTTGAGGATTGAATGCAAGATATTTATCACACAAAATGCATGCTTTTAGAACTTTATAATTCAAATAAGTTAACTCAAAATGCTTTATGATACTTTGAGAAGCAATGCCTTCAAGATAGATTATTTCTTGCCTTCATTAGGCATGCACACAAAGACACTTGTTCACTCCTGGATCAATATCTCTTAGAATGTACCGAGTTAATGATCTTTAAACCAACTTTACAAGATAGTGGTATGTTTCTTAAAAACCAAAGATTACAAGAAATGGATACAAAATGATAAGGAACCTCTTTTAACAACTCATAGCTACCTAGCTTCTACACCTAGAAATATGTGAAAGACATATGAGAATGCAAGGTCTAAAGAAACTCCACAAAGCAAATGTGAGGGTTGTTGCGAAAGGGTTCTAATAGCTTATTCAAGTCCTATGAGAGATAACGCATGTTAGATCATACAAACTGGAAATTCATTGTGTTTATATGACGTCTTGAAAAAAATTTCCCTAAGTGATAGGAGCCCTTTTCCTAATATGTAGGATTTATGACACATACGATTGATAGGTGATAAATAAATAATTTAAGGGCTTTGAAGTTTAAGTTTTCATACACGTTTTTTTATTGATTTCTTTATTCAAATTGCTCCAACTGTGATCCAATGATAGGGTCCATAAGCTCCTAAGTTTCAAGATTGAAATTCCAACATTCCCTCCCACAAGTATTCATCCTAGCTCCTCCATTCGAGTGCTTCTTTTAGACTTTGTAAGCTTGTTTCAATCTATAAATGTGGAACTCATGTGAGCATCCTAATTCTTGGTGCTTATGTATTGTAATTGAACCTCATTGACCAAACACTTTCTCCTTGATGTGGTGATAGCCTACTGTAGTACCCCTCCTCCTTT
>CM035441.1:15146950-15154450 GCA_020310875.1 Ceratopteris richardii
CCCCGCCTCACTCCGCCCCACCCACTTCCGCCGACCTCCCCGCCCCACCCCGCCTCACCCCGCTCCATCCCGCAAACCCCCGCCTCACACCTCACCTCTACCACCCCCCGCCCACTCCCGCCACCTCACCTCTACCACCCCCCGCCCACTCCCGCCCCCTCACCCCGCTGCCCCCCCGCCACCCCCGCCCCCTCACCCCGCTGCCTCATGCACCCCCGCCCCCGCTCACTCCCACACACACCCCCCACATACACACACTCACATGCACACACATACACACACTTCTTCACACACACACTCACCTTCACACACACATGCACACATACACTCCCACACCTATGCACATACACACACAAATATACATACACATATGCACATTCACATACCCACACACCCACACAATCACCCACACACCCACACACGCATCGAGACGCACACACACACACTCACACATACACACAACAACACATACACACCCACACATACACACACACACCTGCACATACATACTCACACCCACACATACAGACTGGGGTAGCCTAATGAATAAGGCATTTGACTTCTAATCAAGACTGGGGTGGATGGTATTGATAAATCAGCCATTGCCAAGTCTATGTATAATGAAATATGTATGGTTTCAATCCGAATACAAAGCAAGTGGAGCTGCAAATAATTCAGAGTCTTGTAATGGTTCAGGACAGATTTTTTTTAGACAATTTGTTGTTGAAGCTGTAAAGGGATGGGGAGATTCAATATTGTGGAGCGTGGGAAATAGTGAACATTTTCAGGTGGTCCTTAGGATGAGGAAGTTAATGGTAAAATGGTGACATTTATCATATAAACACTTGCTGTTGGGGGCCAAAAAGCGAGTTGATGATTGTGATTACAAGATTCGAGAATCTGGATGGTCAGAATAGATCTTTGTTGTAAAGGAGTTTAGCAGAGAGAATTCGGTCATGTTGTTTTATTACCAGGTTTTTAAAAAGCCACAGCCATTGACGCACCTCGAAGAAGTTTTCTGGAGTCACATTGCAAGCGGAGACTGCCATATCCACCTCCAGGGTACAAAAAGAAGGAGTTCTAAAGGGTAGTGCAATACCACGGGCCGCACATAATGAGATCTCATCTTTCAGCTGATGATGAGGGTAAAAGTGTATGTCATAAGAGTAAAAGTGGATAAATGGTTGTTGCCACCAACCATTCATCACGACGGCCTATTTTTGTGGATCTAATTCAAATCAAGTGGAATATTTGACCTACCCCCTAATTTTGGGTGATCAACCGACGCGTGATCAGTGGACGTGAAGATTCGGCAAGGCTCTCTTGGCCTATTGAGGCCTATAAAATCAAGGGATTTGTGTTCATTTGGTGTTACATACACACTGTACACACTTTTTGGTACATTTTTTTGGAGTTACCTTGACGTATACGTGCAGAAGTTCTCTCTTGCACTTGGTGGTTTCAAGCCTATTGTAGGAGCTACTCTGTAGTGTGGATACAGAGGGTGGGCTTCTGAGTGAAGGGCTATGAGCACTATAGTATAAGAGAGTGTCTTGGATTTTCTCTCTTTCTGTGAGACACTATTGGTGTTAAGCTCTATTCTCTTGAGCGATTCCTGCATCATTTATATTGATCTGTATTTATCTGCATAGAGTACCACAAAGCTCTGAGCATTAGTCTTTTTGAGCATTTCCTTGACAAACCTTGTAATCATCTGTTTCGATTCAAGAAGTGTATGGTCTTCCCTGGTCACTGGTTGCCCATATTTTCTGAAGTATTTACCACTCTGAAATATCTCCTTGTTATCTACCTGATCACAGAAATGTTAAAGGGTATACTTCCCTAAAGAGAACCCCCCTTGAGTAGGCGATGTACTGGATATGTTAATCTTTAATCTCTACTTTTGTTAAAAGCGGATACCCCACTACCTCCTCTACAGTTTGGCACGCACGGTGGGACCTTTGCATTTCTGTGAGAGGTGTTTTTCCCTATTGCAATTGCGAATAGGTACATGACCCATACACGAGCAGATAAGGAATCTCTTCGTGTTCGAAGGAGCCTTAACAAGTTAGCAATAACCACGGCTAGTGAGTCTACCTCCCCTCTGTCCTCCCTAAATTTATCAATTGACTTGGGTGCGACACCATTGTCAAAAGAGGGGTATAGAAGAACCCTAGACTTCTCCTCAGATACGTCCGAAGAAACACCAGTACAAATAGAGGACCTCTCTCATTTGCTCTCCAGATTAAACATCAAATTCCCTACCTTCAAGGGGCAAGCTTATGAGGATGCTGATGATCATGTGAGGAGATTCATCTCTTTATGCCGTGGAAGAGGCTTGCAAAACAGAGAGGATGCAATGCTGGCACTTTTTCCATCCACCTTGGAGGGTCTTGCAGATAAATGGTATAGTCAATATGCAGATGGCCATTTCACTACATGGGAGGCTCTGAAGGCGGCATTCTCACAGACATTCCGACCAAGTGATTCCTCAGAAAGAGCTCTAGATCAGCTAGAGAATTTGAAGCTAAGATCAGGTGAATCTTTTCATGAACTTCACACTAGAACAAAAGCACTTGTTGCACGTCTGCCACATGCCCCAGGTGACTTTTTGGTTAAAAAATGGATAGAAAAAGCTTTGCCCAGGTCATTTCAGCAGAAGCTTCCTGAGTCTCTTAGATTGGATGCGACCCTCAATGATTTTGTTGCAGCCGCATCATGCATTGAAGAAGCATGGCAACATTTCGAAGGGGATACACAACCAAAGTACGCTGTAGACATGGATCCTATTGAGCAACTGAGGAGGGAATTGGAAGCATTGAAGATGCAACAAAATCAACAAGAAGAGAAGGTCTTGCCACCACTGTGTCGTACTGATGATGAAGTAGCTCAACTTCGCCGTGAGTTAGAAGATTTGAGGACCACTCAGGATATAAGGAGACAAATTTGGTGCACAATCTGTAACAGCAATGGACATTCCAATGCTAATTGTCCCAATAAGGTAAGCTGTCAATTTTGTGGGAAGGATGGGCATGAAGCCAGAGATTGCTACTACCTCAAGGGCACACAGCAGAGAGGTAACCCTCAAACTTTGGATTCATACTATGCTAGTACTTCGAATACACCTAACAGAGAGGAGAACAGGCCTGCAAAGCCTAGATATAATAGACCCTTGATGTGCTATCGTTGTGGTGAGTACGGTCACATGCAAAATAGGTGTTCTCTTCCAGAAGATGCACCTCCTTGTCAACATTGTCCAGAGGCCAAGGATCATTATACCAAAGACTGCCCAAGAAGTCGTCCTGCTCCAATTCATATGATTTCCGTCTCTCCACATGAAGAAGGAAAAACCACTCAGACTTATGTTGTTTCATCCTCTGCAATGCCCATGATGACTAGAGCTAGGCAAGCCACTGCAATCCAGAGAGATGAACAACAAGGATTTCAGGATAAAGAGGAAGAAAAGGAGTCTGGATGGAAGGACCAAGCACAAATTGAAGGAGCTTATAATAAGATGACTACTTCTCTAAAGGGCCAACCAACAAGTCTGCAAGAAAACACTCAGGAGGTAAACATTGAACAGATCTTGAAAGGTATTCATCACAAGATTAGTCTCTATGAACTTATAAGGATGGATTCACAAATAAGAAGTGATTTATTAAAGATTATACACTCTGCTCACTTGGTCCAATCACCTAGTATAGATGGTTTCATGGTTGATTTTCCCCCTGCACCCTTAGCAGACTACCAAAGCTCAAGATTATCTGTTTGTATAAAGGATGAAGCTCTCACATATATGATCATAGATGGAGGCTCTGGTATCAATTTAATGCCAGATTTTGCAATGAAGAAGCTGAAATTGAACCCCACCAAGTTTGCACCATTCACGGTTACATTGGCAGATCAACATCGGGTTGCGCCACTGGGCATTATTGAGAAGGTACTGATGGTAGTACAGGGCTGCCATTTTGTTCTAGATTTTGTTGTTATTGCACTTCCACAGGAGACTTCTTACCCTCTACTCCTGGGGAGACCTTGGCTGAGACAAGCAAAAGCTTTGCAAGATTGGGGGAAAAACAAACTATGGATTACATTTGGAAGAGGGATTTGATTCAGGAAAAACCACTGGATATACTGTGGATACTCAGGTAATGCCCACTCTACCCCAAGAAGATGATACATTGCTCAATTGGATGATGGGAAGTGCAGAGTGTTGCACGGTGGAGATCAATGAAATTGAGGAAGAAGTTGCAGATAAGGTAATTACAGGAAATAACAATGAAGACCACAAGGTGTTGAAGAATGAATAATTGCAGGAAAGCACAAGCCTTAAGGAAGCAACCCAGATAAAAGTATCAGAGGTAGAAGATTTTGAACCTAAGGGCAGAGAAGATCTTCCTTTCTCAGATATACCTCAAGGATGGATGGAAGAACATGTTGCAGAATATAAATTAAAATCCACTCCTGCATATAGTGGAGATGATTTCTCAAGCAAGAATACTCGTGAAACATTGGTTCAAGAAGTAAATTTAGGAAATGAAGAGAACCCTCAAATGGTCCATTTGGCATCCTGGTTGTGGCATTATCCTCCTTTGCTACAGAAGGTAACTTCTTTGCTTTTTACTTACAAAAGTGTCTTTGCATGGTCCTACAAAGATCTAACAGGAATACCAGAAGAGCTTGGATTACATCGGATACCCTTAGTTGAGAGAGCCGCGCCAGTAAGAAGTAGGCCATATCGACTCAATCTGAAGTATGCAGAGGCGATAAAGGCAGAGATTACAAAACTAGAGGAAGCAGGTATAATTGTGCCAGTAGAACATTCCAGGTGGCTCTCCTGTATGGTTATTGTGCCCACGAAAAATAGCGGAAAAATAAGAGTATGTGTTGATTTCTGTGCTTTGAATAAAGTGACTATTCAAGATGGATTTCCTCAGCCCTTCACAGAGCAAGTGCTTGAGGAAGTAGCTGGTCACACTTTGTATAGTTTCTTGGATGGGTTTAGTGGCTACAATCAAATAGAAATTCATCCTGATGATAGGGACAAAACAGCCTTTGTTACTCCCTGGGGCACGTATGTCTATACTCGAATGGCTTTTGGTTTGAAGAATGCACCGGCTTCATTTAATAGAACGATGTATCTGATATTGGGCAAATGGTTAAGAACATTTCTACGAATTTTTATGGATGACTTTTCAGTATTTTCAGGAACAGATAAAAGAGCTGCAGTTCAAGATTTCCATGACCATTTGGAAAATTTAAAAGAAATTTTTGAGCAATGTCTCAAAACAGGTTTGAAATTGAATCCTGATAAATGTCACTTTTTGGTCACTAAGGGTACTCTTCTTGGTCACATAGTATCTGCTGAAGGTACAACTGTTGACCCTGCAAAGGTTAAAGGTATTCTTTCCATGCCAATTCCACAAAGCCCTAAGGAAGTGCAAAGTTTCTTGGGCCATGCAGGGTATCACAGAAGATTCATTAGAATGTATTCAGAAATTGCTAAGCCCTTGTCAAGGCTTACTAGTAAAAAGATCCCTTTCTCATGGAGTGCTGAAGCTGACAAAGCATTTTGTGAACTAAAGTTGAGGCTATGTACTGCTCCACTTTTAAGTGTTCCTGATTGGTCATTGGAATTTCATGTACATACAGATGCTAGTCTTCATGCTGTTGGTGCAGTTCTAGCTCAACCATCATCTCACAAAGTGGATAGACCTATCTCTTATGCAAGCAGACTACTCAACCAAGCTGAAACAAATTACAGTACAACGAAAAGAGAAGGTTTGGCTATTGTATTTGCCCTTCAGAAGTTCCGACATTATCTCCTTGGTGTACATTTCATTGTTATTTCTGATCATCAGCCCTTGAAGTATTTGATAAACAAGCCTAGAGTAGCTGGAAGGATTTGGAGATGGTTACTCCTATTTCAAGAGTTTAATTTTGATATTCATATTAATCCAGGAAAAGGGCACTACATGGCAGATCAAGTGTCCAGGACGGCAATGAGCGAAAAGGCAACAGGTATTAATGATGAATTGGTGGATAGCAATCTTTTTCTAGTAGCAATCCGGACTGGTTGGTATGATGAAATTCTCCATGTTCTGACTACTGGAAAGATCCCAGAACACTTGACACCTGTAGAAAAGAGAAGATTGCTCCTGAAAACCAAAGCATATTCTCTTATAAATGGAAATTTATATAAATACTGTCAAGATGATATATTGAGAAGGTGTGTCTATCCAGAGGAGGTAAATTTTCTGCTAGAGGTTGCACACAATGAAGGACATCTAAAGGGGGAAGAATTGGCTCATAGAATCATCCACAAAGGGTTATGGTGGCCTCACATTTTCAAGGATGCAATCAAGTTTGCTAAAGAATGCCACATCTGCCAGAGATGTGCTCCCGCGCCAACCAGATTGAATTTCCAACCATTGGTCATATCTACAGGATGGCTTCCATTTGAACGATGGGGTCTTGATTTCATAGGACCAATTAATCCAACTGGTCAACCTCGAGGAAAAAAGTATATTTGATGGCCACATGTTATGCCACTAAATGGATAGAGGCTAAAGCTACTGTGGACTGCATGGCTTTAACAGTAGCTAAATTTATGTATAAACGTATTTTCTCAAGATTTGGTTGCCCGCTGGAAATTACTAGTGATAGGGGCATACATTTTGTAAATCAATTGCTCCAGTTTATATTTGACAGGTACAAAATCTTCCACAAAAAATCTTGTGCCTATTACCCAAGGGCAAATGGCCAAGCAGAGAGTTCCAATAAGATTTTGATTGGACTACTTCGCAAATTATCTCTTGATCATCAAAGCTCTTGGCCACTAGCACTAATTGGTGCAATTTGGGCTTTCAGAACCACGAAGAGGGGAACCACAGGCGAGACTCCATTTCGCTTCGTTTATGGGAAAGAGGCATTGGCACCATTTGAGTTTATCATCAGAAAAGAAATAGGAATCAAAACCATTGGAATTGAACCCCCCATTCAGAGATTGGTGGCATTAGAAGAGTACAGAGAAGGGGCAATGCAGAAACTTCTGGTGACGCAAGAAGAGCGCAAGAAATTACATGACAGGTATCTGAGATCGAATGAAGTTCAAGAAGGGTCCATGGTTTTAGTGCATCAGGTCCCAGCAATTTCAACTAAATTGGCACCCAAATGGGCAGGACCTTATAAGGTAATCAAAGTATTGCCACATGGCGCTGTGCATCTAGAAGATCTGCAGGGTAAAAGGATTCCCCTGGTTAACATCTCCAGGGTGAAGAAGTATCTGAACTAGGTCAAAGTGGAAGCATTCTATTCCTTGTACATACCGTGTTTCTATTCAGTAATTGCAGTATAACTAGATCTCTTTGAAATAAGTAAAATAAGGGAGAAATTGCACCAGGGACGGTGCAAAAGCTTGATGTGGGGGTCTGTAGTACCCCTCCTTCTTTCCCTCACTCTTGCTAGGCATGCAGGAAGTCTGAAGAAGATAGAAGAGAA
>CM035441.1:15156950-15634450 GCA_020310875.1 Ceratopteris richardii
ACCCACACACCCACACAATCACACACACAGCCACACACGCACCGAGACGCACACACACACACTCACACATACACACAACAACACATACACACCCACACATACACACACACACACACCTGCACATACATACTCACACCCACACATACAGACTGGGGTAGCCTAATGAATAAGGCATTTGACTTCTAATCAAGACTGGGGTGGATGGTATTGATAAATCAGCCATTGCCAATTCTATGTATAATGAAATATGTATGGTTTCAATCCGAATACAAAGCAAGTGGAGCTGCAAATAATTCAGAGTCTTGTAATGGTTCAGGACAGATTTTTTTTAGACAATTTGCTGTTGAAGCTGTAAAAGGATGGGGAGATTCAATATTGTGGAGCGTGGGAAACAGTGAACATTTTCAGGTGGTCCTTAGGATGAGGAAGTTAATGGTGACATTTATCATATAAACACTTGCTATTGGGGGCCAAAAAGCGAGTTGATGATTGTGATTACAAGATTCGAGAATCTGGATGGTCAGAATAGATCTTTGTTGTAAAGGATTTTAGCAGAGAGAATTCGGTCATGTTGTTTTATTACCAGGTTTTTAAAAAGCCAGAGCCATTGACGCACCTCGAAGAAGTTTTCTGGAGTCACATTGCAAGCGGAGACTGCCATATCCACCTCCAGGGTACAAAAAGAAGGAGTTCTAAAGGGTAGTGCAATACCACGGGCCGCACATAATGAGATCTCATCTTTCAGTTGATGATGAGAGTAAAAGTGTATGTGATAAGAGTAAAAGTGGATAAATGGTTGTTGCCACCAACCATTCATCACGACGGCCTATTTTTGTGGATCTAATTCAAATCAAGTGGAATATTTGACCTACCCCCCAATTTTGGGTGATCAACCGACGCGTGATCAGTGGACGTGAAGATTCGGCAAGGCTCTCTTGGCCTATTGAGGCCTATAAAATCAAGGGATTTGTGTTCATTTGGTGTTACATACACACTGTACACACTTTTTGGTACATTTTTTTGGAGTTACCTTGACGTATACGTGCAGAAGTTCTCTCTTGCACTTGGTGGTTTCAAGCCTATTGTAGGAGCTACTCTGTAGTGTGGATACAGAGGGTGGGCTTCTCAGTGAAGGGCTATGAGCACTATAGTGTAAGAGAGTGTCTTGGATTTTCTTTCTTTCTGTGAGACACTATTGGTGTTAAGCTCTATTCTCTTGAGCGATTCCTGCATCATTTGTATTGATCTGTATTTATCTGCATAGAGTACCACAAAGCTCTGAGCATTAGTCTTTTTGAGCATTTCCTTGACAAACCTTGTAATCATCTGTTTCGATTCAAGAAGTGTATGGTCTTCCCTCGTCACTCGTTGCCCATATTTTCTGAAGTATTTACCACTCTGTGCAATCCTTGTTTTCTACCTGCTCACATAAATGTTAAAGGGTATACTTCCCTAAAGAGAACCCCCCTTGAGTAGGCGATGTACTGGAAGTGTTAATCTTTAATCTTTACTCTTGTTAAAAGCGGATACCCCAGTACCTCCTCTACACCTACCTCTACGCGTTTACTCGTAACAGGGAAAATAGGGTTGGTAGATAGGTAGAAACTACTCATACTATCACACATTATTGGAAATCGTCTGAATTACAAATTTAATTCAACAATCAGCTTCCTATGCCACATAATCTGACACATTACTTGTGCTAAAGCTCATTTTTTGACTTCTATGAAAGATATGATAATTGTCGTTTTATTCGTTTCCATCCATGAGATGACCTGTCTACTTGTACTTCTCATTTCTTCTCTCCATCAAGCCCAATCTCAATCTATGTATCATTTCGATCACATGAAAATCATCTTCAAAATCGTAGAAGCGACCTTAACTCAAGGTAGGCTTCAGATATCTAATTACGTCTTTACCTCCACATAGATGTGGAACCCTATGTGTCTAAACGAAATAAGATACCACACCAACTTTATATGGTCGAAGAGGCCATTTGATAGTGGCTTATATCAAAGAGCCCACTATTGACCCATAAAAAGTTGCATCTTGAGTTTCATTACCTTCCATTGAAGTCTATTTCATGTTTACCTCCATTGGTTTTCTCAAACATTTGCACCCTATGAGTCCATAATTCTTGAATACATCCAAGATGCACTTTCTCTACATGAGCCAAGACAATACGTAAGAAATGTCATAGATCTCTAGGCTATTAGATCTCAAACTCCTCAAGCTACTAGATCTTGAAATCCCTATATATGAAATGAGTATGTATTAAATGCCTTAGTTCTCTAGTATACTAGACCTTGAAATCCTTCTTAAGACTTATTTTTAATGTCCTTGATGCCTTCTTCATGATCACCTATAAGAATCAAGTCATCTACATACACCTAAGTAGATAGATTCTTCATCTTCTCTATCGTAGAAAAATGATGGATTTTCTTTGCTTTGATTGTATCCATCAACATCGAATAGTTTATAATGCTTTGATTCCATGCCCTTCATTCTTTCTTGAGACCATATAATGCCATCTTTAACCTTAAAACATACACATCTTCAATTTTATGTTCGAATCCTAATGCTTGGTACATGTATATTACCTCATCCAAGTCTCCATGCAAAAATTCATTCCCCAAATCAAGTTGATGTTTCTTTCAATGCTTAGTTTCTCGAATTGTAATGATTTTTTATACTCATCTTAGCAAGAAGGCTATCTTGTTCTTTCTAATCTACTTCAAGCTTTATACCTACCAATGCTACCATCTAAATGCTTATTTCCTATATATACCGACTTCTTTCCAATGACCTTAATACCCTTCTTCCTTGGCACTAGTCTCCAACTAGTCTTTGATCTCTCTAAAAATAGCTTCTTTTCATTCCCTTCACGTATTCATTTCTTCAAAGAATGTGGGTTCTTCAACAACCTTAATCATGTATGCATAATATCTAGCCATGAGTTAATCATAGGTAAGTATTTTAACTAGATACCTTTACCTATCACACCTTCTTATCTAGCCATTCCATTGATTTGAAAACTCATAATGGACCTTTGTGCAGTCCACCTTCTTTGCATGAAGTTTTGTATTGATCTCAAAATATGAATATTCTATCTTGATCATTTTAGCTTTGCCCCTGATTCTTGCATCATTAAGTTGGCTTGATGTAGCACTTCATTCCATGATGAGTGATTAATATAATCCTTTGGTCTAGTAAGGAGTATGCTTTCTGATTCTTAACTTGAATTCTTCCTTTAATCATCTTAAAAGTTTTGCATAGATACATTTGAAGAATACCTGGGCCAAATTTCATCAAATCTGACATCCCTTCATACATTTATGCTAAGAGACAATAGCATCTAACCCCTTCTATTCACCTACATATCTTATACACACATATTTCCTTGATCTACCATCAAGTTTGATACTTAAATCATTGGGAATCAATATATTGCGCGTACATACAAATACTCTCACGTGTGACAAACCTGGTTTTCAATTATATCAAGCTTCATAGGGTGTTAAAGCATTCATACATGGTGTAGGAGATCTATTCTTGATGTATATTGTAGTGGTTGCTACAATACTCCAACACCAAATAGGCATTTCTATTTCCTTCATCATAGCCCTAGAACATTTTGCAATTTACCTATTCATCAATGTACCACACCATTTTCTTGTGGTTTCTACCTGCATGTGATTTGTATTTTGATGCCATTTCAATCTAAGGAATTGGAGATTTCATGAGAGAAGTATTCTCCCCGTCCATCTGACCTTTTGAAGAGTGAAAAATATCAATATCTTTACCTATGTACTTCACAAGTTCCAAAAGAGATGGGATAGACACTTTGCATCTTCACTGTAGACTCCCTTTAAGTTGGGTATGTGCTTTAGAACTTGAAGCAATACCTCTCCTTACTTCAATTCTTTGAATAGATACATGTGGTTGTCCTTCAATATCTCTGTGTGTCAAAATGCTTCAATACGACTCATGGGAGAATTTAAACCTTTGTTTATGAGCCTAAGAGCATAGATGGCCTCACAGGTAACTTGTTAGTACCTCTAGTCACTCAAAGTGATTGTTCTATGAACTCTTGAGGATTGAACATGAGAACGTTTGCACATAAAAATTATAGAATAAATTTATAATGCAAGTTATCTCACCCAAAATGCTTACTCCTACTCTTAGAACCAATGCCTCCAAGACAAACTATTTGAAACCTTCAATATGCATGCACGTACAGACACCTACTCACTAATGGATCACCTTCTCTTTGAATATGAAGCGTTTAGACAGGATCATTTAGCCACATTTAGAAATCAATTGTCACTTTCCAAAATACAAAACCTTACAAGAAATTGATTCAAAATGATAAGGACGTTATGCTCAACCCCTTGAGCTAACTAGAACTACACACATAAATATGTGAGAGAGATATGAGAACTCAATGCCTAAAGGTAATCCATAAGCAATCAAGGGTGTTGTTTAGAACAGGTTTAATAGCTTATTCATATCTAGTGAGAGGTTTAATAGCTTATTCATATATAGTGAGAGGTTTAATAGCTTATTCATATCTAGTGAGAGGGTGTTGTTTAGAACAGGTTTAATAGCTTATTCATATCTAGTGAGAGGTAACACATGCAAGATCATACGAATTCAAACTACATTGTGTGTATATAGAATCTCCCTCCTAAATGATAGGAAGCCCTTTTCATAAATTGCAGACTTTATCACCCCTAAGTGTGATAGGTGGCGATTGAGTGTTATGAATAGGATTTCATGTTCAAATTTGAATATTCTTTTTCGTGATTGACTTCTTTCTTGACATGGCTCCCCGTTTAAAGCATTCAAAAGGGTCCATAAGCTCCTTAGTTTGGAGCTTGAATTTCAACATGATTTACTTCTATACAACACATGTTTTCGAGGTAACATGTATAGTATTTAATGTGATATACTTATTTTTTCCTCATCCGAAAATTTGATTGATTTATAAGGCATGAACTAAGCTCTTTAACTTGAAATTAGTCTATTTATGTTCCAAAACCAATCATACTCCAAATATAATCTCTATTTAGTTCACTAAACCTATGATGAAAATCACATGCATCCAAGAACTCTCCATGTGGGTTTCAGACTTCGTAGCACCATGGATGATCATGACAATGCATGTAATGGCAATCAATCATTGTTATCATGTGACGATGCAACATTAATTTTTCCCTATATCTAATTGTTGGATTTCCAAGTGGAAGGTATGAAGACGTTAAGCAATTTTCCTTCTTCTGTTAAACCATTGTGTCTAGTGACCATAAATCAATTCCGTGCTTATGAAAGAAAGTTTTTATTGATGCATCAATAAGCAAAAGTAGTTTCTTAATTAGAGATTTCAATGGGAAAACATAAATTCTTCATACTTTATAAAGAAAATAACTCACATGTACTCTCAATTTCTATCTTGATCTCTTGATTACTATGTAGGACTCAAAGGATAAATTCTCAACTCTTCGATATTATTTCTTCAAGGATTATTATGTCAGCAATCATTCCCATTTTGCATTAACATAAAGCTCATGAATTCCCTCTACAACAACTATGGGTATGTGAAGCAGCAGTTTTATTTACATGGTGTGTTACTAGCGCTCCCTAGTTGAAGACTTTCCTCTCAAGACCTTTCTCGAGTACCCTATATCTTCACTTTTATGATGTGTATCTAACACCTCTCCAATTGTGCACATTGTTCCACCCGAAGTAGAGAAAGCGCACATAACACATTAGACGGGCCTTTTGGATGAAACAAATGTCTGTTCTTCTACTTTGGATTCTCAACAAAAGATCTTTAATCCCACTTGGCAATCATGCTCCATGATTTGAGCTATAGGGATTAGATTTTTTTTTCATAAAAAAATTAGATGAAGAACATCTTCCGATACCTTATTTTCATTTTGATCCTTGAAACATATGTTTCCAATGTGACATATGTTATCCACTGAACTATCAAATATTGCAACTTTTCCATCAAACAAAGGTGGATGAAAGTTACGAAGACAATGCGGATTATTCCTCATGTGATTTCATTTCTATCAATGTACCAAACATCCTCACATTGAGTTGCATCCATATTCACATTAATCATCAATAAATTTTCATGAATTTATTCATTTAAAAAATTCACCTAGTCCATGTTTTTTTCATAGCAAATCCATCTTGTCTTTGATTAAATCAACAATGATGGGACATATTACCAATCTTACCACAATTAAAATATGCCATATCTTGGATATGCATGAGATCCTTTAAAAGGTTCAATATATATCGACATACTACACATATTTGTATCTGATCTCCCTTCACCATCATCATTATTGTTCTATGACTAAGTTCCACCTCAATTACATTTCAAGATCTGGTTTTCTCCACCTCTTTCACCATATTGATTTTTTTGCATAAAGTGAATGATTTACACTAAATATTTTTCATCAATTATACGTGATGGAAATAATCTCCTCAGCTATCATGATAGAAACCAATTGTTCCGAATCAAAAAGTTCCTCTCTCACAAAAACAAAAGTTGTAAAATCCTTCTATTTCTGATAATGTCTTAAACCATTGAAATCAAATGCAAAAACAATCATCATCTTTTATAATACATAATATTTATGTCAGTGCATCAAAAACTTGTTTAATTTCTAAAACATAATTATTTATTAACTCTTGCACATCCTAACGCCACCTATTTAACTACGGTTTTTAGCGAAATGCATCGAGACTTTGTTGTCTTTCCAAATAGGTATTGAAACATTTACCATAGCTATTTTTCTTGTTTTCTCATTCTTGTACGTACTTGATCATACTTGACGCACTATCTTGAGATAATACAAATACTACCCTTTTATATTGTCAATTTGTTGGGTTATTGAATTTTGATTTGGCAAGGCCCGTTGCCGTTTAGTCCCACGCTAATCTACTTCAATTCATGCCCATAAGGTCTACTTCAATTCATGCCCATAAGGTATGCAGACATGCAAAGGCTCCTTCCTTTATAATTTATCTTGCTCAAAGTTTCTATTTGACTATTTCCATCAGCCACAATTTTCGTATGCATGTGCAAGCGATTCAATCATCGACATCTATTTACATTTATGCATATGAAGAGCATCTTAAATAAAAAAATATTATCTAACTCATTCTTGTCGCATCACGTATTAATATAGCATGTTAAAGAAAAATAACAAACCTATGCTCTGTCATAAATCATATGAGTGGAGAACACCTCAGCGTTCATTTTGACTGAAATACAAAAGAATGCAATCTCTCCAACTATAATAAGCACATAAAGGAAGCGGAATGAAACAACAAATACAAGCTTAAGAATCTGGAAATTTTACAGTTAATAAGAACGGAAGATCCTGATAGTGACAAGCTTTGATAAGCGAAGCAATGCCGTAAACACCTCAACTGCAGCTTGTCTTAGGGGACAAGATAGCTAGATCATGCAATAGTTACTAATGTAAGAGAGCTCAAGAGATTGACTTGTAGCGATTGACTTCCTCTTCATAAGGAGACATGACCACATATAGGCTTGCATTCACAGAGGCATAAATGCAATGCATAGAGTTACACAGAACTACGTGTACATACACAGCTAGGCAAGAACAGTCATACTTGTACAACAGACGAAAAAATGCATAATGCACACCTGAAATTGGTGAGCTAGTTTGCGCATCCAAACAAACATAGAAACGCACGTAGATGTAAACATAATTTCATACGCATATAATCGCATCATAAGATCGGACAGTAATATAAAGTTCTGGCAAGAAGACTGTGATACGAGAGATTTGGCTCTCTCCAATTTCGATGAAAAACAAAAACGAAGCAGGCATATGAGTGTTAAAAAAAGTGTATATATATAAATTATATGCTATAGAAAAAAAGAGAGTATATATATATATATATATATATATATATATATATATATATATATATATATATATATATATATATATATATGTGTGTGTGTGTTTGTGTGTGTGTGTACATAGCTGCAACAACGCTCGGCGAAAAGACAGGAAAAAGTTTTGTAAAACTAAAATGCATTATCCATAAATATTGGTTGTCCAAAAAGATGAAAATCAATGGCTAGTGAGATTTTCTTTGAACAACACGGCCACGTGGATAACCTTTTGTTATATCCAACACTTGTAACGTTGAGGGTGCGTAGCTATGGAGACGATAGACAGAGAAGAGATAGACAGAGAGAGACGTTTTGACAAAACGCGCACGATGGCGACAAGCTTTGCTTACGGCGGTGGAATGTATTTACAATGCAAGTGTTTCTTACGTATATCATTTTTTACATATGTGCCACATCATCAAATCTCCCCCTCAAGCTCAGAGTGAGCTTGAATACAAAACGAAAGAAATACATATGTTCATACAAGATGAAATAACATGAAGTGAAATCTAAATAAAAACTAAAGCTTTCTAACTCCTAAAGCTTCTCTAAAGTAGATGAACTTTTCTTTGGGAAGAGATTTGGTGAAGATATCCGCCACTTGTTCTCCAGTGTTGATGTGAATCAACTCTACTTCTCCTTTGATGACCTTCTCAGGAACAAAGTGATATTGAACTTCGATGTGCTTCGATCTCGCATCATAAATTGGATTCTTCGATAACATTATGCTGCTCACATTGTCACAATAGATGACCACCTTTCCGTCGATGTAGACTCCCATGTCTAGGAGTAGGTTCTTAATCCACGTTGCTTCACAAACGGCTTGTGTAATGCCTCTATATTCAGCTTCGGTACTCGACAAAGCGACAGTTGATTGCTTCTTGCTACTCCAAGAAATGATTGCACTTCCAAGAAAAAAAGAAAATCCACTCAATGACCTTTGATCCATGACATTTCCTGCCCAATCCGCATCTGTGTATGCATATATACATGGCTGAAATTTTCTCTCATAAAACAAGCCAAAATTACATGTTCCTTTCACATATCGCAATATCTGTCTGACTACATCCAAGTGCACTCTACATGGTTTATGCATAAACTGACTCACCAAACCAACTGCAAAACTCAAATCTGGTCTTGTCTTTGTTACATAAATCAAATTTCCAACCATTTTTCTATACATATTGGCATCATTCAAGTACATTCCATCATCCATAAGCTTAACATTATGTAGCGTTTCCTCAATCACAATCTATCCCCAATCACAATCTTTCGATTACTCAGAAATAATAGTGGAGAGAAGAACGCAGAGATTGCACAAGGTAAAAGAAAATCTGATGCGGAAGAGTAGAACAAATATGACGCAGAGAAGGAAGAATTTTGATATTATAGATGTGAATCAATGGTTACAGTAGCTTTGGACAATAGCTTCTTGACGAAGACTCTATCTCCCGACCACCCCCGAGCTATCACAATCGCATTGTCACTCGCACTCTCAATCACACTCTCACTCTCACTCTCACTCTCAATCACACTCTCAATCACAAGGTAATTCTCAGATTTCTGTGTGTCCTCTGTGTTGATGCGCAAGCCTTCTTATCTTTTTCGGTTTGATCGCAGCCGTGCTCCCCAAAGAAGTGTGCGATCCACCAAATTTAGAAAAAGTCGAGTTTCTCCAAAACTTTCGCAAAAAGCCATGCGACTGTATTGTACTTCCTTTCTTTAGCATACATGTCAAAAATAGCAGAAAAACATCAAGAAGACATATCTGAAAACATACATAATTAGACATGGTGACATGTGAGCATGAGAATCACAGATTCGAATAGAATTAGACAAGCACTTTTCAAAGCCCTGTAACTCAAAAACAATGAGGAATTAGGTTAAGCTTGTGAGAGAGACTTTTATTCAATTTTTTGATCTGCACAATAGTGTTTGAGACGTCCGAGGTCCAAATCCACCTCCAAATGCCACTTTTGAGCCCTGCAAGGTTTAAAATTCTAGAGAGAGTAAAATCAAGGCATTTTCTTACAATGAAATAAATGTAGGACCCTAAACGAGGTACTTAGAACATGATTCACAAAAATCTCACACAGGCACTTTTATTCTCTTCTACTTGCTCTGCCTTTCCCTCATACAGAGTTTTCCTTAATTCTTTCATCTTCACCTTCAAAATCCCACTGGAAAACATGATGCAATTAAGGTCTAGAGAGAGAATATGAAACTTGTCAACCCAAAATTTTTCCTACATGCATAAAATGACCTAATTATTTGCTCTAAGTATTATCCCCACAATGGAATTCAAAAAGTTCAAAATGAAAACTAGAAAAGAGGCCTATTACAATTCTTCCCCCCTTTAAGAACTCTGTCCTCAGAGTTGGAAAGAAGGATAATGTATTAGAAAGTCATCTAAATTCACCCAACTCGAATCTTCTACTGGGTATGAATGCCATTTCACCAAAATTTCTACTATAGATCTATTTCTAAGAAATCTTTCCTTCCTATCTAATATTATTTCTAGTTGAAGCTCAAAAGAACCATCGTCTTTCAGCTTATAATTGTCCTGCAAAACATGAGCAACATTAGACACATATCTTTTAAGTAAACTGACATGAAATACAGGATGCACATTTAGATATTTAGGTAATTCTAGCAAATAAGCAAGAGATGGGATCTTTTTCAAAACTTTAAAAGGCCCTGCATATCGAGGAGAAAGTCTATGATCCTTCCCTAGCAACAAGTTAGATCGGTGAGGATTAACTTTAAGAAATACCATATCATCAACTTGGAATTCAAGTGGTCTTCTCTTTAAATCATAGAACTTCTTTTGTCTTTTCTGAGCTTCTCTTATATGTTTCTTAATTTTTCCAAGTTCTTCATCCATCTTATCAAGCATTTCTTTGGATACTTCTACTTTATTTGGAAAACCCAAAAACGAAGGTGGAGTCAAACAATTATAACCATACATAGCTTCAAACGGAGTCATTTTTATAGATGCATGCCATGCACTATTGTATGCAAACTCAACCAAAGGTAAATATTCACTCCAGTTATCCTGCTTTTCATTCACATACATACGCAACATATCCTCAACTACCCTGTTAACCCTCTCGGTTTCCCCATCAGTTTGTGGATGGAAAGCTATACTCATACGAAGTTGAGTTCCAATGGATTCAAATGTCGCTTTCCAGAAGTTTGACGTCTAGAATCTCTATCAGAGATTATGCTTTTAGGCATTCCATGCAATCAAAATATTTCTTTTACAAAGATTCTTGCAACATTCAAAGCAGTATCAGTCTTTTTCATGAGAAAGAAGTGTGCCATCTTGGTAAGCCGGTCGACTACAACAAATATGGTATCATGCTTACTTCTGGTCACAGGTAGCTTAGTGATAAAGTCCATAGAAATAGACTCCCACTTCTAATTTGGAACATCCAAAGGTTGAAGCATTCCTGGCATCCTCTTAAACTCAGATTTCACCTGTTGGCACTTCAAACATTCATTTATATATTTTCTAATATCCCGCTTCATACACGGCCAAAAGTAAGAATACTTTATTTTAACATATGTCCTTGAGTAACCTGGATGTGCAGAAAAAGGTGCATCATGACAATCATGCAATATTTTAACTTTTAGTGGAGATTTAGAAGATAAGCATAGCCGATTTTTACAATACAGTGTTCCATTCTGCAAATGAAATTTTTCCTCATACGTCGATCCCCTGTTCGCATTCAAAGCATTCAAAATAGGTGCATAAAAAGGATCCTGTTTTATCTCTTCTTCAATTTGATTGAGAAAATCAGAATTTATTACAAAAACAAGATTACACAAAGGTCTCCAACTCAATGCATCAACAACCTTATTTTCCTTACCAGCAAGGTACTTAATGTCAAAATCATACTCGCTTAATAATTCAATCCAACGCTTCTGCCTGTTGTTAAGCAATGGTTGAGTGAAGATGTATTTTAGACTTTGATGATCTGTTTTCAATTCAAACTTAACCCCTAACAATAGATGTCTCCAATGCTTAAGTGCATGCACAACAGCAAGCATTTCTAAATCATGAGTAGGATAGTTAAGTTCATGCTTTCTTAGTTCTCTGGACTCATATGCGACCACCCTGCCATCCTGTGAAATAACACATCCTATCTGACTACCACTTGCATCACATGCAACCACAAAAGGCTTTCCCATTTCTCGTATTTTCAAAACACAATTCTCAATGACTTTTTGTTTCAATGTTTCAAATGATTTTTGACAAGCATCACTCCACGCAAATCCTACATTCTTTTTAGTTAATTCGGTGAGGGGAGTAGCTATCTTAGAGAAATCCTTAATATGTGCTCTTTCATATTGTGCCAACCCAAGAAAACTTCTAACATCCCTTACAGTCTTAGGAATTGGCCAATCAACTATTGTTTTTACTTTATCTTCATCTATAAGGATTCCTTCTTTTGATATTACTCTTCTTAGATACACAAGTTTATCCTTAGCAAAGAAACACTTACTCTTTTTCCCATACAATTTGTGTTCTCTAAGAGTTTGCAAAGTCTTCTTGAGATGTACCGCATGCTCCGAATCATCTTTAGAGTACACAAATATATCATCAAGGAAGACTAAGATGAATTAGAGTACACAAATATATCATCAAGGAAGACTAAGATGAATTCATCTAGGTAATCGTAAAAAATATTATTCATCAAGCACATAAATGTGGCAGGAGCGTTTGTTAAACCAAAAGGTAGAACCGTAAACTCATAGTGATCATATCGTGTTCGAAAAGCCGTCTTAGCAATATCCTCTGTTTTGATCCTAATTTGGTGATATCCAGATCTCAAGTCAATCTTTGTGAATACGGTCGCTCCACTTAATTGACCTAATAAGTCATCTATGTGAGGGAGTGGATACTTATTCTTAATTGTTCTTTTATTCAACCCCCTATAGTCAATGCATAATCTGTAAGAGCCGTCTTTCTTCTTCTGAAATAAAACAGGCGCACCCCAAGGTGAGACACTCGATTTTATTAAGCCTTTCTTCAAATGATCATCTAATTGAATCTTAAGCTCCTTTAGTTCATCAATGTTAAATCTATAGGGTGCTCTAGAATATGGTTCACTCCCTGGATATAGATCAATGGCATGGTCAATTTGCCTAGGTGGGGGTATACCAGGCAAGTCTTCTGGAAATACATCGGCATATTCTTTCAGGAGATTTCCTACTTAATCTAGAATATCTTCGTCATTACCTTCCTGATGCAGATTGTTCACATACACTACAAATGTTTTGCAGCCATCACGTATACCTCTAATTATCTGCATAGCAGAAATAAGAGTAGGCTTAGGATTAAAGACATCACCTAGAATATGAATAAATTCATCATTTAGCTTCACAGTGATCGTTCTTTGTTCACAACTAATTGTCGCAGAATTTTTAACTAACCAATCCATGCCTATGATTACATCACTCTGTTTCATCTCAATTACATGGAAGCTTCCAGAAAAGCGTCTATTAGAAAGAGTAAATTCAAGGTTTTCAACATATCCTTTCGTGTAGTGTAATCGTCCATTGGCCATCTCTACAGGTCTAGTTATCTACATATTTAGGGCTATCCCTAGATTCTATACCAATTTGAAAGATAGGAAACAATGGGTACTACTTGAATCGATAAAAAATCTGGTTTTATGCGTAGAAATCATACCCGGAATCGTGATTACAGAAACCTTTGGGAAAGAACTAACCACCATGCAATGTAAAGTAGAGTCAGTGCACTTACCGCCATCATCTACTTCCTCAATAATTATACCCTCCTCGATGATGTTGTTCGCTTTTGATTGTGCAGGTCGAAAGACTGCCTTGTTCGGGCACTCATATGTCCGATGCCCTTGCTCCCCGCAACGAAAACACAAACCAAGTCTTTTTTCCCTCTCAATAAAATTAGGGTCTTGTTGCCACTCAAGTGGTTGACACCTCCTTTGATTTTCCATCGGCCGAGCAGGGTTCTTACCTTGGTCGTTAGAAGATGGAGTTTTCTTTGAATTGTTCATGTTCATTGCAACAGGTCTTTGTGGCCTATGTCCCATTGCAATGAATCTGCTTCTATTTGCCTTCTGCAAATTGAACTTCTCCATCTTCTCAAAGTTCTCAACCATCACAACAGCATCAAGAAAATCAATGCATCCAGATCCCTTGACTTGATAGTGAAGTTCCTCACGAAGCCCTTCAATAAATTTACTTTTTAGAGCATTACCACTAACCTCTAATGCATATTTATGAAGATGTAGGAACTTCTCTTTGTACTCATCAACAGAATGTACTTGTCAAATATGAATTGGAGCAGCTGATTCCCTAAATGTGTCCCCCTATCACTAGTGATTTCCAGTGGGCAACCAAATCTTCAGAAAATATGTTTATACAAAAACTTAGCTATCATTAAAGCCGTGCAGTCCACAGTAGCTTTAGCGTCTATCCATTTAGTTGCATAACATGTGGCCATCAAAATATACTTCTTACCCCCAGGGTGACCAGTTGGACTAATTGGTCCGATGAAATCAAGACCCCATCATTCAAATGGGAGCCATCCTGTGGATATGACTAATGGTTGGAAATTCAATCTGGTTGGCATAGGAGCACATCTGTGGCAAATGCGGCATTCTTTAGAAAACTTAATCGCATCCTTGTAAATGTGAGGCCACCATAGTCCTTTGTGGATGATTCTGTGAGCTAATTCTTCCCCCTTTAGATGCCCTTCACTATGTGCAGCTTCTAGCAAAAGATTTACCTCCTCTGGATAAACACACTTTCTCAAGATATCATCATGACAATATCTATATAAATTTCCATTTATGAGTAAGTACGCCTTGGTTTTAAGGAGTAATCTTCTCTTTTCTATAGGTGTCAAATGCTCTGGGAGTTTTCCAGTAGTAAGAAAAGTGACAATTCCATCATACCAATCAGCCCGAGTTGCTACTAGAAAGGGATTACTATCCACTAGTTCATCATTAATACCTGTCGCCTTCTCGCTCATTGCAGTCCTGCACACTTGATCTCCCATGTAGTGCTCTCTTCCTGGCTTAATATGAATATCAAAGTTAAATTCTTGAAACAAGAGTAACCATCTCCAAACCCTTCCAGCTACTCTAGGCTTGTTTATCAAGTACTTCAAGGGCTGATGGTCAGATATGACTATAAAATGTACACCGAGAAGATAATGCCAAAACTTCTAAAGAGCAAACACAATAGTCAAACCTTCCCTTTCAGTACTATTGTAGTTCCTTTCTGCCTGGGTGTAGAGGAGGTACTAGGGTATCTACTTTTAACAGGAGCATGTAGCAAGCACTCCAATACTTCACCTACTTAAGGGAGGTTCTCCTTAGGGAAATATACCCTTCAACACTTTTGTGAGCAGGCATATCAATACTTGCACACAGTTGTGAATACTCAAGAAAATATTAATGAAAACTAACAATGAAGGATGACTGTTCACTCCTTAGTTCGAACGGATGATTGCAACATAGGCAAGAGAAATGCTCTAATGTTGATGCTTTGGGCTAGCATGCCACTCTAGAACTAAACACATTCACTACAAGAGATTTGTTCAAGTCCATACAATGATCACAGCTAGATGAAGATTAATCCTGATCAATACAAAGTCTGAAGAATTGCTCTAAGGAAATGAGCATAAAAATACCACTTACTCACATTGAAGGACCAGGCCAGGCCAGTCTCTTCACACTATAGTGCTATTAGCCCTCCACTGGGAAGCCCATGCTCTGTATCCACAGTACAAAGTGACTTCCTATAGTAGGCGTATAACTATAGAGTGCAAGGGAGGACCCCTATATGCATGTAAGTGTGTGTATCCCAATGTCCCAAATGATCACAAGTTCATTGCTTTTATAGGCCCAATAGGCCAAGAGGGCCTTGCCGATTGCTCACGCCCACTAATCATGTGCCGGTTGATTGCCCAAATGGGGGGGTATGTCAATTATGCCACTTGATTTTGAATTGGATCCTCAAAAATAGGCAGTTATCATGAAAGATTGGCGGCAACAATCATTTCTCCACCTCCACTTTTACCAGTTACACTTTTACCCTTTTACTTGCAAGTTGAGATCCTCATTTTATGCCACCCGTGATATTGGAATGACCCATTGAGTGTGAGAAATGTTGGATAGAGGATTGATTTTAACCTCACCAATCCAAGAGCCTAATGAATTCCTTAGTTGGAAGAGTCATCTCCTTCATGCTTTTGCTCTAACCTCCTCATAATCCTCCTCAAGAGCAGCCAAGTCTTCACGTGCTTCTGAGAACTCTCCTTCCTTCATGCCTTCACCTTCGTACCAATGGACAAATGCTCTTTTACCATACATAAGATCGAACTTGAAGTCTATGTGAGAGAACACCTCTGCCACACTTGTGGAACTGGATATCACGCATATTGCTCTCTGCACTTTAGCTAGATCACCACTAGGCACAACAGTAGGGGGTTGAGTGGAGGGTTGGGCTGCGGGGAGGTTGAGATAGTGTGGGGGGTGGATGGGCTGGCGAGGTGGGTGGGGTGAGGGGGTTGGACCGAGGGGTGGGGAGAGAAGGGGGGGTCGTGAAAGAGGGAGATAGTGGGATGTGGGGGTTGTGGGGGAGGATGGTGGAGTGCGAGAGGTAGGTGGGGAAGAGAGAGAGAGGGAGAGAGAGAGAGAGAGAGAGAGAGAGAGAGAGAGAGAGAGAGGGGGATGGGGGAGGGGGCAGGCGGGGGGGCTGAGGGGCGGGGTCAGCAGGAGGTTGAGGGGAGGGGGTGGCAGGGCAGTGGGATGCGGGGGGCGGAGGGGGAAGAGAGAGAGAGAGAGGGATGAGGGAGGGAGCACGCGGGGGGTGTTAAACGATAATACTTTCTATCCAACTTTCGGAAGAGTATTATCGGGTCCTCGGGTTCTTGGGAGTGGTAGGGGTCTGTTAGACAGAGGCCCTGTACTATTTTCCCAACTTTTCACACACTCATAAATACTCCATCACGTCTTAGCACAGTGGTTGATTCTGACTACTGACAACTATTCGGCATGCTGAATATTAGGACTTCTGGACTGAATCTGCTATAGAAATGGAGCAGAGGTCCTGTTCTGACTTATAACTAATAGAATACTCACTTTTCATTAATTGAATACTACTCAATATGCTGATTCCATGTGACAGGTAAGTATACCGAACAATAATACACAGACCACTATAATCGAGATTACGCGAAACTTATCGTATACCGACTCAAGTCACAAGTTCCTACCACAATTGACAAACTTATCAATGCTTTCGTTCACGTACAGATCTTTACCGATACAAGTTCTTCCTAAGATAGGAATTCTTAGTGAACGCAGACTATTGTATCGAATCTGGTCACTTAACCAAAAAGATACTAAATACAAATGATTAACTTCGACCTTACACTGTCTCTCGCAGGATGACAAACCCACTATTTCATGACGGAAAAGATCCATAACCGTATATAACTAATCACCAAACAGACGCACAACACAAGACTACCGAATGGAAATCGGCACGACAAGGAGAATAGTAGAATAGTTAGATGCGAATAGAATAGAACAGAACTCAATGTGCTCATCAATACCTCATACATAGTCTCAAATATGATGCTCGCAATTTCCCAAATTAGATCAATATAAGAGACAGACAGACACAATACTATACTTGCAAATTCCAAACACCTCGGTTCTAGACGTGATCAACCCACTCGCTACAATGCCCAACAGAACAGAGGTTCTTTTCGAAAACTACCGCTCTTTACCGCTTTCCTTTGTGCGCTTTAAATAGAAGTCTGCTACAATGTTTCCGCGAATCCACTTTTTACGGCACCTGTCCGGGTTCATCCGTCCTGGTTCGGCGGCCCTCTAACAGGGGGCTGAGGGACGGGATCAGCGGGGGGTTGAGGGGAGGGGGCGGCGGGGCAGTGGGATGCGGGGGGCGGAGGGGGAAGAGAGAGAGAGAGAGAGAGAGAGAGAGAGAGAGAGAGAGAGAGAGAGAGAGAGAGAGAGAGAGAGAGAGAGAGAGAGAGAGAGAGGAAGAGGGAGGGGGCACGTGGGGGTGTTGAGGGGCGGGTTAGAGGGGGGCCGAGGGGCGGGGTCAGCGGGGGGTTGAGGGGAGGGGGTGGCGGGGCAGTGGGATGCGGGGAGCTGAGGGTGTAGAGAGAGAGAGAGAGAGAGAGAGAGAGAGAGAGAGAGAGAGAGAGAGAGAGAGAGAGAGAGAGAGAGAGAGAGAGAGAGAGAGAGAGAGAGGTATGAGGGAGGGGGACACGGGGGGGCTGAGGGGCGGGGTCAATGGGGGGCTGAGGGGCGGGGTCAGCGGGGGTTGAGGGGAGGGGGCGGTAGGGCAGTGGGATGCGGGGGGCAGAGGGGGAAGAGAGAGAGAGAGAGAGAGAGAGAGAGAGAGAGAGAGAGAGAGAGAGAGAGAGAGAGAGAGAGATGAGGGAGGGGCACGCGGGGTGGCTGAGGGGCGGGGTCAGCGGGCGGTTGAGGGGCGGGGTCAATGGGGGGTTGAGAGGAGGGGGTGGTGGGGGCAGTGGGATGCGGGGGGCGGAGGGGAGAGAGAGAGAGAGAGAGAGAGAGAGAGAGAGAGAGAGAGAGAGAGAGAGAGAGAGAGAGAGAGAGAGAGAGAGAGAGAGAGAGAGAGGGAGAGAGAGAGAGAGAGAGAGAGAGAGAGAGAGAGATGAGGGAGGGGGCACGCGGGGGGGCTGAGGGGCGGGGTTAGAGGGGGGCTGACGAGCAGGGTCAGAGGGGGGTTTAGTGGAGATGGTCGGGCAGTGGGATGCGGGGGACGAGGGGAAAAGAGAGAGAGAGAGAGAGAGAGAGAGAGAGAGAGAGAGAGAGAGAGAGAGAGAGAGAGAGAGAGAGAGAGAGAGAGAGAGAGAGAGAGAGAGAGAGAGAGAGAGAGAGAGAGAGATGAGGAAGGGGCACACGGGGGGGCTGAGGGGCGGGGTCAGGGGGGGCTGAGGGGCGGGGTCAGTGGGGAGAGAGAGTGAGAGAGAGAGAGAGAGGAAGAGGGAGAGAGAGAGAGAGGGAGGGAGAGTGGGTACGCGGGGGCTAAGGGGAGGGGGTGTGAGGGGTCTGGGGGGGCAGGGGGGATTGCAGTTAGGGTTCAGTGCGGGGCTAAGGGGAGGAGTGGGGGCGGGGTCAGCGGGGTCAGTGGAGAGAGAGATAGAGAGAGAGAGAGAGGGAGAGAGAGAGAGAGTGAGATCGAGACAGAGAGAGAGAGAGAGGGGTGTGAGGGGTCTGCGGGGGGCAGAGGGGAGGGGGTGAGAGGGGCAACGGGGGGAGTGGGCGGGGGAAGAGAGAGGGAGAGAGCAGATCGGTAGTGAAGGTTATAGCGAAATGGGTCGCAAGGGTGGACTTGCCACTAAGGAGATGTCAGGTTAGGAAGCAATGGAGCAGAAAGGAATCGAAGTGGATGGATCGAAATATAAAACAACATTGTAAAACCATGGAGTAGCTACACATAGAAACTTGGGCCAAACAATGTCGCAGCAAGTATCTCCCGAAGCTCAGCGAAATATTAGTGAGGGTAGTGGCATATGCCGTGCTAGAGACCCCAACATCAAATCTTTGCACCGTCCCGGTGCAATTCCTCTCTTATTCTGCTTATTTTCAATGAGATCTAAGTAAACTATAGTTATTGAATGAATTACGGTATGTACAGTGAATGAAGTGCTTCCACTTTTACTTTGTTCAAATAATTCTTCACCCTGGAGATATTGACCAGGGCTATCTTCTTACACTGCAAATCCTCCAGATGCACTGCTCCATGTGGTAATACCTTGATCACTCAGTATGGTCCTATCCATTTGGGTGCCAATTTGGTTGAAATTGCTGGGATCTGATGCACCAGAACTAAGGATCCTTCATGTACTTCTTTGGACCTAAGATATTTGTCGTGTTATCTTTTGCGCTCTTCTTGTGTTGCCTAAAGCTTTTGCATTGCTCCTTCTCTGTATTCTTCTAATGCCACCAGTCTCCTAATGGGAGGTTCAATTCCAATAGCCTTGGATCCCATTTCTCCTTTGATAATAAATTCAAATGGTGCCAATGCCTCTTTTCCATATACTAAGCGAAATGGACTCTCTCCAGTGGTTCCCCTCTTTGTAGTTGTGAAAGCCCGAACTGCACCGATCAATGTTTGAGGCCAAAAGCTTTGATGATCAAAAGGTAATTTGCACAGCAAACCGATCCAATTCTTATTGGAGCTCTGTACTTGGCCATTTGCCCTTGGATAGTAGGCGCAAGATATTTTATGGAAGATCTTTTACCTGTTAAATATAAATTGGAGCAATTGATTTACAAAATGTGTGCCCCTATCACTAGTGATTTCCAGTGGGCAACCGAATCTTGAAAAAATACGTTTATACAAAAACTTACCTACTATTAAAGTTGTGCAATCTAGAGTAGCTTTGGCCTCAATCCATTTAGTTGCGTAGCATGTGGCCATCAAAATATACTTCTTACCCCCAGGTTGACCATTTGGACTAATTGATCTTATGAAATCAAGACCCCATCGTTCAAATGGGTGCCATCCTATAGATATGACTAATGGTTGGAAATTCAATCTGGTTGGCATAGGACCACACCTCTGGCGGATGTGGCATTCTTTAGCAAACTTGATTGCATACTTGTAAATATGAGGCTACCATTGTCCTTTGTGGATGATCCTGTGAGCCAATTCTTCCCCCTTTAGATGTCCTTCACTCTGTGCAGCCTCTAGCAAAAGGTTTACCTCCTCTGGATAAACACACTTTCTCAAGATATCATCTTGACAATATCTATATAAATTCCCATTTATAAGTAAATATGCTTTGGCTTTCAGGAGCAATCTTCTCTTTTCTATAGGTGTCAAGTGTTCTCGGATTTTTCCAGCAGTGAGAAAATGGAGAATTCCATCATACCAATTAGTCTGAATTGCCACTAGGAAGAGATTACTATCCACCAGTTCATCATTAATACCTGTTGCCTTCTCGCTCATTGTGGTCCTCGACACTTGATCTGCCATGTAATGCTCTCTTCCTGGCTTAATATGAATATCAAAATTAAATTCTTGAAACAGGAGTAACCATCTCCAAACCCTTCCAGCCACTCTAGGCTTGTTTATCAAGTACTTCAAGGGCTGATGGTCAAATATGAATATAAAATGTACACCAAGAAGATAATGCCGAAACTTTTGAAGAGAAAATACAATAGCCAAACCTTCCCTGTCTGTTGTACTGTAATTCCTTTCTGCTTGGTTGAGTAGTCTGCTAGCATATGAGATAGGTCTATCAATCTTGTGTGATGATGGTTGAGTTAGAATTGCACCAGTAGCATCAAGACTAGCATCTGTATGCACATGAAACTCCAATGACCAGTTAGGAACAATTAAAAGTGGAGCACTACATAACCTCATTTTCAATTCACAAAATGCTTTCTCAGCTTCAGCATTCCATGAGAAAGGGACCTTTTTACTGGAAAGCCTTGATAAGGGCTTAGCTATTTCTGAATACATTCGTATGAATATTCTATGATATCCTGCATGGCCAAAAAAACTTTGCACTTCCTTTGGGCTTTGTGGAATTGGCATAGAAAGAATAGCAGTAACCTTTGCAGGGTAAATGGTTATCCCTTCAGCAGATATTATGTGACCAAGAAGAGTACCCTTGGTGACCAAAAAGTGACATTTATCAGGATTTAATTTCAAACCTGTTTTGAGACATTGCTCAAAAATATCTTTTAGATTTTCCAAATGATCATGGAAATCTTGAACTACTGCTCTTCTATCTGTGCCTGGAAATACTGAAAACTCATCCATGAAAATGCGTAAAAAGGTTGTCAACCATATGCCCAATATTAGATACATTGTTCTATTAAATGAAGCTCGCGCATTCTTTAAACCAAAAGCCATGCGGGTATAGACATAAGTGCCCCATGGATTTACAAAGGCTGTTTTGTCCCTATCATTAGGATGGATCACTATCTGATTGTAATCGCTGAAACCACCCTGGAAGCTATACAAAGTGTGACCAGCTACTTCCTCAAGTACTTGCTCTGTGAAGGCCTGAGGAAATCCATCTTGAACAATCACTTTATTCAAGGCACGAAAATCAACGTAGACTCTTATTTTTCCACTATTTTTCTTGGGTACAATAACCATAGAAGAAAGCCACCTGGAATGTTCTATTGGAACAATTATACCTGCTTCTTCTAGTTTTGTAATTTCCAACTTTACCACCTCTGCATACTTTGGATTGAGTTGATATGGCCTACTTCTTCTAGGTGCGGCTCCCTCAACTAAGGGTATCCAGTGTAATCCAAGCTCCTCTGGTATCCCTGTTAGATCTTTGTAGGACCATGCAAAGACATTTTTGTAGGAAAAAAGTAAAGAACTAGGTCCTTCTGTAGTAAAGGAGGATAATGCCACAACCAAGAGGCCAAGTGGACTACTTGAGGGTTCTCTTCATCCCTTAGATTTACTTCTTGCACTAGTGTTTCAGGACTAATCTTGTTTGATAAATCATCTCCACGATATGCAGCAGAGTGTATAATCTTCAATAAGTCACTCCTTATTTTTGAATCCATCCTTATAAGTTCATATAGACTAACCTTGTGATGAATGCCCTTCAAAACCTGCTCAGTTTTTACCTCATGTGAGTCTGCTTGTAGACTTGTTGGTTGGTCCCTTAATGAAGTAGCCATCCTTTCATAAGCTCTTTCAATGTCTGCTTGGTCCTTCCACCCAACCTTCTTTTCCTCCTCTTTATCTTGGAGTCCTTCTTGTTCCTCTCTACGATTCGCTGCTGCTTGTCTGGATCTAGTCATCATGGGCATTGCAGAGGATGAAACAGCATAAGATTGAGTCATCATACCTTCTTCTTGTGGAGAGACTGCAATCATGTGGATTGGAGTAGGACGGCTTCTTGGGCAATCTTTGGTATAGTGATCCTTGGCCTCTGGACAATGTTGACAAGGAGGTGCATCTTCTAGAAGGGAACACCTATTTTGCATATGGCCATACTCACCAAAGCGATAACAAATCAATGTTCTATTATATCTAGGCTTTGTCGTACGATTTTCCTCTCTATTTGGTGCATTTGAAGTACTAGCATAATATGAATCCAAAGCTTGAGGGTTACCTCGTTGCTGTGTACCCTTGAGGTAGTAACAGTCTCTAGCTTCATGACCATCCTTTCCACAAAATTGACAGCTTACTTTGTTACGGCAATTAGCATTGGAATGTACATTGTTGTTACATATTGTACACCAAATCTGCCTTCTTATATCCTGAGTGGTCCGGAAATCTTCTAACTCACGATGAAGTTGGGCTACTTCATCATCAGTGCAACACAGTGATGGCAAGACCTTCTCTTCTTGTTGATTTTGTTGCATTCTCAATGCCTCCAGTTCCTTCCTCAGTTGCCAAATAGGTTCTAGTTCAGCAGCATAATTCGATTGTGTGTCCCCTTCAAAATGTTGCCTAGCTTCTTCGATGCGTGATGCTGTTGCAACAAAATCATTGAGGGTTGCATCCAATCTAAGAGACTCACGGAGCTTCTGCTGAGATGACCTGGGCAGAGCCTTTTCTATCCATTTATTAACCAACAAATCATCTGGAGCATGTGGTAGACGTGCAACAAGTGCTTCTTTCGTAGTGTGAAGTTCATGAAAGGATTCACCTGATCCTAACTTTAGGTCCTCTAGCCGGTCTAGAGCTCTTTCCGAAGAATCACTAGGTTGAAATGTCTGTGAGAAAGCCGTCTTTAGAGCCTCCCATGTAGCAAAATGGCCATCTGCATATTGGCTATACCATTTATCCACAAGGCCTTCCAATGTGGGTGGAAAGAGTACTAGCATTGCATCCTCTCTATTCTGCATGCCTCGCCCACGGCATAAGGAGATGAATCTCCTCACATGATCATCAACATCCTCATAAGCTTGTCCCTTGAAGGTAGGGAACTTGATGTTGAGTGTGGAGAGTAAATGAGAAAGATCCTCCATTTGCACTGGTGTTTCTTGTGAGGTATCTGAGGGGAAGTCTAAGGTTCTCATATGCTTCTCCTTTGACAATGGTGTCACACCCAAATCAATAGATAAATTCAAGGAGGGTAGAGGGGAGGTAGACTCACTAGTCGAGGTTATAGCTAACTTGTTAAGGCTCCTTCGTACATGAAGAGGCTCCTTATCTGCTCGCGTGTGGGTCATGTACATACTTGCAAATGCAATAGGGCAAAAATACTGAAAAAGTGGACTATTTACTATCCTCAGGGCGTCTCATAGAAATGCAAGGGTCCCACCGTGCGTGCCAAACTGTAGAGGAGGTACTGGGGTATCTACTTTTAACAGGAGCATGCAGCAAGCACTCTAGTACTTCACCTACTCAAGGGAGGTTCTCCTTAGGGAAATATAACCTTCAACGCTTCTGTGAGCAGGCACATCAATACTTGCACATCAATGAAGGAAGACCGATCACTCCTTAGTTCGAAGAGTTGATTACAACATAGGCAAGAGAAATGCTCTAATGTTGATGCTCTGGGCTAGCATGCCACTCTAGAACTAAACACATTCATTACAAGAGATTCGTTCAAATCCATACAATGATCACAACCAGATGCAGATTAATCCTGATCAATACAAAGTCTGAAGAATTGCTCTAAGGAAAGGAGCATAAAAATACCACTGACTCACACTAAATGACTAGGCCAGGCCACTCTCTTCACACTATAGTGCTATTAGCCCTCCACTGGGAAGCCCACGCTCTGTATCCACAGTACAGAGTGACTTCCTAGAGTAGGCTTATAACCATAGAGTGCAAGAGAGGACCCTTGTACGCATGTAAGTGTGTGTATCCCAATGTCCCAAATGATCACAAGTTCATTGCTTTTATAGGCTCCAATAGGCCAAGAGGGCCTTGCCAATTCCTCATGCCCACTGATCATGCGCTGCTTGATTGCCCAAATTGCGGGGTAGGTCAATTATGCCACTTGATTTTGAATTAGATCCTCAAAAATAGGTAGTCCTCATGAAAGGTTGGCGGCAAGAATCATTTCTCCACCTCCACTTTTACCAGTTACACTTTTAACCTTTTACTTGCAAGCTGAGATCCTCATTTTATGCCACCCGTGAAATTGGAATGACCCATTGAGTGTGAGAAATGGTGGGTGGAGGATTGATTTTAACCTCACCAATCCAAGAGCCCAATAAATTCCTTAGTTGGAAGATTCATCTCCTTCATGCTTCTGCTCCAACGTCCTCATAATCCTTCTCAAGAGCAGCCAAGTCTTCACGTGCTTCTGGGAACTCTCCTTCCTTCATGCCTTCACCTTCGTACCAATGGACAAATGCTCTTTTACCATACATAAGATCGAACTTGAATTCTATGTGAGAGAACACCTCTACAACACTTGGGGAACTGGATATCATGCATATTGCTCTCTGCACTTTAGCCAGATCACCACCAAGCACAACAGTAGGGGGTCTAGTGGAGGGTTAGGCTGCGTGGAGGTTTAGATAGTGTGGGGGTTAGATAGTTGTTGGGAGAGGATGGTTGGATGCACTCAGAGATTGAGTAGGTGCTGCTAAACCTGCTTCACTACAGCCCTCCTTTGACTCCAGGAATGATTAATACACTTGCTTAGCTTCCAAATTATACCAAGAAAGCATATATGTACTTTGCAAATGATATGTGTAATGATCAAATCAAAACAGACTACTTGAGACTTCAAAAATCCAAGAAAACTTGCTATTTTGGTATTGACACCTGCTCAGTCTTTCACTCAGTATGACCAGCACACTTACAATTGATCAAATTCCTTTTGGACATATTAGATTAGCTTAACAAGCTATCATTTGCAAGTGGAATGAGAAGAAATGACAAACCATACTCTGAGAAATCACTTTAGCAAAATAAAATTTACCCCCGATATTTTAGGAGCTCTGCAGACACAGACCAGTGAGCAATTGGACTGAGATTTCTCTGCAATGGCTGAACCAAAATGCTTTAAATTTTGTAGGTACGTAGACAACTTCTAGCTGAATCCAATGTGCTTTGAATCACTTCATTTGGTTGAGAAATCACCGAGATATGCCTCTTTAAAGTTTGACAAACTTGAAGGTAGACCACTCAGAGAATACAGATATGATATATGAACAATGTATGTATTAAATCATATTGATGTACATTCCCATTGACATGATAAACATAGTCCAATGGTACTCAGAGGTGAAGGCTATAGAGTAGACCTCACACACTCAATGATCACAGATGTTAGCCTCAGGAATGGTGAAGAACACCCGCGACTTTTTCCTTGTAGTTTTTATAGGAAGTGATGATTTGAATTTGAATTCAAATCAATCTCCTAGAATCTTTCACCTGAAATTTGATTGAGATATTCTCTCAATTAAACAACAACCTTTTCCACGACTTCCAATCAATTAGGTGTGATTACACAAAATGCCAAGTCACTAAGACTTTTACAAGAGATAAAATGGTAAGAACTTATAAGCATAAGTTCCTATAGTCCTTCTCACATGTTGAGTCTTCAAGATAGTATCCAAGCCAAATTGTGAAGGCTTGAATTGCACCAACAATAGTGTGGGGAGAGAACGGGGGTCGTGGGGGAGGGAGATCGTGGGATGAGGGGGTTGTGGGAGAGGATGGTGGAGTGTGATGGGTAGGCGGGGAAAAGAGAGAGAGAGAGAGAGAGGGATGAGGGAGGGGGCATGCGGGGGGGCTGAGGGGTGGGTTCAGAGGGGCGGGGTTAGCGGGGGGTTGAGAGGAGGGGGTGGCGGGGCAGTAGGATGCGGGGGGCGGAGGGGGAACAGAGAGAGAGAGAGAGAGAGAGAGAGAGAGAGAGAGAGAGAGAGAGAGAGAGAGAGAGAGAGAGAGAGAGAGAGAGAGAGAGAGAGAGAGAGAGGGATGATGGAGGGGGCACGCGGGGGGCTGAGGGGCGAGGTGAGAGGGGGCTAAGGGGCGGGGTCAGCGGGGGGTTGAGGGGAGGGGGTGGCGGGGCAGTGGGATGTGGGGGACGGAGGAGAGAGAAAGAGAGAGAGAGAGAGAGAGAGAGAGAGAGAGAGAGAGAGAGAGAGAGAGAGAGAGAGAGAGAGAGAGAGAGAGAGAGAGAGAGAGATAGAGAGAGAGAGAGAGGAAGAGGGAGGGGGCATGTGGGGGGCTGAGGGGCAGGGTCAGCGGGGGGTTGAGGGGAGGGGGTGGCGGGGTAGTGGGATGCGGGGGGCTGAGGGGGAAGAGAGAGAGAGAGAGAGAGAGAGAGAGAGAGAGAGAGAGAGAGAGAGAGAGAGAGAGAGAGAGAGAGAGAGAGAGAGAGAGAGAGAGAGAGAGAGAGAGAGAGAGAGAGAGAGAGGATGAGGGAGGGGCATGCGGGGGGGCTGAGGGCCGGGGTCAGCGGGGGGCTGAGGGGCGGGGTCAACGGGGGGTTGAGTGGAGGGGGTGGTGGGGGCAGTGGGATGCGAGGGGCGGAGGTGGAAGAGAGAGAGAGAGAGAGAGAGAGAGAGAGAGAGAGAGAGAGAGAGAGAGAGAGAGAGAGAGAGAGAGAGAGAGAGAGAGAGAGAGAGAGAGAGAGAGAAAGAGAGAGAGAGAGGGAATTTTTTAACCAAGAAATCACCTGAGCATGTGGAAGACGTGCAACAAGTGCTTTTGTCCTATTGTGAAGTTCATGGAAGGATTCACCTGATCTTAGCCTTAGATTCTCGAGCTGGTCTAGAGCTCTTTCCAAAGAATCACTAGGTAGAATGTCTGTGAGAACGCCCTCTTTAGAGCCTCCCATGTAGCAAAATGGCCATCTGCATATTGACTGTACCATTTGTCTACAAGGCCTGCCAATGTGGATGGGAAGAGTGCGAGCATTGCATCCTCTCTATTCTGCAACCCTCGTCCATGGCATAAGGAGATGAACCTCCTCACATGATCATCAGCATCCTCATAAGCTTGTCCCTTGAAGGTAGGGAACTTGATATTCAGTCTAGAGATTAAATGAGAGAGATCCTCCATTTGCATTGGTGTTTCTTCTGACGTATCTAAGGAGAAATCTAATGGTCTCCTATGCTTCTCCTTTGACAATGGTGTCGCACCCAAATCAATAGATAAATTCAAGGAGGGTAGAGGGGAGGTAGGTTCACTAGTCGAAGATATAGCTGACTTGTTAAGGCTCCTTCGTACACGAAGAGCCTCCTTATCTGCTCGCGTATGGATCATGTACCTACTTGCAAATGCAATAGGGCAAAATACTGAAAAAGAAGACTATTTACTACCCTCAGGGCCTCTTAGAGAAATGCAAGGGTCCACCGGGCATGCCAAACTATAGAGGAGGTACTCGGGTATCCACTTTCAACAAGAGTAGAGAATATGCACATCCAGTACGTCGCCTACTCAAGGGAGGTTCTCCTTAGGGAAATATACCCTTTGAAACTTTTGTGAGCAGGGAGATAACAATAATTGCACAGAATTGTAGCTACTCAGGGAAAAGATTAATGACAAATGACAATAATGGGAGCCCAAACCACTCCTTAGTTCGAACTAATGATTACAATGTAAGCCAAGGAAATGCTAAAAATGTTGATGCTCTAGGCTAACATGCCACTCCAGAACTAAACAACATCAATACAAGAGATTCATCCAATCCATATAATGAACACAAAAAGATGGAGACTGCCACTGATCAATACAAAGTATGAAGACTTGCTCTAAGGGAAAGAGCATGAAAATACCACTGACTCACACTGAATGACAAAACCAAGCCACTCTGTTCACACTATAGTGCTATTAGCCCTTCACTAGGAAGCCCACTCTCTGTACCCTCACCACAGAGTGACTTCCTACAGTAGGCTTGCAGCCATAGAGTGCAAAGAGAGGACCCCTGTAGGTACATATGTATATCTGTATGTCCCAAATGAGCACAAGTACAATGCTTTTATAGGCTCCAATAGGCCAAGAGGGCCTTGCTGATTCCTCTTCATCTCCACTCATCAAGCGTCGATTGATTGCCCAAATTTGGAAGGGTAGATCAAATATGCCACCAGTCTTTAATTGGATCCTCAAAAATAGGGAGTCGTCACGAATGGTTGGCGGCAACAGAAATTTCTCCACTTTCACTCTTACCAATTACACTTTTACCCTTTTACTTGCAAGCTGAGATCCTCATTCTATGCCGCCCGTGATATTGGAATGACCCATTGAGTGTGAGAGATGGCGGGTGGTGCGGATGGAGGGATAGAGGGTTGATTTTAACCCCACAAATCCAAGAGCCCAATGAATTCCTTGATTGGAAGAGTCATCTTCTTCATGCTTGAAAACCACCAACTTGACAATCATCAGAACTTTTGCCAAGGCATGTTCAATATGAAAAGCATGAACACAGAGCTAATTTTAAAAGATGAGGGGGATGGAGGGGGTGGTGAGGATGGTGGTGGGGTGGGTGTGAGGGTTGTGGGGAAAAAGATGAGGGTGATGGAGGGGGATGCTGGGGATGGTGGTGGGGGTGGGCATGGGGGTTGTGGGGAAAAAGATGAGGGGGGTGGAGGTGGTGGTGGAGATGGTGGTGGGGGCAGGTGTTGGGGGTTGTGGGGATGAGGGGGTGGAGGGGGTGGTGGAGATGGTGGTGGGGGTGGGTGTGGGGAAGAATATGAGGGGAATGGAGGGGCACGGTGGAGATGGTGGTGGGGGTGGGTGTGGGGGTTGTGGCGAAAAAGGTGAGGGGGATGGAGGGGGACAGTGGAGGTGGTGGTGGGGGTGGGTGTGGGGGTTGTGGCGGAAAGATTAGGGGGTGGAGGGGGACGCTGGAGATGGTGGTGGGGGTGGGTGTGGGGGTTGTGGGGGAAAGATGAGGGGGTGGAGGGGGACAGTGGAGATGGTGGTGGGGGTGGGTGTGGGGATTGTGGGGAAAAGATGAGGGGGGTGGATGGGGTGGTGGAGATCGTGGTGGGGGTGGGTGTGGGGTTGTGGGGATGAGGGGGTGGAGGGGGTGGTGGAGATGGTTGTGGGGGTGGGGGTGGGTGTGGGGATGGTGGGGAAAAGTTGAGGGGGGTGGAGGGGGTGGTGGAGATGGTGGTGGGGGTGGGTGTGGGGGTTGTGGGGAAAAATATGAGGGATATGGAGGGGGACTGTGGAGGTGGTGGTGGGGGTTGGTGTGGGGGTTGTGGGGGAAAGATGAGGGGTGAAAGGGGATGGTGGAGATGTTGGTGGGGGTGGGTGTTGGGGTTGTGGGGGAAAGATGAGGGGGTGGAGGGGGACGGTGGAGGTGGTGGTGGGGGTGGGTGGGGGGGAAGGATGAGGGGGTGGAGGGGGACGGTGGAGATGGTGGTGGTGGTGAGTGTGGGGGTTGTGGGGGAAAGATGAGGGGGTGGAGCGGGATGGTGGAGATGGTGGTGGGTGTGGGTGTGGGGATTGTTGGGGAAAAGATGAGGGGGTTGGAGGGGGTGGTGGAGATGGTGGTGGGGGTGGGTGTGGGGATTGAATATTCTTTTCTTGAACTTGTTGAAAAATTTTTGAAAGGAGTTTAACCTTTCCAAAATGAATTCTCCCTGCTTGTACTTCTGTGCCTCATCAAATGCAGATTGGAGTTGTCATCATCCGCTCTTTAGTCTCCCCACTGTGACATTGACTACAGAGTTAAATAAGTATGCTGGACCATTTCGACAATGAAAAGCCTTGGACATGAGCTCCTCAATGTTCGCGGGATGAGTATGGAAGAGTTTGCACGTATAAAATGCTCCATCAAGCTTTCTCAAAAAGAGGCAACCCATATTAACCTGATAGATAAACTTGATCTATGCGCGTTGCTGGATCGCTAATATCAACCCAAGGCCTTCAATTAGGTCATGTCCTGTCCAGTTAATTTTTTATTACACATCAGATTCCGTTCTTTCCCTCTCTCTTTGTGCGTGTCGAAGAGGCAGAAGGTGCGCATGGGTTGTGGGTTGTGGGCTGTGTGGGTGGGGGACTGGTGGGGAATGTGCGGCAGGAGTTGCAGGGGGGGGACTGCGTGGAGAGGGGGAAAGAGGAACTGGTGGGGGTGGTGGGGATAGGAGGCAGGAGTATGGGGATGGCGGGTCATGGGAGGTGGTGGGGATAGCGGGAAGGAGTAGTGGGGATGGCGGGGCATGTGGGGAGAGAGAGAGAGTGAGAGTGAGAGAGAGACAGAGAGAGAGAGAGGGTGCACAGAGAGAGAGAGAGATAGAGAGAGAGAGAGAAGAGAGGGATGCGCTACACTCTCCATAGAAAGTTTTCAAGACACATCAATGAAATAATCATCATGCTTTTCTACAAATAATGAGACACTATGATCCTTCCAATAAATTATTTTTATCAACAAATTTCTTAGCTATGATCCAAAAAATTTGTCTAGAACCAAGGAGGAGGAATTTGCAAAAGCAAGGTAAAAAAGACTTCAAAGACTGATTTCTTCATCTTAATGCTTCTTCTTAAATCTATAGCAATTGGATTAACATCTTAGAAAAAAATGTTCCTCATATTTCAATAATCTTTTGAATATGTTGCTGAAAGGTCCACATGAAGACATCAAAATTCTTCATTTTTTAAATTTATGGGTTACTTTAGTGTTGCTGGAAGGCAAGATCGAATACCATGAAAAGAAGTAAGATAGATCTTCTTGTATCAATTCTTCAATAAATTTCAAATGTGACCATGATTAAGGTAGATTTTCAAGAATATGGACGTTGGCTTTTAAGTGTGGCAATCATATCCAACATATTCACCATGAATCAGATTTAAGTTGATTTATTTTCATGATATCATTTATATCAATTTTAGTATTGCAACTTACAAAGAAGTAAGTGTCACTTCTAGGTTTTATGTTGCATGAATTTCAAATTCAGAGTTACATATAAACATATTTCAAGACTTGTATAATAGCATTAAATATGGATCTAGTTGAGGAGAAACTTTTTTACGCTCTAGAAGAACTCCCCTCTTCTCAAGCGTCTCCCTTCTAGCTTATTTTTCTAATATAAACAAATAAATTATAATTTATCAATAGGTCAAAAGTAGCATTGCAAGTTATTTCTAGTCTATTGGGTCTTTAATTATTATTATCGCATTTTCATCATTAGTCATTCAAAATCTCTCCAAGTGTATTGTGTGATTGAAAGGCTTTTTTAGTTTGGTACTGACTTTAAGGATTAAATAAAATATCAATTGTTATTTATAAAGCGAAGATGAATATACTATTTAAATTTCTAGGTCAAAACACAGTTTTTGAATGGACTTCTTAGAAGCAACGAATTGTGGTAGTATAACATATTAGAGCTAAATTGTGGTAGTATAACATATTAGAGCTCAATTGTCGCTGCTTCCAAAGCGATATGGATAAGATCCTTCCCTCGAGGCAAACATTACTAACACCATTCTATCAATGAATGCACCATAAATTTGTGCATTTGAAGATCATTCGAGGAGAAGTGACTCTCATAGATATGAGTATTAAAGATCATGGGTCGGAAATGCTCATAAAAGCTCTTTCAAAGGATAAATCATCTACTTTACATGATAATGTCAATTGTATGGGCATGTTTATGTGTACCTTGTCTATCACTGCGATTCTTGTCTCACAATTATCCTATGTGTGAATCACCTTAAGCATTTAGGACGAATGATTGTATGCAGTTTTGTTTTTTGCAAAATGACTCATTAACTTTCCACATTTTTTGGACTTCTGTCCCTTTTCTGCAAATTAAGTCGAATTAAAGATTGATTTTCCTTTCCTTTTCCTCGTTATTATTTGTTTTCTGAATGTGAGGGTCCGATTGTGCTACGTCATCGAGGACACTGTGTTGAGGCTCAATTATGCACAATCATCATTCATAGTGTGAATCATAGTAGGCTGTCAGCTGCGCTGTTGGAAGATTTACTTTCCAAATCACGGCTCTCTGTATCACCTAGTTTTCTAAAGAAATCCACTCAGGTACCTACTATCAAAGCTGATCTCAATAGTAAAGGGTTCATAAGCCTTCTGATTTTTCGATTAATCGTTCTGGAATATTTGCTTCTCAGCGTTGCATACCACTGTTTTTTTTCTACAATGCAAGATTTTGTTTTATATTAGTTACATAACTAGGTCTGTTTATTTGTATGACAATTGATAGATATGATCTCATTGTATTCGCTAATGTTATGCAGTGCAGTTCGAACTTAAATGATGGTCTAAATTAGAGTCACCTCGAAGTTGTGTGTTCCTGGAAGTCATAAGCATTCAGTAGGAGAGTAGGTCGTGTCTCATTACTCTACTCATAACCCTCCGGGTTTGTTGGAATTTCTGAATGATGCTTTTCTCCGAGCTGACATTCTAGCTTTAATCTTTCGGTTATTTGTCTTCTGGTCATTGTATGCTCATGCTTGATGTTAAAGGTTGTTGCTGAAAGGACTTTTACGTACGTTTGTGGTGCTCATAATTTGCAAAGTCATTAGAGTAGTGAACAAATTATAGTAAAGCATGGATACTCTACAATGGGCTATGGACTATGCTGACCATGAATAAGACATTCGACTTCCGGACTTACTGAAATCAGCCTTGCATCCATCTCGTGACTTTATGCTCTTTATAAGAAGGCTAAGAAAATTCCCACCAAAACATTGCTCAGCTCTTTAGGAGAGTTTGACGGTTCTCCACACTTTCAGTGCATGTCTTTTCCTTCGAAAGTAAGACAGTTATTAAACGCATGATGCCTTCTTTCAAGTCGCATCCGTTCAGGTTTTATTCCAATGGTTTGTCATCAAAAGCGCGTACTGAACTCAGATACACACTAACAATCATGGTGACCTCCTATTGCGTAAAAATACATATCTGTAAGCATTTATGTAACTCTGAAGTATTGCTTTGGTGATTCAACAGTGCTCTCTGTAATGTGACCGTTCTGATGTCATTCATTGAGGACCTTGCTAAATGAGGTAAAATATTTAACATAGAAGCACATGCCTTTCTTGGTGAGGAAACAGGAAAAACCCAGTGTGCCAATTTAGCTGTACACATCTTCTTTTAACGTCTTTCCAGCTCATAAAGACTGAACAATAAATAGAATGTCCATTACCAGAGAATATCCATCTCTTGAAGCCCTGGTCAATTCAGTCACAATTCGCACTGCAGGAAATAGTTCCAGGGAAATGGTACGTGTTTATTTTAGCCAAGAACTCCAGGAAATAGTTCCATGGAACAACTTGTAGCATTTGACGCATGCCTCGCGAGACGCAATCTGTGCTTACGACTTTGCTCAGTGCCATTAAAGAGGAGTGTACGACTTTGCAGGATTATGATGCTCCCGCACATCGACATTTCACACACTGGATCACATACTATCATCTGAATCATCGTCTCACATGTTGCTGGATAATATTTGTATTACTTTTGGAGATTTGAAGGTTTAATCTTTTACATTTGAAGGTTTGCTTGCCGTTTTACTCAATAGAGGAAGTGGAATCATATTTATATGTGCAATCAAATCGCTGCTGATGTTATTATGAAGCATTTCCCGTTGAGTTTTGGACTAAGACTGTTACCACGTACACTATGCATATTGCTTCGTGGGATAGGGTTTTAATGTACCGGCTGATGACGTTGAATGCTGGAAAAGCCTTTGAATATGCGTTCAATCAAACTAACCTCCAACTCATGGCGTTCTAGATAGCAGCTATACGTTGTATTTTTGGGTAAAACTAGAGATGTACTTCAATAAATATAATGACGGTGACTGAAGGTTATTTCCAAGATCGATCTCGACTTTGAGTTGTTTGTCCTTTAGCGTCTCATTGATTTGTTTTTTTTGACAAAGCAGGAAAATTATATTAAGAGAAGACTATACATTCTGTGCAAGGGGCAAGAGCCACGAGCCACCAGGGAATTACAAAAAGGAGGCCATGTCAAGCCTTTGGGCTGAGTATACAGAGGCTAAGGTGTTTCTCCATTTGGAGGATTTAATGCCTTTAACCAGTTCAAGGATACTTTCCTTATGGGTAGAGGGACTAGAGATACATCGAATGCATTTATCAGAGCTTTTCTTGAGAGTTCTATACATGGAAATAAAGAAATTTCTATTACTATTACAGAAAACCCTATTGTTTCTGTTGCACCAGATATGCCACAAAATATGGCCTCTCCATATGTTCCACAATAAGACATCCATGTTACTACAGCAGCCAAGGATGATGAATTCCTGGCTGAGACCCTGGTACCCTCTGGATGAGAGATAAGACTCAACAATGGTCCAAAATTTCTTAGCATGAGAACATTCAAAGAACAAATGACTAACATCTTCCTCCTTGCCACAAAATGTACAAAGACCTCCATTAATAATAATTTTCCTGACTCTGGGATCAATCCACAGACCATTATGGAGCATTAACCATTGAAGATATGATTGCTTGATATGATCTGGGTAGACCCACAGAGATTTAAACCTGAATGCCCACTGTTTAGCAGACTAGTTGCAAGCCCATCTGCTATTAAGTTTGGGCACAATATGGTCAATCCTGCCCCTGGCCTTCTTAAATTCTTTTAATATGATGCAAGCCACTTTAGTGAGGTTGACCTTCTTCCTAAGACTTCCATCCAGCTGCTATACCAGCATCAGCTGGTGGGTCTCCAGAACCTGCAAACAAGAAGCAGAGATGTCAGAATAGGAAAGGAGATCTTGCTCAGACATAACCTCTCCATTGTGAGTAAGGTCCTTCCAGGCTTTATATCCAGCTCTATGGCACTTGTGCTCTTTGATGGCAAGGCTACACTTGTTCTCATTAGCAATCTAGCCAAACCAAGGAGATTCCTGCAAAACAAACTCAGAGGAGTTGAGCAAGTCCCTATTAGGAGTAAAATCAGATTTGGCTCTAAACCAGGCATTCCAGAACCTAGTAACCAGCTGACTACCAACAGAAGTTATGGGAATAGGGGAGAAAATTATATCCCAAAGATTGATGTTATTCCGAGCCTTGTAGTTAGAAATGTAGAATTTGGAAATGTTTCTTTGAATCAGAATTGCCCAAACATCAGTTGAGTCAATACTTCTCAGGATCCACTTGGTAGCAAGATTCTCTGCCATTTTGGTGGGGCAAATGATCCCCAACCCTGCTTGAGATTTTGGGAGACAGCATATATCCCAAGAGACCTGGGCAACTTTTTGGTTGAGGTGAGGTACCACCCCAAAGAAATCTCCAGGCTAGAGATATAGCCTGTCCAACCTGCTTTTTGGAGGGAGACCAGCAAGCTAAGAAGAAAACAAGTTTTGGAAGAACATAGTGGTTAAGAGTAAAACATCTGTGGGCAAGGGAGTTATGAGAGTCATACCAGAAAAATAAATGCTTTTTGAATTTTTCCAAAACCCAATCCCACCTTTGAGTTAGAGAAATATTAAATCCCATAGGTATGCCCAACAGCGTGAAGACTTCCCCATCTTTGATGACATTACACCCAAGACTAGTAATACTTTCTGGTAGAGTGTTTGAAGAAGCTTTAAAACCAGTTTTGTTATGATTAACTTTAGAACCACTGGCAACACAGAAAACATTCAGGCATTCAAGAAAAACAGTTAAAGAATCATTGTCAGTTTTAAGGATCACATTAGTATCATCAGCAAACATTTGAAGACATAGGGGGAAAGGGGAGTTAGGGATTTCAATACCTTTGATCAAGCCTCTCTCCACAGCATCCCTGACGAGCCAACCTAAGGAGTCACTAGCAATAGGAAAAAGGAGGGGGGCTAAGGGGCGCCTTGCCTAATAGATCTAGCCAATTTGAAGGGGTCAGAAAGGTGCCCATTTATGGCAACTCTAGAAAAGGCATTACCAAAAAGAGTGCCCACAAATTTAATGAATCTTCTCCCAAGCCCCATATCCTGCAAGCACTGAAGAATAAAGTCCCATTCTATTCTATCATAAGCCTTGTCAAAGTCAATTTTAAGAAAGAAATAATCCTGCCCACTTTCAAGGGCATAATCCATGGCCTCCCAAAGAGAAACAATAGCATCAAGAATGAAACCACCCTTGATAAAGCCTTTTTGTTCAGGGAGGATAAAGAACCTCATAAGGGGGCTAAGCCTTCTAGCCAAGGTGGAGGAGAAAAATTTTTATATAGTATTCAAGCAAGTTATGGGTCTCCAATTGTTTAGATCTTCTTTATTGCCTCTCTTCTGAATAAGTTTGATCACTCCAATGTTGATGTGAGAAGGGAGATACCCTTTACCAGATACTTCTTCCCAAATCCGAAGAATGTAAGGAGTGAGAAAATCACTAAGCATCATAAAAAATTCATTTGGCAATCCATCAATCCCCGGAGATTTACAGGGTTTCAATTTATGGATGGTTTCTTTGATCTCACTGCTAGTGAGGGGCAGGTTCATGAATCATTTTCTTCCTTTTCAAAGCAATAGTAGCTTTGGCTCTCTAGATGTCCTCCACCCACTTGGGAGAACCAGAGAAAACATCCATAAAGAAGCTCTTGGCCTCCTGTAAAGCCTCCTGAATGTTAGTTGTATAATCACCATTCTTCTTTTTCAAAGGAGGGATAAAATCCCTAGCTTTTTGTTTTTTCATCATAGAGAACATGTAGTTGTTGTTTCTGTCAATCTTCTCACTCCAAAATTCTTTAGAAGAAGCAAGAGAATAACTGGCTTCCAGATACCTCTCTTTGCACAACCTCAAGGAAAGATCAAGATATTCTTGAGAGTTGGCATTTAGAAGAGCCAAACGAGCAATGATGGTTTGTCTTCTATTAGCTCTAATGGTTCTAGCTAAGGTTTTCAAGGAGTAAAATAAATGCTGGATCTCTTTGACGGAGTTAAGCCAAGCAGTGCAAGGAGAGCTACAATGCTCAAAATTACAAGTGATGATAACCTTGACTTGGTTAAGGGTACTAGGGAGCCTAAGGAAATTACAGTCAATATGAGTCCACCCAGCCCTAAGCTTAGGGTTCCCTTTTCTAAAAGTAACCAAAAGCGGCTTGTGATCAGACATAAGCAAAGAAGGGTCAAACTTAACGTCAATGTCCCAACAATTCTGGACAGGGGATGTTAGCATAGCACCTATCTAGCCTAGTAGCAGTGTAAGAATTACCTCTTTGCTTGTTGGACCAGGTCATACCAGAGGACCTGAAGGGGTCAATGAGCTCAAGAGAATTACAAACTTTAAACCAAGCATCTTTTTCAAGACCATTGATAACTTTTCCTTTTTCTTCCCATCTATCCTTAATATCAGTAACCATATTAAAGTCACCAATAACAATGACTGGACCTTGCAAATAATTCAGTTCATTCCAACAAGTAGCACGACCATAATAATTATTAGCAGCATAAACAGAAATAATGGTGATGCCAAAAGGTTCACCAAAAGTGACAGAACACCATTGAACAGTAGTACTAGTCGAGCTGGAAATAAAAGCATGCATAATTTGAAGAGAAACACCAATAGCACTTCCACCTTTACCAGAACAGTGATTAGTAAAGAACCATTTGTACCTGGGGGAGACCCTTTTGAGGTTAAATTGAAGAGCCTCACCACAAACTTTTAATTCTTGGAGACAGATGACATTTGGAAGCTTAGGAAGATTAGAAAGCCAGATGTTAAGCATTTTAGATCTAACCGGGTCAGTGATTCCTTTGATGTTGCAAGAGCAAATAGAAATGTTAGTCATGGATAAAAGAAAAAGAGCACAAACAACTTAACAGATACCAAAGTTACTTCCTGCTGTTCTTTGTAGGCTTTGAGGCGGACAGAGAGGACCTAACCACTTCTTTTCTCTTGGGTTTGGCTGAGGTACCCAAAGTCCTAACATCCGGATTTTCTTGAGTCATCAGAACAACCTCGTTTGAGCACATGGCCTCATCCATGCTTTCCAATTTGTCTTGATCCATGGCATCCATTTCATGAATAAAAACTTCAGAAGGAATACTTTTCGGTGAGGGTGCCTGAGACATAGGGAGATTGCCAAAGGAGTTAGAAACACCATTAAAGTCAGCATGAGGGGAAATAACTATGTTCTTCTTTCCTACTAAGGACCAATCCGAGTTAACCATATTTTGCTGTGGAGATTCCATATTATCCAAAGTATTCCCTTTGCTGGTACCTACAGGAACAAAATTAGGGTCTACGTTCTCCTTAGAAAGAGAATCATCTTGGCCCTTTTCAGGGATACTCTCATTATCAAAAGGGTTAAAAACCTCTTCAAGAAGGATATCAAAAATATTGCTCGATTTGAAAGACTTTTTTTTGTTTTTGTGAAGAGTTTTTTTCGTCTGTGGTTTCAAAGCCTCTGGAGCAGCCTGGGTCTGCTTAACTTGAACATTATGGGCTTCCTTGAGAGTTTGGTCCACCTGTTCCTGAATGAGAGGGCAGTCTTTGATAAGATGCCATTTTTTATAGCAGTTATAACAGGCGTTGGGGAGGTTTCGATAAAAGTTCTTCTGAGTATGCAATTTTCTGCCTATGGAATCTTTGATGATGAGGTGCGTTTTAATATCTTTGACTGTGTCTACTTCAATAAGAACTTGAGGATCCCATTTAGGGTTGATGAAGGAATTTCTGGATTTCTGGCCCAACACTTTACCGACCATATTACCAAGGTTTTCAACCCAAGGGTAGAAGTCAAAAGGGAGATCAAGGAATTCAACCCAAACAGGAATCTTTGTGAGCTTAGGGCCCTTAGGGTTAAACCCTAAATACCATTTAAAAAAAGAGACAGGAGTATTCCGAACTAGCCACTGACCTTCACTCACAACATGTAGAGCACTTTGAGCATCTTCAAAGAAAAACAGATTGAACATGCTTGACAAAGAGTCCCTTGGTTTCCCAGTGAGCTTTGATCCAAGATTTGAACACCTCTTGAGGTGGCCTAGGACCATGACAGAGCCCTATAACAACTCTATCTGTAAGTTGGTCATGCCAGTTATCCAACGAGTCCCTATCGATAATGAGGGCAACCTCTTCGTCATCACTGTCATCACTATCGACGTTCAATTCATGGGGGTTATACTCCCCGTTGCTAGCTTCATTACAGCGAGTAAACATAGGAGAGGAGTTACCTTTAGTTGCCATGATATTAAACAGACCGTTCGCAGCGTTGGCATGAGCTTTAGCAGACTCGGCGTAAGTCCTTTTTGGGGGGGAAGATGTACCCATACTCTGTTGAAGCTCCGAAAAGTCCTCATGGGCCTTACCTGAACCCATACCGTGATGCATGATGCTGATACCCCGACCGGGTTGGTGCTGAAGGTTGACAGAGGCCTCCATCCCCCCAGCTTGCGGTTCCAGAACAGAAAGACCATTTTGCAGTGCTTCAAAGAGCGCCATTGGCTATTTGCAAAGACAAGAGGTACAGCCGGGAGGAGGGGCCCTAACTCCCCCTTGACAGGGGGAGGGCTCGCAAGAAGAAGGTGAAGTTCCTTAGGGGAACCCAACAGGGTCAAGCAAACCCTAGCCCATCTCCCATCTCGTCTCATTGATTTTGTGTACATTCCTCATGCCTGATAGAAACACCTGTTCGTATGCGTGACCATCTTTAACCTTTTAAATCCACAATGGACATATGAGTGACTGTGTGTTGGTCATTGGCATAGATTCATTGAATGAACGTAAGCGTCCCCTTGAATAATAGGTAAGTGGCACTCCAAACTATGATCTTCCGCCTTTTTTTTCCGGTATTCACTGAAATTCAAGTGGCACTCCAAACTATGATCTTCCGCCTTTTGTTTTTCCGGTATTCACTGAGGTTTCAAGTACTTAAGATTCCCTTGACTTCATAGAGTAAGAGAACCACGAAGTTTATTCTATTGGCCAATCATGGAGTGTGTCGAGCTCGAACTTGGACGTCGAATAATAATTATCTTCGAACTTGGACGTCGAATAATAATAATCTTCAAGTTTTGGAATGGCGCTACCTTTTCTTTACACCCTTAACGTTCATCTCATGTCCCTGCCTTGTAAATGACCGATTTTTACAAATGCTATCCCGCTTGATTTTGTAAGAAGAGACTTTTCATGTATTGTGAGTGTTGATGATGTGGCATATATGTAAAAAATGATATACGTAAAAAACACTTGTATTGTATTTGCAGTTCTAGAAGATGATCGTCATGACTAAAACCTCTTCCTCTATTCTGAAAGAATGCATGATCTCTCGAATTACCACTTCCAGATGCATTCAAACCAAGTTTTACTTCTTCTGTCATGCAAAGAGCTACTAGCTTGTCAAAGTCTGTCATAGTGCCTCTCACTGAGATAGAAGTATCTAAGCTCTTGTACTACGGTCCTAGACCATTTAGCATAGCTGAAACCATATCATCATCTTCGACTTTGCAATTTATGGAAGCTAAATCATTAGTGATCTTCGTAATTTCAGCCACATAATCCATTATGGACCTATTTCCACGCCATACACTATGCAACTTTTGCTTTAAGTGAATTTTTCTAGCTTTCGTCGACGTACCATATATCTTATGGATTATATCCCATGCTTCCTTCGGTTTGCTAGCTTTCATAATATGTGGAATCAGGCTGTCTGATATCCATACCGAAATCCAATTGAGAACCTTTCTAGATTTTTCTATCCACGTTTTATATTCTTTTTGCTCTTCTGCATTCAGATTCTCTAGCAACTCAGGACACTCGTCCTCTCCATTCACTACTCCCTATAGACCTTTTTCCATCAAGAAATTTTCCATCCTATACGACCATATGTGATAATTGTCTTTATTCAACTTATCACCAACTATTTGCGCAATATTTTCAACCATCCTTGCAACTTAAGCACTTTTCTATGCTATGGTAATTTTATGGCGAGCCCTAGAAAAATTTTGACAGTATTTTGGCTGTATTTATAGATATATGCACCAAAAACTCAATCTTCACAAGTAATCTCAATGATTTCCCTCTTTCTATAAGCACTTCCCTACGTCTCCATGCACTTATATGCTCAATTTCTACCTCTCTGAAAAAATTTCGGTAAAGTCTCCTTTGTCCAAACTATATATGAACTAAGTAAACTATAGTCATTCTACTCCAAAAAACCCAAACTCTGGGTACAAGCATCAATAAGATTCCGTAACGTAAGCAAATATACTCTGACGGGAGGCCTCAAAAAAATACATTCATCCCATGATCGATACACGAGATCGTTGGACTGTCTTCTCTTTGGTCTTCCACCTATATCACCAGAGTATCTCCAAGTATGAGAATACCCCAGTTAAAAACCTCACCACGTCCCTCAGTTTTTGTTTAAATTCAAGGTTTTCAGCAGGGTAATATGAAACCTCACAACGCACGTGAGTTGTCTAATTAAGAACCCACAATATCATACATCCGTCTCAGAACGTGTGAGTATTATCCATTCAAGGACCCACAAGAAAAATGCATGACGTCGCCTGCCACATGCACTTGAAATAAAAACCGAAACTCAAATATGTACCTGATAACCTCTCAATAATTCTGAATTTCCATAGTCATGCATGAGACTACTTCTCCACACAACTTGAAGCGAAGTTTTCTTTCACTGTAGGTGTTTTCAGTATCTGTCGTCACTGCGAGCATGTAAATAACGGATGAATCATGTGTAGTTTGATTTCATCCTTCTCTCCTTCAAGAGTCGGTTTCTTGTGTCCCTTTATCTCCGTCAAAATGCCTGAGATTCTTCAAAATGCCTGAGATTCTTCACGTCCAGGATGACCAGTGCGGCAACCAGATCGGGGTTCATTAGTTAAACCATACTGCGCTCATCATCGCTTTCATCTTTAGCAGCCAAATTTTGCAAGGCAGTGAGGCTACAACCGCTTCCTTCTGTAGCATCTGTTAGGTGCTTGTCGTCCAAAGCGAAGGCAAAGGGTAAAGCTCTGATACCAGATGGTAACGTTGAGGGTGCGCAGCTATGGAGACAATAGACAGAGAAGAGATAGAGAGAGAGAGACTTTCTGACAAAACGCGCACGACGGCGGTGGAATGTATTTCAGTGGATATGTCAAGAGGTAGAGGAAGACCATACTCTAGAGGTAGAGGAAGATCACATACACCTGGGAATTTTTATCATTGCGGAAAGTATGACCACTTTGAGAAAGATTATTATTATAAGCAAAATAGTCAAAGAGGAAGAGGTAGAAGCCATTATGGGGCACATGGAAATTTCTCTGCAGAAAGTTCATATAGAGACTATGGGAGAGATAATATGTTTGCGATGGAGCATGTATTGAATAGTATGTCAAAACCTGGAAATGATATGAACTGGTACATAGACTCTGGTTGCATAAACCACATGACGAGTATTGAAAATTGGTTAGTCAAAAGAAGCTTCGAAGACTAAGGAGTATGTAGCAACTAGTGACGATACCCTACATGTGATTAACGATGTTGGGAATGTACCACTAGTACAAAGAAATGGTGTTCGAAATACATTGAGTGATATCTTACATGTGCTTAGCATTACAAAGAACCTAGTTTCGGTTGGTCAACTAGTAGATCAAGACATGGAAGTTACTTTCAACAAATATGGCTGTTTGAAACATGATTTCAAGTATGGAAAAAGAGGAAAATTACTCGGTCATGGAAAGAAGATGATTAGATTGTTCACATTTGACATGGGTACACCCCTTTATGAAAACATGTATGCCAAGAATAGTGAATATTCTGATATAGCTGAATTATGGCATAAACGAATTGGTCATATCAATTTCAGAAAATTGAAGTCCATGGAAAAGAAAATTTTAGTGCGTGAGTTACAAAGATTTGGTCATTTAAACTTTGAAAGAGTTTGTGAAGCATACTCATTTTGAAAACATCAACGTATGAAGTTTCCAAGAAGAGAAATGCACAGGAGGAGACCACTAGAGTTAATACATAGTGATGCGGTTGGACCTGTTAGAACAAAATCAGTTGGTAGCTCACTATATTTTCTGATATTCGTTGACGATTATAGCCCATATACATGGATTTACTTCCTCAAGCATAAGACTGGAGTCTTTGAGTGCTTTGTGAGACTCAAGAATATGGTTTAAAAGCAGTTGGGAATGTATATAAAGTGCCTATGATCAGATTCAGGAGAAGAATATATCTCAAGAGAATTTGATCAGTACCTAAGTGATTATGGAATCAGAAGGCAATTGTCTTGTAGATACACACCACAACAAAATCGTGTTGCAAAAATGTAAAAACTGTGTGACAGAGGAAGTTGCTAGAGCCATGTTGAATGAAAAGAACATGCCAGATATGTTTTGGGCAGAAGCTTGTCATACGGCTGTCCATGTTATAAATAGAGCTCCCACAGGCATGGTTCATGATCTCACACATTATGAGAGGCTATGGAAGCATAAGCCTAATGTTAGCTATTTACGAGTTTTTGGAAGTATTTGTTATGCGCATGTGCCTAGTTAGTTGAGACATAAGTTTGAGGCAAAATCTGAAAAGTGTATATTTGTTGGATACTTAGAAGAGAAGAAAGGATATCGATGTTATAATCCTATTACAAAAGAATGTATAGTGAGTAGAGATGTTATATTAAAAAAAAGCATCATGGTATGCACCCAAAGACATGGCTGTGATAGAGAATGATATGGACGATGCTATGCATAATGTTCATGATGAGCCAGGAATAAGTCGTAGGAATTTTGATCATGAAGAGAGTCATGACTATGGTTCATATGAGTTTCCTACACCTGAAACGTCATGGAGTGAAAATGCAAAGGACTATGCAAGAAGAAATGAGAAAGGAAAAGATATGTACATGTCTCATTCAGATATTGAAGATGAGATAGTTACGCCTGGCATGTTGAAAAATATGTTCCCCCACACGTAAGGAAAGAGACACATGAAGAAACACCTTTGAGACGATCTACGAGAGTAAAACATCCTGTGGATAGATTGAATCTATACAATAAGTCTATGAAGCTTCATTATGCATATATGACAAAAAGAATTAAGCATGAGGAACCAAATAATTTTTATGATGCGTCACAAAATGAAGATTGGTGCAACGCAATGGATGATGAGATGAATGCATTGAAGAAGAATGATACATGGAAATTAGTGAAATTGCCACCGAATAGGAAAGCTATTGGATGTAAATGGGTGTACAAAGTGAAGTGCAAAAGTGATGGTTCATTGGAAAGATTTAAAGCTTGCTTAGTTGCAAAAGCATATGCACAAGTATATGGATTGAATTATGATAAAACAATTACTCCAATGGAGAAAATGACAACGCTGAGAAGCCTGATTGCATGGGCTGCTATGAACAATTGGAAATTGTATCAAATGGATGTTAAGAATGCATTTTTGAATGGCAAATTGCATGAGGAAGTCTATATGCAGCAACCAGAAGTTTATGTGCATCCAAAATATCCTGACTATGTATGCAAGTTAAAGAAAGCGCTTTATGGTTTGAAACAAGCACCACGAGCATGGTTTGAACGATTCACTAAGAAGTTGTTGGATCTAAAGTTTATGCAATCGAAAGCTGATTATTCACTGTTTGTATGGAATCAAGGAAGTGAAACGATTCTATTAGTGATCTATGTTGATGATTTGATCATTACTGGCAACGATGAGAAGAGGATTGATGATTTGAAAAGGCAACTAAAATCTGAATTTTTGATGTCGGATTTGGGAGAGCTAAAATACTTTTTGGGAATTGAAGTAATTTCAATGAAAGAGGTAATTTCGATGATACAACACAATTATATGCTGCAAATGCTTGAGAAATTTTGTATGAGTGCATGCAAACCTATTGATACGCCACTTGATGCTAATGTTGTTTCATTCCGCTTCCTTTATGTGCTTATTATAGTTGGAGAGATTGCATTCTTTTTGTATTTCAGTCAAAATGAACACTGATGTGTTCTCCACTCATATGATTTATGATAGAGTAGAAACTTTGCATATAATCGATTATTTCTCTAGAATGGTATCAAAGCCACATGCTACGTTTGTTTTTCTTTAACATGCTATATTAATACGTGATGCGACAAGATTGAGTTAGATAATATTTCTCGATTTAAGATGCTCTTCATATGCATAAATGTAAATAGATATCGATGATTGAATCACTTACTTGCACATGCATACTAAAATTGTGGCTAATGGAAATAGTCAAATAGAAACTTTGAGCAAGATAAATTATAAAGGAAGGAGCCTTTGCATGTCTGCATACCTTATGGGCATGAATTGAAGTAGATTAGCATGAGACTAAACAGCAACGGGCCTTGCCAAATCAAAATTCAATAACCCAACAAATTGACAATATAAAAGGGCAATATTTGTATTATCTCAAGATAGTGAGACATGTATGATCAAGTACGTACATGAATGAGAAAACAAGAAAATATCTATCATAAATGTTTCAATACCTATTTGGGAAGACAACAAAGTCTCGATGCATTTCGCTAAAAAACGTAGTTAAATAGGTGGCGTTAGGATGTGCAAGAGTTAATAAATAATTATGTCTTAGAAATTAAACAAGTTGTTGATGCATTGACATAAAGATTATGTATTATAAAAGATGATGATTGTTTTTGCTTTTGATTTGAATGGTTTAAGACATTATCAGAAATAGAAGGATTTTACAACTTTTGTTTTTGTGAGAGAGGAACTTTTTGATTCGGAACAATTGGTTTCTATCATGATAGATGAGGAGATTATTTCCATCATGTATAATTGATGAAAAATATTTAGTGTAAATCATTCACTTTATGCAAAAAAAAATCAATATGGTGAAAGAGGTGGAGAAAACGAGATCTTGAAATGTAATTGAGGTGGAACTGAGTCATAGAACAATAATGATGATGGTGAAGGGAGATCAGATACAAATATGTGTAGTAGGTGGATATATATTGACCCTTTTAAAGGATCTCATGCATAGAGTGGTGGCCAAGATATGGCATATTTTAATTGTGGTAAGATTGGTAATATGTCCCATCATTGTTGATTTAATCAAAGACAAAGATGGATTTGCTATTGAAAAAACATGGACTAGGTGAATTTTCTAAATGAATAAATTCATGAAAATTTATTGATGATTAATGTGAATATGGATGCAACTCAAAGTAAGGATGTTTGGTACATTGATAGAAATGAAATCACATGAGGAATAATCCGCATTGTCTTTGTAACTTTCATCCACCTTTGTTTGATGGAAAAGTTGCAATATCTGATAGTTCAGTGGATAACATATGCCACATTGGAAAACACATGTTTCAAGGATCAGAATGAAAATAAGGTATTGGAAGATGTTCTTCATCTAATTTTTTTGTGAAAAAAAAATCTACTTCCTGTAGCTCAAATCATGGAGCATGATTGCCAAGTGGGATTCAAGATCTTTTGTTGAGAATCCAAAGTAGAAGAAGAGACATTTGTTTCATCCAAAAGGCCTGTCTAATGTGTTATGTGTGCTTTCTCTACTTCGAATGGAACATTCTGCACAATTGGAGAGGTGTTAGATACACATCGTAAAAGTGAAGATATAGAGTAATCGAGAAAGGTCTTGAGGGGAAAGTCTTCAACTAGGGAGCGCTAGTAACACACCATAAAAATAAAAATGATGCTTCACATACCCATAATTGTTGTAGAGGGAATTCATGAGCTTTATGTTAATGGAAAATGGGAATAATTGCTGACATAATAATTCTTGAAGAAATAATATCGAAGAGTTGATAATTTATCCTTTGAGTCCTACATAGTAATCAAGAGATCAAGATAGATATTGAGAGTACATGTGAGTTATGTTCTTTATAAAGTATGAAGTATTTATGCTTGCCCATTGAACTCTCCAATTGAGAAACAATTTCCAAATTAACCGCCTCTCCATATTTTGGATTGATTCGATAGGGCCTACTTCTTGCAGGCACGGCTCCCTCGACTAAGGGTATTCTATGTAATCCAATCTCCTCTCGTATCCCTGTTAGATCTTTGTAGGACCATGCGAAGACATTTTTATAAGCAAAAAGTAAAGAAGTTACCTTCTGCAGTAAAGGGGGATAATGCAATAGTCAAGAGGCCAAGTGGACTACTTGAGGGTTCTCTTCATCCCCTAGATTTACTTCTTGCACCTGTGTTTCAGGACTAGTCTTGTTTGAGAAATCATCTCCACTGTATGCAGGAGTGGACTTTAGCTTATATTCTGCAATATGTTCTCTAGTCCATGTTGATATATTTAGGTAGTGATGTGTGTGAACACTCTAGGACCGCCGGGGCACTTTTTTCCCTCTTTAGGAGGTTTTTTTCCCCCGGCTTGTATATACGCCTATTGCCCTAATGGGCTACTTATCTTTGTACATTCTCTAGTAATACATTCAGTCTTGTGTGTTGTGCTCCAAGCTTCTTCTTCTTCCTTGTGCTGTTCGCGTGCTTCCGCAGACGTCTAACTCCAACAATTGGTATCAGAGCAGGTCGTTGCTTCTTCTAGGGCGCCGTCGACACTCCTCCGTTTGAAGTCTCAGATTCGCACAAAATTTGGTGAGCATACTCAGGGTGTTTCCGAAATCGCGATCTGAGCTCGTTTCGACCTCCGAACGCACTATTGTAGTGCTTGTGCAGGCTATTTCGTCCTTTTGTGCCAAAGGTATATACTTGTTTCTGTTCGCCAGTTTAAGCGTCTCGAAGTGTGCTACAGGTCTAGCAGAACTCCTCTGGGCAGTACTGTTCAACTTTTTGAGATACAGTCAATTTTCTGCATCAAGGTATTTTAGTCACCGGCCATGGCTGAAAGCAGTGATGTATTCCGTATGTTGGCTGTTGAGGATAAGTTGGATGGTACCAACTACCCATTATGGGCTTATATGATGCGACATGTACTGGTTGCAAAAGGATTGTGGAACATTGTGCAGGGTGTTGAAAGACGTCCTGTTACACCTGTAACGACAGGTACTGCAAATACAGGTGTTGGAGCTGATGAAGATGGTGTCGAAGATGATATTCCGTAGATTCCTATTCGTGCTGTTGTTTCTGTTGCACCTACTGCAGAGCAGATTCGTTGGGATGGCAGAGATGCCCAGGCACATGCATTGATAGCTTTGTCTGTCAAACGTGCCATTATTCCTCACATTCGCTCTTGTAGAACAGCAAAGGATGCTTGGGATACACTTACCACTTTGTACCAGGCTAGGAATGAGGCTCGTGTTGCTTACCTCCGAAAAGAGTTGGAGAGTGAGCACATGAATGAAGGTGATTCGATGGATAGTTTTCTTACAAAGATCAAAGACCTGAAGGAACAATTGATTTCTGCTGATGAGGTTATACCAGATAGCTCACTCGTGCAGACCGTTCTGAATGGCCTTCCTGATTCATATCAGAGTTTTGCCTCTACTCTTCGATTGATGATGAAAGGCAATCCGAATGCCTTGTCATTTGAGGAGTTAGTCTCTGTTTTGTTGCAGGAAGATCAGTCCAGGCAGAACAGGTCCATTATGCGTGTTGCAGATCAAGCTTTCCTGGCTAGTCAGAAGGGCAAAGGAAAATGGAGCTCTTCTACTAGTAAGCAGAAATCTGCAAATGCTGCACAATCGAAGAACCAAGATAAAGATGAGAAGAAATCAGAAAAGCAGAAATTGTTCTGTAAGTACTGTAAAGGAAATGATCATATTATAAAGAACTGTCCAAAACTGGCTGCTAAAGAGGCAAAGAAGAAAGAGGCTGGAATGGTTGTTGCAGAGGCCTCTACACCAAAAACAGAGTCTGCAAATCTTGTGCAGGAAGAAGAATGGGCGTTTACTACTGTCTGCAGTTTTGACCCATCTTCTCATGATCAGTGCATGTCTGCAGTAGACTCAGATGTTTGGTACTTTGACAGTGGGGCGACCAAACATATTACCTCGCAGCGCAGTTTCTTCTCTTCACTCGAGCCTGCCCCTACAGGGAATACTGTCACATGCGCCAATAACTCCTCTGATCCTGTTATGGGAGTTGGTAAGATCATTCTGACTACTGCTGATGGTAGTTCTTTCACTTTGTCAGATGCTTTATTTGTGCCAGGGATCAAAAAGAACCTGTTATCAGTTTCTGCATTAGCCAAGATTGGCTTGGTTGTGAAATTCGTTGATGACAGGTGTACAGTCCATGATCTCTCAAATGGCGATGTGATTATTGCTTCTGGCATTTTATGTCGTGGGCTGTATAAGCTCATAGACTATGAAAAATCTGTGAATGATTCGGCATGTGCAGTTCATGATTCTCAGGCTATGTCAGATGCAAAGCTTTGGCATGCACGCTTTGGTCATCTGAATTTTGCTAGTTTGTTACGCCTGCAGAAATCTGAAATGGTGTCCTCTTTGCCCAAACTTGAGGCACCTGGAAAACATGTTTGTGAAGGCTGTATTTTGGGCAAAATGCAGCGTTCTTCCTTTCCAAAAGATGGTTCAGTTCGGGCTATGCAGAAATTGCAGCTTGTACATAGTGATGTCTGTGGTCCTATGCAGACACCCTCTTTTGGAAATTACCTTTACTTCGTGACTTTCATTGATGATTTTTCCAGGCATGCATGGGTATATCCACTCAAAGCAAAGTCCGAAGTGTTCATGTGCTTCAAACAGTTTTTGGTTTTGGCTGAAAATCTGTCAGCATGTAAAATGGGCACCCTCGGTTCTGATCGAGAGGGGGAATATATGTCTTCAGATTTTAATGCATTTCTGGCCGAACGTGGGATAAAACACCAGTGTACAGTGCCGTATACACCTCAACAGAATGGAGTTGCTGAACGAAAGAACAGGTCACTCATGGAGATGGCGAGGTGCATGGTCAAAAGTCAGGCTTTACCACATAGTTTCTGGCTTGAGGCTGTCATGTGTGCAGCATATGTACTGAACAGGTGTCCCATGAAAGCGTTGCAGTCTATCACTCCATATGAGGCTTGGCATGACCGCCAGCCATCTGTTGCTCATCTGCGTGTTTTTGGTTGTTTGGCATATGCATTAGTGCCTGAACAACATCGCAGAAAATTGGATGATAAGGCAGTAAAATGTATTTTTGTTGGGTACAGTTCTGAAAGTAAAGGCTATCGTCTGTATCATCCACAGACTAAACGCATTCTGGTTAGCCGTGATGTTGTCTTTGTGGAAGATGCTATTCAGCCATTGCTTTCATGTACTAAGGAGACATCTGTTAGCTCCAAAGACATGTATGATACTTTGATGCCTCTTTTTACAGGTGGACAGGCTAGCGCTGGTCCTAATGAGGCAACTTCTCAGCCTTTACAGGTTTCATATGATGATGCAGATCATTCCATTTCTGATGCAGATTTACATGATGCACTTGTTGATGAGAGAGCTGATATTGAACAGGCAAAAACTATGCCAAAATGGCTGGTGCAGACTTTGCGTGACAGCAAATTAGATGCACCTTTGTCATATCGTACTCGTTCAGGCTCTCATAGTACCTCCTTTGCATCAGATTGCTATGCTATGGCTGCATCTAGTCTCTGTGATGAGAATGAGCCTGTTTCTTTTTATGAAGCACAAAATTCAGAAAATTGGATGGCTGCTATGCAATCTGAATATGATGCTATAATGAAGAATGGTACATGGTCTTTATGTGACTTGCCTCCTGGCAAGAAGGCCATTGGCACTAAGTGGGTATACAAGCTGAAGCATAAACCTGATGGTACAGTTGACAGGTATAAGGCTAGGCTTGTTGCAAAGGGTTATGCGCAGGAAAGAGGCATTGATTTTGATGAGACCTTTGCACCTACATGCCGTATGACTACTGTTCGGAGCATTTGTGCACTTGCAGCCCATCATGGTTGGAATGTACATCAGTTGGACATTAAAACAACATTTCTGAATGGTGACTTGCATGAAGAAGTGTATGTTTTTCGGCCCCGTGGCTTTGTGCAGAAAGGGCATGAAAACCAGGTGTGCAGGTTAAAGAAGGCGTTATATGGTTTAAAGCAAGCATCACGTGCTTGGTATGAGAAAATACATGCCTATCTGATTGCACATGGTTTTGAGAACAATTCAACTGAAAGCACCTTATATGTTAAGCGTGCTAATGATGTGCTTTTGATCATTGTTGTCTATGTAGACGACATGCTGCTCACTGGTCCTCTTGAGAAGCATATTGCTGATTTCAAGGCTGATTTGCATGTCTTATTTGAGATGTCTGATTTGGGGCATTTGCATCACTATTTGGGCATTCAGTTTATGCAAGTTGATGGTGGAATGGCTTTGTGTCAAACGAAATATATTGACACATTATTGCAGTGTTTTGGCCTTGAAGACTGTAAGCCTATTGCCACTCCTATGGAGACAGGTTTACGATTGAGTCTTCATGATGCTGGAGATGCATTTGATGCTGTTCTCTATCAGCAGGCTGTTGGATGCTTGATTTACTTATGCATTACTCGGCTAGATATTCAGTTTGCTGTCTCACAGATGAGCAGGTTTATGCATTGCCCAGGAGTCACGCATTGGAAAGCGGTTAAGCGCATCTTTTGCTACTTGAGTGGTACTCGGCTACTTGGGTTGTTTTATCCCAAGGAGGGATCACTACCGCCAGATTTGCATGCTTTTTCTGACTCAGATTGGGCTCGTTGCTATGACACTCGTGTGTCCACCAGTGGTTTTTGCTTCATGCTTGGTAGCTCATGTATATCTTGGTTGAGCAAGAAGCAGCCTACTGTGGCCACTTCCAGTTGTGAGGCTGAGTATAGGGCAGCTATCACAGCGACTATTGAGTGTGTGTGGCTCAGACGCCTTATGGCTGATTTGGGTGTTGGCCAGTCTTCTGCCACCACCATCTTCACTGACAGTCAGAGCGCATTGGCACTTGCGAGGAACCCTGTGTTCCATGCTCGCACTAAGCACATTGAGGTGCATTATCACTATGTCAGGGAGAGGTTCTCTTCTGGGGAGATCAGCTTGGCATATGTGCCCACGCAGGAGAACATTGCAGACCTTTTCACGAAGGCTCTGCCTAGGGAGAAGTTTGAAGCTTTCCGCAAAGCTTTGGGCTTACTTCCTTTTGTGGAGTGATTTCCACATAGCTCGGCACTTCCTTATACATGAGTGCCAGCTCCTTGTTCACCGCATCACTCCCAGGGGGGATTTGTTGATATATTTAGGTAGTGATGTGTGTGAACACTCTAGGACCGCCGGGGCACTTTTTTCCCTCTTTAGGAGGTTTTTTTCCCCCGGCTTGTATATACGCCTATTGCCCTAATGGGCTACTTATCTTTGTACATTCTCTAGTAATACATTCAGTCTTGTGTGTTGTGCTCCAAGCTTCTTCTTCTTCCTTGTGCTGTTCGCGTGCTTCCGCGGACGTCTAACTCCAACAGTCCATCCTTGAGGTATATCTGTAAAAGGAAGATCTTCTCTGCACTCAGGCTCATAACTTTCCTTCTTTGATACTTCTATATTTGTTACCCCTTCAAAGGTTTTATTCTCGTGAAAACTCTCATTCTTTAACTCCTTTTGAACTTCATGGCCTTTTCCTGCAACCCCTTCATCTGCAACTTCTTCCTCTATTTCATTGATTTCCACTTTGCAACACTGCACTTTCCATCATCCAATTCAATAATTTATCTTCTTCTTAGGGTAGACAGGGCATTACCTGAGTGTCCATAGTATACCAAGTAGTATTCCTTGAGTCGAATCCTTCTTCCAAATGTAGTTGCAATTGGGTATTGGTGCTTGTTGAAATCCATAGGTTGTTTTTTCTCCAATCTTGCAAAGCTTTTGCTTGCCTCAACCAAGGCCTCCCCAGGAGTAAAGGGTAAGAAGTCTCACGTGCAAGTGCGATAACAACAAAATCTAGAATAAAGTGACAACCTTGTACTATCATCAATACCTTTTCACTAATGCCAACTGGTGCAACTCGATGTTGATCTGCTAGGGTAACTGTGAATGGTGCTGTCTTGGTGGGGTTAAAATTTAGTTTCCTCATTGTGAAATCTGCCATCAAATTAATGCCAGAGCCTCCATCTATAATCACAGTTGTGAGAGCTTCATCCTTTATAAGAAGAGTCTGCAAGGGGTGCAAGGCAAAAATCAACTATAAAACCATCTATGCTATGTGGTTGGCTCAAGTAAGAAAAGTTTACAATCTTTAATAGGCCATTTCTTATTTTTGAATCCATCTTTGTGAGTTCGTATAGACTAACCTTGTGATGAATACCTTTCAAGATCTGCTCAATGTTTACCTCATGTGTGTCTTCTTGCAGACTTGTTGGTTGATCCTTTAGTGAAGTAGCCATCCTTTCATAAGATCCTTCAATATTTGTTTGGTCCTTCCATCCAACCTTCTTTTCGTCCGTTTTATCCTAGACGCCCTCTTGTTCCTCTCTACGGGTCGCTGCCGCTTGTCTGGCTCTAGTCATCATGGACATTGAAGAAGATGAAACAACATAAGACTGAGTGGTCATACCTTCTTCTTGTGGAGAGATTGCAATCATGTGGACTGAAGCAGGATGGCTTCTTGGGCAATCTTTGGTGTAGTGATCCTTAGCCTCTGGACAATGCTGACAAGGAGGTGCATCTTCTGGAAGGGAACACCTATTTTGCATATGGCCATACTCATCACATCAGTAGCACATCAAAGGCCTATTATATCTGGGCTTCGTTGATCGATTCTCCTCTCTATTAGGTACATTTGAAGTACTACCATAATATAAATCGAAAGCTTGAGAGTTACCTCATTGTTGTGTACCCTTGAGGTGGTAACAGTCTCTAGCTTGATGGCTATCCTTTCCACAAAATTGACAGCTTACCATGTTAGGACAGTTTTCATTGGAATGTCCATTGTTGTTACATATTGTGCACCAACTCTGCCTTCTTATATCCTGAGTGGTCCGCAAATCTTCTAACTCACGCCGAAGTGGGGCTAGTTCATCATCACTACGATGCAATGGTGGCAAGACCTTCTCTTCTTGTTGATTTTGTTGCATTCTTAATGCTTCTAGTTCATTCCCTAGTTGCCCAATAGGGTCTAATTCTGTAGCATAATTCGGTTCTCTATCCCTTCAAAATGTTGCCTAACTTCTTCAATGCGTGATGCTGCTGCAAGAAAATCATTGAGGGTTGCATCCAATCTAAGAGAATCACCTAACTTCTGCTGAGATGACCTGGGCAAAGCTTTTTCTATCCATTTTTTAACCAAGAAATCACTTGGAGCATGTGGAAGACGTGCAATAAGTGCTTTTGTCCTAGTGTGAAGTTCATGGAAGGATTCACCTAATCTTAGCCTTAGATTCTCGAGCTGGTCTAGAGTTCTTTCCGAGGAATCACTAGGTCGAAATGTCTGTGAGAACCCCATCTTCAGAGCCTCCCATGTAGCAAAATGGCCATCTGCATACTGACTGTACCATTTGTCTGCAAGGCCTTCCAATGTGGATGGGACGAGTGCAAGCATTGCATCCTCTCTATTCTACAACCCTCGTCCATGGCATAAGGAGATGAACCTCCTCACATGATCATCAGCATCCTCATAAGCTTGTCCCTTGAAGGTAGGGAATTTGTTATTGAGTCTGGAGAGTAAATGAATGAGATCCTCCATTTGCATTGGTGTTTCTTCTGACGTATCTGAGGAGAAATCTAATCTTCTCCTATGCTTCTCCATTGACAGCGGTGTCGCACCCAAATCAATAGATAGATTAAAGGAGGGTAGAGGGGAGGTAGGTTCACTAGTGGAAGATATAGCTGACTTGTTAAGGCTCCTTCATACATGAAGAGGCTCCTTATCTGCTCGCATATCGATCATGTATGTACTTGCAAATGCAATAGGGCAAAAAGAGTGAAAAAGAGGACTATTTACTACCCTCAGGGCCTCTCATAGATATGCAAGGGTCCATCGGGCATGCGGAACTGTAGAGCAGGAACTCGGGTATCCATTTTTAACAAGATTAGAGAATATGCACATCGAGTACGTCGCCTACTCAAGGGAGGTTCTCCTTAGGGAAATATACCCTTTGACACTTCTATGAGCAGGCAGATAACAATAATTGCACAGAATTGTAGCTACTTAGGGAAAAGATTAATGACAAATGACAATGCTTGGAGACCAAACCACTCCTTACTTCGAACCGATGATTACAATGTAAGCCAAGGAAATGCTACAAATGTTATGGTCTGGGCTAACATGCCACTCCAGAACTAAACAACATCAATACAAGAGATTCATCCAATCCGTATAATGAACACAAAAAGATGCATACTGGCACTGATCAATACAAAGTATGAAGACTTGCTCTAAGGGAAAGAGCATGAAAGTACCACTACCTCACACTGAATGACAAAACCAAGCCACTCTCTTCACACTATAGCGCTATTAGCCCTTCACTGGGAAGCCCACGCTCTCTATCCTCACCACGAGTGACTTCCTACAGTAGGCTTGCAACCATAGAGTGCAAAGAGAGGACCCCTGTACGTACGTATGTATATCTATATGTCCCAAATGAACACAAGTCCAATGCTTTTAGAGGCTCCAATAGACCAAGAGGGCCTTGCCGATTCCTCATGTCCACTGATCAAGCGCCGGTTCATTGCCCAAAATTTGAGGGGTAGATCAAATATGCCACCAGTCTTGAATTGGATCCTCATAAATAGGCAATCATCATGAATGGTTTGCGGCAACAGACATTTCTCCACTTTCACTCTTACCAATTACACTTTTGGCCTTTTACTTGCAAGTTGAGATCCTCGTTTTATGCCGCCCGTGATATTGGAATGACTGATTGAGTGTGAGAGATGGTGGGTGGTGCGGATGGAGGGATAGAGGGTTGATGTTAACCCCACCAATCCAAGAGCCCAATGAATTCCTTAATTGGAAGAGTCATCTTCTTCATGCTTGGAAAGCACCAGCGTGACAATCATTAGAAAAACTTTTGCCAAGGCATTTTCAATATGAAAACCATGAACAGAGAGGTAATTGTAAAAGATGAGGGTGATGGAGGGGGTGGTGGAGATGGTGGTGGGGTGGGTGTGAGGGTTGTGGGGAAAAAGATGAGGGTAATGGAGGGGGACAGTGGGGATGGTGGTGGGGGTGGGTGTGGGGGTTGTGGGGAAAACGATGAGGGGGATGGAGGGGGAGGTGGTGATGGTGGTGGGGTTGGGTGTGGGGGTTGTGGGGATGAGGGGGTGGTGGAGATGGTGGTGGGGGTGGGTGTGGGGGTTGTGGGGAAAAAGATGAGGGGAATGGAGGGGCACGGTGGAGATGGTGGTGGGGGTGGGTGTGAGGATTGTGGGGAAAAAGATGAGGGGGAAGGAGGGGGACGGTGGAGGTGGTGGTGGGGGTGGGTGTGGGGGTTGTGGCAGAAAGATGCAGGGGTGGAGGGTGATGGTGGAGATGGTGGTGGGGGTGGGTTTGGGGGTTGTGGGGGAAAGATGAGGGGGTCGAGGGGGACGGTGGAGATGGTGGTGGGGGTGGGTGTGGGGATTGTGGGGAAAAGATGAGGGGGGTGGAGGGGGTGGCGGAGATTGTGGTGGGGGTGGGTGTGGGGGTTGTGGGGATGAGGGGGTGCAGGGGGTGGTGGAGATGGTAGTGGGGGTGGGGGTTGTGGGGAAAAAGATGAGGGGGATGGAGGGGGACGGTGGAGGTGGTGGTGGGGGTGGTTGTGGGGGTTGTGGGGGAAAGATGAGGGGGTGGAGGGGGACGGTGGAGATGGTGATGGAGGTGGTTGTGGGGTTTGTGGGGGAAAGATGAGGTGGTGGAGGGGGACGGTGGAGATGGTGGTGGAGGTGGGTGTGGGGGTTGTGGGGGAAAAATGAGGGGGTGGAGGGGGATGGTGGAGATGGTGGTGGGGGTGGGTGTGGGGATTGTGGGGAAAAGATGAGGGGGTTGGAGGGGGTGGTGGGGGTGGGTGTGGGGATTGAATATTTTTTTCTTGAACTTCTTGAAAAATTTTTGAAAGGAGTTTAACCTTTCCAAAATGAATTCTCCCTCCTTGTACTTCTGTGCCTCATCAAATGCAAATTCGAGTTGTCATCATCCGCTCTTCAGTCTCCCCACTGTGGCATTGACTACAAAGTTAAATAAATATGCTCGACCATTTCAACAATGAAAAGGCTTAGACATGAGCTCCTCAATGTTTGCAAGATGAGTATGGAATTGTTTGCACGTATAAAATGCTCCATCAAGCTTTGTCAAAAAGAGGCGACCCATATTAACCTGATAGATAAACTTGATCTATGCAGGTTTCACGATCGCTAATATCAACCCAAAGCCTTCAATTAGGTCATGTCGTATCCAGATAATTCTTGATTACACATCGGATTCTGTTCTTTCTCTCTCTCTTTCTGTGTGTGTCGAAGAGGCGGACGGTGCACATGGGTTGTGGGTTGTGGGTTGTGGGCTGTGTGGGTTAGGGATTGGTGGGGAATGTGGGGCAGGGCTTGTGGGGGGGGAACTGTGCGGCGAGGGGGAAGAGGAACTGGCAGGGGTGGTGGGGATAGCAGGCAGGAGTATGGGGATGGCGGGTCATGCAGGGTGGTGGGGATAGCAAGCGGGAGTGTGGGGAGGGCGGGGCATGTGGGGAGAGAGAGAGAGAGAGAGAGAGAGAGAGAGAGAGAGAGAGAGACAAAAGAGAGGGATGCGCTACAGTCTCCATAGAAAGTTTTCAAGACACATCAATGAAATAATCATCATGCTTTTCTACAAAAGATGAGACACTATGATCCTTCCAATAAATTATTTTTATCAACAAATTTCTTAGCTATAATCCAAAAAATTTGTCTAGAACCAAGCAGGAGGAATTTGCAAAAGCAAGGTAAAAAAGACTTCAAAGACTGATTTCTTCATCTTAATGCTTCCTTTTAAATCTATAGCAATTGGATTAACATCTTAGAAACAAATGTTCCTCATATTTCAATAATCTTTTGAATATGTTGCTGAAAGGTCCACCTGAAGACATCAAATTCTTCATTTTTTATATTTATGGGTTACTTTAGTGTTGCTGGAAGGCAAGATCCAATACCATGAAAAGAAGTAAGATAGATCTTCTTGTATCAATTCTTAAATAAATTTCAAATGTGACCATGATGAAGGTAGATTTTCAAGAATATGGACGTTGGCTTTTCAGTGTGGCGATCATATCCAACATTTTCACCACGAATCAGATTTAGGTTGATTTATTTTCATGATATCATTTATATCAATTTTAGTATTGCAACCTACAAAGATGTAAGTGTCACTTCTAGGTTTTATGTTCCATGAATTTCGAATTCAGAGTTACATATAAAAATATTTGAAGACTTGTATAATAGCATCAAAATATGGATCTAGTTGAGGAGAAACTTTTTTACGCTCTAGAAGAAGTCCCCCTTTCTCAAGCCTCTCCCTTCTAGCTTATTCTTCTAATATAAACAAATAAATTATAATTTATCAATAGGTCAAAAGTAACACTGCTAGTTAGTTCTAGTCTATTGGCTCTATAATTTATTATCATCGCATTTTCATCATTAGTTATTCAAAATCTCTCCAAGTGTATTGTGTGATTGAAAGGCTTTTTTAGTTTGGTACTGACTTTAAGGATTAAATAAAATATCAATTGTTATTTATAAAGCGAAGATGAATATACACTCAGGTATACAAACATATCTGAAGAAATAAAAACCTATGAATAACAGAAAAAAATAGAGATGACACAAACAAATGAGCCTTGCTTAGAGGTAATATTTAAAACGTTATCACTTAAATACATACCAAGGATATTCTGTCCTTTATTTTCTGACTTACGATTCATTGTATATAATAATTCAGTTTAACAAATATAAACCCGAAGATACTATCCACCTTTAAATCCACCGTAAAACGTTTGTGAAGGATTTTTTTATCGTTTGATTGCTAGTTCTATAATATTTCCTTCTCAAGTTTTAGGTCCCGGTTTCGTTCTATAGGAAAATATTTTCCTTTGTACTATTTATATTTCTAGGTCAAAACACAGTTTTTGAATGGACTTGTTAGAAGCAACGAGTTGTGGTAGTATAACATATAAGAGCTAAATTGTGGTAGTATAACATATTAGAGCTCAATTGTCGCTGCTTCCAAAGCGATGTAGATAAGATCCTTCCCTCGAGGCATGGGGGTCTACATCAACAAAACTCTTTTTGTATAATACGCAAACATTACTAACACCATTCTATCAATGAATGCACCATAAATTTGTGCATGTGAAGATCATTCGAGGAGAAGTGACTCTCATAGATATGAGTATTAAAGGTCATGGGGCGGAAACGCTCATAAACGCTCATTAAAGGTCAATTGTATGGGCATATTTATGTGTACCTTGTCTATCATCACTGCCATCCTTGTCTATCATCATGTTTCTAAGGTTTGTGTGCAGTTTTATTGTATGCAGTTTTGTTTTTTGCAAAAAGACTCATTAACGTTCCACATTTTTTGGACTTATGTACTTTTTCTGCAAATTAAGTCGAATTAAAGATTGATTTTCCTTTCCTTTTCCTCGTCATTATTTGTTACGTCATCGAGGACACTGTGTTGAGGCTCAATTATCCACAATCATCATTCATAGTGTGAATCATAGTAGGCTGTCAGCTGCGCTGTTGCGAGATATTCTTTCCAAATCACAGCTCTCTGTATCACCTAGTTTCCTAAAGAAATCCACTCAGGTACCTACTATCAAAGCTGATTTCATTAGTAAAGGGTTCATAAGCCTACTGATTTTTCGATTAATCGTTCTGGAATAATTGCTTCTCAGCGTTGCATACCACTGTTTTTTTTCTACAATGCAAGATTTTGTTTTATATTAGTTACATATCTAGGTCTGTTTATTTGTATGACAATTGATAGGTATGATCTCATTGTATTCGATAATGTTATGCAGTGCAGTTCAAGCTTTAAATGATGGTCTAAATTAGAGTCACCTCGAAGTTGTGTGCTCCTGGAAGTCATAAGCACTCAGTAGGAGAGTAGGTCGTGTCTCATTACCCTACTCATAACCCTCCGGGTTTGTTGGAATTTCTGAATGATGCTTTTCTCCCAGCAGACATTCTAGCTTTAATCTTTCGGTTATTTGTCTTCTGGTCATTGTATGCTCATGCTTCATGTTAAAGGTTGTTGCTGAAAGGACTTTTACGTACGTTTGTGGTGCTCATAATTTGCAAACTCATTACAGTAGTGAACAAATTATAGTAAAGCATGGATACTCTACAATGGGCTATGGACTATGCTGACCATGAATAAGACATTTGACTTCCGGACGTACTGAAATCAGCCTTGCATCCATCCCGTGACTTTATGCTCTTTATAAGAAGGCTAAGAAACTATCCCACCAAGACATTGCTCAGCTCTTTTGGAGAGTTTGACGGTTCTCCAGACTTTCAGTGCATGTCTTTTCCTTCGAAAGTAAGACAGTTATTAAACGCATGATGCCTTCTATCTGTAACAATCATGGTGACCTCCTATTGTGTAAAAATACATATCTGTAAGCATTTATGTGACTCTGAAGTATTGCTTTTGTGATTCAATAGTGCTCTCTGTAATGTGACCGTTCTGATGTCATTCATTGAGGACCTTGCTATATGAGGTATAATATTTAGCATAGAAGCACATGCCTTTCTTGGTGAGAAAATAGGAAAAAACCAGTGTGCCAATTTAGCTGTACACATCTTCTTTTGACGTCTTTCCATCTCATAAAGACTGAACAATAAAGCGAATGTCCATTACCAGAGAATATCCATCTCTTGAAACCCTGGTCAATTCAGTCACAATTTGCACCGCAGGAAATAGTTCCACGAAAATAGTACGTGTTTATTTTAGCCAAGAACTCCAGGAAATAGTTCCAAGGAACAACTTGTAGCATTTGACCCATCCCTCGCGAGAGGCAATCTATGCTTACGACTTTGCTCAGTGCCATTAAAGAGGAGTCTACGACTTTGTAGGATTATGATGCTCCCGCACATCGACATTTGACACACTCGATCACATACTATCTTTTAATCATCGTCTTACATGTTGCTGGAGAATATTTGTATTACTTTTGGAGATTTGAAGGTTTAATCTTTTACATTTGAAGCTTTGCTTGCCGTTTTACTCAATAAAGGAAGTGGAATCATATTTATATGTGCAATCAAATCGCTGCTAATGTTATTATGACGCATTTCCCGTTGAGTTTTTGACTAAGACTATGTAATCCAAGGTCCTCTTGTATCCCTGTTAGATCTTTGTAGGACCATATGAAGACATTTTTATAAGGAAAAAGTAAAGAAGTTACCTTCTGTAGTAAAGGGGGATAATGCCATAGCCAGGAGGCCAAGTGGACTACTTGAGGGTTCTCTTCATCCCCTAGATTTACTTCTTGCACCAGTGTTTCAGGACTAGTCTTGTTTGAGAAATCATCTGCACTGTATGCAGGAGTGGACTTTAGCTTATATTCTGCAATATGTTCTCTGGTCCATCCTTGAGGTATATCTGTAAAAGGAAGATCTTCTCTACAATCAGGCTCATAACTTTCATTCTTTGATACTTCTATATTTGTTACCCCTTCAAAGGTTGTATTCTCTTGAAAACTCTCATTCTTTAACTTCTTGTGAACTTGATGGCCTTTCCCTTCAACCCCTTCATCTACAACTTCTTCCTCTATTTCATTGATTTCCACTGTGCAACACTGCACTTTCCATCACCCAATTCAATAATGTATCTTCTTCTTAGGGTAGAGAGGGCATTACCTGAGTGTCCACACTATATCTAGTAGTATTCCCTAATTCGAATCCTTCTTCCAAATGTAGTTGTAGTTGGCTATTGGTGCTTGTTGAAATCCTCAATTTGTTTTTTCCCCAATCTTGCAAAGCTTTTGCTTGCCTCAACCAAGGCCTCCCCAGGAGTAAAGGGTAAGAAGTCTCTTGTCGAAGGGCAATAACAACCAAATCTAGAACAAAGTGACAACCCTGTACTATCATCAGTACCTTTTCAATAATGCCAACTAGTGCAACTCATGTTGATCTGCTAGGGTAACTATGAATGGTGCCATCTTGGTGGGGTTCAAATTCAGCTTCCTCATTGTGAAATCTGGCATCAAATTAATGCCAGAGCCTCCCTCTATAATCACACCTGTGAGAGCTTCATCCTTTATAAGAATAGATAGCCTTGAGCTTTGGTAGTCTGCCAGGGGTGCAGAGGGAAAATCAACTATGAAACCATCTATGCTAGGTGATTGGCTCAAGTAAGCAGAGTGTACAATCTTTAAGAGGTCACTTCTTATTTTTGAATCCATCTTTGTGAGTTCATACAGACTAACCTTGTGATGAATACCTTTCAAGATCTGCGCAATGTTTACCTCATGTGTGTCTTCTTGCAGACTTCTTGGTTGTTCCTTTAGTGAAGTAGCCAGTCTTTCATAAGATCCTTCATATTTGCTTCGTCCTTCCATCCAGCCTTCTTTTCCTCCGTTTTATCCATGAGGACCTCTTGTTCCTCTCTACGGGTTGTTTCAGCTTGTCTGGCTCTAGTCATCATGGGCATTGAAGAAGATGAAACAGCATAAGACTAAGTGGTCATAGCTTCTTCTTGTGGAGAGACTGCAGTCATGTGGACTGGAGCAGGACGGCTTCTTGGCCAATCTTTGGTGTAGTGATCCTTAGCCTCTGGACAATGCTGACAAGGAAGTACATCTTCTGGAAGGGAACACCTATTTTGCATATGGCCATACTCACCACAACGGTAGCACATCAAAGGCCTATTATATTTTGGCTTCGTTGGTCGATTCTCCTCTCTATTAGGTGCGTTTGAAGTACTAGCATAATATGAATCAAAAGCTGGAGAGTTACCTCATTGTTGTGTACCCTTCAGGTAGTAACAGTCTCTAGCTTCATGGCTATCTTTTGCACAAAATTGACATCTTATCTTGTTATGACAATTTGCATTGGAATGTCCATTTTTGTTACATTTGTGCACCAAATCTGCCTTCTTATATCCTGAGTGGTTCGCAAATCTTCTAACTCACAGCGAACTGGGGCTAGTTCTAACTCTCTTCTTGTTGATTTTGTTGCATTCATAATGCTTCTAGTTCCTTCCCCAGTTGCGGAATAGGGTCTAGTTCTGTAGCATAATTCGGTTGTGTATCCCCTTTAAAATGTTGCCTAGCTTCTTCAATGAATGATGCTGCTGCAACAAAATCATTGAGGGTTGCATCTAGTCTAAGAGACTCACTTAACTTCTGCTGAGATGACCTGGGCAAAGCTTTTTCTATCCATTTTTTAACCAAGAAATCACTTGAGCATGTGGAAGACGTGCAACAAGTGCTTTTGTCCTAGTGTGAAGTTCATGGAAGGATTCACCTGATCTTAGCCTTAGATTCTCGAGCTGGTCTAGAGCTCTTTCCGACGAATCACTAGGTAAAATGTCTGTGAGAACGCTGTCTTCAGAGCCTCCCATGTAGCAAAATGGGCATCTGCATATTGACTATACCATTTGTCTACAAGGCCTCCCAATGTGGATGGGAAGAGTGCGAGCATTGCATCCTCTCTATTCTGCAACCCTCGTCCATGGCATAAGGAGATGAACCTCCTCACATGATCATCACCATCCTCATAAGCTTGTCCCCTGAAGGTAGGGAACTTGATATTGAGTCTGGAGAGTAAATGAGAGAGATCCTCCATTTGCACTTGTGTTTCTTCTGACGTATCTGAGGAGAAATCTGATGTTCTCCTATGCTTCTCCTTTGACAGTGGTGTCGCACCCAAATCAATACATAAATTCAAGGAGGGTAGAGGGGAGGTAGGTTCACTAGTCAAAGATATAGCAAACTTGTTAAGGCTCCATCGTACACAAAGAGGCTCCTTATCTGCTCGTGCATGGATCATGTACCTACTTGCAAATGCAATAGGGAAAAAATACTCAAAAAGAGGACTATTTACTACCGTCAGCGCCTCTCACAGAAATGCAAGGGTCCACCGCACGTGCCAAACTGTAGAGGAGGTACTCGAGTATCCACTTTTAACAAGAGTAGAGAATATGCACATCCAGTACGTCGCCTACTCAAGGGAGGTTCTCCTTAGGGAAATATACCCTTTGACACTTCTGTGAGCAGGCAGATAACAATAATTGCACAGAATTGTAGCTACTCAGGGAAAAGATTAATGACAATAGACAATATTGGGAGACCAAACCACTCCTTAGTTCAAACTGATGATTACAATGTAAGCCAAGGAAATGCTACAAATGTTGATGCTCTGGGCTAACATGCCACTCCAGAACTAAACAACATCAATACAAGAGACTCATCCAATCTATATAATGAACACAAAAAGATGCAGACTAGCAGTGATCAATACAAAGTATGAAGACTTTCTCTAAGGGAAACAACATGAAAATACCACTGACTCACACTGAATGACAAAACCAAGCCACTCTCTTCACACTATAGTGTTATTAGCCCTTCATTGGGAAGCCCACTCTCTGTATCCTCACTACAGAGTGACTTCCTATAGTAGGCTTGCTGCCACAGAGTGCAAAGAGAGGACCCCTGTAGGTACGTATGTATATATGTATGTCCCAAATGAGCACAAGTACAATGCTTTTATAGGCTCCAATAGGCCAAGAGGGCCTTGCCGATTCCTCATGTCCACTGATCAAGCGCCGATTGATTGCCCGAAATTGGAGCGGTAGATCAAATATGCACCAGTCTTGAATTGGATCCTCAAAAATAGGCAGTCGTCATGAATGGTTGGCGGAAGCAGACATTTCTCCACTTTCACTCTTACCAATTACACTTTTACCCTTTTACTTGCAAGCTGAGATCCTCATTTTATGTCGCCCGTGATATTGGAATGACCCATTGAGTGTGAGAGATGGTGGGTGGTGCGGATGGAGGAATAGAGGGTTGATTTTAACCCCACCAATTCAGGATCCCAATCAATTCCTTAATTGGAAGAGTCATCTTCTTCATGCTTGAAAAGCACCAACGTGAAAATCATCAGAAGAACTTTTGCCAAGGCATGTTCAATATGAAAAGCATGAACAGAGAGCTAACTTTAAAAGATGAGGGGGATGGAGGGGGTGGTGGTGATGGTGGTGGGGTGGGTGTGAGGGTTGTGGGGAAAAAGATGAGGGTGATGGAGGGGGACGCTGGGGATGGTGGTGGGGGTGGGTGTGGGGAAAAAGATGAGGGGGATGGAGGTGGTGGTGGAGATGGTGGTGGGGGCGGGTGTGGGCGTTGTGGGGATGAGGGGGTGGAGGGGGGGGGTGGAGATGGTGGTGGGGGTGAGTGTGGTGAAAAATATGAGGGGAATGGAGGGGCATGGTGGAGATGGTGGTGGGCGTGGGTGTGGGGGTTGTGCGGAAAAGGGTGAGGGGGATGGAGGGGGACGGTGGAGGTGGTGGTGGGGGTTGTGGCGAAAAGATGAGGGGGTCGAGGGGGACGCTCGAGATGGTGGTGGGGTGGGTGTGGGGGTTGTGGGGGAAAGATGAGGGGGTCGAGGGGGACAGTGGAGATGATGGTGGGGGTGGGTGTGGGGATTGTGGGGAAAAGATGAGGGAGGTGGAGGGGGTGGTGGAGATGGTGGTGGGGGTGGGTGTGGGGGTTCTGGGGATGAGGGGGTGGAGGGGGTGGTGGAGATGGTGGTGGGGGTGGGGGTGGGTGTGGGGATTGTGGGGAAAAGTTGAGGGGGGTGGAGGGGGTGGTGGAGATGGTGGTGGGGATGGGTGTGGGGGTTGTGGGGAAAAGGATGAGGGAGATGGAGGGGGACGGTGGAGGTGGTAGTGGGGGTTGGTGTGGGGGTTGTGGGGGAATGATAACAGGTGAAGGGGGATGGTGAAGATGGTGGTGGGGGTGGGTGTTGGGGTTGTGGGGGAAAGATGAGGGGGTGGAGGGGGACGGTGGAGGTGGTGGTGGGGGTGGCTGTGGGTGAAAGATGAGAGGGTGGAGGGGGACAGTGGAGATGGTGGTGGTGAGTGTGAGGGTTGTGGGGGAAAGATGAGGGGGTGGAGGGGGATGGTGGAGATGGTGGTGGGGGTGGGTGTGGGGATTGTGGGGAAAAGATGAGGGGGTTGGAGGGGGTGGTGGAGATGGTGGTGGGGGTGGGTGTGGGGATTGAATATTTTTTTCTTAAACTTGTTGAAAAAATTTTGAAAGGAGTTTAACCTTTCCAAAATGAATTCTCCCTCCTTGTACTTTTGTGCTCATCAAATGCAGATTTGAGTTGTCATCATCCGCTCTTCAGTCTCCCCACTGTGACATTGACTAGAGAGTTAAATAAGTATGTTGGACCATTTTGACAATGAAAAGCCTTGGACATGAGCTCCTCAATGTTTGCAGGATGAGTATGGAAGAGTTTGCACGTATAAAATGCTCCATCAAGCTTTCTCAAAAAGAGGCGACCCATATTAACCTGATAGATAAACTTGATCTATGCACGTTGCTGGATCGCTAATATCAACCCAAAGCCTTGAATTAGGTCATGTCCTGTCCAGTTAATTTTTTATTACACATCGGATTCCATTCTTTCTCTCTCTCTTTTTGTGTGTGTTGAAGAGGCGGAAGGTGCGCATGGGTTGTGGGTTGTGGGCTGTGTTGGTGGGGGACTGGTGGCGAATGTGGGGCAGGGGTTGCAGGGGGGGGGGGGAGTGCACGGAGAGGGGGAAAGAGGAACTGGCAGGGGTGGTGGGGATAGGAGGCAAGAGGATGGGGATGGCGGGTCATGGGGGGTGATGGGGATAGCGGGAGGGAGTAGTGGGGATGGCGGCACATGTGGGGAGAGAGAGAGAGAGAGAGTGAGAGAGAGAGACAGAGAGAGAGAGGGTGCACGGAGAGAGAGAGAGAGCGAAAGAGAGAGAGAGAGAGAGAAGAGAGGGATGCGCTACACTCTCCATAGAAAGTTTTCAAGACACATCAATGAAATAATCATCATGCTTTTCTACAAAAGATGAGACACTATGATCCTTCCAATAAATTATTTTTATCAACAAATTTCTTAGCTATAATCCAAAAAATTTGTCTAGAACCAAGCAGGAGGAATTTGCAAAAGCAAGGTAAAAAAGACTTCAAAGACTGATTTCTTCATCTTAATAATTCTTCTTAAATTTATAGCAATTGGATTAACATCTTACAAACAAATGTTCCTCATATTTCAATAATCTTTTGAATATGTTGCCGAAAGGTCCACCTGAAGACATCAAAATTCTTCATTTTTTATATTTATGGGTTACTTTAGTGTTGCTCGAAGGCAAGATCCAATACCATGAAAAGAAGTAAGATAGATCTTCTTGTATCAATTCTTAAATAAATTTCAAATGTGACCATGATTAAGGTAGATTTTCAAGAATATGGACGTTGGCTTTTCAGTGTGGCAATCATATCCAACATTTTCACCATGAATCAGATTTAGGTTGATTTATTTTCATGATATCACTTATATCAATTTTAGTATTGCAACTTACAAAGAAGTAAGTGTCACTTCTAGGTTTTATGTTCCATGAATTTCAAATTCAGGGTTACATATAAAAATATTTCAAGACTTGTATAATAGCATCAAATATGGATCTAGTTGAGGAGAAACTTTTTTACGCTCTAGAAGAAGTCCCGTTTTCTCAAGCCTCTCCCTTCTAGCTTATCCTTCTAATATAAACAAATAAATTATAATTTATCAATAGGTCAAAAGTAGCATTGCAAGTTATTTCTAGTCTATTGGGTCTTTAATTTATTATCATCGCATTTTCATCATTAGTCATTCAAAATCTCTCCAAGTGTATTGTGTGGTTGAAAGGCTTTTTTAGTTTGGTACTGACTTTAAGGATTAAATAAAATATCAATTGTGATTTATAAAGCGAAGATGAATATACATTCAGGTATACAAACATATCTGAAGAAATAAAAACCTATGAATAACAGAAAGAAATAGAGATGACACAATCAAATGAGCTTGTCTAGAGGTAATATTTAAAACGTTATCACTTAAGTACATACAAAGGATATTCGGTCCTTTATTATTGATTGTATCTAATAATTCAGTTTAACAAATATAAACCCGAAGATAGTATCCACCTTTAAATCCACCATAAAACGTTTGTGAAAGATTTTTTGATCGTTTGATTGCTAGTTCTATAATATTTCCTTCTCAAGTTTTAGGTCCCCATTTCGTTCTATAGGAAAATATTTTCCTTTGTACTATTTAAATTTCTAGGTCAAAACACAGTTTATGAATGGACTTCTTAGAAGCAACGAATTGTGGTAGTATAACATATTAGACCTAAATTGTGGTAGTATAACATATTAGAGCTCAATGGTCGCTGCTTCCAAAGCGATATGGATAAGATCCTTCCCTCGAGGCATGGGGGTCTACATGAACAAAACTCTTTTCGTATAATACGCAAACATTACTAACACCATTCTATCAATGAATGCACCATAAATTTGTGCATTTGAAGATCATTCGAGGAGAAGTGACTCTCATAGATATGAGTATTAAAGATCATGGGGCGGAAATGCTCATAAAAGCTCTTTCAAAGGATAAATCATCTACTTTACAGGATAATTTCAATTGTATGGGCATGTTTGTGTGTACCTTGTCTATCACTGCGATTCTTGTCTCACAATTATCCTATGTGTGAATCACCTTAAGCATTTAGGACCAATGATTGTATGCAGTTTTGTTTTTTGCAAAATGACTCATTAACATTCCACATTTTTTGGACTTGTGTCCTTTTTCTGCAAATTAAGTCGAATTAAAGATTGATTTTCCTTTCCTTTTCCTCGTTATTATTTGTTTTCTGAATGTGAGGACACTGTGTTGAGGCTCAATTATGCACAATCATCATTCATAGTGTGAATCATAGTAGGCTGTTAGCTGCGCTGTTGGGAGATTTACTCTCCAAATAACGGCTCTCTGTATCACCAAAATTTCTAAAGAAATCCACTCAGGTACCTACTATCAAAGTTGATTTCATAGTAAATGGTTCATAAGCCTATTGATTTTTCGATTAATCGTTCTGGAATAATTGCTTCTCAGCGTTGCATACCACTGGTTTTTTTCTACAATGCAAGATTTTGTTTTATATTAGTTACATATCTAGGTCTGTTGTATGACAATTGATAGGTATGATCTCATTGTATTCGCTAATGTTATGCAGTGCAGTTCGAGCTTTAAATGATGGTCTAAATTAGAGTCACCTCGAAGTTGTGTGTTCCTGGAAGTCATAAGCATTCAGTAGGAGAGTAGGTCGTGTCTCATTACTCTACTCATAACCCTCCGGGTTTGTTGGAATTTCTGAATGATGCTAAGAAGATTCCGACCAAAACATTGCTCAGCTCTTTTGGAGAGTTTGACGGTTCTCCAGACTTTCAGTGCATGTCTTTTCCTTCGAAAGTAAGACAGTTATTAAACGCATGATGCCTTCTTTCAAGTCGCATCCGTTCAGGTTTTATTCCAATGGTTTGTCATCAAAAGCGCGTACTGAACTCAGATACACACTAACAATCATGGTGACCTCCTATTGCGTAAAAATACATATCTGTAAGCATTTATGTGACTCTTAAGTATTGCTTTGGTGATTCAACAGTGCTCTCTGTAATGTGACCGTTCTGATGTCATTCATTGAGGACCTTGCTATATGAGGTAAAATATTTAGCATAGAAGCACATGCCTTTCTTGGTGAGGAAACAGGAAAAAACCAGTGTGCCAATTTAGCTGTACACATCTTCTTTTAACGTCTTTCCAGCTCATAAAGACTGAACAATAAATCGAATGTCCATTACCAGAGAATATCCATCTCTTGAAGCCCTGGTCAATTCAGTCACAATTCGCACTGCAGGAAATAGTTCCAGGGAAATGTTACGTGTTTATTTTAGCCAAGAACTCCAGGAAATAGTTCCAGGGAACAACTTGTAGCATTTGACGCATGCCTCGCGAGACGCAATCTGTGCTTACGACTTTGCTCAGTGCCATTAAAGAGGAGTCTACGACTTTGCAGGATTATGATGCTCCCGCACATCGACATTTGACACACTGGATCACATACTATCATCTGAATCATCGTCTCACATGTTGCTGGATAATATTTGTATTACTTTTGGAGATTTGAAGGTTTAATCTTTTACATTTGAAGGTTTGCTTGCCGTTTTACTCAATAGAGGAAGTGGAATCATATTTATATATGTGCAATCAAATCGCTGCTGATGTTATTATGAAGCATTTCCCGTTGAGTTTGTCCTTTAGCGTCTGCTTGATTTTGTGTACATTCCTCATGCCTGATAGAAACGCCTGTTCGTACGCGTGACCATCTTTAACCTTTTAAATCCACAATGGACATATGAGTGACTGTGTGTTGGTCATTGGCTTAGATTCATTGAATGAACGTAAGCGTCCCCTTGAATAATAGCTAAGTGGCACTCCAAACTATGATCTTCCGCCTTTTTTTTTTCCGGTATTCACTAAGGTTTCAAGTACTTAAGATTCCCTTGACTTCATAGAGTAAGAGAGCCACGAAGTTTATTCTATCCAATCATGGAGTGTGTCGAGCTCGAACTTGGACGTCGAATAATAATAATCTTCAAGTTTTGGAATGGCGCTACCTTTTCTTTACACCCTTAACGTTGATCTCATGTCCTTGCCTTGTAAATGACCGATTTCTTTTTTTTTTTTTGAAGAAAACAGGAATTATAATATTAATGCAGAGAAAAAGAGATTACAAGAGAGCAGCCCCAATAACAAAGGCAAACAACAGAGGCAACCACAAGGGGGGATTAAACCCTAGGCTGCCAAAGATCTATTTCATACAAGCATTTATGTACCAGTTCAAGTAGCTAATCATACTATCCCTTTCAAAGGAATGAAGTTGGAGCAATCTCCTTTTCCACGAGGAGTAAGGGAATTTTTTAAAGATATACATGGGGTGGGAATCATTCAGAGATCCACTGAGAGGATAATGACTGCAGAGTTGGAGAACTCTCCTTAGACCATACAGACAGGAGAAGACAACATTTTTCCATTTACTATCAAAAAATCTGATATTCCTATTCTTCCATATTTCCCAAAGAATGTGGGCCCTTAATATTTGCCACAAGGCAATATCCATCTTATGAGTTTCTCCAATGAGAAGTTTCCTGACACCTAGAGACCTGAGACCAGTAAACTTGCAGTAGAATGGAATGATTCTCCAAAAGCCATAAGTGAATTTGCATTTAAAGAAGAGATGTTCCAAATCTTCAACTTCTCCACAAGCTTTACAAAGACCTGCATCAATATTATAATCCCTCGCTTTACTGCCAGTCCAAACACCTCTGTGAAGAATAAGCCATAAAAGGCAAGATTGTTTATTAGACATAGGGAAGGCCCAGACGGTCTGGAACCTATATCTCCATTGCTGATGGGACCAGTTCAGCCCCCACTTGTTATTCAGCCGAACACAAATGCTACTGATGCTGTTGTGAGAGAGCTTGAAGCGAGAGTACATGTCCTGGGCCACCTCAAAGAGCAAGATGGATTTATTCCAGTAAAGATCCTCCTTTAGCCTCATGAGCTGCAGTTTCTTCTCCCTAATGATCTGTTTACAAGCCAAAGATAACATATTAGAGTTCATGATAAGGGTATCATCAATCACCTGCCCATTATTTAAAAAATCATTCCATCTAGCAAAGCCTCGGTTTTTGCACTTATGCCATCTAATGGGCAAAGAGGACTCATTATTATTAGCAAACCAACCCACCCAGAGGGAGTCCTGTAACAGCAAGGAATAATTTTTAGCAAACCAAACGAGAAGTTTATAACCATTTTTGACTTCCATCCAAGCACGCCAAAAGTTACAAACAAGCTGACTACCTTTGGGAATGAAAGTGACAGGGGAGGAAACAATATCCTAGAAGGAGAAGTTAGACCAACTCTTGTTATTACTTAAGCAAAATTTGTTAATATTCCTTTTCTATAAACAAGCCCAAAAATCATTGGAGGAGGTTGCCCTGAGGATCCACTTAGCAGCCATTTGAGTTGAAGGACAAATCAAGCCCAACCCCCCTCAGAGTTTTTCATACAGTAAATTTTCTACGCAACCTTAGGAATACAAGAATTGCCCCAAAGGAATCTTCTAGCCAGAGTAATGGCCGGGGACACCTATTTCTTGGAAGGCTGCTAACAAGCAAGAAAATAAGTTAGAACAGGAAGGATATAATGTTTTAAAACAAAAGCTCTTTGAGATAAACTGGTCTGCATATCAATCCAATTGAAGATTTTAACTCTAAATTTATCAAGCACCTAGTTCCATCTTTGATCATAAGTAACGTCAAAACCCATCCGGATTCCCAGAAGCCTGAAAACAGGACCCTTTTTGATGATTTCACAACCAGCAGCTAGAACACACCCAGGGAGATTATCATTAGTAGAAAAAACAACCACTTTTGTAGTGATTAACAACAGAGCCACTAGTAGAGAAAAAAGTAGTGAGACACTTTAAAAAATAGTTAGCAGAATCAGCATCACCTCTCATCACAAGGTTGGTGTCATCAGCAAACATTTGAAGATAAAGTTGAGATTGGTCTTGGGGTATCTCAATACCTTTAATGTTACCTTGTTGGATACCATCCTTGACTAGCCATCCAAGAGCATCACTAGTTATGGCAAAAAGTAAGGGAGCCAAAGGACAGCCTTGCCTAATAGATCTACTCAACTTAAAAGGAGGGGAGAGATGGCCATTCATAGCAACTTTGGAGTGGGCATTACCAAACAAAATACTAGTATATTTGATAAACATTCTGCCACCACCAATGTCTTGAAGAGACTGTAATATAAAATCCCACTCAATTCTATCATAAGCTTTATCAAAATCAATTTTAAAGCAGAAGGTGTCAATGCTTTTCTCTTTAGCAAAGTCCAACCCTTCCCAAATGGAGATAATAGCATCCACGATAAATCTCCCTTTGATAAATCCTTTTTGCTCAGGCAAAATAATACTATCCATCAAGGGGCTCAACCTTCTAGCCAGGGAGGAAGCATAAATTTTATACAAGAAAGTCAAACAAGAGATAGGTATCCAATTGTTGAGATCATCCTTAGACCGTCTTTTGTGAATCAATTTGATAACTCTAGTATTAATGAAAGTAGAAAGAGACCCTCTACTTATGGCTTCTTGCCAGATCCAGAGAATGATGGGCACCAACTCCTCTTTGAATTCCTAAAAAAACTCACTAGGAATACCATCGTGGCTAGGGGACTTACAGGGCTTCAATTTACAAATGGTTTCTCTCACCTCAAGCAGAGAGGGGAAGATCAAGGAGGGAGACCAAGTCAGGAGGGATCATCTTCTTCCTCAACTGAGCAATGGTAGCTCTTGCACTCCATATATGGTCCCCTCTCTTGGGGGGCAGGGAGAAAACATTGGTAAAGAAGTTAACAGCTTCCTGCAATCTCTCCTGAACACAAGAGGAAACTTCACCATTACTTTTTTTTAAAAGCGGGATGAAATCTTTAGCCTTCTTTTTCCTCATGATATCAAACATATGCTTATTAGGTTTGTCCACTTTACCAGCCCAAAACTCTCTAGATGTGGCAAGGGCACCACAAGCCAAAAGGTAGTCTTCGTATCTCACTTTATCCTAAAGATCCAAAATCTTCTGTCTCTTATCACTACAACTAAGGTTAGATCTCTCAATATTGTTTATCTCATATAAATGCATCATTCTTCTCTTGTATCTAATAACCCTAGCCCTCCTTTTAAAGAGAGTAAGATTATGCTGAACCTCTTTAATAGCTCCCTCCCAAGCTTTAAAGGGAGAGCAACCAATGAAAAAGTGGGTTCTAAAGATATTTTTTATCTCTTCTTTAACAATGGGAACCTTAATCAAAGACATATCGAGATGGAGCCACCCAGCCCTGTAGGCAGGGTTATTAGAGGCAAGTCTGACAATAAGAGGGGAATGATCAGACAGTTGGAGGGAAGTATCAGTAACACAACTATAGTTCCAAAGACCCTAGAATCTAGAAGCATTCATGTAAAACCTGTCTAATCTGGCAGAAAGTCTCCTGTTCTTCCAGGTATGAACAGTACCAAGAGAAACATCCAAAAGATTAAGATTATTAACAACACTGTCCCAATGATACTTTTCAGAACCTGCAATCACATTGTTGCAATTCCCAACTCTATCAGCCGGATTCGTGACCATGTTAAAATCACCAATTAAAAGAACATCACCATCAAGCATACTAATCTCATTCCAATATTTAGACCTGTCACACGGTGTCGGAAAGTTTTCAACTTTCCAGTTGATGACCAGATAAAATAAAATTAATTGAATTGGTGAATTCTAACCTTTTATATCACTGTTGATTAGTTGTTCTGGATTGGAATTGACTACTTTTGAAAGTGTTTGCAGGTACAAGAAATGATAAAGAATACATGTTCATATTAGGGTTTACTCTAATTTTATATTTAATGAGTATTTTATATTTATACATGCAAGAATCATGGGTATTTAACCCTAGGATTTTCTAAGTTCATGTGATTTTATGTCAATTAGGTTCATCTGAAGGGTCTCAAAAGATTCTAATGGGTTCATGTTAGGGTTTACAAGGAATCAGAAAGATTTTAATGGGTTATCAATGATTTTTAAAGGGTTTTAATAGGGTTTTGAAGGGTTTTAAGGGTTTCCAAGGGTTTTTTAGTGTTCAAAATGAGTGGAAATGAACATTAGCATTAGTTTTAAGAATAAAATAAGTATTATTTAATGAAACTAATCTATAACTTTAACATTAATTAATTACAAATTCAAATCTGAGTTAATTATTTACCTTAATAGTGTATGTGAAATTAAATACTAAGGTTTGAATTAATTAAAACTTAAACTAAGGTTAATTTAAATTATTTATTTAATTAAGGAAATTAAGGTAATAGAATAAAAATAATAATTGAAGTGGATAATTAATGAGCGGTGTATGAGAGTGCTGTTTAAAGTGTGGTGTGAATTAAGTGTGTAACTAAAGTAGCTAAAGTAAATAGTTTAAAGTGTGGTAGCTATGTGTGTAAATTAAAAGGATGGATTAGATAATTTATGCAATTAAAGTAGAAAAAGTGAATGGTAGAAAGGATGGTGTGTATGTGAGGGTATTAAAAGAGAGGTTGAGATAGAAAAGTTATTTAAAGTATGGTGGATAAGTGTGGGAAAAAGAGCGGATGAGGAAATAAAGTAAAATCAAAGGAATGGTTTACAAATGAGTTGTGTGTGTATATATATGAGTGTGTTGATCTAGTTTTCCCTAATGTTTCTTGCAGGTATTCCTTTCATTCTCTTCACCTCTGTGTGTATGCATAAGAGAGAGTTTTACTTTTTGTCTTTTAGTCTTGTGCACGCAGGCAGAGTGAGAGAGAGCAAATTCATTTTTCTTGTTTTTATATCTCTGCCCATGTTTTATTTTCCCATCATGGCTTCAGATCGCTACGAAGAATCTGAGAAAGAGGAGAGAGAAAGACTGGCCATCTCTTTCCCTTCCCTCTATCTTTCGCTTCAGGCATCAAATGTAGAAACAGAGATTCAGAGAGAGATGTCGCCAAAATCCTGGCATGCGGCAGCCATATTCTCCATCTACGGGGGACGCTGACTGCGCGTTCTGCTCGATTCCATTGGACGAGCAACTACACCGCGTCAGTGTGTGAAATATGGATCGCCACTCGCATTTGCAGTGGTTTCTTTTGCTTACGACGCTCTCCGAAAGCTCAGAAACCTCCTTATGCCTATGATTCTTGAGAGAGCTGGGAATGAATCGCTCTATGTTCAGAAATGGCTCACTGTTCCAAGGCGTTAATCGACTCGTATATTCTAGTGTCTCAAGGGCTGTGTTATCGGCCAGGGGCGTGCATTCTACTGCATCACGAAAAAGAGTTGTCCCTAAGTTGAAAGAGGCCCCCGTTGATCTTTCTGAAGAAAATGACGTGTCTAAACCATCAGATTGCAGCCATTCAAAACATGATACTTCGGAGTGTGAAACCGCATCTTCAGCCAAGATTTCAGGGTTGGTTCATGAAATTGCTAATCTTACTCTTTTAGAGGCTTCTGACTTGTCCTATCTTTTAAAGAAGAGATTGGGGCTATCTGAGTCTGCAATGCCATATTTTGGTGGAGGCCAATGACAAGGACAATTTGGCATCTCTGATGGAGGCGAACTCTTAATGTTTTCCATCTGGCTTATTTGGCGGATCATCAATATCTGAGGAGAACCCACACGACGCCTTATTTTCGTAGTGCTTAAGTGTGGTACATAGTCAAACTCATTTTCAGGTATTAAAGTAATCGAACGGCGGGCAATCCCCATGAAAGATGTAGAGTTAGAAACATTTCAACGCAAGTCTAGCAGCTGGTGAACAATTCGAGCCACAAGAGAGAGGCAGAAAGTGAGAGAGCGATAGAGAGAGAAAGATGATATGTTAGGATTCGTTAATTTATTAATTTAAGCATTAGAAATCATTAAATCTAATTAGATATATAAAGTATTATTAGTATCAATTAAATAGATTTAGATTTAATTTAATGTATTGTTAGATATAGTTTGGTTTAATTAATATAGATAATGTTAATTATGCAAGTGATTACTTCAACATGATTTTGGATGCATGTTTGAGTGAAAATGAGTATAGGTGTATAAACATAAGTATGTATATTTTCATAGTGATATCATATGTGTGGTTCATGTCAATATGTTAGTATGTCTAAGTCTAAGTGTTAGTATGTATTAGCATGAATGTGCATTAGTTTGTGCATGAATAGTATCTATGAGCTTACATGTGAAGCATGTGCATTCATAAGAGAAGTTTGTAAGTATATGAATATGTATTTGTCAATATGGATTAAGTGTAGGAATGCATGTGTATCCATGTAGAATGTTAGTTTACATGAATCAATGCATATGCATGAGTTAATGAATGTGTACATGTTAATGCATGTTAGTACATATTAATTAATACGTTTGCATGATTATATGTATTTAGAAGAGTATGTTATATTAGCATGCATGTGCATTAGTGTGTGCATGGTTATAGGTATTTAGAAGTGCATGAAAGTATGTTAGCATGTGTGTGCTTTAATGTATGTAAAGTATGGGTTTTATGTTTTTCATTAATTTCTTGTTAGATTACTAATATGCCTAATGTTTCTTGCAGAAACATTGAAGAAAATCAAAGCAAAAGTATCGAAGAGCATCGTGAAGTGAAGCAAAGTGAAGCTTTCATCAATTCAATTATCCGACAATCTGAATTAAATCCATAGAAATTATCCTTGATTAAGCTTTGTATAGGATTCACTTATTGTTAGTCATCTTTTAGAGAAATTATATCATAGCATTGTAATCATCCATTATTGTCATTAGCATTAATTCAATTCTAATTTGCATTATCATTCTTGTCAATGTTATCTGAAATCGTTAATTTCAAAAACATACCTGAAGAAATTCTGATATTACTTATACCTCAAGAAGCTATTGATAGATATCGAGCAGTCGAGCCTTATGGTTCTTAAACGTTTAAAGTGTTTCAATTATCTACTCCATATTTCCTAGATTTAAGAGTAATATAGAATTTTTGATACCTTAGATGAAAGAAAAATATACCTAAAACACCTACGATTGTCTCATACACCCTGCGTGTGCCGAGGGATTTAGTGGCTGACTGATCCACCAGCCTTATGTCCGTAACTTCCCGACATTTTTGGTGAACCCGGCGTGAAGGATCGGCATAGCAGCTCAGGGAGATCTGATATTTGTGACATAGTTTTGAGTGATCAATAGATAGAGCTTTCATTATGGAACCTTACCTCATAGAAAAAAGAGTATGGAAATTGATTGATGACCTCAAAATAGAGAAGAAAGAGTTTTGTGGTAAAGATGTTACTAGGTATATCAAGGAATACGAACATTTAGCTTATCAATATGGCATACCTAGGGATAGTTGGGTTTCCACCTTTAGGTGTATATCAAATGGAGATACCCGAGATAGAATAAGCCTTAGGTTGGGCTCGTCCACTATACCTTGGGATATTTTTAAGACCCAATTGCGACAAGAATTTTGTTTCGAGGATTCAACAAAAAGAAATCATGAAACGTTTCAAGCTTGGGTAAATACATCTAAACCAAAAGAGAACTTAATTGAGGGTTTTCAAGAGTTTGAAGAACAGTTTAGCAACTTACCTGAGAAAGAACAAGTTTATCTTGATCCTTATAAAGTTATAGATTTTTTAACTATCCTTGACTACTCAATTCGAAAAGACCTAGAGCCTCTTTTAGAAGAACACAATACCTCAAATGGCCTGACCAATGATTGGACATATGTGCAAAAGCAAGTTCATCGACTTGCTCTTAGATATGAACGCCAAAACCTCAAATATTTTCCTCTTTCTAAAAGCAACGATTTAGATTGTACTTCTCAAAAGATACATGAAGAAAACAAATTTGAAATTACAAACAATGAATTAGATGATGCTACACCAATGATGAATGATGAAAACCAAATTACAATTTCAGAACACAAAACATTAAACAAACATGAGTGTGAACATGAGAAACCTTTGTTTGATTCTTCTAAAAGTCTTCCCAAATTATTCATTGAAGAAGTGAGTGATGTAAGTGGTAAAGAAATCCCACTCATCACAATAGCTTCTCCTAAAATTATTACTCACATTGATTCTTCATATAAGGAAGAACAATATGAGAAAATTATAAACAATGATATTTATACATTTCAAAAATATGAATTGAAGGGTTTCAAGATAAATGAACACTTGTTTTGTATTGATGATGTTCATATTGATTTTTCTAATCAAATTTTTGAGTGCTTTGATGTAGGACAAGCAAGAATGGAGGATTTAATATTTCAGTGGAAGATCAGGAAAGCTACAGAGTTTGACTTACTATTGCTTTGGGTTTTACAGATGGACTATCGAGAAGTATTATCTTGGATTGCTACCTTTTGTATAAGTTTGCTAATAATTATGTTTCTCACAAGATTTTTGAGTTGAGTGTTTTTTCAGGATTAGCATGAAGATTGGGAGCTGATTGATGAACTAAGATTTTCTTCCAAAATAGACTATGAATGAAGCGCAGGTGATTGAAGATAGTACATGTAGTTTAAAATTTAAGCAATCAAAGCGATATTTGGATGAAAGGCAATGCTAAAGATGGAATCAATATAGATCAGGTGAAACAGTTCTAACCCTGATTAATGTTTTAAAGTTTTGTTTTTCCCTGCATTATCATAATTAGATATGTACATTCTTCAGCTAGGTTAAGAAACTTCTTATAAAATTATGAAAAGTAGAATTTATACTGAAGTAGGGATGTGCTTGAAGAGAAGATAGGGATTAGAGACCTATGACTGTCATATGAATAGTTGAAGAAACCCTTAACTTGCAACTCCTAGTAGAAGTAGGTTTGTTTTATATAGGTAAGCTTCCTTTAAATCTGACCCATTTAGCTAAAAAGATCCTAGTTCCTCCTTTAGCTTACCTCTAGATCCTTTGCTCTGATTAGGGGTTAAGCCTTTTCCCTTCATCAAAAAAGTTGTGAAGAAAAATTGAAAGCAGTACATTAATGGTTGCTGCATATGAAAAGAGGGAAAACAATGACAAAAAGGAAAAATTATGATTAAAAAAAAAATGAGATAAAAGAAAAATCAAATAAATCAGTTGTGGTCTCGAAATCACTTCTGATTTGAAAAGCGGGCTATATAAGGCGGATGTATGCTAGAGGGGAGTTAGTTTTTTGTATCTTAATGGAAAATGGTTAGGAAATGAGGATAGAAGGCCTATATCACATATGCTTTACTTATGAACAGAGTTAATAGAAGAGTTAGTACGAACACTATTTGAATGACTTCTATAGTTTCCTTCTAAAACCTGTTTCCAATTCATGCATTGAACGAAAAGTTTTAAATTCAAGTTTACATAATTCTATATGTTTTCTTTGTTATTTGAAGATGTACTAATGATAGAAGCATTTTTATATACAGAGAAATTGAATTTGAGTCATGAATAAGTTTCAAAAGAATTTGATATTGCTTTCTATGATCTGCAGGTTGGCCCATCGAAGACGATGTGCAGGTTTGGCCGGGGTGAATGGCGGAAAGTTTTCAACTTTCCAGTTGATGACCAGATAAAATAAAATTAACTTAATTGGTGAATTCTAACCTTTTATATCACTGTTGATTAGTTGTTCTGGATTGGAATTGACTACTTTTGAAAGTGTTTGCAGGTACAAGAAATGATAAAGAATACATGTTCATATTAGGGTTTACTCTAATTTTATATTTAATGAGTATTTTATATTTATACATGCAAGAATCATGGGTATTTAACCCTAGGATTTTCTAAGTTCATATGATTTTATGTCAATTAGGTTCATTTGAAGGGTCTCAAAAGATTCTAATGGGTTCATGTTAGGGTTTACAAGGAATCAGAAAGATTTTAATGGGTTATTAATGATTTTTAAAGGGTTTTAATAGGGTTTTAAGGGTTTCCAAGGGTTTTTTAGTGTTCAAAATGAGTGGAAATGAATATTAGCATTAGTTTTAAGGATAAAATAAGTATTATTTAATGAAACTAATCTATAACTTTAACATTAATTAATTACAAATTCAAATTTGATTTAATTATTTACCTTAATAGTGTATGTGAAATTAAATACAAAGGTTTGAATTAATTAAAACTTAAACTAAGGTTAATTTAAATTATTTATTTAATTAAGGAAATTAAGGTAATAGAATAAAAATAATAATTGAAGTGGATAATTAATGAGCGGTGTATGAGAGTGCTGTTTAAAGTGTGGTGTGAATTAAGTGTAACTAAAGTAGCTAAAGTAAATAGTTTAAAGTGTGGTAGCTATGTGTGTAAATTAAAAGGATGGATTAAATAATTTATGCAATTAAAGTAGAAAAAGTGAATGGTAGAAAGGATGGTGTGTGAGTGAGGGTATTAAAAGAGAGGTTGAGATAGAAAAGTTATTTAAAGTATGGTGGATAAGTGTGGGAAAAAGAGCGGATGAGGAAATAAAGTAAAATCAAAGGAATGGTTTACAAATGAGTTGTGTGTGTATATATATGAGTGTGTTGATCTAGTTTTCCCTAATGTTTCTTGCAGGTATGCCTTTCATTCTCTTCACCTCTGTGTGTATGCATAAGAGAGAGTTTTACTTTTTGTCTTTTAGTCTTGTGCATGCAGGCAGAGTGAGAGAGAGAAAATTCATTTTTCTTGTTTTTATATCTCTGCCCATGTTTTATTTTCCCATCATGGCTTTAGATCGCTACGAAGAATCTGAGAAAGAGGAGAGAGAAAGAGAAGCCATCTCTTTCCCTTCCCTCTATCTTCCGCTTCAGACATCAAATGTAGAAACAGAGATTCAGAGAGAGATGTCGCCAAAATCCTGGCATGCGGAAGCCATATTCTCCATCTACGGGGCACGCTAACTGCGCGTTCTGCTCGATTCCATTGGACGAGCAACTGCACCGCGTCAGTGTGTGAAATATGAATCGCCACTCTCATTTGCAGTGGTTTCTTTTGCTTACGACGCTCTCCGAAAGCTCAGAAACCTCCTTATGCCTATGATTCTTGAGAGAGCTGGGAATGAATCGCTCTATGTTCAGAAATGGCTCACTTTACCAAGGCGTTAATCGACTCGTATATTCTAGTGTCTCAAGGGCTGCGTTATCGGCCAGGGACGTGCATTCTACTGCATCACGAAAAAGGGCTGTCCCTAAGTTGAAAGAGGCCCCCGTTGATCTTTCTGAAGAAAATGACGTGTCTAAACCATCAGATTGCAGCCATTCAAAACATGATACTTCGGAGTGTGAAACCGCATCTCAGCCAAGATTTCAGGGTTGGTTGATGAAATTGCTAATCTTACTCTTTTAGAGGCTTCTCACTTGTCCTATCTTTTAAAGAAGAGATTGGGGCTATCTGAGTCTGCAATGCCATATTTTGGTGGAGGCCAATGACAAGGACAATTTGGCATCTCTGATGGAGGCGAACTCTTAATGTTTTCCATCTGGCTTATTTGGCGGATCATCAATATCTGAGAAGAACCCACACGACGCCTTATTTTCGTAGTGCTTAAGTGTGGTACATAGACAAACTCATTTTTAGGTATTAAAGTAATCGAACGGCGGGCAATCCCCATGAAAGATGTAGAGTTAGAAACATTTCAACGCAAGTCTAGCAGCCGGTGAACAATTCGAGCCACAAGAGAGAGGCAAAAAGTGAGAGAGCGATAGAGAGAGAAAGATGATATGTTAGGATTCGTTAATTTATTAATTTAAGCATTAGAAATCATTAAATCTAAATAGATATATAAAGTATTATTAGTATCAGTTAAATAGATTTAGATTTAATTTAATGTATTGTTAGATATAGTTTGGTTTAATTAATATAGATAATGTTAATTATGCAAGTGATTACTTCAACATGAATTTGGATGCATGTTTGAGTGAAAATGAGTATAGGTGTATAAACATAAGTATGTATATTTTCATAGTGATATCATATGTGTGGTTCATGTCAATATGTTAGTATGTCTAAGTTTAAGTGTTAGTATGTATTAGCATGAATGTGCATTAGTTTGTGCATGAATAGTATCTATGAGCTTACATGTGAAGCATGTGCATTCATAAGAGAAGTCTGTAAGTATATGAATATGTATTTGTCAATATGGATTAAGTATAGGAATGCATGTGTATCCATGTAGAATGTTAGTTTACATGAATCAATGCATATGCATGAGTTAATGAATGTGTACATGTTAATGCATGTTAGTACATATTAATTAATACGTTTGCAAGATTATATGTATTTAGAAGAGTATGTTATATTAGCATGCATGTGCATTAGTGTGTGCATGGTTATAGGTATTTAGAAGTGCATGAAAGTATGTTAGCATGTGTGTGCTTTAATGTATGTAAAGTATGGGTTTTATGTTTTTCATTAATTTCTTGTTAGATTACTAATATGCCTAATGTTTCTTGCAGAAACATTGAAGACAATCAAAGCAAAAGTATCGAAGAGCATCGTGAAGTGAAGCAAAGTGAAGCTTTCATCAATTCAATTATCCGACAATCTGAATTAAATCCATAGAAATTATCCTTGATTAAGCTTTGTATAGGATTCACTTATTGTTAGTCATCTTTTAGAGAAATTATATCATAGCATTGTAATTATCCATTATTGTCATTAGCATTAATTCAATTCTAATTTGCATTATCATTCTTGTCAATGTTATCTGAAATCGTTAATTTCAAAAACATACCTGAAGAAATTCTGATATTACTTATACCTCAAGAAGCTCTTGATAGATATCGAGCAGTCCAGCCTTACGGTTCTTAAACGTTTAAAGTGTTTCAATTATGTACTCCATATTTCCTAGATTTAAGAGTAATATAGAATTTCTGATACCTTAGACGAAAGAAAAATATACCTAAAACACCTACGATTGTCTCATACACCCTGCTTGTGCCGAGGGATTTAGTGGCTGACTGATCCACCAACCTTATGTCCGCAACTTCCCGACAACGGGTTACTAGCAGCATAAACACAAACCATAGTGAAGTTAAGAGGGTCTTTACATTTCAAACCAATCCATTGATTGGAAGCACTGTATAAAACTTTATCAAAACATTGGCTTAATCTATTATTTATACCTATAGCAGCACCACCGTTACCATTATGATTTGTGTGGTACCACTTAGTGTTGGACGAAATAATTTTTAAGCTAGCCATGAGTTGGCTACCTCTAACTTTCAGCTCCTGCATGCACAAAAAATCAGGATCTAGAGAAGAATCTTTTAACCAATTACGAACAACCTTGCCTCTCACTGGGTCAGTGAGCCCTTTAGTATTATAAGAAACAATATCGAGCAAATCCATCAGAAAACCAAGGCAAGCAGACAGAACAAACCTCATTACTTTTTATGGCTTTTGATCGGCTTAACTATAAAAGTGGAGGATCTAACAACATCTTACCTTTTAGATTTAGCTTTGTCCTTAGCTATGGGACTAGCCAATCTATCAATATTCATATTGTCCTCAGTATCATCCAGATAGCCGGATTGAGCCATGTTTTCTTCATCACACTTATTTAGTTGTTCATCAAATATTTCATCAGTAGACTGCTGGGGATTAGTAATTCCATTATCTGCCATGCTGGGGACAATAGTATTACCAAACTTAGGGGACAAGGGTTTAACATTACCTTTCTTACCTACAACTGTCCAACCTTCAACATTTATTTGTTCGGTATTAATACCATTTTCTGGACTAGAGAGGCTACCCAGAGATTTAGTCCCTACATCACCTACATTTTCAGAGTCAGTAGTAATAGAATCATCAAGAATCCGAAAGGGGTTACTTATCACTTTTTCCAAAGTCTCTGGCTTCAGTCCCGTCGGGAATGTTCTTCTTCTTGCCTTACCAGTAGACTTTTTAGCCCCGGACTCCTCTCTGTGATTTTCTTCTTTCTTCTGGGTTGTTGGTTGCTTGACTAGGTTATCATCTTTATTTTCCTTATCCTGCAGGTTCACGAGGCTTGGGCAATCTTTAATTAAATGCCCTTTTCTATAGCAATGGAAATAAGCATTAGGTAAATATCTATAACTGACTTTTTGCTCATGCAGCTTATAACCTTCCGAATTCTTAAGAACAAGCTCAATTTTAATATTCTTTGAGGTATCAACTTCAATTAACAAAAGAGGGTCCCATTTAGGGTTAAACCCATTTCTAGCCTTCTGACCAAGAACCTTACCAATTAGCCCACCTAGTTGTTCAATCCAAGGGTAGAATTCAACGGGGAGGTCCGGTAGCTAAACCCATATAGGGACCTTTGTCGGTTTAGATCCTCTAGGGTTGAATCCAAGGTGCCATTTAGAAAAGGATATGGGAGTGTTTCTGATAATCCAATGACCCTCAGCAATTACTTGCATGGCATTTTGGGCATCCTCAAAAATGAAAAGAAAGTAGTTGTTAGGCAGGTATTGTATGTGTTTAGCAAACAAACCTCTACTCTCCTAGTTGACCTTCATCCAATTTCTTAAAATTTCCTGCGCTGGTCTAGGGCCGTGACAGAGCCCAATAACTACCTTTTCAGTAAGGTGGTCATTCCACCTTTCAAGGGAAGAGCTCTGAATAACAAGAGTACAGTCGTCCCGATCCACCTCTTCTCGGTCGAGGTTAATAGAATGTTCAGGAAAACACATGTGATTAGCTTCCTCTCCCTCATCAACTAAGTCCAGTTTCTCCTTCCCTTTAAAGCTATTACCCATAGGAGGCGAAGGAGGCATACCTGGAACACTTTGCATGTTGAACATCGAGACAAAGTCTGTTGGTTCGTTTGAACAACACGGGCATAGGACATGCTGCATGCTTGTTGACCACCTAGTATAGGGTTAGAGAGTACCTGAAATTCCTCATGATTCCGAGGCCCCAGAATGTCCCTCCGACCCCCAGAACTGACAGCATTGGCATCAAAAATAGGGTTTAACAGCGCGTTAACTCCGTTGTATCCTCCATGCATGGTCGAAGACCCCGCTAAGCCATATCGGAGAGCATCTTGTAGTGCCATAATACACAACACTACATGCAAACCTTGCCTACTCCTCCCAAGGGGTGGAGAAGTGAACCAGGAGCTACACTAGCAGAAATGAAGGGAAGAGACCCCCCTCCTAGGGGACGCGATGAGAGAGCAGAGGCACACACTCCCTAACAGAGTTCCCTAAACCCTAACCCTCGCCCACATCCAAAAAAAATGACTGATTTCTACAAATGCTATCCCGCTTGATTTTGTAAGAAGAGACTTTTCATGTACTGTGACTGTTGATGATGTGGCATATGTGTAAAAAATAATATACGTAAAAAACACTTGTATTGTAAATACATTCCACCGCCGTAAGCGAAGCTTGTCGCCGTCGTGCGCGTTTTGTCTGAAAGTCTCTCTCTATCTATCTCTTCTCTGTCTATTGTCTCCATAGCTGCGCACCCTCAACGTTACAATCTGGTATCAGAGCTTTACACTTTCTCCCCCTTGTCCGCCTCCTTTCCCTTACCCTTTGCCTTCGCTTTGGACGACAAGCACCTAACAGATGCTACAGAAGGAAGCGGTTGTAGCCTCACTGCCTTGCAAAATTTGGCCGCTAAAGATGAAAGCGATGATGAGCTCAGTATGGTTTAACTAATGAACCGCGATCTGGTTGCCGCACTGGTCATCCTGGACGTGAAGAATCTCAAGCATTTTGACGAAGCTAAAGGGACGCAAGAAACCCACTCTTGAAGGAGAGAAGGATGAAATCAAACTACACATGATTCATGCGTTATTTACATGCTCGCAGTGACGACAGATACTGAAAACACCTACAGTGAAAGAAAACTTCGTTTCAAGTTGTGTGGAGAAGCAGTCTCACGCATGACTATGGAAATTGAGAATTATTGAGAGGTTATCAGGTACATATTTGAGTTTCGGATTTTATTTCAAGTGCATGTGGCAGGCGACGTCATGCATTTTTCTTGTGGGTCCTTGAATGGACAATACTCACACGTTCTGAGATGAATGTATGATATTGTGGGTCCTTAATTGGACAACTCACGCGCCTTGTGAGGTTTCATATTACCCTGCTGAAAACCTTGAATTTAAAAAAAACTGAGGGACGTGGTGAGGCTTTTAACTGGGGTATTCTCATGCATGGAGATACTCTGGTGATATAGGTGGAAGACCAAAGAGAAGACAATCCAAAGACCTCGTGTATCAATCATCGGATGAATGTATTTTTTTGAGGCCTCCCGTTAGAGTATATTTGCTTTTGTTAGGGAATCTTATTGATGCTTTTACCCAGAGTTTGGGTTTTTTGGAGTGGAATGACTATAGTTTACTTGGTTCATATATAGTTTGGACAAAGGAGACTTTGCTGAAATTTTTTCGGAGAGATAGAAATTGAGCATATACGTGCATAGAGACGTAGGGAAGTGCTTATAAAAAGAGGGAAATCATTGAGATTACTTGTGAAGATTGACTTTTTGGTGCATATATCTATAAATACAGCCAAAATGCTACCGAAATTTTTCTAGGCCTCGTCATAAAATTTCCATGGCATAGAAAAGTGCTTCAGTTGCAAGGATAGATGATAATAGTGCGCAAATAGTTGGTAATAAGCTGAATAAAGACAATTATCACATATGGTCATAAAGGATGGAAAATTTCTTGATGGGAAAAGGTCTATGGGGACTAGTGAATGGAGAGGACGAGTGTCCTGAGTTGCCAGAGAATCCGAATGCAGAAGAGCAAAAAGAATATAAAACGTGGATAGAAAAATCTAGAAAGGTTCTCAATTGGATTTCGATATGTATATCAGAGAGCCTGATTCCATATATTATGAAAGCTAGCACAACGAAGTAAGCATGGGATATAATCCATAAGATATATGGTACGTCGACGGAAGCTAGAAAAATTCACTTAAAGATAAAGTTGCATAGTGTATGGCGTGGAAATAGGTCCATAAGAGATTATGTGGCTGAAATTAGGAAGATCACTGATGATTTATCTTCCATAAATGCAAAGTCGAAGATCATGATATGGTTTTAGTTATGCTGAATGGTCTAGGACCGCAGTACAAGAGCTTAGATACTTCTATCTGAGTGAGAGGCACTATGCCAGATTTTGACGAGCTAGTAGCTCTTTGCATGACAGAAGAAGTAAAACTTGGTTTGAATGCATCTGGAAGTGGTAATTCGAGAGATCATGCATTCTTTCATAATAGAGGAAGAGGTTTTAGTCATGGACGATCATCTTCTAGAAATGCAAATACAGTGGATATATCAAGAGGTAGAGGAAGATCATACTCTAGAGGTAGAGGAAGATCACAAGCACCTGGGAATTATTATCATTGCGGAAAGTATGGCCACTTTGAGAAAGATTGTTATTATAAGAAAAAATATTCAAAGAGGAAGAGGTAGAAGCCATTATGCGGCACATGGAAATTTCTCTGCAGAAAGTTCATATAGAGACTATGGCAGAGATAATATGTTTGCGATGGAGCATGTATTGAATAGTATGTCAAAATCTGGAAACGATATGAACTGGTACATAGACTCTGGTTGCAAAAACCACATGATGAGTATTGGAAATTGGTTTGAGTCAAAAGAAGCTTTGAAGACTAAGGAGTATGTAGCAGCTGGTGACGATATCCTACATGTGATTAACTATGTTTGGAATGTACCACTAGTACAAAGAAATGGTGTTTGAAATACATTGAGTGATGTCTTACATGTGCCTAGCATTACAAAGAACCTAGTTTTGGTTGGTCAACTAGCAGATCAAGACATGGAAGTTACTTTCAACAAACATGGCTGTTTTATACATGATTTCAAGTATGGAAAAAGAGAAAAATTACTCGGTCATGGAAAGAAGATGGGTAGATTGTTCACATTTGATATGGGTACACCCCTTTATGAAAACATGTATGCCAAGAATAGTGAATATTCTGATATAGCTGAATTATGGCATAAACGAATTGGTCATATCAATTTGAGAAAATTGAAGTCCATGGAAAAGCAAATGTTAGTGCGTGAATTACCAAGATTTGGTCATTTATACTTTGAAAGAGTTTGTGAAGCATGCGTATTTTGAAAATATCAACGTATGAAGTTTCCAAGAAGAGAAATGCACAGGAGAAGACCACTAGAGTTAATACATAGTGATGTGGTTGGACCTGCTAGAACAAAATCAGTTGGTGGCTCACTATATTTTCTGATATTCGTTGATGATTATTGCCCATATACATGGATTTACTTCCTCAAGCATAAGAGTGAAGTCTTTGAGTGCTTTGTGAGATTCAAGCATATGGTTGAAAAGCTGTTGGGAATGTATATAAAGTCTCTACGATCAGATTCAGGGGGAGAATATATCTCAAGAGAACTTGATCAGTACCTAAGTGATCATGGAATCAGAAGGCAATTGTCCTGTAGATACACACCACAACAAAATGGGGTTGCAGAACATAAAAATCGTGTGATAGAGAAAGTTACTAGAGCCATGTTGAATGAAAAGAACATGCCAGATATGTTTTGGGCAGAAGCTTGTCATACGGCGGTCCATGTTATAAATAGAGCTCCCACAGACATGGTTCATGATCTCAGACCTTATGAGAGGCTATGGAAGCATAAGCCTAATGTTAGCTATTTACGAGTTTTTGGAAGTATTTGTTATGCGCATGTGCCTAGTCAGTTGAGACATAAGTTTGAGGCAAAATCTGAAAAGTGTATATTTGTTGGATACTCAGAAGAGAAGAAAGGATATCGATGTTATAATCCTATTACAAAAGAATGTATAGTGAGTTGAGATGTTATATTCGATGAAAAAGCATCATGGTATGCACCCAAAGACATGGCTGTGATAGAGAATGATATGGATGATTCTATACATAATGTTCATGATGAGCCAGGAACAAGTCGTAGGAATTTTGATCATGAAGAGAGTCATGACTATGGTTCATATTAGTTTCCTACACCTGAAATGTCATGGAGTGAAAATGCAAAGGACTATGCAAGAAGAAAGGAGAAAGGAAAAGATACGTACATGTCTCATTCAGATATTGAAGATGAGATGGTTACACCTGGCACGTTGAAAAATATGAAGGAAAAATATGTTCCCCCACACGTAAGGAAAGAGACACATGAAGAAGCACCTTTGAGACGATCTACGAGAGTAAAACATCCTGTGGATAGATTGAATCTATACAATAAGTCTATGAAGCTTCATTATGCATATATGACAGAAAGAATTAAGCATGAGGAACCAAAGAATTTTTAATGATGCGTCACAAAATGAAGATTGGTGCAACGCAATGGATGATGAGATGAATGCATTGAAGAAGAATGATACATGGGAATTAGTGAAATTGCCACCGAATAGGAAATTTATTGGATGTAAATGGGTGTACAAAGTGAAGTGCAAAAGTGATGGTTCATTGGAAAGATTTAAAGCTTGCTTAGTTGCAAAAGGATATGCACAAGTATATGGATTGAGTTATGATAAAACGTTTAGTCCAGTGGTGAAAATGACAACGATGAGAAGCGTGATTATTCACTGTTTGTATGGAATCAAGGAAGTGAAACGATTCTATTAGTGATCTATGTTGATGATTTGATCATTACTGGCAACGATGAGAACAGGATTGATGATTTGAAAAGGCAACTAAAATCTGAATTTTTGATGTCGGATTTGGGAGAGCTAAAATACTTTTTGGGAATTGAAGTAATTTCAATGAAAGTGGGAATTTGGATGATACAACGCAATTATATGCTGGAAATGCTTGAGAAATTTAGTATGAGTGCATGCAAACCTGTTGATACGCCACTTGATGCTAATGTGTAATAGGCCTCTTTTCTAGTGAAATAATTCATTTTGAACTTTTTGAATTTCATTGTGGGAATAATGCTTAGAACAATTAATTAGGTCATTTTATGCATGTAGGATAAATTTTGGGTTCACAAGTTTCATATTCTCTCTCTAGACCTTAATTGCATCATGTTTCCCAATGGGATTTTGAAGGTGAAGATGAAAGAGTTAAGGAAAACTCAGTATGAGGGAAAGATAAAGCAAGTAGAAGAGAATAAAAGTGCATGTGTGAGATTTTTGTGAATCATGTTCTAAGTCTCGTTCAGGGTCCTATGTTTAGTTCATTGTAAGAAAATGCTTTGATTTTACTCTCTAGAATTTTAAACCTTGCAGGGCTCAAAAGTGGCATTTGGAGGTGGACTTGGACCTCGAACGTCTCTAACACTATTGTGTAGATCGAAAAATTAAATAAAAGTATCTCTCACAAGCTTAACCTAATTCCTCATTGTTTTTGAGTTATAGGGCTTTGAGAAGTGCCGTTTTTTCCAACACTTAAAAAAAACGACGGCTTGTCTAATTCTCTTCAAATCCATGATTCTCATGCTCACGTGTCACCATGTCTAATTATGTATGTTTTCGGATATGTATTCTTGGTGTTTTTCTGCTATTTTTGACAGCTATGCTAAAGAAAGGAAGTAGAGTACGATCGCATGGCTTTTTGCGAAAGTTTTGGAGAAACTCGACTTTTTCTAAATTTGGTGGATCGCACATTTCTTTGGGGAGCACGGCTGCGATCAAACGGAAAAAGATAAGAAGGCCTGTGCATCAACACGGAGGACACACTGAAATCTCAGAATTACCTTGTGATTGAGAGTGTGATTTAGAGTGAGAGTGAGAGTGAGAGTGTGATTGAGAGTGCGATTGAGAATGCGATTGTGATAGCTCGGGGATGGTCGGGAGGTAGAGGCTTCGTCAAGAAGCTATTGTCCAAAGCTACTGTAACCATTGATTCACATCTATAATATCAAAATTCTTCCTTCTCTGCGTCATATTTGTTCTACTCTTCCACATCAGATTTTCTTTTACCTTGTGCAATCTCTGCGTTCTTCTCTCCACTGTTATTTCTGAGTAATTGAAAGATTGTGATTGGGGATAGATTGTGATTGAGGAAATGCTACAAGTGGTATCAAAGCAGAATCAATCCGCGGGAGCTTATTCAGAAGCTTCTTGGTGAATTGCGCAAAGAACGAGGGGGAAAGCAACCAAAAGGAGCAACAAATTTATCTGTGGAGCTGAACGATGAAATAGATGAAGCTGCGAGAACATCTAGTGTACCTCGCGAAAAACAAAAACGCAATTCTGAAGATATGGAACCAGGTGAGTTTGCCCTTAACCAAGTCTTCAAGAAGGCAAAGTTAAATGATTTTGATGGCGAGAAGAAGAGTGGCAAAGATCTTGAGGCATGGATTGAAGAACTAGAGGATTTCTTTGACCTTCGACAATTTAGTGAAGAGTCCAAGGCAAAAGTTGAGATCCTGTATCTGCGTGGGATCGCGAAGCTATGGTGGAAGTCATATATGCAGACTCGAACGCGTTCTGGTCCTGTTCTATGGAAGGAATTTAGAGAACAAGCTGAAAAGTTCTATTGTTCTCCACACTACATATGGAGAAGAAGATGGAGTTCTACAATTTCCGACAACACGAAAGTGACAAGCATAGCTTATTTGTTGATGAGTACAAAGAGAAGTTCCTACGTCTTCATAAATATGCATTAGAGGTTAGTGGTAATGCTCTAAAGAGTAAATTTATTGAAGGGCTTCGTGAGGAACTTCGCTATCAAGTCAAGGGATCTGGATGCATTGATTTTCTTGATGCTGTTGTGATGGTTGAGAACTTTGAGAAGATGGAGAAGTTCAATTTGCAGAAGGCAAATAGAAGCAGATTCATTGCAATGGGACATAGGCCACAAAGACCTGTTGCAATGAACATGAACAATTCAAAGAAAACTCCATCTTCTAACGACCAAGGTAAGAACCTGCTCGGCCGATGGAAAATCAAAGGAGGTGTCAACCAATTGAGTGGCAACAAGACCCTAATTTTATTGAGAGGGAAAAAAGACTTGGTTTGTGTTTTCGTTGCGGGGAGTAAGGGCATCGGACATATGAGTGCCCGAACAAGGCAGTCTTTCGACCTGCACAATCAAAAGCGAACAACATCATCGAGGAGGGTATAATTATTGAGGAAGTAGATGATGGCGGTAAGTGCACTGACTCTACTTTTCGTTGCATGGTGGTTAGTTCTTTCCCAAAGGTTTCTGTAATCACGATTCCGTGTATGATTTCTGCGCATAAAACCAGATTTTTTATCGATTTAGGTAGTACCCATTGTTTCCTATCTTTCAAATTGGTATAGAATCTAGGGATAGCCCTAAATATGTAGATAACTAGACCTGTAGAGATGGCCAATGGACGATTACACTACACGAAAGGATATGTTGAAAACCTTGAATTTACTCTTTCTAATAGACGCTTTTCTGGAAGCTTCCATGTAATTGAGATGAAACAGAGTGATGTAATCATAGGCATGGATTGGTAAGTTAAAAATTCTGCAACAATTAATTGTGAACAAAGAACGATCACTGTGAAGCTAAATGATGAATTTATTCATATTCTAGGTGATGTCTTTAATCCTAAGCCTACTCTTATTTCTGCTATGCAGATAATTAGAGGTATACGTGATGGCTGCAAAACATTTGTAGTGTATGTGAACAATCTGCATCAGGAAGGTAATGACGAAGATATTCTAGATTAAGTAGGAAATCTCTTGAAAGAATATGCCGATGTATTTCCAGAAGACTTGCCTGGTATACCCCCACCTAGGCAGATTGACCATGTCATTGATCTATATCCAGGGAGTGAACCATATTCTAGAGCACCCTATAGATTTAACATTGATGAACTAAAGGAGCTTAAGATTCAATTAGATGATCATTTGAAGAAAGGCTTAATAAAATCGAGTGTCTCACCTTGGGGTGCGCCTGTTTTATTTCAGAAGAAGAAAGACGGCTCTTACAGATTATGCATTGACTATAGGGGGTTGAATAAAAGAACAATTAAGAATAAGTATCCACTCCCTCACATAGATGACTTATTAGGTCAATTAAGTGGAGCGACCATATTCACAAAGATTGACTTAAGATCTGGACATCACCAAATTAGGATCAAAACAAAGGATATTCCTATGACGGCTTTTCGAACACGATATGGTCACTATGAGTTTACGATTCTACCTTTTGGTTTAACAAAAGCTCCTGCCACATTTATGTGCTTGATGAATAATATTTTTCACGATTACCTAGATGAATTCATCTTAGTCTTCCTTGATGATATATTTGTGTACTCTAAAGATGATTCGGAGCATGCGGTACATCTCAAGAAGACTTTGCAAACTCTTAGAGAACACAAATTGTATGGGAAAAAGAGTAAGTGTTTCTTTGCTAAGGATAAACTTGTGTATCTAAGAAGAGTAATATCAAAAGAAGGAATCCTTATAGATGAAGATAAAGTAAAAACAATAGTTGATTGGCCAATTCCTAAGACTGTAAGGGATGTTAGAAGTTTTCTTGGGTTGGCACAATATGAAAGAGCACATATTAAGGATTTCTCTAAGATAGCTACTCCCCTCACCGAATTAACTAAAAAGAATGTAGGATTTGTGTGGAGTGATGCTTGTCAAAAATCATTTGAAACATTGAAACAAAAAGTCATTGAGAATTGTGTTTTGAAAATACGAGAAATGGGAAAGCCTTTTGTGGTTGCATGTGATGCAAGTGGTAGTCAGATAGGATGTGTTATTTCACAGGATGGCAGGGTGGTCGCATATGAGTCGAGAGAACTAAGAAAGCATGAACTTAACTATCCTACTCATGATTTAGAAATGCTTGCTGTTGTGCATGCACTTAAGCATTGGAGACATCTATTGTTAGAGGTTAAGTTTGAATTGAAAACAGATTATCAAAGTCTAAAATACATCTTCACTTAACCATTGCTTAACAACAGGCAGAAGCGTTGGATTGAATTATTAAGCGAGTATGATTTTGACATTAAGTATCTTGCTGGTAAGGAAAATAAGGTTGTTGATGCATTGAGTTGGAGACCTTTGTGTAATCTTGTTTTTGTAATAAATTCTGATTTTCTCAATCAAATTGAAGAAGAGATAAAACAGGATCCTTTTTATGCACCTATTTTGAATGCTTTGAATGCGAACAGGGGATCGACGTATGAGGAAAAATTTCATTTGCAGAATGGAACACTGTATTGTAACAATCGGCTATGCTTATCTTCTAAATCTCCACTAAAAGTTAAAATATTGCATGATTGTCATGATGCACCTTTTTTTGCACATCCAGGTTACTCAAGGACATATGTTAAAATAAAGTATTCTTACTTTTGGCCGTGTATGAAGCGGGATATTAGAAAATATATAAATGAATGTTTGAAGTGCCAACAGGTGAAATCTGAGTTTAAGAGGATGCCAGGAATGCTTCAACCTTTGGATGTTCCAAATTAGAAGTGGGAGTCTATTTCTATGGACTTTATCACTAAGCTACCTATGACCAGAAGTAAGCATGATACCATATTTGTTGTAGTCGATCGGCTTACCAAGATGGCACACTTCTTTCGTATGAAAAAGACTGATACTGCTTTGAATGTTGCAAGAATCTTTGTAAAAGAAAAATTTTGATTGCATGGAATGCCTAAAAGCATAATCTCTGATAGAGATTCTAGACGTCAAACTTCTGGAAAGCGACATTTGAATCCATTGGAACTCCACTTCGTATGAGTACAGCTTTCCATCCACAAACTGATGGGGAAACCGAGAGGGTTAAGAGGGTAGTTGAGAATATGTTGCGTATGTATGTGAATGAAAAGCAGGATAACTGGAGTGAATATTTACCTTTGGTTGAGTTTGCATACAATAGTGCATGGCATGCATCTATAAAAATGACTCCGTTTGAAGCTATGTATGGTTATAATTGTTTGACTCCACCTTCGTTTTTGGGTTTTCCAAATAAAGTAGAAGTATCCAAAGAAATGCTTGATAAGATGGATGAAGAACTTGGAAAAATTAAGAAACATATAAGAGAAGCTCAGAAAAGACAAAAGAAGTTCTATGATTTAAAGAGAAGACCACTTGAATTCCAAGTTGATGATATGGTATTTCTTAAAGTTAATCCTCACCGATCTAACTTGTTGCTAGGGAAGGATCATAGACTTTCTCCTCGATATGCAGGGCCTTTTAAAGTTTTGAAAAAGATCGGATCTCTTGCTTATTTGATAGAATTACCTAAATATCTAAATGTGCATCCTGTATTTCATGTCAGCTTACTTAAAAGATATGTGTCTAATGTTGCTCATGTTTTGTAGGACAATTATAAGCTGAAAGACGATGGTTCTTTTGAGCTTCAACTAGAAATAATATTAGATAGGAAGGAAAGATTTCTTAGAAATAGATCTATAGTAGAAATTTTGGTGAAATGGCATTCATACCCAGTAGAAGATTCGAGTTGGGTGAATTTAGATGACTTTCTAATACATTATCCTTCTTTCCAACTCTGAGGACAGAGTTCTTAAAGGGGGGAAGAATTGTAATAGGCCTCTTTTCTAGTGAAATAATTCATTTTGAACTTTTTGAATTCCATTGTGGGGATAATGCTTAAAGCAAATAATTAGGTCATTTTATGCATGTAGGAAAAATTTTGGGTTGACAAGTTTTATATTCTCTCTCTAGACCTTAATTACATCATGTTTTCCAGTGGGATTTTGAAGGTGAAGATGAAAGAATTAAGGAAAACTCTGTATGAGGGAAAGGTAGAGCAAGTAGAAGAGAATAAAAGTGCCTGTGTGAGATTTTTGTGAATCATGTTCTAAGTACCTCGTTCAGGGTCCTACGTTTATTTCATTGTAAGAAAATGCCTTGATTTTACTCTCTCTAGAATTTTAAACCTTGCAGGGCTCAAAAGTGGCATTTGGAGGTGGATTTGGACCTCGGACGTCTCAAACACTATTGTGGAGATCAAAAAATTGAATAAAAGTCTCCCTCACAAGCTTAACCTAATTCCTCATTGTTTTTGAGTTACAGGGCTTTGAAAAGTGCTTGTCTAATTCTATTCGAATCTGTGATTTTCATGCTCACATGTCACCATGTCTAATTATGTATGTTTTCGGATATGTCTTCTTGATGTTTTTCTGCTATTTTTGACACGTATGCTAAAGAAAGGAAGTACACTACAATCGCATAGCTTTTTGCGAAAGTTTTGGAGAAACTCGACTTTTTCTAAATTTGGTGGATCGCACACTTCTTTGGGGAGCACGGCTGCGAACAAACGGAAAAAGATAAGAAGGCTAGCGCATCAACACAGAGGACACAAAGAAATCTGAGAATTACCTTGTGATTGAGAGTGTGATTGAGAGTGAGAGTGAGAGTGAGAGTGTGATTGAGAGTGCGAGTGAGAATGCGATTGTGATAGCTCGGGGGTGGTCGGGAGGTAGAGTCTTCGTCAAGAAGCTATTGTCCAAAGCTACTGTAACCATTGATTCACATCTATAATATCAAAATTCTTCCTTCTCTGCGTCATATTTGTTCTACTCTTCCGCATCAGATTTTCTTTTACCTTGTGCAATCTCTGCGTTCTTCTCTCCACTATTATTTTTAGGTAATCGAAAGATTGTGATTGGGGATAGATTGTGATTGAGGAAACGCTACATAATGTTAAGCTTATGGATGATGGAAAGTACTTGAATGATGCCAATATGTATAGAAAAATGGTTGGAAATTTGATTTATGTAACAAAGACAAGACCAGATTTGAGTTTTGCAGTTGGTTTGGTGAGTCAGTTTATGCATAAACCATGTAGAGTGCACTTGGATGTAGTCAGACAGATATTGCAATATGTGAAAGGAACATGTAATTTTGGCTTGTTTTATGAGAGAAAATTTCAGCCATGTATATATGCATACACAGATGCGGATTGGGCAGGAAATGTCATGGATGAAAGGTCATTGAGTGGATTTTCTTTTTTTCTTGGAAGTGCAATCATTTCTTGGAGTAGCAAGAAGCAACCAACTGTCGCTTTGTTGAGTACCGAAGCTGAATATAGAGGCATTACACAAGCCGTTCGTGAAGCAACATGGATTAAGAACCTACTCCTAGACATGGGAGTCTACATCGACGGAAAGGTGGTCATCTATTGTGACAATGTGAGCAGCATAATGTTATCGAAGAATCCAATTTATGATGTGAGATCGAAGCACATCGAAGTTCAATATCACTTTGTTCCTGAGAAGGTCATCAAAGGAGAAGTAGAGTTGATTCACATCAACACTGGAGAACAAGTGGCGGATATCTTCACCAAATCTCTTCCCAAAGAAAAGTTCATCTACTTTAGAGAAGCTTTAGGAGTTAGAAAGCTTTAGTTTTTATTTAGATTTCACTTCATGTTATTTCATCTTGTATGGACATATGTATTTCTTTCGTTTTGTATTCAAGCTCACTCTGAGCTTGAGGGGGGGATTTGATGATGTGGCACATATGTAAAAAATGATATACGTAAAAAACACTTGCATTGTAAATACATTCCACCGCTGTAAGCAAAGCTTGTCGCCATCGTGCGCGTTTTGTCAAAAAGTCTCTCTCTGTCTATCGTCTCCATAGCTACGCACCCTCAACGTTACAAGTGTTGGATATAACAAAAGGTTATCCACGTGGCCGTGTTGTTCAAAGAAAATCTCACTAGCCATTGATTTTCATCTTTTTGGACAACCAATGTTTATGGATAATGCATTTTAGTTTTACAAAACTTTTTCCTGTCTTTTCGCCGAGCGTTGTTGCAGCTATGTACACACACACACAAACACATATAGCATATAATTTATATATATATACTTTTTTTAACACTCATACGCCTGCTTCGTTTTTGTTTTTCATCGAAATTGGAGAGAGCCAAATCTCTCGCATCACAGTCTTCTTGCCAGAACTTTATATTACTGTCCGATCTTATGATGCGATTATATGCGTATGAAATTATGTTTACATCTACGTGCGTTTCTATGTTTGTTTGGATGCGCAAACTAGCTCACCAATTTCAGGTGTGCATTATGCATTTTTTCGTCTGTTGTACAAGTATGACTGTTCTTGCGTAGCTGTGTATGTACACGTAGTTCTGTGTAACTCTATGCATTGCATTTATGCCTCTGTGAATGCAAGCCTAGCTCACCAATTTGTTTGGATGCGCAAACTAGCTCACCAATTTCAGGTGTGCATTATGCATTTTTTCGTCTGTTGTACAAGTATGACTGTTCTTGCCTAGCTGTGTATGTACACGTAGTTCTGTGTAACTCTATGCATTGCATTTATGCCTCTGTGAATGCAAGCCTATATGTGGTCATGTCTGCTTATGAAGAGGAAGTCAATCGCTACAAGTCAATCTCTTGAGCTCTCTTACATTAGTAACTATTGCATGATCTAGCTATCTTGTCCCCTAAGACAAGCTGCAGTTGAGGTGTTTACGGCATTGCTTCGCTTATCAAAGCTTGTCACTATCAGGATCTTCCGTTCTTATTAACTGTAAAATTTCCAGATTCTTAAGCATGTATTTGTTGTTTCATTCCGCTTCCTTTATGTGCTTATTATAGTTGGAGAGATTGCATTCTTTTGTATTTCAGTCAAAATGAACGCTGAGGTGTTCTCCACTCATATGATTTATGACAGAGCATAGGTTTGTTATTTTTCTTTAACATGCTATATTAATACGTGATGCGACAACAATGAGTTAGATAATATTTTTTTATTTAAGATGCTCTTCATATGCATAAATGTAAATAGATGTCGATGATTGAATCACTTACTTGCACATGCATACGAAAATTGTGGCTGATGGAAATAGTCAAATAGAAACTTTGAGCAAGATAAATTATAAAGGAAGGAGCCTTTGCATGTCTGCATACCTTATGGGCATGAATTGAAGTAGACCTTATGGGCATGAATTGAAGTAGATTAGCGTGGGACTAAACGGCAACGGGCCTTGCCAAATCAAAATTCAATAACCCAACAAATTGACAATATAAAAGGGTAGTATTTGTATTATCTCAAGATAGTGCGTCAAGTATGATCAAGTACGTACATGAATGAGAAAACAAGAAAATAGCTATGGTAAATGTTTCAATACCTATTTGGAAAGACAACAAAGTTTCGATGCATTTCGCTAAAAACCGTAGTTAAATAGGTGGCGTTAGGATGTGCAAGAGTTAATAAATAATTATGTTTTAGAAATTAAACAAGTTTTTGATGCACTGACATAAATATTATGTATTATAAAAGATGATGATTGTTTTTGCACTTGATTTCAATGGTTTAAGACATTATCAGAAATAGAAGGATTTTACAACTTTTGTTTTTGTGAGAGAGGAACTTTTTGATTCGGAACAATTGGTTTCTATCATGATAGCTGAGGAGATTATTTCCATCACGTATAATTGATGAAAAATATTTAGTGTAAATCATTCACTTTATGCAAAAAAATCAATATGGTGAAAGAGGTGGAGAAAACCAGATCTTGAAATGTAATTGAGGTGGAACTTAGTCATAGAACAATAATGATGATGGTGAAGGGAGATCAGATACAAATATGTGTAGTATGTCGATATATATTGAACCTTTTAAAGGATCTCATGCATATCCAAGATATGGCATATTTTAATTGTGGTAAGATTGGTAATATGTCCCATCATTGTTGATTTAATCAAAGACAAGATGGATTTGCTATGAAAAAAACATGGACTAGTAAAATTTTTTAAATGAATAAATTCATGAAAATTTATTGATGATTAATGTGAATATGGATGCAACTCAAAGTGAGGATGTTTGGTACATTGATAGAAATGAAATCACATGAGGAATAATCCGCATTGTCTTCGTAACTTTCATCCACCTTTGTTTGATGGAAAAGTTGCAATATTTGATAGTTCAGTGGATAACATATGTCACATTGGAAACATATGTTTCAAGGATCAAAATGAAAATAAGGTATCGGAAGATGTTCTTCATCTAATTTTTTTATGAAAAAAAAATCTAATCCCTATAGCTCAAATCATGGAGCATGATTGCCAAGTGGGATTAAAGATCTTTTGTTGAGAATCCAAAGTAGAAGAACAGACATTTGTTTCATCCAAAAGGCCCGTCTAATGTGTTATGTGCGCTTTCTCTACTTCGGGTGGAACAATGTGCACGATTGGAGAGGTGTTAGATACACATCATAAAAGTGAAGATATAGGGTACTCGAGAAAGGTCTTGAGAGGAAAGTCAACTAGGCAGCGCTAGTAACACACCATATAAATAAAACTGCTGCTTCACATACCCATAGTTGTTGTAGAGGGAATTCATGAGCTTTATGTTAATGCAAAATGGGAATGATTGCTGACATAATAATCCTTGAAGAAATAATATCGAAGAGTTGAGAATTTATCCTTTGAGTCCTACATAGTAATCAAGAGATCAAGATAGAAATTGAGAGTACATGTGAGTTATTTTCTTTATAAAGTATGAAGAATTTATGTTTTCCCATTGAACTCTCTAATTAAGAAAGTACTTTTGCTTATTGATGCATCAATAAAAACTTTCTTTCATAAGCACGGAATTGATTTATGGTCACTAGACACAATGGTTTAACAGAAGAAGGAAAATTTCTTAACGTCTTCATACCTTCCACTTGGAAATCCAACAATTAGATATAGGGAAAAATTAATGTTGCATGGTCACATGATAACAATGATTGATTGCCATTACATGCATTGTCATGATCATCCATGGTGCTACGAAGTCTGAAACCCACATGGAGAGTTCTTGGATGCATGTGATTTTCATCATAGGTTTAGTGAACTAAATAGAGATTATATTTGGAGTATGATTGGTTTTGAGCTTAGTTCATGCCTTATAAATCAATCAAATTTTCGGATGAGGAAAAAATAAGTATATCACATTAAATACTATACATGTTACCTCGAAAACATGTGTTGTATAGAAGTAAATCATGTTGAAATTCAAGCTCCAAACTAAGGAGCTTATGGACCCTTTTGAATGCTTTAAACGGGGAGCCATGTCAAGAAAGAAGTCAATCACGAAAAAGAATATTCAAATTTGAACATGAAATCCTATTCATAACACTCAATCGACACCTATCACACTTAGGGGTGATAAAGTCTGCAATTTATGAAAAGGGCTCCCTATCATTTAGGAGGGAGATTCTATATACACACAATGTAGTTTGAATTCGTATGATCTTGCATGTGTTACCTCTCACTAGATATGAATAAGCTATTAAACCTGTTCTAAACAACACCCTCTCACTAGATATGAATAAGCTATTAAACCTCTCACTATATATGAATAAGCTATTAAACCTCTCACTAGATATGAATAAGCTATTAAACCTGTTCTAAACAACACCCTTGATTGCTTATGGATTACCTTTAGGCATTGAGTTCTCATATCTCTCTCACATATTTATGTGTGTAGTTCTAGTTAGCTCAAGGGGTTGAGCATAACGTCCTTATCATTTTGAATCAATTTCTTGTAAGGTTTTGTATTTTGGAAAGTGACAATTGATTTCTAAATGTGGCTAAATGATCCTGTCTAAACGCTTCATATTCAAAGAGAAGGTGATCCATTAGTGAGTAGGTGTCTGTACATGCATGCATATTGAAGGTTTCAAATAGTTTGTCTTGGAGGCATTGGTTCTAAGAGTAGGAGTAAGCATTTTGGGTGAGATAACTTGCATTATAAATTTATTCTATAATTTTTATGTGCAAACGTTCTCATGTTCAATCCTCAAGAGTTCATAGAACAATCACTTTGAGTGACTAGAGGTACTAACAAGTTACCTGTGAGGCCATCTATGCTCCTAGGCTCATAAACAAAGGTTTAAATTCTCCCATGAGTCGTATTGAAGCATTTTGACACACAGAGATATTGAAGGACAACCACATGTATGTATTCAAAGAATTGAAGTAAGGAGAGGTATTGCTTCAAGTTCTAAAGCACATACCCAACTTAAAGGGAGTCTACAGTGAAGATGCAAAGTGTCTATCCCATCTCTTTTGGAACTTGTGAAGTACATAGGTAAAGATATTGATATTTTTCACTCTTCAAAAGGTCAGATGGACGGGGAGAATACATCTCTCATGAAATATCTAATTCCTTAGATTGAAATGGCATCAAAATACAAATCACATGCAGGTAGAAACCACAAGAAAATGGTGTGGTACATTGATGAATAGGTAAATTGCAAAATGTTCTAGGGCTATGATGAAGGAAATAGAAATGCCTATTTGGTGTTGGAGTATTGTAGCAACCACTACAATATACATCAAGAATAGATCTCCTACACCATGTATGAATGCTTTAACACCCTATGAAGCTTGATATAATTGAAAACTAGGTTTGTCACACGTGAGAGTATTTGTATGTACGTGCAATATATTGATTCCCAATGATTTAAGTATCAAACTTGATGGTAGATCAAGGAAATATGTGTGTATAAGATATGTAGGTGAATAGAAGGGGTTAGATGCTATTGTCTCTTAGCATAAATGTATGAAGGGATGTCAGATTTGATGAAATTTGGCCCAGGTATTCTTCAAATGTATCTATGCAAAACTTTTAAGATGATTAAAGGAAGAATTCAAGTTAAGAATCAGAAAGCATACTCCTTACTAGACCAAAGGATTATATTAATCACTCATCATGGAATGAAGTGCTACATCAAGCCAACTTAATGATGCAAGAATCAGGGGCAAAGCTAAAATGATCAAGATAGAATATTCATATTTTGAGATCAATACAAAACTTCATGCAAAGAAGGTGGACTGCACAAAGGTCCATTATGAGTTTTCAAATCAATGGAATGGCTAGATAAGAAGGTGTGATAGGTAAAGGTATCTAGTTAAAATACTTACCTATGATTAACTCATGGCTAGATATTATGCATACATGATTAAGGTTGTTGAAGAACCCACATTCTTTGAAGAAATGAATACGTGAAGGGAATGAAAAGAAGCTATTTTTAGAGAGATCAAAGACTAGTTGGAGACTAGTGCCAAGGAAGAAGGGTATTAAGGTCATTGGAAAGAAGTCGGTATATATAGGAAATAAGCATTTAGATGGTAGCATTGGTAGGTATAAAGCTTGAAGTAGATTAGAAAGAACAAGATAGCCTTCTTGCTAAGATGAGTATAAAAAATCATTACAATTCTAGAAACTAAGCATTGAAAGAAACATCAACTTGGTTTGGGGAATGAATTTTTGCATGGAGACTTGGATGAGGTAATATACATGTACCAAGCATTAGGATTCGAACATAAAATTGAAGATGTGTATGTTTTAAGGTTAAAGATGGCATTATATGGTCTCAAGAAAGAATGAAGGGCATGGAATCAAAGCATTATAAACTATTCGATGTTGATGGATACAATCAAAGCAAAGAAAATCCATCATTGTTCTACGATAGAGAAGATGAAGAATCTATCTACTTAGGTGTATGTAGATGACTTGATTCTTATAGGTGATCATGAAGGCATCAAGGACATTAAAAATAAGTCTTAAGAGGGATTTCAAGGTCTAATATACTAGAGAACTAAGGCATTTAATACATACTGATTTCATATATAGGGATTTCAAGATCTAGTAGCTTGAGGAGTTTGAGATCTAATAGCCTAGAGATCTATGACATTTCTTACGTATTGTCTTGGCTCATGTAGACAAAGTGCATCTTGGATGTATTCAAGAATTATGGACTCATAGGGTGCAAATGTTTGAGAAAACCAATGGAGGTAAACATGAAATAGACTTCAATGGAAGGTAATGAAACTCAAGATGCAACTTTTTATGGGTCAATAGTGGGCTCTTTGATATAAGCCACTATCAAATGGCCTCTTCGACCATATAAAGTTGGTGTGGTATCTTATTTCGTTTAGACACATAGGGTTCCACATCTATGTGGAGGTAAAGACGTAATTAGATATCTGAAGCCTACCTTGAGTTAAGGTCGCTTCTACGATTTTGAAGATGATTTTCATGTGATCGAAATGATACATAGATTGAGATTGGGCTTGATGGAGAGAAGAAATGAGAAGTACAAGTAGACAGGTCATCTCATGGATGGAAACGAATAAAACGACAATTATCATATCTTTCATAGAAGTCAAAAAATGAGCTTTAGCACAAGTAATGTGTCAGATTATGTGGCTTAGGAAGCTGATTGTTGAATTAAATTTGTAATTCAGACAATTTCCAATAATGTGTGATATTATGAGTAGTTTCTACCTATCTACCAACCCTATTTTCCCTATTACGAGTAAACACGTAGAGGTAGGCTATCACCACATCAAGGAGAAAGTGTTTGGTCAATGAGGTTCAATTACAATACATAAGCACCAAGAATTAGGATGCTCACATGAGTTCCACATTTATAGATTGAAACAAACTTACAAAGTCTAAAAGAAGCACTCGAATGGAGGAGCTAGGATGAATACTTGTGGGAGGGAATGTTGGAATTTCAATCTCGAAACTTAGGAGCTTATGGACCCTATCATTGGATCACAGTTGGAGCAATTTGAATAAAGAAATCAATAAAAAAACGTGTATGAAAATTTAAACTTCAAAGCCCTTAAATTATTTATTTATCACCTATCAATCGTATGTGTCATAAATCCTACATATTAGGAAAAGGGCTCCTATCACTTAGGGAAATTTTTTTCAAGACTTCATATAGACACAATGAATTTCCAATTTGTATGATCTAACATGCGTTATCTCTCATAGGACTTGAATAAGCTATTAGAACACTTTCGCAACAACCCTCACATTTGCTTTGTGGAGTTTCTTTAGACCTTGCATTCTCATATGTCTTTCACATATTTCTAGGTGTAGAAGCTAGCTAGCTATGAGTTGTTAAAAGAGGTTCCTTATTGTAGATCCCTATTTTTTTCTCTCTTGTCATTTTAAACAATAAGGAAGGCCAAGGAATATCATCCAGCTCAAGATGGAAGGGGTGGGGTTGTTCGAACTCTTTGGATACAACATGGACAGAGCTTGTCAGTGGTGCAACATCAAATCTTTGCCTCTGTCATTGCCCAGGGAGGATGGCCATGGTGATAGGAAGTGATACGCAATCAGAGGTTATGGAGGGGCTTTGTAGCCTGTTGAAGAGAAGATGGCAATTGTAATGGTAATGGAGCCACTTTGGTTTTCTCCCGGATCAATGCCTCTCTCTGGGATGGCTTGTAGTCTGAATGTCTACAATCTCACTCTCTTTCTATCTCTATCTCTCTATCTTCTATTTTCTCTCTCTCTCCCTCCACCCTCCTCCACCCTCCTCCACCTTACTCCGCACTCCTCCACCCTCCTCCACCCTCCTCCACACTCCTCCACACTCCTCCACCCTCCTCCACCCTCCTCCACCCTCCTCCGCCCTCCTCCGCCCTCCTCCACCCTCCTCCGCCCTCCTCCGCGCTCCTCCACACCCCTCCGCCCTCCTCCACACCCCTCCGCCCTCCTCCACACCCCTCCACCCTCCTCCGCACCCCTCCGCCCTCCTCCACCCTCCTCCACCCTCCTCCGCACTCCTCCACCCTCCTCCACCCTCCTCCACTCTCCTCCACCCTCCTCCACCCTCCTCCACCCTCCTCCGCACTCCTCCACCCTCCTCCGCCCTCCTACGCCCTCCTCCGCCCTCCTCCACCCTCCTCCGCCCTCCTCCACACCCCTCCGCCCTCCTCCACACCCCTCCGCCCTCCTCCACACCCCTCCGCCCTCCTCCACACCCCTCCACCCTCCTCCACACTCCTCCGCCCTCCTCCACCCTCCTCCACCCTCCTCCGCACTCCTCCACCCTCCTCCACCCTCCTCCACTCTGCTCCACCCTCCTCCACCCTCCTACGCACTTCTCCACCCTCCTCCACCCTCCTCCACCCTCCTCCACACCCCTCCGCCCTCCTCCACCCTCCTCCACCCTCCTCCGCCCTCCTCCACCCTCCTCCACCCTCCTCTGCCCTCCTCCACACCCCTCCGCCCTCCTCCACACCCCTCCACCCTCCTCCGCACTCCTCCGCCCTCCTCCACCCTCCTCCACCCTCCTCCGCACTCCTCCACCCTCCTCCACCCTCCTTCACCCTCCTCCACCCTCCTCCACACTCCTCCACTCTCCTCCACCCTACTCCACTCTCCTCCGCCCTCCTCCGCCCTCCTCCGCCCTCCTCGGCCCTCCTCCACCCTCCTCCGCCCTCCTCCACACCCCTCCGCCCTCCTCCACACCCCTCGGCCCTCCTCCACACCCCTCCACCCTCCTCCGCACTCCTCCGCCCTCCTCCACCCTCCTCCACCCTCCTCCGCACTCCTCCACCCTCCTCCACCCTCCTAAACCCTCCTCCACCCTCCTCCACCCTCCTCCGCACTCCTCCGCCCTCCTCCACCCTCCTCCACCCTCCTCCGCACTCCTCCGCCCTCCTCCACCCTCCTCCACCCTCCTCCACCCTCCTCCGCCATCCTCCACCCTCCTCCGCACTCCTCCACCCTCCTCCACCCTCCTCCACCCTCCTCCGCACTCCTCCACCCTCCTCCAACCTCCTCCAAACTCCTCCGCACTCCTCCACCCTCCTCCGCCCTCCTCCGCCCTCCTCCACCCTCCTCCACCCTCCTCCACACCCCTCCGCCCTCCTACACCCTCCTCCACCCTCCTCCACTCTCCTCCACCCTCCTCCACCCTCCTCCGCACTCCTCCACCCTCCTCCTCCCCCTTCCTCAAGCCTCCTCCCCCTTCCTCAAACCCCCTCATCCTCTCCCACACCCCCATCTTCTCCCACAAGCGCCACATCAAGGAAGATTGTCCAGAAAATGATGGCTGTCGAAGAATGAAGTGAAGGTGCAAGCAGAGGAAGGACTCAGACTAGTCATGGAGAGGTCCGGAAGAGGTAAATTTTCGCAGGTGAAAAGGTAAAAGGTAATTTTCAAAAGTGAAAGGGGATAAAACAAATGTTGCCGCCAACCATTCACGGCGACTACCTATCCTTGTGCATCTAATTAAAATCAAAGGAATAATTGACCTACCCCTCCAATTTTGGGTGATTAACCGGCGCGTGATCAATGGACGTGAAGGTTCGGCAAGGCCTCTTGGCGTACTAGGGCCTATAAAATCAAGGGATTTGTGGTCATTTGGTGTTACATGTACACGGTACAATTTTAGAGATACAGAGGTTCGAGCACACGTGCAGAAGTCCTCTCTTGCACTTGGTGGTTTCAAGCCTATTGTAGGAGCTACTCTGTAGTGTGTATACAGAGGGTAGGCTTCTCAGTGGAGGGCTATGAGCACCATAGTGTAAGGGAGTAGCTTGGATTCTTCTTCTTTTCTGTGAGTCAGTGTTGTTGATTAGGTTCTATCCTCTTGTGAAATTCTTTGTATTGTTCTGAGTTAGTCTGCGTATCAGTGGCCCCTTATGCTAATGAGAAGAATCTGTTGTGTTAGAGTTATTTACTTTTAGGGTGGCTTGTTAGCCCTAAGCTTGCGGCTCGTTAGCACAAAGTTTGCACTTCTGAGCATCACTCTGCCCAACCTTGTAATCACCTGATTTGAATCAAGAAGTGTACGGTCTTCTTTGGTCATTTGTTGTCCATATTTTCCGAAGTATTTACCACTCTGTGCAATCCGTGTTATCTACCTGCTCACAGAAATGTTAAAGGGTATACTTCCATAAAGAGAACCCCCCTTGAGTAGGCGACGTACTGGAAGTGTTAATCTTTAATCTTTACTCTTGTTAAAAGCGGATACCCCAGTACCTCCTCTACAGTTTGGCACGCACGGTAGGACCTTTGCATTTGTGTGAGAGGTATTTTTGTCCTATTACATTTGCAAGTAGGTACATGACCCATACACGGGCAGATAAGGAGTCTCTTCGTGTTCGGAGGAGCCTTAACAAGTTAGCCATAACCACGACTAGTGAGTCTACCTCCCCTCTGCCCTCCCTAAATTTATCTATCGATTTGGGTGCGACACCATTATCAAAAGAGAGGTATAGGAGAACTCTAGACTTCTCCTCAGATACGTCCGAAGAAACGCCAGTACAAATGGAGGACCTCTCTCATTTGCTCTCCAGATTAAACATCAAATTCCCTACCTTCAAGGGACATGCTTATGAGGATGCTGATGATCATGTGAGGAGATTCATCTCTTTATGCCGTGGACGAGGTTTGCAAAATAGAGAGGATGCAATGCTGGCACTTTTTCCATCCACATTGGAGGGTCTTGCAGATAAATGGTATAGTCAATATGCAGATGGCCATTTCATTACATGGGAAGCTCTGAAGGCAGCGTTCTCACAAACATTCAGACCAAGTGATTCTTCGGAAAGAGCTCTAGATCAGCTAGAGAATTTGAAGCTAAGACCAGGTGAATCTTTTCATGAACTTCACACTAGAACAAAAGCACTTGTTGCACGTCTGCCACATGCTCCCGGTGACTTTTTGGTTAAAAAGTGGATAGAAAAGGCTATGCCCAGGTCATCTCAGCAGAAGCTTCGTGAGTCTCTTAGATTGGATGCGACTCTCAATGATTTTGTTGCAACGGCATCACGCATTGAAGAAGCAAGGCAACATTTTGAAGGAGATACACACTCAAAGTATGCTGCAGATCTGGATCCTATTGAGCAACTAAGGAGGGAACTGGAAGCATTGAAAATGCAACAAAATCAACAAGAAGAGAAGGTCTTGCCACCACTGCGACGCACGGATGATGAAGTAGCCCAACTTCGCTGTGAGTTAGAAGATTTGAAGACCACACAAGATATAAGGAGACAAATTTGGTGTACAATCTGTAATAACAATGGACATTCCAATGCTAATTGCCCTATTAAGGTAAGCTGTCAATTTTGTGGAAAGGATGGTCATGAAGCTAGAGATTGCTACTACCTCAAGGGTACACAGCAAAGAAGTAACCCTCAAACTTTGGATTCATACTATGCTAGTACTTCAAATACATCAAATAGAGAGAAGAATCGGCCTGCAAAGCCTAGATATAATAGACCTTTGATGTGCTATCGTTGTGGTGAGTACGGCCACATGCAAAATAGGTGCTCTCTTCCAGAAGATGCACCTCCTTGTCAACATTGTCCAGAGGCCAAGGATCATTATACCAAAGATTGTCCGAGAAGTCGTCCTGCTCCAATCCACATGATTGCAGTCTCTCAACATTGTCCAGAGGATCATTATACAAAAGATTGTCCGAGAAGTCGTCCTGCTCCAATCCACATGATTACAGTCTCTCCACATGAAGAAGGAAAAACCACTCAGACTTATGCTGTTTCATCCTCTGCAATGTCCATGATGACTAGAGCTAGGCAAGCAGCTGCAACCCAGAGAGATGAACAACAAGGATTTCAGGATAAAGAGGAAGAAAAGGAATCTGGATGGAAGGACCAAGCACAAATTGAAGGAGCTTATAATAAGATGATTGAACAGATCTTGAAAGGTATTCATCACAAGGTTAGTCTATATGAACTTATAAGGATGGATTCAAAAATAAGAAGTGACTTACTGAAGATTATACACTCTGCTCACTTGGTCCAATCACCTAGTATAGATGGTTTCATGGTTGATTTTCCCCCTGCACCCTTAGCAGACTACCAAAGCTCAAAATTATCTGTTTGTATAAAGGATGAAACTCTCACAGGTGTGATCATAGATGGAGGCTCTGGTATCAATTTAATGCCAGATTTTACAATGAAGAAGCTGAAATCGAACCCCACCAAGTTGGCACCATTCACGGTTACATTGGCAGATCAACATCGGGTTGCGCCATTGGGCATTATTGAGAAGGTACTGATGGTAGTACAGGGCTGCCATTTTGTTCTAGATTTTGTTGTTATTGCACTTCCACAGGAGACTTCTTACCCTCTACTCCTGGGGAGACCTTGGCTGAGACAAGCAAAAGCTTTGCAAGATTGGGGAAAAAATAAACTATGGATTTCAACAAGCACCAATAGCCAACTGCAATTACATTTGGAAGAGGGATTTGACTCAGGAAAAACCACTGGATATACTGTGGATACTCAGGTAATGCCCTCTCTACCCCAAGAAGATGATACATTGTTAAATTGGATGATGGGAAGTGCAGAGTGTTGCACAGTGGAGATCAATGAAATTGAGGAAGAAGTTGCAGATAAGGAAATTACAGAAAAGGGCAATGAAGACCACAAGGTGTTGGAGAATGAGCAACTGAAGGAAAATACAATCTTTGAAGAGGCTACCAATATAAAAGTATCAGAGAGGGAAAATTATGAACCTAAGAGCAGAGAAGATCTCCCTTTTGCAAATATACCTCAAGGTTGGATGAAAGAACATGTTGCAGAATATAAATTAAAATCCACTCCTGCATATAGTGGAGATGATTTCTCAAGCAAGACCAATTCTGAAACATTGGTTCAAGAAGTAAATTTAGGGGATGAAGAGAACCCTCAAGTAGTCCATTTGGCATCCTGGTTATGGCATTATCCTAATTTACTACAGAAGGTAACTTTTTTGCTCTTTACTTACAAAAGTGTCTTCGCATGGTCCTACAAAGATCTAACAGGAATACCAGAAGAGCTTGGATTACATCGGATACCCTTGGTTGAGGGAGCTGCACCTATAAGAAGTAGGCCATATTGACTCAATCCGAAGTATGCAGAGGCGGTAAAAGCAGAGATTACAAAATTAGAAGAAGCAGGTATAATTGTGCCAGTAGAACATTCCAGGTGGCTTTCTTCTATGGTTATTGTGCCGAAGAAAAATAGTGGAAAAATAAGGGTATGTGTTGATTTCCGTGCTTTGAATAAAGTGACTATTCAAGATGGATTTCCTCAGCCCTTCACATAGCAAGTACTTGAAGAAGTAGCTGGTCACACTTTGTATAGTTTCTTGGATGGTTTTAGTGGCTACAATCAGATAGTGATCCATCCTGATGATAGGGACAAAACAGCCTTTGTCACTCCCTGGGGCACTTATGTCTATACTCGTATGGCTTTTGGTTTGAAGAATGCGCCAGCTTCATTTAATAGAACGATGTATCTGATATTGGGCAAATGGTTAACAACATTTCTACGCATTTTCATGGATGACTTTTCAGTATTTTTAGGTACAGATAGAAGGGCAGCAGTTCAAGATTTCCATGACCATTTGGAAAATCTAAAAGAAATTTTTGAGCAATGTCTCAAAACAGGTTTGAAATTGAATCCGGATAAATGTCACTTTTTGGTCACTAAGGGCACTCTTCTTGGTCACATAGTATCTGCTGAGGACATAACTGTTGACCCTGCAAAGGTTATAGCTATTCTTTCCATGCCAATTCCACAAAGCCCAAAGGAAGTGCAAAGTTTCTTGGGCCATGCAGGGTATCACAGAAGATTCATTAGGATGTATTCGGAAATTGCTAATCCCTTGTCAAGGCTTACCAGTAAAAAGATCCCTTTCTCATGGAGTGCTGAAGCCGACAAAGCATTTTGTGAACTAAAGTTGAGGCTATGTACTGCTCCACTTTTAAGTGTTCCTAATTGGTCATTGGAATTTCATGTGCATACAGATGCTAGTCTTCATGCTGTCGGTGCAGTTCTAGCTCAACCATCATCTCACAAAGTGGATAGACCTATCTCTTATGCAAGCAGACTACTCAACCAATCTGAAAGAAATTACAGTACAACGGAAAGAGAAGGTTTGGCTATCGTATTTGCTCTTCAGAAATTTAGACATTATCTCCTTGGTGTACATTTCATTGTTATCTCTGATCATCAGCCCTTGAAATATTTGATAAACAAACCTAGAGTAGCTGGAAGGATTTGGAGATGGTTACTCCTATTTCAGGAATTTAATTTTGATATTCATATTAAGCCAGGAAAAGAGCACTACATGGCAGATCAAGTGTCCAGGACGGCAATGAGCAAAAAGGCAACAGGTATTAATGATGAATTGGTGGATAGCAATCTTTTTCTAGTAGCAATCCGGACTGGTTGGTATGATGAAATTCTCCATGTTCTGACTACTGGGAAGATCCCAGAACACTTGACACCTGTAGAAAAGAGAAGATTGCTCCTAAAAACCAAAGCATATTCTCTTATAAATGGAAATTTATATAAATACTGTCAAGATGATATATTGAGAAGGTGTGTCTATCCAAAGGAGGTAAATCTTCTGCTAGAGGCTGCACACAATGAAGGACATCTAAAGGGGGAAGAATTGGCTCATAGAATCATCCACAAAGGTTTATGGTGGCCTCATATTTTCAAGGATACAATCAAGTTTTCTAAAGAATGCCACATCTGCCAGAGGTGTGCTCCCGCGCCAACCAGATTGAATTTCCAACCATTGGTCATATCTACAGGATGGCTCCCATTTGAACGATGGGGTCTTGATTTCATAGGACCAATTAGCCCAACTGGTCAACCTGGAGGTAAAAAGTATATTTTGTTGGCTACATGTTATGCCACTAAATGGATAGAGGCTAAAGCTACTGTGGACTGCACGGCTTTAACAGTAGCTAAATTTGTGTATAAACGTATTTTCTCAAGATTTGGTTTCCCACTGGAGATTACGAGTGATAGGGGCACACATTTTGTAAATCAATTGCTCCAGTTTATATTTGACAAGTACAAAATCTTCCATAAAAAATCTTGTGCCTACTATCCAAGGGCAAATGGCCAAGCAGAGAGTTCCAACAAGATTTTGATTGGACTGCTTCGCAAATTATCTTTCGATCATCAAAGCTCCTGGCCGCTAGCATTGATCGGTGCAATTTGGGCTTTCAGAACCACGAAGAAGGGAACCACTGGCGAAACCCCATTCCGCTTAGTATATGGAAAAGAGGCATTGGCACCATTTGAGTTTATCATCAGAAAAGAAATAGGAATCAAAACCATTGGAATTGAACCCCCCATTCAGAGATTGGTGGCATTAGAAGAATATAGAGAAGGGGCAATGCAGAAACTTCTGGTAACACAAGAAGAGCGCAAGAGATTGCATGACAGGTATCTGAGATCCAATGGAGTTCAGGAAGGGTCCATGGTTTTAATGCATCAAGTCCTGGCAATTTCAACAAAATTGGCACCCAAATGGATAGGACATTATAAGGTAATCAATGTATTGCCACATGGCACTGTGCATCTGGAAGATCTGCAGGGTAAAATAATTCCCCTGGTCAACATCTCCAGGGTGAAGAAGTATCTGAATTAGGTCAAAATGGAAGCATTCTATTCCTTGTACATATCATGTTTCTTTTCAGAAATTGCAGTTATATCTCATTAAATAAATTAAAATAAGGGAGAAATTGCACCAGGGACGATGCAAAAGCTTGATGTGGGGGTCTGTAGATCCCTATCTTTTTCTCTCTCGTCATTTTAAACAATAAGGAAGGCCAAGGAATATCATCCAGCTCAAGATGGAAGGGGTGGGGTTGTTCGAACTCTTTGGATACAACATGGACAGAGCTGGTCAGTGGTGCAACATCAAATCTTTGCCTCTGTCATTTCCCAGGGAGGATGGCCATGGTGATAGGATGTGATACGCAATCAGAGGTTATGGAGAGGCTTTGTAGCTTGTTGAAGAGAAGATGGCAATTGTAATGGTAATGGAGCCACTTCGGTTTTCTCCCCGATCAATGCCTCTCTCTGGGATGGCTTGTAGTCTGAATGTCTACAATCTCACTCTCTTTCTATCTCTATCTCTCTATCTTCTTCTTTCTCTCTCTCTCCCTCCACCCTCCTCCACCCTCCTCCACCTTACTCCGCACTCCTCCACCCTCCTCCACCGTCCTCCACACTCCTGCACCCTCCTCCACCCTCCTCCACCCTCCTCCACCCTCCTCCGCCCTCCTCCGCCCTCCTCCACCCTCTTCCACCCTCCTCCGCCCTCCTCCGCCCTCCTCCACCCTCCTCCGCCCTCCTCCACACCCCTCCACCCTCCTCCACACTCCTCCGCCCTCCTCCACCCTCCTCCACCCTCCTCCGCACTCCTCCACCCTCCTCCACCCTCCTCCACTCTCCTCCACCCTCCTTCACCCTCCTCCACCCTCCTCCGCACTCCTCCACCCTCCTCCACCCTCCTCCACTCTCCTCCGCCCTCCTCCGCCCTCCTCCGCCCTCCTCCCCCCTCCTCCGCCCTCCTCCACACCCCTCCGCCCTCCTCCACACCCCTCCGCCCTCCTCCACACCCCTCCACCCTCCTCCACACTCCTCCGCCCTCCTCCACCCTCCTCCACCATCCTCCGCACTCCTCCACCCTCGTCCACCCTCCTCCACTCTCCTCCACCCTCCTCCACCCTCCTCCACCCTCCTCCGCACTCCTCCACCCTCCTCCACCCCCCTCCACCCTCCTCCACACCCCTCCGCCCTCCTCCACCCTCCTCCACCCTCCTCCGCCCTCCTCTGCCCTCCTCCACCCTCCTCCGCCCTCCTCCACACCCCTCCGCCCTCCTCCACACCCCTCCACCCTCCTCCGCACTCCTCCGCCCTCCTCCACCCTCCTCCACCCTCCTCCGCACTCCTCCACCCTCCTCCACCCTCCTCCACTCTCCTCCACCCTCCTCCACCTCTCCTCCACCCTCCTCCGCACTCCTCCACCCTCCTCCACCCTCCTCCACTCTCCTCCGCCCTCCTCCGCCCTCCTCTGCCCTCCTCCGCCCTCCTCGGCCCTCCTCCACACCCCTCCGCCCTCCTCCACACCCCTCCGCCCTCCTCCACACCCCTCCGCGCTCCTCCACACCCCTCCACCCTCCTCCGCACTCCTCCGCCCTCCTCCACCCTCCGCCGCACTCCTCCACCCTCCTCCACCCTCCTCCACTCTCCTCCACCCTCCTCCACCCTCCTCCGCAGTCCTCCACCCTCCTCCACCCTCCTCCACTCTCCTCCACCCTCCTCCGCACTCCTCCACCCTCCTCCACCCTCCTCCACCCTCCTCCGCACTCCTCCACCCTCCTCCGCCCTCCTCCGCCCTCCTCCGCCCTCCTCCACCCTCCTCCACCCTCCTCCACACCCCTCCGCCCTCCTACACCCTCCTCCACCCTCCTCCACTCTCCTCCACCCTCCTCCACCCTCCTCCGCACTCCTCCACCCTCCTCCACCCTCCTCCTCCCCCTTCCTCAAGCCTCCTCCCCCTTCCTCAAACCCCCTCATCTTGTCCCAGACCCCCATCTTCTCCCACAAGCGCCACATCAAGGAAGATTGTCCAGAAAATGATGGCTGTCGAAGAATGAAGTGAAGGTGCAGGCAGAGGAAGGACTCAGACTAGTCATGGAGAGGTCCAGAAGAGGTAAATTTTCGCAGGTGAAAAGGTAAAAGGTAATTTTCAAAAGTGAAAGGGGATAAAACAAATGTTGCCGCCAACCATTCACGGCGACTACCTATCCTTGTGGATCTAGTTAAAATCAAAGGAATAATTGACCTACCCCTCCAATTTTGGGTGATTAACCGGCGCGTGATCAATGGACGTGAAGGTTCGGCAAGGCCTCTTGGCATATTGGGGCCTATAAAATCAAGGGATTTGTGCTCATTTGGTGTTACATGTACATGGTACAATTTTAGAGATACAGAGGTTCGAGCACACGTGCAGAAGTCCTCTCTTGCACTTGGTGGTTTCAAGCCTATTGTAGGAGCTACTCTGTAGTGTGTATACAGAGGGTAGGCTTCTCAGTGGAGGGCTATGAGCACCATAGTGTAAGGGAGTAGCTTGGATTCTTCTTCTTTTCTGTGAGTCAGTGTTGTTGATTAGGTTCTATCCTCTTGTGAAATTCTTTGTATTGTTCTGAGTTAGTCTGCGTATCAGTGGCCCCTTATGCTAATGAGAAGAATCTGTTGTGTTAGAGTTATTTACTTTTAGGGTGGCTTGTTAGCCCTAAGCTTGCCGCTGGTTAGCACAAAGTTTGCACTTCTGAGCATCACTCTGCCCAACCTTGTAATCACCTGATTTGAATCAAGAAGTGTACGGTCTTCTTTGGTCATTTGTTGTCCATATTTTCCGAAGTATTTACCACTCTGTGCAATCCGTGTTATCTACCTGCTCACAGAAATGTTAAAGCGGATACCCCAGTACCTTTACTCTACACTTATCATTTTGTATCCATTTCTTGTAATCTTTGGTTTTTAAGAAACATACCACTGCTTGTAAAGTTGGTTTAAAGATCATTAACTCGGTACATTCTAAGAGATATTGATCCAGGAGTGAACAAGTGTCTTTGTGTGCATGCCTAATGAAGGCAAGAAATAATCTATCTTGAAGGCATTGCTTCTCAAAGTATCATAAAGCATTTTGAGTTAACTTATTTGAATTATAAAGTTCTAAAAGCATGCATTTTGTGTGATAAATATCTTGCATTCAATCCTCAAGACTTGAGAGAATGACCATTTTGAGTGAACAAAGGTATTTGTGAGTATACGTATGAGGCCACCTATGCTTCAAGGCAGCCAAGGGAAGGGTTACATTCTCGCATCAAATCATCCATATAATAAACATGAAGATATCAAGAGGAATTCAATTTTCGAAAATCCACTCATAGAAAAAAAGATTTTGAAGTGCCATATATTTTGAAACTGAAGCTGAATTAGACCTATAGACTAGCTAAAGACAAACGACTCTAAGAAAGAACTTTGAATTAAGACAAAAACATTTGGAGCTAGAACTTCAAAGTGGAAAATGAAATCATGCGTGAAATATACATATATCATGATGGATCACTTGATTTGATATTTTTAGTACCATTGAAGTTGAAAAGCTCTAGAGAAAGCACTTTCTTATTCAATGGTAGTTGGTTTCTACTATAGAGACTTCATGCCATCCAAAGCTTTGATCCAAATCAGTAGCAATGGACATATCATCCAAGTTTTTGTGTGAGTTCCCTTCTATGTATCATGCTCTAGCCACTTACAGAGAACCACAGGTAATTTATAAGATTGGTTCAATATAAAATTGCATTGCACATTTAGTGTTCAGAAAGTTAGCCTATCGATACTTTCAATCAAACTCAATGCCCTCAATTCATGCCCTCAATTCATTAAATCATCACATCGTTTCACCAACTGATAATCTCACTCTCAATCACAATTGCAACATAATGCTTTTGAATTTCAGCCTCCTATTGCACGATGCAACAATTTCCTCAAAACAATTTTTCATCATCCCTTCTCAAGGAAATGCATGATCCATCAAAGTTAGCAAAAGTCATAGTTCCCCATGTGGCATCCAAAAATTCAATAAAAAAGATGCATTTTAGTGATTCCTTCTCTCTTTTGGGACACTTGTCAAAAGTAGAAGAAAAAGCAACAAAAAGACACATCCATCAACATCCACAATATGTATGCGAACCAAAGTGACTGCATTATTTATGTGAGAATAGAAGATGTAGAATCGTGAGGTAAAGTGCAGATGCCTAATAACTTGAAAGGCATCTCCATTGTTTTAGTGCCTCCGATTTCTAACGCTTATTTCATTTGATAATAGCAAGAATAGAGATCTTCCATCAAATACATTGCATGTCTTTCAAATGTCTATCCAAACTCATCAATAACTTATCATGTACCTCCATTCTTGATTATTACAATTTGAAGAAGCTAAAGATCTTGGATAAACCTAGACCTACAGATCTTCTTTAGAACTATGAAAAAATGTTTATAATGAGTCGCAGATGAAGACACATAAATTTGCATGCTCAACTTCCCTTTAAGAGACCAGGTGAATTCAATAAGATGTTTGTTTTGAAATAGGCATAAGGTGCATATTCCAAGAAATATGAGGAATTACGAAAGTAATAATTGAAGGTAAAAAGTTGGATGTGCAATTTCTATCTCATGTAGATAAAGAGAAAAATCCTCACCTTGACTTTTTATATTGGCTAGAAAATACCACTTTGTAGATAATAGAAATCCTCCAACATCAATCTTAATGGAATGCTCTGAATATGGTAATGCAAAGTGGCGTGCATCTACAGTTTAGTGGGAGTAAAGTTCATTCCTTAATGGACACATCGTGGACCGTCCTCAACCCTTTCATTGTTGTGTATGTATGTGTCATTCCGCACTACTGTGAGCTCAAGGAGGCTCCTTGCTCTCCCCTTCTATTGGGGGGGGGGGGGGGGGGGGGCAATGGGTACATATGTCACTGAGTCTTCTGAAGCCCTTGTGGATGGCCAAGGCATGAACTATGTCTTCTGGTTGTCTCAAGTCTAGTGCACTCCCCTCGGTCTGCCGAAAAGCAGTTCTGCAACTCCAACTATCCTAGGCTCTAGTGGTAACTCACTCTATGAAATGAGAAACGAGGTAAGTGCTCCTCCTGCTGCTATCCTATTTGGTTCGCAATTTGTTGAAGGGTCACCACGGAAGTCTTTTGCTGAGCTTGTGACCATTGAGCACAAGTAACTAGTTTTTGGTAAGTTTTCAAAATTCGGTTTTGATTATGTAGCCAATAAAGGTAAATCCATAGTCCCGTTCACCCTTCAATGTTTTATCAATAGTGTTAAGCATACAAACTAATGTAATTGACGAGTCAACAGTAGTTATTGAAAATTCTACGTTTGATCACTCGAAAAATCAACTTATCGATAGAGTCATCACTGCTCTGTGTCACGGGCCACGTCCTCCACAAGATGTCCTTAAACAGTGGATTAGACATAATTCGGAAAGTAGGGGCTTGTTTGTTAAAAAAATCCAATACCTACCTAATGTTTATTTCTTGTTTTTTGAGGATTCAAATAGTGCACTAAGGGTTATCATTGAGGGGCAACGGTTAATACAATCTAACCTATTTTGTTCTTCACGTGATACTCTAGATTCAACCCGAGGGGAACCAAACCTACAAGGGTCCCCGTTTGGGTCGAATTCCCCAATTTGTTAATGGCATCCTACCCATGGATAGATAGCTTTTGTTCCCTTCTTGGCAAGGTTCTCGGTCAAAAAGCTAAGCGAAATTTCAACTCTAAATGGGACCACCCATTTCTAGTGGAAATTGATATAAGTAAACGAGTCAAAACATCATTAAAAATACAAGATTTTGAAGATGTTTATCTTCATGAGCAAAAATTGCATTATCAAAATCTTCCAAATGCTTGTTTTCAATGTTTTAGACCAGGTCATTAGATTAGGGACTGTCCCTTTCTCAGAATAGAAGAGATTATTTCTGAGCCCAAGAGGACTAAGGTCCATAAAGTAAAAAAAATCACCCCTCCAAGTACCTATGTCATGGACAAAGAGAACCACTCTAAATCTTAGATTCCGTATGAATCCTATATCTCATGATTGGTTTATAATTAGGATAAACCAATGCTTCCATTGCATCCAGAACATGTCAAAACCCTAAGATCAACTGTCTTCTTGCTTGATTCTGACATCTGGAGACCATGCTTCGAATTGATGACATCATCAATTCGTAACCGCCCTTGGAAAACCTATATAAGGAGGGGTTGGCCACAATCATTCTCGGTCTTGTCAATACCAGTCTTGGGAGCTCAAGGATTCATGACCGCCAAGTAAGTACTCTCAAAGTTCCAGTTCCAGTTCGTGTCTTGTTCCTTGTTCCAGTCTTGTCTAGTCTAATTCTTGGATATCCTGTCTTGTCCTCTTGTAATCTCGTAGTACAAGATCTTGTTGAGTTACTTCTTTTATCTAATTCATCTCTTAGAAGGGAGTTCTTGTAATCCACATATCTTGCTCCATACTTATGATCTCAGGTTGTGGGATTTCCTATGTCATCTCTAGTCTGGTTTCCCATACCTATCGATCCCGGTTTGTGGGAAATATTGTATTAGTTGTGTATTCTTGTATCATTTCCCTACATTGGTGCTTTTGTAATCAAAAGTGTACTTCCAAAATGTTGTTTAGTGTAGTGAGAGAGTAGAATCTATTGCACCCGTGACATTTTGGCAAGACTAGCTTCTATCCAAGACCAAACATCATGGAGAATGCTTATGAACAGATTGTAGCATCACTTCAGAGTCTCCAACAACAAGTCGAAGAGGGAACTCATCCACAAACACAAGTCGAGATGGGCCATCTAGTGCATGTAGGTGCATTGGTTCAAGAATTACAAGAATGAATCGGGAGTCTTCAGAAAAATCAAGAGAGTATGCAAGTAAATCAAGGACCTAGTACATCCTTCATGAGGGAACCCAAGATTTGCATGCCAGAAAAGTTCGATGGGGATCGCATGAAGTTTTAGGGATTTATGGAGCAAGTTAAATTATCCATCCATATGTAACATGTTAGATACCTTGAGGAGGCATCCAAGGTCGGATTTATTGGAGCCTTGCTTTGTGGACAAGCATTATCATGGTTTTCCCCAATCTTAGAGACGAACATGGTAGTACTTCAGGACTATGAGGGGTTTCTTCGAGAACTCACCATCACATTTGGAGATGGAGACACAAGTCAAATGGAAGAAACAAAAATTCGGAAGCTACATCAAGGTAACCACCCTACCTCTACCTATGCATCATAATTGAGGTAGTTGATAAGCGATCTCACATGGTATGAATATTATTTCATAAGCCAATTTAGATGGGGTTTAATGGATGATGTGAAGGACCTTTTGATTACGATGCCCGAGGTTAAGAAATTCAATAAATACATAATGCAAGCTATTCAATGTGATAACCAAATTTTTGAAACGAAACAAGAAAAACAAGTGGAGGGAAGACCTCACCAATGGAAACCTTTCGAGCGCACTCTTAAAGATGATTCTATGCCCGAACCTATGCAAAATAGATGTAACTAGGTTCCAACCCCTAACACCATAAGAGAAACAAAGATGGAGAGATAACCATTTATGCCTCTATTGTGGAAACCACGGACACATTGCAGTCAATTGTCCCAACAAAGAACAAACTCTAGAGTCGCAGCCACCCTCGTAGAGTAGGAAAGGAGGAAGTCCACTTGTAAAAGAGAGCTTACAACCAGACCATGATATAAGAAAGGGTCTCATAATTCCAGCTTCACCCATAGAAACATGTCTTGCACCTATCAAGCTAATCATGCCGAAGAAGACCCTTTCCCTTAGAGCCCTAGTAGATTCAAGAGCCTCCTCATGTTTCATCGATGAAGGATTGTAAGCCGCCGGATTAGCAATTGTAAATTCTTTTTCCTTCTCATATTCCGCACGAACTGAGAAGTCGCTTCAAAGAGATGTAACCATTTATAAATTAATGAAGGGACACTTTCGGTGATGACCAGAAGAGTTCCCAGACTGTCTATCTGTGTGAGACATTCTGTGGAGTTTTTGTAGTGTGTTTTTGAGAATTCTGCGTACTGTTGTGTCTTTCTGTTTTGTTTGATTATCTGCACCTGTACGGTAAAGATTGAGTTAAAATAATATTTACATTAAGTGAAGTATTGAATCATTGATTTGTAAGTTGTTTACTGTAAGTTTGTGTTGTGGTAATGTTTATCCTCGCATCCTGTACTGAGATGTATTGATTGGAATGCGAATAGTAATTATGTCAAGGAACGAGCCACAGTTTATTAGAAAGTGGATTAGCAGAGTTGTTTTGAACAAAAGGTCATGTGAGTGAGTTGATTGGGAAAAATCAAGTATAGGGCCTCTGATTATTAAGACCCCTTCCACTCCTAAGAACCCGTAAGAGCTTAAACGCGTTCTGACGGCAAAAGCGCATTTAACACTGGCACCGTGTGTGGGAAAGTGGCACCAGAATGTTGCAAATTAGTTGTGGGAATGTGGCAAAAAAGTGTTGCAAAGTGATTGTGGGAAGGTAACCATTGATTGTGAATCAACAGTAAGGTAGAAGTAGTACACAAGAGTTGAAAAATGTGATATATGTCGGTTACTCGGTCCGACGAGTGGTATCCGAAGTACAGACAGCCTTGGGCGGTACCAAATTTGCGAAGGACACCCCCAAGAGGAAGAACCACAGATCGGTTAGGTCTAGTTGTCGAAGAATCGAAGCACATTAGTAGTGATTCCGATAGCGTTCCGGTGGAATATACTACAATTCCGGTGAAATCTTGATGCAGTCTACAGAAGATATAGTAACTCCAGTGAAAGAATACCCTGGATTGAGGAAAGTTCCACTAATTCCGGTGGCAGTTCGGTCGTGGTTGCAGAAAATTTTCAATTTTCCGGTGACAGCGTTATACTTCCCGGTGAATCTTCATTCCGGACACCACTATTCGGGGAAAGTTTTCCTACGTTTGATACCACAGAAGAGGATAGGCTATTCGAATTAGAAATTCATAAGAGGTTGAGCGTTATTTTTGAAATGGGAAGGAGAACAGTCTAATCATACAGACTCTGAAGAACCGGAACCACATCCTCAGAACTCAGCAAATAGTATTAGTGCCGCCACTAGCACCATGAGTGGGCAACAACAACAACAACAACAACAACAACAACAACAAGAGCTACTTCCACGTCGACCAGTTCCAACAGGAGTAACTTATACAAAATTCGGTGGATTTCTAGGTGATGATCCTGATGCTCATGTACGCACCTTTGAAATACGTTATGCAGTACTTAATCATCCACCTGATCCGGCATACAAGGCCATAGTATTCCAGTCAACCTTAGTTAATGAAGCAGCAAGGTGGCTTACAAAATATGATATCAAACATTTCGGCACCTATGAAGCAGTAAGGGATGCGTTTTTACAGAGATTTTGTCTAAAGAAGAATCTTGCCGAAATTTTCGATTACCTACAGAACAATAGACAAAGGCTAAACCAAAAAGTGCAGGAATATGCCACCCTATTCAGAACTCATTTGAGACAACTACCTCTGGCACATGCTAATTTATCAGATGATGTCATCACTCAGTGGTTTATTAATGGGTTAACTCCGTAGCTCAAACAGATTATGATCATACATTGTATGGGAGCTATGACATTAGATGCGGTTATTGCAATGGCTTTGCAGCTCGAGCATAAGGTTGGAGGCTTTACCGAAGACCTGGAGTGGTTGAAAGCCAGTAAAAATATCGCAGAGGATCCCGCTAGACAAATGTACTGTACTAAATGCAAAAATCTAGGGCACACCAGTGCCACATGTGCCCTTAATTAGATGTATTGCGCTATCTGTAATACAACCAGACATTCCACCAAAAACTGTGTTTATAATGCCAAAGTGCGGGGACCAGCAACTGTGAATGCTATCATACAAGAACCGGGGCAGCCAGCCACTCTTTATATCCCACCTCAAATGAGAAATAATCAGCAACAAGGATACAGAAATTATCGAGGACAACGGAATACAAATTACAATACTAATCGCTGGCAGACAGGAACATCACAGGAAGGTAATTCTTTGCCACCCCCTCGCTCTCATTTTAGCGGTGAGTTAGGCCACATACGCAGATTCTGTAAAGATGCAGCCGAATATGATCAGAGGAAGAAGGAGCGTCTGAACCCAATGACCAATATGGTCTTTATTTCACCAGTAAACAAGATCTGGTAAACAATTACAACCAGTAGCACAAGTGTTTAAACCTGGCATCCATGAAGAACAGAGAATGTATGACAAAGCTAGTCAATGGACTACCAACGAACCTACTGTGTATCCAGATCCCATTCCGATAACCCAAGTTCCGCTACCAAAGGAAGGATCGCAGGAACAAGATTCTACCTCTCTAATAGGCGCATCATCTTTAGAACTGGTGAAAAGTACAATTGAAGCAGATCAGGCATGGGAAATTTTTTCTAAGGCGTCCATTACTCTCCCTCTTGCACAATTACTTGCACTAGTACCGGGAGTTCGGCAGCAAATCCAACAACAGCTCAGTCCTGGATCTTCTTGCATTCCAGTGACAGCAAAAGCCAAGCTGATTAAACAACCCAGCTACCGTATGAACCCTAACTATGCAGCACAGGTCAAAGCAGAACTTGATCGCCTATTAAAGGTAGGATTCATTGTACCCATTGAGCACGCTGAATGGATCTCCCTGATTGTAATCGTACCAAAGAAAAACAAGCAGCTCCGAATATGTGTCGATTACCGAAAATTGAATGCAGCCACCGTACCTGATCCATTTCCTCTTCCATTTCTTGATACAATGCTGGATAGAGTGGCTGGCCATGAAATGTATTCATTTCTTGATGGCTACAGTGGTTATAACCAGGTTTGAATGGTTGAGCAAGATATACCGAGAACAACATTTATTACAAATTTGGGTGTTTTTGCTTGTACAGTCATGTGGTTTGGATTGAGGAATGCTCCTAGTACTTTTCAGCGATGTATGCAGGAAATCTTCTCACCCTATCTTACTTCTTTTATGCAAGTATATCTAGATGATTTCTCTTTATTCAGTAAGATGGTAGCACACGTGTATCATTTACGGTGTTGCTTTGAAAAATGTCGAGAATACCGACTTTGTTTAAATCCAACCAAATCTGTCTTTGCGGTTTCTTGTGGTAAACTCCTTCGCCACATTGTATCTGCACAGGGCATACAAGTGGATCCAGACAAAACTGCAGCCGTGTTAGAAGCACATGTACCTACTACACCGAAAGAAGTCATGTGATTCATGGGTCAAGTCAGGTGGCATGGTCGACATTTACGGTGGCTTGCCCATTTGGAAATACCCCTAAATCATCTAATAACTAGTACTCCTCGACAATTTGATTGGACCCCAGAATATCAAAGTGCATTTGATCATCTAAAAGTTTTATTAACGTAGGTTCCGATTCTCCAACCTCCTGATTGGGAATCATGTTTTTGTAGACGCATCAGATATAGCCATTGGGAGTGTTTTAACGCAATAAACTGATAAGTGGTTCCAGCCTGTCTATTATGCAAGTCGAAGGCTTGCTTCTGCTGAAAAGAATTATTCAGTAACTGAAAGAGAATGTCTTGGTTTGGTGTATTCTGTAAAGAAAATCCGACATTATTTGCTAGGCCGAAAATTCATCTTTGATGTAGATCATGCTGCGCTAGTGTATCAGGCTTGGCAGCAGCATTTAGCTGGCCGCTTGGGACGTTCGGTTTTATTGTTACAAGAATTTGATTATGAAGTAATTCATCAACCTGGCACTGCACATGCATTAGCAGATTTTCTCTCTCGGTTAGAGTCCAGTGAAGCTTCGGTCGGTGTTGATGACACCACACCAGCAATTTATGTTACTGAAGCAACTAGTGATGAATCTGCATAACCTCTTGTGACACCTACTTACTATGATCAGTTATTACCTTTATTACTGATGGATGTCTTCCTTCTCAAACTTCTCCTGCAATGCGCCAGAAAATTGCAGTTTACAGTCGCAGATTCTGGTTGGTTGCTGAAGAGTTCTATTATATGGATCACACTGGGGTTTTACTTCGTTGTATTCCTCCACATGAAGTAAACTCAGTAATCGCTCTGGCACATTCAATACCCTCCGGTGGACATTTTGCAGCAGATTTAATGCACGGAAAAATTCTGCAAAGTGGGCTCTGGTGGCCTACTATGTACAGAGATCTATCTCAATTTGTGCAGCAATGTGACAATTGTCAGCAATCTGGACAGCCTTTAAAATGTCATTTCTTTCCTCTCCAGCGCGTCTTACCTTTAGAACCTTTTCAAAAATGGGGTCTTGACTTTATTGGACCAATAACACGTCCAACAATCCTTAGCAACAACAGATATATTCTGACATGCACAGATTATGCTACCACATGGGCACAAGCTTGGGCTTTACGGTCCGCCATAGCTGTTTCGGTAGAAAAATGTCTAATGAAGGACGTATTCCCACGTTATGGATTACCTTTGGAACTTGTCACAGATCAAGGGACCCACTTTGTCAACAATTTAATACGAGTGTTAACATACACTTTTCAGATTCTGCATAAATTTAGTACACCGTATTATCCTCGTGCTAATGGCTTAGCTGAAAGTACAAACAAAACGTTGTTGACTATGCTTCGAAAATTGATTGTGGGATCACCAAAAAGATGGGATCAGTTACTACCTGCAATATTATGGGCATACCGGACTACTTACAAAGTTGCCACCAGACTAACTCCTTTCAAGCTTGCTTATGGATTGGAAGCAATCGCTCCAATGGAAGTTGTAGTGCCTAGTTTACGCATCGCCATAACTCAGAAGTTGATACCGGAAGATTCTTTGCCATTTTGGTTGGACACACTCAGAGACTTAGATGAGCATCGCTGGGAAAATTTTCTCACTCTTCAAGAAGTGCACTTGCGGCAAGCTCGTACACATGATCGGTATCTTAAAACTCCACTTTTTATAGTAGGACAACTTGTGTTGTTTTATAATGCAAAATCAAACCGTTCTGCTGGAAAATTCAAATTATGATGGTTTGGTCCTTACCGGATTACTGAACAAGTGGGCCCAGCCACTTTTCGGTTGACTACTTTGATCGGAATTCCTCTTCCAAAAGTGATAAATGGTTCAAAGTTGCGACCGTATCATCAAGTGCTTGAGTCACACTAAAGTGTTCTGCGGTTGCCCGTGTATTTTTTCTCTTTTCTTTTCTTTTCTTTTTTAGTTTTGCATGTTAATTGCTTAAGATACCATAAACTCCTCGTTTTGCTACATTGCCATGAATAATAGCCGCCTTTTGTTAGTGATTTTGCTTATGCATGCACACCGTAGTTATGAAGGTGATCATTCATCTCAACATCCAACGATGATTAGCATTTTTAATCCCCTCTTGTTACCAAGTATCTACTTAATCTTTTGCTTTCCGCTGTTAGTAACTATTGTGTCTCTGTGTTTTGTCTGATTTGTGCTTTCTGTAAGCCCTGTGTATTCCTGCTTTTCGAGTGCGATCATGGAAGCTCTAGCAAACTTTGCTACCTTCTGTGATGGAATTCCTCGAGACGTGAGTGAATTCGTGCGTGTCTGTAGGTTGTCTAATTTCGCTGAATTGCCTTGGCATTGAGTGGAATGTCACCCATTTTACGACCAGATTATTGCCGCCATCGCTGCCACACCTGCTACGGAGCAGAGTTGGCCAATTACCTCTTTACCATCTTATACTGTAGTCACTCTACACTCATTTGCTGATGCTTTCCGACTCTCTCCGCAAGGACGAGAGAATGGACCCAATCTTCCAATTACTACGATGAATTAGTTGTTTCCCAGGCACTCTTCAAATGAGTATGCCATACTCTGTGGCCCTGAACCTGAAAGAATAGCCTTAGAGTTTCTAGTAGCCATCCTGATCTTACAAAAACGAACCTATGGGATATCTCGCCCATTCTACTCGGTAATTGATATGGTTGCTCGAGAGCCTATCAATTTTGCTTCCTATTTTTTCCGGCGCATTCACCATGAATACGTTTCGGTTATTAAACAGGTTAACAAAGGAGATTTGCCGCGATCACGTCTTGCGCACATACTTAGTTTTCTGTTTCCGACCATCCAAGCAGCACAACCGCCTCCACGAGGTCCAATTTTATATCATGAGGAATCTGCTCAGATACTGGAAGACGACGAAGAAGATGACTAAGAAATCTTCCAGCTCCTCTGCCGAAAACGCATTAGAATAAGTTCGTCTGATAGTCAAGTGCCGGGATCTACTGATGGAAATAAAGCAGACACCAATGAAAAAGAAGGACATGAAGAAGAGACTTTCCATGACACAGCTACATCAATGCACCATGATTCATCAGCTCAGTCATCTCCAAACCAGCAACACGATCAAAGTGTTTCTGCTGATTCTAAAGACACATCTTCTAAGGACGAATCTCAGCAGTAGTCCAAACAAGAGGTGCAAGAAGATACGTAGGTAATTATTATAGAACTTTTTCAGGAACTGGTTACGGCAATAGAGTCTGCAGTTGCTCAACCTGAAGTGACTCCGCAAGAACTCACCAAATCAACCTATAATCTACAACCCACTTCTCCACCCATTCCTCCGGTCGAACCCATTATACCCGTGAAGCCAACTGAAGAGCCTACCGCTTCATCCTCTTCACCGAATTACTCTCCCCCATCCTCGCATTACCTTTTATCCGCCTCTTCATCCCAGCACATTCATCCAATCCCCATGTTTACGGAATTAGAATCAATGGGCCTTATGCTAATCCAATTTTCCCAACAACTTCCAGTGCAACTCAGATTGATTACAGAGAATATTCGTTAGGACTTGCAACATAAGGTTGATACCCTTGAGGCCGATATTACTCCGTTATAGGAAGAGGTAGATGCGGTGAAGGCAGAAAATCATAATCTGCACTTCCAGATTCAACAGCTCCAAGCCAGATTGGACGAACAGGAAACAGTAATCAACCAACAAAATGCTGCATTGGATGAAGTCAAAGAGAAAGATGATTTATTATGCGTTGCTGATGCCAAAATTCTTCAGTTACGACAGCTAGTTAAAGATAAAGAGGATGCCCGCATAGCACTAGGAAATTCGTTAGAAGAAACTAGAGCACAATTGGATGAAGCAATTAAGAAAGGACAGGAAATGACGGTATTACTAAGCAAACCAATACGGAGCTAGAATTTGCAATTGCAAACCTATATGAATCAAATGCTGCTCTTAAAATCTAGATGATGCTGGTCGCTCAACTACAGAGGGAGATACTAGGCAGAAGACGAGAAAGAGATGCTTACTACCGGACTATACAATTTCAGAATCAAGAGTTGGAAAGAAGAGAGAACCAACTGGGTGCTCAAGCAGAAAGACTATCTAGAGTTGATAAACAGATTGCAGACATGAAAGTGGACCGAGATGTAGCTTTATCAAATGATTTTTACTTACAGGAAGCCTTTCTGCAAACACAGCCAGAAATTTTGATGAGCCAGATAATTGCAACCAGTTCACTAAGAACTGATGCTCAGCTAGTAGAACCCGGAATCCTGAAACACATGTTAGATTCATTAAAAAAGAAAATTGCCAGAACTTTTAAGTTAGCTAGAACAATGTATCTACAGGGTATAATAGATGAACCATAGAATTTTTTATACCTGCGGGTTCAACTCCACCGTGCATGCCAGTGTAAGCCGCCGGATTGGCAATTGTAAATTCTTTTTCCTTTTCATATTCCGCACGAACTGAGAAGTCACTGCGAAGAGATGTAACCATTTATAAATTAATGAAGAGATACTTTCAGTGATGACCAGAAGAGTTGCCAGACTCTCTGTCTATGCGAGACGTTCTGTGGAGTTTCCGTAGTGTGTTTTTGAGAATTCTGCGTACTACTATGTCTTTCTGTTTTGTTTGATTATCTGCACCTGTACGGTAAAGATTGGGTTACAATAATGTTTACATTGAGTGAAGTATTGAATCGCTGATTTGTAAGCTGTTTACTGTAAGTCTGTGTTTTTGTAATGTTTATCCTGGCGTCGTGTACTGAGATGTATTGATTGGAATACGAATAGTAATTCTGTAAAGGAACAAGCCAGAGTTTATTAGAAAGTGGATTAGCAGAGTTGTTTTGAACGAAAGGTCATGTGAGTGAGTTGATTTGGGAAAATCAAGTATAGGGCCTCTCATTATTCAGACCCCTTCCACTCCCAAGAACCCGGAAGAGCTTAAACGCGTTTTGACGGCAAAAGCACGTTTAACAGGATTCATTAAGAAACATGGAATTCCTATACTTCGAAAGAACAAACCAGTAGTAGCTAAAGTAGTAGATGGACAAACTCTGGAATCTGGGAATGTAACCATGGAAACTAGACCATTAAGAGTACATCTTGTTGACCATGAATCCTAGATATGTTTCAACGTTATATCTAGCCCAGTACATCTAGTTATCATTGGAATGCCCTGGTTAAAGAAATAGAATCCAGACATCGATTTAGAAAAGAATAAAATCACCCCCGGAGATATCCATAGGAACCCAACATATGTCGGAGCCAAGGCCTTCATACATGTAGTAAGGAAGGAACCGACATATATGATCTATGCCGTATGATCTCAAGAATCCAAGAAAGATGATACAATGTAGGTAGCCAACTAGTATAAAGGCTTTGAAGATGTTTTTGAGAAGAAGAATGCAGATATCCTCCTAGACCATAGACCTTATGATTGTCCCATAGATCTTCAAGAGGGAGCACAACCACCCTTTGGACCAATGTATAGACTATCCCTAGACAAACTTTTAGAACTAGGCAAGAACATTGATGAGAACCTAGCAAAGGGATTTATCAAACACTCAAAGTTTCTAGCAAGAGCCCCTATTTTATTTGTAGAGAAGAACGATGGGACTTTCAGGATGTGTGTAGACTACCATGAATTGAATAAAGTCACTATAAAGAATAGATACCCTCTACCACTCATATGAGAGCTCTTGGAACACCTTGTATTGCACCACGTAATCTCTCTCTCTCTCTCTCTCACTCTCTCTCTCTCTTTCTCTCTCTCTCTCTCTCTCTCTCTCTCTCTCTCTCTCTCTCTCTCTCTCTCTCTCTCTCTCTCTCTCTCTCTCTCTCTCTGTCTCTCTCTCTCTCCCTCCACAACCGCCGCCTCCGCCAGTCCCTCTATCCCCCACCCCGCCCCGCACAGTTCCCCCCCGCAACCCCCGCCCCCAGTCCCAATCTCCCCCGCCCCACGAGTCCCTCTCTCCCCCTCCCCGCGCAGTCCCCCCTCCCCCCCCCACAACCCCTGTCTCCCCACCTGCACAGCCCACATCCCACATGCCACGTGCACCCTCCACCTCTTCTCTCTCTCTCTCTCTCTCTCGCTCACTCACTCTATGTCTCTCTCTTTGACACACACACACACACAGAGTACGGAATCCGATTTGTAATCAAGATTTAACTTGACATGACATGACCTATTTGAAGGCTTTGGGTTGATATTAGCGATCCCCTGCAACCTGCAGAGATCAAGTTTATCTATGAGGTTAATATGGGTCGCCTCTTTTTGACAAAACTTGATGGTGTTTTATATGTGCAAACTCTACCATACTCATATCGCAAACATTAAGGAGCTCATGTCCAAGGCTTTTCATTGTCTAAATGGTCCAGCATATTTACTTAACTCTATAGTCATTGTCGCAGTGGGGGAGACTGAAGAGCGTATGATGAAAAATCGAATCTGCATTTGATGAGGCTCAAAAGCACAAGGAGGGTAAATTCATTTTGGAAAGGTTAAACTTCTCTTATAATTTTTCAAGAAGTTCAAGAAAAAAATATTCAACCCCCTCCAACCCCACCCTCCCCTCCTCTTTTCCCCCACCACCCCTGCGGCCCCCACCATCACTGCAACTCCCTCCAAACCCCACCCTCCCCTCCTCTTTTCCCCCACCACCCCCACGGCCCCCAGCATCACCGCAACCCCCTCCAACCCCACCCTCCCCTCCTCTTTTCCCCCACCACCCCCGCCGCCCCCACCATCACCGCAATCCCCTCCAACCCCACCCTCCCCTCCTCTTATCCCCCACCACCCCCATGGCCCTGACCATCACCGCAACCGCCTCCAACCCCACCCTCCCCTCCTCTTTTCCCCCACCACCCCAGATGTCCCCACCATCACCGCAACCCCCCTCCAACCCCACCCTCCCCTCCTCTTTTCCCCCACCACCCCCATGGCCCCCACCATCACCGCAACCCCCTCCAACCCCACACTCCCCTCCACTCTCTCCCCTCCACCCCAGTGGCCCCCACCATCACCGCAACCCCCTCCAACCCCACCCACCCCTCCTCTTTGCGCCCACCACCCCCGCGGCCCCCACCATCACCGCAACCCCCTCCAACCACACCCTCCCCTCCTCTTTTCCCCCACCACCTCCCGGCCCCCACCATCACCGCAACCCCGTCCAACCCCACGGTCCCCTCCTCTTTTCCCCCACCACCCCCGCGGCCCCCACCATCACTCCAACCCCCTTCCAACACCACCCTCCCCTCCTCTTTTCCCCCACCACCCCCGCGGCCCCCACCATCACCAAAACCCCCTCCAACCCCCCCCCCCCCCCCTCCTCTTTTCCCCCACCACCCCCACGGCCCCCACCATCAACGCAACCCCCTCCAATCCCACCCTCCCCTCCTCTTTCCCCCCACCACCCCCGCGGCCCCCACGATCACCGCAACCCACTCCAACCCCACCCTCCCCTCCTCTCTTCCCCCTCGAGCCCCACAGCCCCCACCATCACCGCAACCCCCTGCAATCCCACCCTCCCCTCCTCTTTTCCCCCACCACCCCCCGGCCCCCACCATCACCGCAACCCCCTCCAACCCCACCCTCCCCTCCTCTCCTTCCCCTCCACCCCTGCGGCCCCCACCAACACCGCAACCCCCTCCACCCACACCTCCCACACCCCCCACAACCTCCCACCACTCTACCCACACCACCCACAACTTCCCACCACTCCACCCTCACCTCCCACATTGCATACCATCACTCAGTATGTCAGGGTCAAAAGCTACTACAAGGATTCTGTGAAGGATGTGCTCCGGAGGGTCATTCGAATATCACGGGCAGCACAAAAGGAGGATCTCATCTTGCATGCAAAAGTGATAGTAAAAGTGTAAGTGGTAAAAGTGAAAGTGGAGAAATGTTTGTTGTCGCCAACCATTCATGACCGCTGCCTATTTTTGAGGATCCAATTCAAATCTAAGCATATTTGATCTACCCCTCCAATTTTGGGCAATCAATTGGCGCATGATTAGTGGACATGAGGAATCGGCAAGGCTCTCTTGGCCTATTGGAGCCTATAAAAGCAATGGACTTGTGTTCATTTGGGATACACATATACATAGGTACGTACAGGGGTCCTCTCTTTGCACTCTGTGGCTACAAGCCTACTGTAGGAAGTCGCTCTGTGGTGAGGATACAGAGCGTGGGCTTCCGAGTGGACGGCTAATAGCACTATAGTGTGAAGGAAGTGGCTTGGTTTTTGTCATTCATTGTGAGTCAGTGGTATTTTTGGTGTTAGTGGTATTTTCATGCTCTTCCCCTTGGAGCAAGTCTTCACACTTTGTACTGATTAGTACCAGTCTGCATCTAGTTGTATTCATTGTACGGATTGGATGAATCTCTTGTATTGATGCTGTTTAGTTATGGAGTGGCATGTTATCCCAAAGCATCAACTTTTGAGCATTTCTTTTGCCTATATTGTATTCATCTGTGTGAACTAAGGAGTGGTTTTGTCTTTTCCTATTGCCATTGTCATTGATCTACTCTCTGAGTGTCTACATTTACTATACAATTATTGTGATCTATCTGCTCACAGAAATGTTAAAGGGTATACTTCCATGAGGAGGACCTCCCTTGAGTAGGCGAAGTACTGGAAGTGCATATTTTCTACTCTTGTTAAAATTGGATACCGCAGTACCTCCTCTACAGTTTGGCATGGACCATGGGACACTCGCATTTCTGTGAGAGGCCCTGAGCATAGTAAATAGTCATTTTTCAGTTGTTTTGCCCTATTGCATTTGCAAGTAGGTACATGACCCATACACGAGCAGATAAGGAGCCTCTTCATGTACGAAGGAGCCTTAAAAAGTGAGCTATATCTTCGAATAGCGAACCTAGCTTGCCTCTACCCTCTTTGAATTTATCTATTGATTTGGGTGCGACACCAGTGTCAAAGGAAAAGCATAGTAGAACATTGGACTTCTCCTTAGATACGCTAGAGACTGTTACTATCTCAAGGGTACAGAGCAATGAGGTAACCCTCAAGCTTTGGATTCATATTATGCTAGTACTTCAAATGCACCTAATAGAGAGGAAAATCGTACGACAAATCCTAGATATAATAGGCCATTGATGTGTTATCGTTGTGGCGAGTATGGCCATATGCAAAATAAGTGTTCCCTTCCAGAAGATGCACCTCCTTGTCAACATTGTCGAGAGGCGAAGGATCACTATACCAAAGAATGCCCAAGAAGGTGTCCTGCTCCAATCCACATGATTGCAGTCTCTCCACAAGAAGAAGGTACAACCACTCAGTATTATGTTGTTTCATCCTCTACAATGCCCATGACGACTAGAGCCAGACAAGCAGCAGCAATCCGTAGAGAGGAACAACAAGGATTCCAAGATAAAGAGGAGGAAAAAAAGGCTCGGTGGAAGGGCCAAGCAGAAATTGAAGGAGCTTATGAAAGGATGGCTACTTCTCTAAGGGACCAACCAACAAGTCCGCAAGAAGATACTCATGAGGTAAACATTGAACAGATCTTGAAAGGTATTCATCACAAGCTTAGTCTGTACGAACTCATAAAGATGGATTCAAAAATAAGGAGTGGCCTATTAAACATTATACACTCTGCTCACTTGATCCAATCACCTAGTATAGATTATTTCATGGTTGATTTTCCCCCTACACCCTTGGCCAACTACCAAAGATCAAGGTTATCTGTTTGTATAAAGGATGAAGCTCTCGCAGGTATGATCATAGATGGAGGTGCTCGTATCATTTTGATGCGAGATTTCACAATAAGGAAACTAAATTTGAATCCCACTAAGGTGGCACCATTCACACTTACACTAGGAGATCAACATCGGGTTGTGCCTCTTGGCATTATTGAAAAGGTACTGATGATAGTAGAGGGTTGCCACTTTGTTCTAGATTTTGTTGTTATTGCACTTCCACAAGAGACTTCTTACCCTTTACTCCTAGGGAGACCTTGGTTGAGGCAAGCAAAAGCTTTGCAAGATTGGGGAAAAAACAAACTCTGGATTTCAACAAACACCAATAGCGAAGTGCAACTACATTTGGAAGAAGGATTCGACTCAGGAAAAACTACTGGGTCTACTGTGGAAACTCAAGTAATGCCCTCTTTATCCCAAGAAGAAGGTACATTATTGAATTGGATGATGGAAAGTACAGAGTGTTGCACGGTGGAAATCAATGAAACAGAGGAAGAAGTTGCAGGAAAAGGCCATGAAGTTCACAAGGACCAACTCCTTCATGGACAATGACTGCAAACTAACAAGAACTATAGTGAACCGAGAGATCCATGAGTGGTAGAGAAGCTAAAGATGCCAAAGTTATGCCATAGTTATATGCGTAAGTCGATATCTTGGACCAAGTTGTAGGAGTAACTACATGGATAACCAAATTGATAAATGAAGGTGATAAACAAACTTGATAAGCAAACTTGATAAACAAATCAGAATCGTGAAAAGTGCATACAGAGCACAATGAGTACAGTGAGTTGAATGAGTATAGTGATCACTGTCAGCACAATGAACTTGATAAACGAATGCGATCAATGAACCCCAACCCTAAAGATTGCATAGTGAGCGTAGAGAGCATAGAGACTACAGTGAGTACAGTGAGTATAGTGAGCACATTGAGCACAGTGAGCAAAGTGAGCACAATGAGCACAGTGAGCACAGTGAGCACAATGTGATAGGAGCACAATAACTAAGTCCAAAAACACTTGAAAAAGACACCGGCCAACCAAAAACAACATAAATTGACAAACACCCAAACCTAGATCAAATGATCAAAATGGACATGGAATCATGAGCGGATGCCATGAATTGTCATCAAACACCGATACACACACTTTGGTAGGTGCACGCAGGCTTTGATACCATTGTAATCATTTTTAGATATAGATATTCATTTTTGTAATGACTTTTGCGTTGCATTATTTCAAAATTTAGGTTCCAAAATAGACTTTGTCCTTGCATTCCATCTTGAAAGTAATGGTCAACGTGAAGGTAGGAATACTACAACACATACAACTACTCAACGTGCACCGTATGAAAATGTGTGTGGTAAAAAGCCTCCCACTTCCATGTCTACCACTTCAATTGATATTCCTATGGATAATTCTTTTGCACAAGATCAAATTTCTACACTTCATGAGGCTCATGAGAACATTCAAAAGATTCAAGAATGTTACATGCATAATGTTAATAAGAAACAAGTAGCTAAAATAATTTAATGAGAATAATTTCTTAGGGTTACTAATAATTAAAAAATGTTTCAGAAAAAATTCACAACATCCTAAGGTTAAACTTGCCCCACATTATTATGGACCTTTCCATATTATTCAAAAAGTTTAGTGAGAATGCTTTTAGACTAGACATACCTTCTCATTGGAATATACATAATTCTTTTCATTAGTTTATTGAAATCATTTACATGAACTAGAGTAATGAATTTGTAGTCATATACCTTTACATGTAATGATACTCAAGGTATAGGGAGAATCAAACTTCAAATGAAAGAAGAACTCAAAATGAGTGACCTACGATAACTCACATACTACCAAGATTTGGAAGCAGGGTATACCAAAAAGGTTATGTATCTTGCTCAAAGGAAGTGAGATATAATGCAAGTGTGTTGAGCAAGTTTAGGAACACTCCAAGGAAACCTTATATGGAATCAGCCAAGAGAATACTTAAGTACTTGAAGGGAACCATCAATGTTTGTGTTATCCATAAACATCAAACTTTTCTTTGATGTAGATTGTGTAAGCTCTAAGAAAGCCTAAGACTTTGACCTATGCTCTTTGTATTTTTCCCGAATTCATCAAGCATAGATTTAGTGTCTTAAAGCATGTGCTTAAGGTTTCCAAGGTGAGCAGGCAGATCACAATAATTGCATAGTAAACGTGGACACTCCAATAGAAGATCAATGACAATGGCAACAGTAAAGGAAGAAACAATATAGGCAAAAGAAATGCTCTAAAATTTGATGCTCTGGGTTAACATGCCACTCCAGAACTAAACAACATCAATAACATGCCACTCCATAACTAAACAACCTCAATAACATGCCACTCGAGAACATTTTAGTGGTTATTCTGGATCATAGCTATGGTTTTCTGTCTTTGTAAGAGATTTCTCATTGTAGGCTATCTAATGATATTCGTAAGGTCCTATATTTGTTAATAAGATTAGAGATAGGAAAATAAATACATATTGTAAAAGAGGATACCAAGTCAATTTCTAGACCTAGTTGGAAAGTCTAGCAAAAGCATTAGAAAGACAACGCAACATATGTTTATGTATCTGCCTCAATAAAAAGTGTTCCATAAACATCAATGAAATAATGATCATGATTTTTTACAAAAAATAAGACGCTATGATATTTCCAATGAAGTATTTTTTATCAATAACTTTCTTCGCTTTAATAAAAAGGACTTCTCAAGAACAATGTAGGAGGATTCTACAAAAGGAAGGTATAGGAAATATTTGAAAAACTAATCTCTTCATCTTAAGCTTGCTTCTATAAATTCTAAGATAAATTTCAATCCGATGATCATCTTAGAAACAAATGCTCCTCATATTTCAATACGAATTTGAATACTTTGGTGAAATGTCCACTTGAAGACATCACATTATTTCATTTCTATATTTATGGATCACTTTAATGTTGATGAAGGCAAGATCCGATACCATGAGAAGAAGTAAGATCGATCTTCATGTATCAATTATTCAAGGACATGCGAATGTAACCATGATTAGGTAGATTTTAAGATATGAAGGTATGCTCTAGATTCTGGCAACCATCCCAAAAATTTTCACCAAAAATTGATATATTTTCATGATATCATCTATATCATCTCTAGTGTTTTAAATTACATAGAAGTAAGATTCACTTCTAGGTTTTATGTAGCATCAATTTCAAATTCACAATACATATAGACACGTGTACATACTTTTATAGTAGCATCAAATTTGGATCTAGTTGAGGAGAAACTTATATTAACTCCACAAGTAGTTCCCTTTTCTTAATCTTAATTTATTAATAGAAATAGAGAGCTTAAAATTTATGTATCAGTAAGAAGTAGCATTGTATGTGAGTTCTAGTCTATGGGGTTTATATTTCATTATAATCCCCTTTTCATCATTAGTGAATTCAAAATATCTCCAAGGGTATTGTGTGATTGAAAGATTCTTTTTAAGTATGGTACATATTTTAGGAGAACAAATGGACTTATTTACTATGTTGGGAGAAGAAACCAAAGATATATTGAACTAAAATGAAGGTCATTTGAAATGAATTATGTAAGTTTCAAATGTTTTGATGTCTTTCATTCATTAATGTGAGCATTTGGGGAAAGTACACGCATTTCAAAATCGGTATATCAGATCAATGGTGTTTAACTAGCATTAAGGAATAAAAAAAAGGATCAATTGATAGTTATAAAACGAAGATGAATTTACATTCGGGTATACAACCATGTCTGAACAGAAACAAAGATATGAATAACCCAAAAAAGTAGAGATGAAACATACAAATGAGCGTTTCTTAGAGGTATTATTTATAAAATTATCACTTCAATACATACCAATGATCTTAGGTCCTTTAGTTTCAGACCTAGCAGTGATCGTATCTATTAGTTCAGTTAAACAAGTAGAATCGCGTAGATACTGTCCACCTTTAAATCCAGCGTAGAAGTTTTGTGAAGGATTTTGTGATTGTTTGATTGTTACTTTTATAATATTGCCTTTTCAACTTCCATGTCCCTTTTCTTTCTATAGGAGAAGACTTTTATTTGTACTATTTATATTATTAGATCACAACGTTTTTTTTTTTAAATGGAACCAGAGCTTCTTCAGGAGTTCTTAAAAGCAACAAATTGTCGTAGTACAACATATTAGAGCTGATTACAGAGAAATTACAGATGCTGCTTGCAAAGCGACACTGATTCGACCGTTCATTCACGACATGGGGGTTTACATCGAGACATTTTTCCTCGTGTACTACGCAACCATTACTAACACCACCGTATCAATGAATCTAATTTTTAATATCATATCAAAGCAAATAAAAGTCCACCATTACTTTGTGCATGTGAAGATCATTCAAGGAGAAGTGACTCTCGCACATATGAGTATTGAAGATAAGGTGGCGGAAATGTGTATCTTTATGTGTATCTTGGGTATAGTTCTCATGTTTAGTGTATGGACATATTTATGTGTATCTTGGGTATAATTCTCATCCTACACAGTTATCCAATGTGTCATGTTTCTAAAGTTCGTGTGACACACATTAAGCATTTAGAACCTATGAGTGCATGCGATTTTGTTTTATGCAAAAATTGAAATTTACTATCAATGCTTTCTGTGGATTTCTGTGCTTTTTTCTGCAACTTAAGTTGTCTTAAAGATGAATTCTCATTTCCTTCTCTTCGTTATTATTTGAATTCTGAATATGAGGGACCAGTCATGCACAATGATCATTCATAGTGTGAATCACATTGACCTAATCAAGGAGAGTAGGCTGTCAGTCGCGATGTTCTCTAAAAAAATCCACTCCCGCACGTACTACAAAAGATGATTCCTACAGTGAAAGGTTGACAAGCCTACTGAGATTTCGATTATTCGTTCTAGAGCGTAGCGTATCACTTTGTTTTTTCCAATGAAAGATTTTCTTTTATATTATTTACATTTCTAGGTATGTTCATTTGCCGCTGGGACCGAGGATTGTAGCAGCTTCTCTTTACTGAGAGGAAATTCAAGCGTTGGAACTTGGTAGCTTCTTCACTTCTCCCAGCTGTGTCCTCTCAAACATCTCCACCCGTGGTCAAAACATCGACCGTGCAATTCTTTTAGTTAAGTCTCCCCCTCATCCTATTTCGCGTTCCTCCGTCCACGTCAGCTTGTATCCTCAAGCTTGAGGTTTAGTTGTTAGTTGAAGCGTCTTTTTGCGTTTGGTCTTGTTTGCTCCCCGTTTCGTGCCTAGTCCCTTGGCATAATAAGCATGAAAAAAGGAGAAAAGAGAGAGAGAAGATACGAAGAAAAGAAGCGAAAATAAAAAAGAAATAAGAGCTTTGCATTAATGTGGGACACTCGTGCCTATTCATGATGGTTGTGGGGTGGCCCTTTTTTTCTTAGAAGGTTTTTTTCTTCCATTGGTTTCGTATTCATAGCGGGGACAGAGATGACCCTTTGTGACCGTGTGGTTCTTCGGCAGTAGTCCATGGCCAATTGACTCGGGACTCGTCTGTGCCTTGGTTTGGTCCTTGGTCTTCCTGTAACCTACTCTCCTTCGTGCAAGTAGGGGCCCTTGTCATGGATTTGCCGAACCCCTCCCTTGTGAGAAGTAACATGGCGCTCCCCCCATGGGAGATTGGTAACCTATCCCCTTTCTTGGAGGGGGGTTCTTCTGTCACCCTTGGGGCCTCCGAGGGTGCTGAGCCCCCCATGGTCTCCCTCAGCAGATCAGCAATTCTATCAACTCAAGAGGAGCTCAAAAACTTTTGTCTCGTCGCTCAAATGTTTGGCCCTAGGCCCCCACTCGAAACCGTGCGATAGTGGCTTCGCAACAAGTGGTTCGCCCATGGGCTAATTGTTTGTAAGTGTTAGTTCTTATCGGCTAGTCACATGTTGCTAGTCTTTGAGAACGAAGATATGGCATTTCAAGCCCTAAGTGTCGGAACCTAGCAACTCCGGCAGGCGACCCTATGCCTATTCAGATGGTCCCCTAATTGTACTCCTGAAAAATCAAAATCTCTCCGATACCCTCTCTAGGTTGAGCTCCCTAACATGCCGTACTTCTTGAACAACATTGTGTGGGACATTGTTTCTCCTAGCGCAAAGCCATTGACTTCACACGAGGACATTGGTGATCTCATCTATGAAGGTGCAAGGCACTCGTTCAACGCTCAGTGGCACCCTCAAATCTGTGTCGAGGCTGACCTCAGCACGCCACTTCCACCGAAGATCAAAGTGGTCTTGGGTGAAGGGGATGTATGGGAGCCAAACATCAATTACAAAAATCTTCCCAACACATGCTTTCGTTGTGGCCAACAAGGTCATAGGATTAAAGATTGCCCATTGAGACAAAAAAGCAAGCAAAATCAAGAAGCCCCTAGAAACGCTCAAGTCAACAAAGGGACATTGGATCACCCAACAAAGGAAGAGGAAGTTTGGGGCCCCCTTAATCTAGAAGCTGATGCAAAAGGGTTTATAGAAGTCAGAAGAAGAAGTTAAAGAAGCCCTAGGGCGACTTCTGAGCAAAACAACATGACAGTTACTCCCTCTAGCAACATGTTTTGCAATCTGGAAAAGGAGATCAATGAGTTTGACTACCCAGCTAGGAACCAACTTGAGGTGGACACCAACGACAAAACCCTAGAGATCCCTGGCAATAAAGAAACCTTCCAGGATGGGTACACTACAAGCAAAGAAGACGACTTCACTATTAGTAATAGAGATAACATGGATAGTGAAAGTTCCATCGTCGGAGCGACTATGCCGGAAATGGTTTCCTGTTCTTCCCAACAGGTGGCATCCCGCAAAGGAAAACAACCTATGGAGCTATCCTAGAAAAGCCCCCATAAGAACTTGTTTCTATGTCGGGATCCCCTCCCAGCGAAAAAGAAAGATGAATCCAGGTATAAGGCTCCCTCCCACAAAGAGGATTCACTACGACAATGATCATCATCTCATTAAACGCTAGAGGGCTAACCGACCCCTCAAGAGCGACCATCATAGGTCAATGGCTTTGCGATATTAGCCTAAACCCTGAATTTATATGTATTCAAGAGACTAAAACTGATGGAACAAACCTCTAGAAACGGCTCAGACTTGTCTCCTCCACCCATGTTTAAATTCAACATTGCACCAGCAGGGGTCTAGTTGGATAATAATCGGTATTAATCGATTTTGGTTTGAAAAGCTTGAGAACTCCATCGAAGATGAGCACCATCGATGGATTGTTGTTTCTTTTGGTGCTGCCTTTTGTTTTACTTTAGTTTTTATGTATGGCCCTAATGGAGAGTTGGAGAGACTGAACACTTGGGCCTCCTTGGGCTTGCTCACGTCTACGAATGATTTTTTGAGTTTGCGCATTAAACAGCTAGAACAAGGTAAATTAAGACTTGACGTTGAAAAACTAAGAGAATCTAGATTGAAGAACAAGCATTATTTTGATAAAACTTATCGATTGCTTCCTAAGCCAATTGAAGTAGGAGATTGGGTACTAGTTTATGATAGTACATTTGACTCTCAATATGATGCACGCAAAAAGCTCACTCAACGGTGGTTTGGGCGATACATTGTATCAAAAGTCAACAACAATGGTACGTATGCTCTTTGTGAATTAAATGGTATTACACTAAAAACTTTGATTGCAGGTTAACGGATAAAGATATTCATGAAACCTAATAAATGACGAGTACATTTTGGATGAGGACATTGAAGAAGATGACAACAATGAGGCTGATTCATAAACATGAGTATCCATATACAAATATATATATATATATATATATATATATATATATATATATATATATATATATATATATATATATATATATATATATATATATATATATATATATATATATATATATATATATATATATATATATATATAACATGCTTATTTGTGGTGACTTCAATATGGTGGAGGACCCTATGGACAGATGGAAGTGCAAGAGCAGGGTCATCGATAATTGGGAGGAAGAAACATGGTACAAAACCAAACTGCACTTGGATTTGGTTAAATTCAAAGATTCGAATAGATTTTCTTGGTCAAATCTTCAAGCGGGCGAGGACCTGAGGAAAGCCAAACTCAATAGATGCTACATTTCCCAGAGCTTTTCTCATGAGTGGGCCACTCTTCCCTCTCGCAATGCACTGACCTCACAATCTGTGATCACTACCCGATCGTTATCACTTTCCAACCTTTCACCAAAATCGATAAGGCTCCTTGGTTCCATGCCAGCGCGACCTCATTCTCTCTCCCCTCTATCCATCAAGAAATTGCTGATGTGTAGAAGGGGGGTGTTCGCCTTTGGCTCGCCCCCAGCCAAGTGCTGGAGACGTGCGGTTGATAAGTCACGACAGATCATGATTAGATCCAGGAATATTCTCAAGACTATGTGGCGGGCTCGTAGAGAAGCTCTATATCATAGACTCTAGAGACTCGAGGAGGAAGTGAACAAAGTAAAATCTCAATCCCAAAATGGTCTACAAAAAATCAGCTCGCTACTAAGCTAAAAGGAAGAAATACAAAGAAAAAATTTGCAAATATTCTTTAATGAGTGGTGGGCTAGCAAAGCCAACAAACCCACCAAAGAGATGTGCCGCATCCTTAAATGGAAACAAAATAGAGAATGGATCCCCCTATTGCTAGACTCAAATGGCAATGTATGCAATACATAAGAAGATAATTTTGGGATCATTGGAGGGCACTTCATGAGACTCCTGGGGACCTCAAACCCCCTATCCAACCCTAGACGTGACTGCATGGAAACCATTTCTAGGGTTTCCCCCCACAGGATACCACTCAACCTTCGTTCCCTACTTGATGCCCCAATCTCAGAAGCAGAAATCATTGAAGACATTGATGCCCTCCCTTGTGGTAAAAGCCCAAGCCTAGACGGGCTCACTAATGAGTTCTTTAAATCCTTCAAGTTGGTGGTCACCACCCCTCTTCGTCTAGTTTTGCAAGGGGCACTCAAGTTTGGCACGCTCCCGAATTGTCTCAACAATGGCATTATCAAGTTATTACAAAAAAGGACAAAAGAACATACTAGAGAATTGGCGTTCTATTACGATGCTCCAAATGGGATATAAGATCATTGCCAAAGTCATAGCCAACAGAATCTCTAGCCATTTGAGAGCGTGGTTAAGCGAGAACCAAAAAGGTTTCATCAAATGAGTCAAAACAAGATGTGGTCTTCCTCAAGATCGACTTCGACAAAGCCTACGATTGGCTGGAATGGGACTATATTCTGCAGTCGCTTAAAGATCTTGGATGAGTCAGAAATTCACCAAAATGATTGCGAACCTTCTGGGAAATGCATCAACCCAAATTAACGTTAACGGCAAACTTTCCAAGGTGATCAAACTTAGAAGATCTATCAGACAAGGGTGCCCATTGGCTCCCCTTCTCTTTGCCATTGCCACCAAAGGGCTTAGCAGGCTAGTGGAGCATGAGGTGGAGGTTGGTAATATCAAAGGCCTCTGTTTGCCTGACAACCACGGCCATATCACCATGAGACTTTTTGCCGATGATATGAACGCATTCGTCCACAACAATAGTACCAGCTTGGAGATGTTCTGGAGGTGTCTCGACACTTTTTGGCAAGCCTCTACATCCAGAATCAACCACTCTAGACTGCCGTCTGAGGTATTGTCGGGTCCAATCATGACCTTCTCATTGATCATGGCTGTCAAATCATATCGTAGGGCCAAAGATTTTGGCTTCTTGGGATTCCCTTGGGGTTTGGTGTCTCTATGGAGCAGCGCTAGAACTAGGTGCTAGCCAGACTCGAAAACAAGCTAAACTATTGGAGAGGTATGCAAATCAATCTCGCTAGTCGTGCAATGGTTATCAACACATTCCTCATATCATCGACCATTTACTTCCTTTCTTGTTGAAAACCGAAAGAGCAAGATCTGTCCAAACTAGATAGTATATGTAGAAACTTCCTTTGGACGGGAGACCACAATATAAGGGCGGGTGCCCAAAATCAAGTGGTCCATCTGCACCAGCCAAAGAGATAGTGGGGGCCTTGGCATACTAGACATTGGGTGCATGGCTAACAAACTTGCGGCAAAATGGATGATTAAGGCTTCGTGCAATGGGGAGGCCTTATTGGCCAAGTTGATCTTTAGAAACAAGAATGAGTTGGCTCTCATGGGATTCCCTAATTGGAAGAATCTTGAGATCTTGACCTTGCTGTTTTCCCCGATCCCCATCTTCCGAAAAGGCTCGAATCTTGTGGCCTCCCTATGGAAGAGTTGGAATAAAGTCAAAAGCTACACAAGAATAAATGAAGACTGGAAGTGGGCAACCGGTGTCAGAAAAAACTACTCTATCTGGTTTCTGATCCATGGCATCCAAAGCGTGGAATCATGGTGACCTCCTATTGCGTGAAAATACATATCTCTAAACCTTTATGTGATTCTGAATCATTTCTTTTGAGTTTGAACATTGTTATTATAGAGAGCAGTGTTATTGCTTTTCACATTTAACAGTGCTCTCTATAATGTGACAGATCTGATGTCACTGATTGAGGACCTTGCTATATGCGATAAAAGATGTAGCATAGAAGCACAAGCCCTTCTTGATGAGATTATAGGATAAAACCAGTGTCCCCATTTAGCTGTACGAATCGTCTTTTAAAGTGAGTCTTTCCATAAGCTGTACAAATTGTCTTTTAAAGTCTTCCCGTACCACTAAACAATAAGTCGAATATCCCTTATCGCAGAGTATAAGGATATAAATACACTACCTCATGAAGCTTTGGTCAATTCAGTCTCAATTTGCACTACCGAAGGCCAAGTACAATGCTCGTGTCTATTTTAGCTAATGATTCCAGGAAATAGCTCCAAGGAACAACTTCTAGAATTGGAGGCATGCCGCACTAAAGGCAATATGTGGTAACGACTTTCTTCGGTGCCATTAAGGAGAAGTCTAGGAGTTTTCAGAGATATGATGTTCCCACGCGTCTTTGCAAGGCGACATCGACATTTAACACACTGGATGAGATACATTTTGTTGGAGGAAATTCGATTCCTCTCCGTGATAAATGGTGCCTAAATATTTTACATTTGAAGGTTTCCTTGCCGTTTTACTCAATGGAGTAAGTGGAGTCATATTTCTAGGTGCAATCAAATCGCTGCTGATGCTATTACGTAGCATTTACGATTGAGTTTTGGACTAAGACTGTTACAACGTATGCTAAGCATATTTCTGAGGAGGTTGAATACTTGATAAGCATTTGAATATGCGTTGAATCAAACTAACCTCCAAGTCATGGCCTTCTAGATAGCAGCGATACGTTCTCTCTATGGGCAGTACTAGAGATGCACTCCAATAAATATAATGACGGTGGAATTGAAGGTGATATCCAAGATCTCGGCTTTGAGCTGTTTGTCCTTTTGCCTCTCATTCATTTTATGTACATTCGTCATTCTTGATAAAAATGCCTATTCGTACACGTGACCATCTTTAAGCCTGTCGATCACAATGGACACTTTCTAATGGGTCGTACCCAAAGCAACATATGAGTGATTGAGTGTTTGTCGTTTGCTTAGATCCATTAAATAAACGTAAGCGACCGCCTAAGTGTCACTCCAAACTATGATCGTCCCCTTTTTGTTTCCGGTATTCGCAGAATTCGTCAGCTTTTAGATTGCTGTAAAACCTTGATCGTTGAGGTTTCTATTGTGACGTGGTTTGTCCATGTATAACGCCACCACATGGTATAACTGACATACACATTCGTAACCGACATATGAACCAGCGTATCCCTTGGCATGCATTCCAAGATGTAATTAAATCAATGATGAATAATAAAACATCAAGAACTGGTCTCTATGCATTGTCTTCGCACTAGGTTATCCTTATCTATGAAAGGTCTGTGTAGCTCCTTGTTTTTCAACATGGTATCACACCAGGAACGTGCACACATTCTTGATCAACAACGCTGATTGCATAGACCCCGTGGCTTATCACCATGGAGAGTTCATCTGCCTCGCGCTCATACAAAATCGACAAGTTGCATGGTGCAAACTATAAACCCTAGAAGCTCACAGTGACCATGATTTTGCAGAAGCTCGACTTGCTTGACATTGCAGATGGCATAGATGCCTTTCCCGATAAAAGGGATCACATGTAAATTGATGAATTTGCAGCATGGGAAGATCGTGATCTCAATGTGCGACTCGAAATCCTATTACACATGACACATGTTCTCAAGCAAACTGTACGACAGATGACCTCTGTGCACCAGATCTAACCTCACCTTGAAGATACTTACAAATCTCATTACATGGCCCAGCAAGTATATTGTCTAAAACTTCTCACATCTCTTATGCTTAAGGAAGGCAAACCTGCCAAAGCATTCCTCCAAAAGTGGCACCTCCAATTGAACGGTCTGCTTCTTGCAAGCTTGGAACTGCCTAATTCTGCTCAGGTAGTATTACTCCTCTCTTCTTTATCACAATTTTTTCAAACCTTTGTCTCTGCACAGTCTATTAATACTCCTCTCAGCATCTCTACACTCATTGTGTTGATTCTGCAAGAAATTATTTTATGTCGTGCATCTACTTCTAGCATATCTACAAACCACCCACCCATACTAGCTATGACCACTTATAACAGCCCAAGTTCCCCTTGGCATCACACAAATTATAGTTATCATGATAAAAAATACTTTCTTCCTTCTCGGCACAATCGTATTGTAGAGGGCTTTGCACAATGTTTTTCTTCTCGTTCAAAATCTAGTCATCCATATCATTCTAATCGAGATAGGCCTACCCATCGTCGATATGGCACACCCAAACCTCGTCTAAAAAACGTTACAATCATTGCCAACTGCATTGTGTAGAAGTCTCAACTACAAGCGTGTCCTCTGCCTGTTCTGATGACACCTCACATGATTCAGTTTCTGAGTATTCGGACTGAGAATCTATTTTAGCATTCATGGCTGCCGATGAATCCTTGACTTTCTCTCCCCATGTTTGAGTATTACACTCGAGGGATACATGTCATTTAGCTGCATCCTCATGCGTTCTTCAAAATGATGGAATACTATCTGAACTACTCAAAGTTTGTTTTGGTGACAACCATACCCAGTTTGCCATTGGCATTGGTGATGCTCCCATTGTCTTACCTATAGGACAAACTGTAGTTATCCATGATGTCTATCATGTTCCCTCCATTTCCAAAAATCTCATTTTTGTCTCGAAGATTACCTCCCCTTCAACCACACTACTTTTCACTGTACACGACTATGTAATCCGCCATGCTCTAGATGGTCATCACAACTCATCTTTTCACTCTCCTAAAGTCGGGAAACTTTACCTACTAGGCCATACCTCTTGAAGCCATTTAACCCTATGCTGCGAAAAGTATCCGGCATACAAATTCTTCTCTTTTATTATGGCACTATCAACTTGGTCATCTGCATCCTCACACAATGAAGCTCATGTCCAAATCTCATCTTGTGCAACATTTCCCTCTTCCCAAGCATACCCATTTGGACCTTTGTGAAGGCTACCTCTTTGGAAAAGTTTCCAATAAACGTTTTCCGAGCAGTACTTCCAAAACACACTGAACTACTGCACTACCACACTCTTTTTGGGAAGAGGCTATGATGACCTCCTACTATATTCTCAATCGCACATATTGCACATCCATTTTGAATATTCATTTTACACCCTTCATATCCTTCATATCTTTGGTTGTCCTACTTATGCCTACCTTCCCCCTTCTCAACGTCATAAATTAGGGGATCACTGTATCAAATCTATTTTTTTCGGCTATGAGGAGCCGTTTGAGGTGAAATGCTATCGCCTTTATAATCCCACCACACGAAAATTCTTCTTCAGCTAGGCTGCTGTGTTTGACAAAGGGGCGTTACTCTCCCCTACTGAGCCTTCGACTTCTTCAACACCTGAGCCCACTGGTCCTACACAGATCGTGGTGCTATCTCGTGGCAATCCAGAAAACAATCAACTATTGCATTATCTACCTCTCAAGCATAGTTGGTCACTCTTGCTATGGCTACAATGGAAGGACTCAGGCTCAAGACCTTACTTCAAGAATTAGTCCCTATCAAAATTGTGTCTCTTATGATTCATTGTGATAATCAGTCCTATTTATTTATAGCCAATCATCCAAAGCAAACTGAAGGAACTAAACACATAGATTTGAACTTCCACTTTATTAGGGAACTAGTTGAATCCAAGCATGTTCACCTGTGCTATTCCTCCACTCACCTTATGTGGGCAGATATGCTCACTAAACCATTAAATGTTGACAAATTGACCTTATGCAAGAAGAACTTAGGATTAACGGAAATTCCATCTTAGCTCCTTCAGGTGATGTCATTAAGGGGAGGGGTTTGTGACATGGCTTGTCCATGTATAACACCACCATGTGGTATAACCGACATACACATTCGTAACCGACATATGAACTAGCGCATCCATTGGCATGCGCGCTAAGATGTAATTAAATCAATGATGAAAAATAAAACAATAAAAATTGTTCTCCCTGCATTGTCTTGGCTCTGCATTATCCCTATCTGTGAAAGGTGTGTGTGGCTCCTTGTTTTTCAACAGTTTCAAGTATTTAAGATTCCCTTGATCATAGACACAAAGTTTATTCTATAGGCCAATCATGGAGTGTGTCGAGTTTTTCGGCACTGATATGCATGTTTATTTGTTGTTCAGAGACTCTTTATTTGCATACAAGTTTTTAACCGAAATTCGAGAGAGCCTATCTCTCATATCACCGTCTTCTTGTCAGAACTTTATATTAGTGCCCGATCGTATGATGCGAGTATATGCATATGAAATTATGTTTACATCTACGTCCGTTTCTATATTTGTTTGCATGCGCAAACCAGCGCATCAATTTCGTGTGTACATTAACCAGTTTTTTAGTCTGTTGTACACGTAGTTCTGTGTAACTCTATGCATTGTATTTATGCCCTTGTGAATGCACGCCTATATGTGCTCCTGTATGCATCTATATTCGACGCGGTACAGAGAACTATGAAGAGGATGTAAATCGCTAGAAGTCAATCTCTTGAGGTCTCTTACGTTACTCACTACTCAGACAAACTGCAATTGAGGTGATTACGGCATTGCTTCGCTTATCAAAGCTTGTGACTATCAGGATCTTCTGTTCTTAATAAATTCAAACTCTCAAGATTCTTAAGCACGTATTTGTTGTTTAATTCCGCTTCCTTTATGTGCTTATTATACTTCGAGAAATTTCTTTCTTTTTATTTCAGTGAAAATGAACACTGAGGTTGTTCTCCGCTCATATGAATATGACAGAGCACAAAATGTGCATATATTCAGAAATGTGCATATATTCTGAAATGATATATCAAATGATAAGATTCGACTATTTCCCTAGATTGGTATCAAATTCACATGCTAGGTCTATTACTATTTCTTTACATGCAACATTATTACGTGATGCGAGAAGAATGAGTTATAAAATACTCAGACTTCAGATGTTTTTCATATGCATTATATGCATAAAGGTAGTAGATGTCGATGACTGAATCAATTACTTGCACATGCAAAATAAAATTATGGCAAAATAAATTATCAAGGAAGGAACCTTTGCTTGTTTGTATACTTTATCGACATGAATTCATGTAGATTAATGTGGGACTCAATAGCAACCGCACTTGCCAAATAAGAATTCAATACCACAGAAAATTGAAAATTATCAAAGATGGAATGAGCATCAGAAAAACGTAATACTTTTCTTATCTCAAAATGTTGATTCAAGTATGACCAAGTACGTACACGACTGAAAAAAGAAGAAAATAGCTATGGAAAATGTTTCAATACCTTTTCGCAACTACAATAAAACTGGATGCATTTTGTAGCGCCCGCGTACGCTCTCTCTCTCTCTCTTTCTTTCTCTCTCTTTCTCTCTCTCTCTCCCCTCACCACAACTCACCTCACCTCACTTGCCCTCACCAAACCTCACCACACCACACCTCACCTCACCACACCTCACCTCACCTCACCTCACCACACCACACCTCACCTCACCTCACCACACCACACCAACCCTCACCTCACCTCACCTCACCACACCACACCACGCCTCACCTCACCTCACCACACCACACCTCACCTCACCTCACCTCCCCTCACCTCACCTCCCCTCCCCTCACCACACCTTACCACACCACACCTCACCTGACCACACCTCACCTCACCTCACCTCACCACACCTTACCTCACCTCACCACACCACACCACACCTCACCTCACCTCACCTCACCACACCACACCTCCCCTCAACACACCTCCCCTCACCACACCTCACCACACCACACCTCACCTCATCAGACCTCACCTCACCTCACCTCACCTCACCTCATCTCACCTCAACACCACACCATGCCTCACCTCACCTCACCTCACCTCACCACACCAAACCTCCCCTCACCACACCTCACCTCACCTCACCTCACCTGACCTCCCCTCACCACACCACACCTCCCCTCACCACACCTCACCTCACCACACCTCACCTCACCTCTCCTCACCTTACCTCACCTTACCTCACCTCACCTCCCCTCACCACACCTCGCCCCACCGCACCTCACATCACCACATCTTACCTCACCTCACCTCACCTCACCTCACCACACCACACCTCACCTCACCTCACCTCACCACACCACACCACGCCTCACCTCACTTCACCTCACCACACCGCAAAACGCCTCAGCTCACCTCACCACACCACACCTCCGCTCACCTCACCTCCCCTCACCACACCTCACCACGCCGCACCTCACCTCACCACACCTCACCTCACCTCACCACACCACACCTCACCTCACCACACCACACCACACCACACCACACCACACCTCACCTCACCACACCACACCTCACCTCACCTCACCACACCTCACCTCACCTCACCTCACCACACCTCACCTCACCACACCTCACCTCACCTCACCTCACCACACCACACCTCACCTCACCACACAACACCACACCACACCACACCACACCTCACCTCACCACACCACACCTCACCTCACCTCACAACACCTCACCTCACCTCACCACGCCTCACCTCACCTCACCTCACCTCACCACAACACACCTCCCCTCACCTCACCTCCCCTCACCTCACCTCACCTCCACTCACCACGCCTCACCTCACCACGCCTCACCTCCCTTCACCTCACCTCACCTCACCTCCCCTCACCACACCTCACCTCACCACGCCTCACCTCACCTCACCTCCCCTCACCACACCTGACCACACCACACCTCACCTCACCAGAGCTCACCTCACCTCACCTCACCACACCACACCACACCACACCTCACCTCACCTCACCACACCACACCACACCTCACCGCACCTCACCTCACCACACCACACCACACCACACCTCACCGCACCTCACCTCACCACACCACACCTCCCCTCACCTCACCTCCCATCCCCTCACCTCACCTCACCTCAACACACCACACCTCACCTCACCACGCCTCACCTCACCTCACCTCACCTCCCCTCACCACACCTCACCATGCCACACCTCACCTCACCTCACCTCACCTCACCTCACCTCACCTAACCTCACCTCACCTCACCACACCACACCACACCACACCTCACCTCACCTCACCTCACCACACCACACCACACCAAACCTCACCACACCTCACCACACCATGCCTCACCTCACCTCACATCACCACACCACACCTCCCCTCACCTCACCTCCCCTCCCCTCACCTCATCTCACCTCCCCTCACCAGACCACACCAGGCCTCACCTCACCACACCACACCTCCCCTCACCACACCTCCCCTCACCACACGTCAGGTCACCGCACCTCACCACACCTCACCACACCACACCACACCACACCTCACCTCACCACACCACACCTCCCCTCACCTCACCTCACCTCACCTCCCCTCACCACACCTCACGAGACCACACCTCACCTCACCTCACCTCACCACACCACACCTCACCACACCTCACCTCACCACACCACACCTCCCCTCACCTCACCCTCACCTCATCTCACCTCACCTCACCTCCCCTCCCCTCACCACACATCGCATCACCACACTTCACCACACCTCACCTCACCTCCCCTCACCACACCTCACCACACCACACCTCACCTCACCACACCTCATTATATTAAGGTTGTGTACTCATTGGCGTCACTCATTTTTGGCCCGCATTATGAAAAAAAACAATTTTCGCGATCAACTTTTCAAAAGGTTTGGCGCTCTGCTTGATGGCACTCTATCTATACCTTGAGAGGCGGATGGACTATCCAAGGCGCCCGTCAACTTTTTTTTATGGAGATAAATGAGAACATGAAGTAGACAAAGTTCTTACCAGCTTTGGATGGTTATTTTGAGGATCAATTTTCAACCAAACACCATAGTGTTATATATTCTTGGAAAGCTCTCAACAAGTACTTTCCAATGGTGCAATAATATTTTTTAAATTCTTGGATCACTTTTTGACCAACCATGACTTCTCCCACTGCTCCCCCACAACCTTCCATGCCCCCCACAACCTCCTCAACCTCCCCCTATTCCCACCCACAACCTCCCACACTCCCCTCAGCCTCCACGACCTCCCCCTATTCCCACCCACAACCTCCCACACCCCTCACAACTTCCCACCACTCCACCCACACCACCTACCATCCCTCCTACTCAAATTATAAGGGTCAAAAGCTACTACAAAATTATGTGAAGGATGTGCCTCTCATGATCATTCGAATATCATAGGCGGCACAAAATGAGGATCTCAATTTGCATGCAAAAGTGATAGTAAAAGTCCCATTCTATTCTGTCATAAGCCTTGTCAAAGTCAATTTTAAGAAAGAAATAATCCTGCCCACTTTCAAGGGCATAATCCATGCCCTCCCAAAGAGAAACAATAGCATCAAGAATGAAACGACCCTTGATAAAGCCTTTTTGCTCAGGGAGGATAAAGAACCTCATAAGGGGGCTAAGCCTTCTAGCCAAGGTGGAGGAGAAAATTTTGTATATAGTATTCAAGCAAGTTATGGGTCTCCAATTGTTTAGATCTTCTTTATTGCCTCTCTTGTGAATAAGTTTGATCACTCCAGTGTTGATGTGAGAAGGGAGATACCCTTTACCAGATACTTCTTCCCAAATCCGAAGAATGTAAGGAGTGAGAAAATCACTAAGCATCATAAAAAATTCATTTGGCAATCCATCAATCCCCGGAGATTTATAGGGTTTCAATTTATGGATGGTTTCTTTCATCTCACCGCTAGTGAGGGGCAGGTCCAGAATAGCTCTCAGGCTTTCAGGAATCATTTTCTTCCTTTTCAAAGCAATAGTAGCTCTGGCTCTCTGGATATCCTCCCCCCACTTGGGAGAACCACAGAAAACATCCATAAAGAAGCTCTTGGCCTCCTGTAAAGCCTCCTGAATGTTAGTAGTATAATCACCATTCTTCTTTTTCAAAGGAGGGATAAAATCCCTAGCTTTTTATTTTTTCATCATAGAGAACATGTAGTTGTTGTTTCTGTCAATCTTCTCACTCCAAAATTCTTTAGAAGAAGCAAGAGAATAACTGGCTTCCAGATACCTCTCTTTGCACAACCTCAAGGAAAGATCAAGATATTCTTGAGAGTTGGCATTTATAAGAGCCAAACGAGCAATGATGGTTTGTATTCTATTAGCTCTAATGGTTCTAGATAAGGTTTTCAAGGAGTAAAACAAATGCTTGATCTCTTTGACAGAGTTAAGCCAAGCACTGCAAGGAGAGCTGCAATGCTCAAAATTCCAGGTGATGATAACCTTGACTTGGTTAAGGGTACTAGGGAGCTTAAGGAAATTACAGTCAATATGAGTCCACCCAGCCCTAAGCTTAGGGTTCCCTTTTCTAAAAGTAACCAAAAGCGGCTTGTGATCAGACATAAGCAAAGAAGGGTCATCCTTAACATCAATGTCCCAACAATTCTGGACAAAGGGGATGCTAGCATAGCACCTATCTAGCCTAGCAGCAGTGTAAGAATGACCTCTTTGCTTGTTGGACCAGGTCATACCAGAGGACCTGGAGGAGTCAATGAGCTCTAGAGAATTACAAACTTTAAACCAAGCATCTTTTTCAGGACCACTGATAACTTTTCCTTTTTCTTCCTATCTATCCTTAATATCAGTAACCATATTAAAGTCACCAATAACAATGACCGGACCTTGCAAATAGTTCAGTTCATTCCAACAAGCAGCACGACCATAATAATTATTAGCAGCATAAACAGAAATAATGGTGATGCCAAAAGGTTCACCAAGAGTGATAGAACACCATTGACCAGTAGTACTAGCCAAACTGGAAATAAAAGCATGCATAATTTGAAGAGAAACACCAATAGCACTTCCACCTTTACCAGAACAGTGATTAGTAAAGAACCATTTGTACGTGGGGGACACCCTTTTGAGGTTAAATTGAAGAGCCTCACAACAAACTTTTAATTCTTGGAGACAGATGACATCTGGAAGCTTAGGAAGATTAGAAAGCCAGATGTTAAGCATTTTGGATCTAGCCGGGTCAGTGATTCCTTTGATGTTGCAAGAGCAAATAGAAATGTCAGTCATGGATAAAAGAAAAAGAGCACAGACAACTTAACAGATACCAAAGTTACTTCCTACTGTTCTTTGTAGGCTTTGAGGCCGACAAAGAGGACCTAACCACTTCTTTTCTCTTGGGTTTGGCTGAGGTACCCAAAGTCCTAACATCCGGATTTTCTTGAGTCATCAGTACAACCTCGTTTGAGCACATGGCCTCATCCATGCTTTCCAATTTGTCTTGATCCATGGCATCCATTTCTTGAGTCAGCATGAGGGGAAATAACTTTGTTCTTCTTTCCTACTAAGGACCAATCCGAGTTAACCATATTTTGCTGTGAGGATTCCATATTATCCAAAGTATTCCCTTTGCTGGTACCTGCAGGAACAAAATTGGGGTCTACGTTCTCCTTAGAAAGAGAATCATCTTGGCCCTTTTCAGGGATACTCTCACTATCAAATTGCTAAAAACCTCTTCAAGAAGGATATCAAAAATATTGCTCGATTTGACAGACTTTTTTTTGTTTTTGTGAAGAGTTTTTTTCCCCTCTGGTTTCAAAGCCTCTGGAGCAGCCTGGGTCTCCTTAACTTGAACATTATGGGCTTCCTTGAGAGTTTGGTCCACCTGTTCCTGAATGAGAGGGCAGTCTTTGATAAGATGCCCTTTTTTATAGCAGTTATAACAGGCGTTGGGGAGGTTTCGATAAAAGATCTTCTGAGTGTGCAATTTTCTGCCTATGGAATCTTTGATGATGAGGTGCATTTTAATATCTTTGACTGTGTCTACTTCAATAAGAACTTGAGGATCCCATTTAGGGTTGTCGAAGGAATTTCTAGATTTCTAGCCCAACACTTTACCGACCATATTACCAAGGTTTTCAACCCAAGGGTAGAAGTCAAAAGGGAGATTCGGGAATTCAACCCAAACAGGAATCTTTGTGGGCTTAGGGCCCTTAGGGTTAAACCCTAAATACCATTTAAAAAAAGAGACAGGAGTATTCCGAACTAGCCACTGACCTTCTGTAGATCCCCCTCCTCTCTCTCTCTCTTATCTTTCGATTTCCCCCTCTCTCTCTATTTCCCTCCCTTTCTCTTTCTCTCCCTTTTTCTCCCTCTCTCCCTTTTTCTTTCTCTTTCTCTCTATCTCTCTCTCTCTTTTCTCTCTCTCCCCGCGTGTGACCCCCCCTTTTTTTTCCCTTTTTCTCTTTCTTTCTCTCTCTCTCTCTCTCTCTCTCTCTCTCTCTCTCTCTCTCTCTCTCTCTCTCTCTCTCTCTCTCTCTCTCTCTCTCTCTCTCTCTCTCTCTCTCTCTCTCTCTCTCTCTCTCTCTCTCTCTCTCTCTCTCTCTCTCTCTCCCTCTCTCCCGCGTTTTCTCTCTCCCCGCCATCTCTCTCTCTCTCTCTCTCTCTCTCTCTCTCTCTCTCTCTCTCTCTCTCTCTCTCTCTCTCTCTCTCTCTCTCTCTCTCTCTCTCCCTCCTCCCTCCCTCCCTCCCTCCCTCCCTCCCTCCCTCCCTCCCTCCCTCCCTCCCTCCCTCCCTCCCTCCCTCCCTCCCTCCCTCCCTCCCTCCCTCCCTCCCTCCCTCCCTCCTCTCCTCCCTCCCTCCCTCCCTCCCTCCCTCCCTCCCTCCCTCCCTCCCTCCCTCCCTCCCTCCCTCCCTCCCTCCCTCCCTCCCTCCCTCCCTCCCTCCCTCCCTCCCTCCCTCCCTCCCTCCCTCCCTCCCTCCCTCCCTCTCTCTCTCTCTCTCTCTCTCTCTCTCTCTCTCTCTCTCTCTCTCTCTCTCTCTCTCTCTCTCTCTCTCTCTCTCTCTCTCTCTCTCTCTCTCTCTCTCTCTCTCTCTCCCTCCCTCTCTCCGCCCTCCGCACCCCCCTCTCTCCGCCCTCTGCACCCCCCCTCTCTCCGCCCTCCGCACCCCCCTCTCTCCACCCTCCGCACCCCCCTCTCTCCGCCCTCCGCACCCCCTCTCTCCGCCCTCCGCACCCCCCTCTCTCTGCCCTCCGCACCCTCCTCTCTCCGCCCTCCGCAGCCCCCTCTCTCCGCCCTCCGCACCCCCTCTCTCCGCCCTCCACACCCCCCTCTCTCCGTACTCCGCACCCCCCTCTCTTCGCCCTCCGCACCCCCCTCTCTCCGCCCTCCGCACCCCCTCTCTCCGCCCTCCGCACCCCCCTCTCTCCGCCCTCCGCACCCTCCTCTCTCCGCCCTCCGCACCCCCCTCTCTCCGCCCTCCGTACCCCCCTCTCTCAGCCCTCCGCGCCCTCCTCTCTCCGCCCTCCGCACCCTCCTCTCTCCGCCCTCCGCACCCCCTCTCTTTGCCTTCCGCACCCCCTCTCTCTCTCTCTCTCTCTCTCTCTCTCTCTCTCCCTCTCTCTCGCGTTTTCTCTCTCCCCGCCATCTCTCTTTCTGTGTCTCTCTCTCTCTCTCTCTCTCTCTCTCTCTCTCTCTCTCTCTCTCTCTCTCTCTCTCTCTCTCTCTCTCTCTCTCTCTCTCTCTCTCTCTCTCTCTCTCTCTCTCTCTCTCTCTCTCTCTCTCTCTCTCTCTCTCTCTCTCTCTCTCCTCCCTCTCCTCCCTCCCTCCCTCCCTCCCTCCCTCCCTCCCTCCTCTCCTCTCTCTCTCCTCTCTCTCTCTCTCTCTCTCTCTCTCTCTCTCTCTCTCTCTCTCTCTCTCTCTCTCTCTCTCTCTCTCTCTCTCTCTCTCTCTCTCTCTCTCTCTCTCTCTCTCTCTCTCTCTCTCTCTCTCTCTCCCTCTCTCTCTCTCTCTCTCTCTCTCTCTCTCTCTCTCTCTCTCTCTCTCTCCCTCTCTCCGCCCTCCGCACCCCCCTCTCTCCGCCCTCCGCACCCCCCCCTCTCCGCCCTCCGCACCCCCCTCTCTCCGCCCTCCCCACCCCCCTCTCTCCGCCCTCCGCACCTCCTCTCTCCGCCCTCCGCACCCCCCTCTCTCCGCCCTCCGCACCCCCCTCTCTCCGCCCTCCGCACCCCCCTCTCTCCGCCCTCCGCACCCCCCTCTCTCCGCCCTCCGCACCCTCCTCTCTCCGCCCTCCGCACCCCCCTCTCTCCGCCCTCCGCACCCCCCTCTCTCCGCCCTCCGCACCCCCTCTCTCCGCCCTCCGCACCCCCCTCTCTCGGCCCTCCGCACCCCCCTCTCTCAGCCCTCCGCACCCTCCTCTCTCCGCCCTCCGCACCCTCCTCTCTCCGCCCTCCGCACCCCCCTCTCTCCGCCCTCCGCACCCCCTCTCTCTCTCTCTCTCTCTCTCTCTCTCTCTCTCTCTCTCTCTCTCTCTCTCTCTCTCTCTCTCTCTCTCTCTCTCTCTCTCTCTCTCTCTCTCTCTCTCTCTCTCTCTCTCTCTCTCTCTCTCTCTCTCTCTCTCTCTCTCTCTCTCTCTCTCTCTCTCTCTCTCTCTCTCTCTCTCTCTCTCTCTCTCTCTCTCTCTCTCCCCCCTCTCTCCGCCCTCCGCACCCCCCTCTCTCCGCCCTTCGCACCCCCCTCTCTCCGCCCTCCGCACCCCCCTCTCTCCGCCCTCCGCACCCCCTCTCTCCGCCCTCCTCCGCACCCCCTCTCTCCGCACTCCGCACCCCCCTCTCTCCGCCCTCCGCACCCCCTCTCTCCGCCCTCCGCACCCCCCTCTCTCCGCCCTCCGCACCCTCCTCTCTCCGCCCTCCGCAGCCCCCTCTCTCCGCCCTCCGCACCCGCCTCTCTCCGCCCTCCGCACCCCCCTCTATCCGCCCTCCGCACCCCCTCTCTCCGCCCTCCGGACCCCTCTCTCCGCCCTCCGCACCCTCCTCTCTCCGGCCTCCGCACCCCCCTCTCTCCGCCCTCCGCACTCCCCTCTCTCCGCCCTCCGCACCCTCCTCTCTCCGCCCTCCGCACCCCCCTCTCTCCGCCCTCCGCACCTCCCTCTCTCCGCCCTCCGCACCCCCTCTCTCCGCCCTCCGCAGCCCCTCTCTCCGCCCTCCGCACCCTCCTCTCTCCGCCCTCCGCACCCTTCCGCCTCCTCCCCCTTATCCACTCCGCCCCACCCGCCCCTTCTAGCTCCGCACCCCTCCGCCTCCTCCGCCTCATCCGCTCCGCACCCCTCCGCCTCCCTCTCCCTCATCCACTCTGCACCCAACCACATTTCCCCCTCACCTCCTCACATTCCCACACAATTGCACACACACCCCTACACACACACTTCCACTCGCACATACACACTCACTCACACGCACACCCACACAAACCCACACCCACACATACACACATGCATAACCACACTATCGCACACACCCACACATACACACCCACATGCACGCACACATACACACACTCCCTCACACTCACACACGTCTTCACACCCACAAGCTGGGCATCAATTTGAATGTGGCAGAAGATATGATAGTGGAAGCTAATGTATCTTCAGCTAGTGATCATGAGATAAGCGATGGACCAGCAGCTACAAGGCCAGAATTTGATCAGAATAGAATTATGGTGAAGGAACAGATGAAGAAGAAAGGCATTAGGGAAGCTCTTGGAGAAGAAAGAGGGAAGAATGGAAATGCTCAAGATTTTGATGAGGTTCTAAATGGCAACATAAACCTTATCAAAGATCGCATTCCTGATGTAAAGTTGAAGGTCTTCAGAGTGATTGCTCAAAATGGAGAAGATATTCCTAAGGTTGTGAACAGATTCTTGAAGAAATGGAAGCTCGGTAGAATAATGCAACAAAGAAAGGTAATGAAGCCATTAGTGAGGAAACAACCACACCACAAAATGCGAATCTCAGATGGTAGGTGATTGTGAAAAGTGGAAGCAGGGAATAACTTTTTGCCACCAACTATTCACGGCGACTACCTATTTTTGTGGATCGAATTCAAATCAAAGGGAATAATTGACGTACCCCTCCAATCTTGGGTAATCAACCGGCACGTGATCAGTGGACGTGAAGATTCCGCAAGGCCCTCTTGGCCTATTGGGGCCTATAAAATCAAAGGATTTGTGCTCATTTGGTGTTACATGTACACGGTACACATTTTTTTTGGTACATTTTTTTTTGGAGTTACTTTGACGCGTGTATACGTGCAGAAGTTCTCTCTTGCACTTGGTGGTTTCAAGCCTATTGTAGGAGCTACTCTGTAGTGTGGATATAGAGGGTTGGCTTCTCAGTGGAGGGCTATGAGCACTATAGTGTAAGAGAGTGTCTTGGAGTTTCATTCTTTTCTGTGAGACCTAGTGGTGTTAAGCTCTATTCTCTTAAGCAATTCCTTCATCATTTGTATTGATCTGTATTTATCTGCATAGAGGTACCGCGAAGCTCGGAGCATTAGTTTTTTGAGCATTTCCTTTACAAATCTTGTAATCATTTGAATCGAATCAAGAAGTGTATGGTCTTCCTTGGTCAATAGTTGTTCATATTTTCTGAAGTATGTACCACTCTGTGCAATCCTTGTATCTGCCTGCTCACAGACTGCTCACAGAAATGTTAAAGGGTATACTTCCCTAAAGAGAACCTCCCTTGAGTAGGTGATGTACTGGACGTGTTTAATCTTCACTCTCTACTTTTGTTAAAAGCGGATACCCCAGTACCTCCTCTACAGTTTGGCACGCACGGTGGGACCTTTGCATTTCTGTGAGAGGTGTTTTTCCCTATTGCAATTGCGAATAGGTACATGACCCATACACGAGCAGATAAGGAATCTCTTCGTGTTCGAAGGAGCCTTAACAAGTTAGCAATAACCACGGCTAGTGAGTCTACCTCCCCTCTGTCCTCCCTAAATTTATCTATTGATTTGGGTGCGACACCATTGTCAAAAGAGGGGTATAGGAGAACTCTAGACTTCTCCTCAGATACATCCGAAGAAACACCAGTACAGATGGAGGATCTCTCTCATTTGCTCTCCAGATTAAATATCAAATTCCCTACCTTCAAGGGACAAGCCTATGAGGATGCTGATGATCATGTGAGGAGATTCATCTCTTTATGCCGTGGAAGAGGTCTGCAAAATAGAGAGGATGCAATGCTGGCACTTTTTCCATCCACATTGGAGGGTCTTGCAGATAAATGGTTTAGTCAATATGCAGATGGTCATTTCACTACTTGGGAGGCTGTGAAGGCGGCATTCTCACAAACATTCAGACCAAGTGATTCTTTGGAAAGAGCTCTAGACCAGCTAGAGAATTTGAAGCTAAGACCAGGTGAATCTTTTCATGAACTTCACACTAGAACAAAAGCACTTGTTGCACGTCTGCCACATGCTCCAGGTGACTTTTTGGTTAAAAAATGGATTGAGAAAGCTCTGCCCAGGTCATCTCAGCAGAAGCTTCGTGAATCTCTTAGATTGGATGCGACCCTCAATGATTTTGTTGCAGCGGCATCACGCATTGAAGAAGCAAGGCAACATTTCGAAGGGGAGACACAACCAAAGTACGCTGCAGACATGGATCCTATTGAGCAACTGAGGAGGGAATTGGAAGCATTGAAGACGCAGCAAAATCAACAAGAAGAGAAGGTCTTGCCACCGCTGCAACGTACGGATGATGAAGTAGCCCAACTTCACCGTGAATTAGAAGACTTGAAGACCACTCAGGATATAAGGAGACAAATTTGGTGTACAATCTGTAACAACAATGGACATTCCAATGCTAATTGCCCTATTAAGGTAAGCTGTCAATTTTGTGGAAAAGATGGTCATGAAGCCTGAGATTGTTATTACCTCAAGAGTACACAGTAGAGAGGTAACCCTCAAACTTTGGATTCATACTATGCTAGTACTTCAAATACATCTAATAGAGAGGAGAATAGGCCTGCAAAGCCTAGATATAATAGACCTTTGATGTGCTATCGTTGTGGTGAGTATGGTCACATGCAAAATAGATGTTCCCTCCTAGAAGATGCACCTCCTTGTCAACATTGTCGAGAGGCCAAGGATCATTATACCAAAGATTGCCCAAGAGGTCGTCCTGCTCCAATTCACATGATTGCAGTCTCTCCACATGAAGAAGGAAAAACCACCCAGACTTATGCTGTTTCATCCTCTGCAATGCCCATGATGACTAGAGCTAGGCAAGCAGCTGCAACCCAGAGAGATGAACAACAAGGATTTCAGGGTAAAGAGGAAGAAAAGGAGTCTGGATGGAAGGACCAAGAAGAAATTGAAGGAGCTTATAATAAGATGACTACTTCTCTAAAGGGCCAACCAACAAGTTTGCAATAAAACACTCAGGAGGTAAACATTGAACAGATCTTGAAAGGTATTCATCACAAGGTTAGTCAATATGAACTTATAAGGATGGATTCAAAAATAAGAAGTGACTTACTGAAGATTATACACTCTGCTCACTTGGTCCAATCACCTAGTATAGATGGTTTCATGGTTGATTTTCCCCCTGCACCCTTAGCAAACTACCAAAGCTTGTATAAAGGAGGAAGCTCTCACAGGTGTGATCATAGATGGAGGCTCTGGTATCAATTTAATGCCAGATTTTACAATGAAGAAGCTGAAATTGAACCCCACCAAGTTGGCACCATTCACGGTTACATTGGCAGATCAACATCGGGTTGCGCCACTGGGCATTATTGAGAAGGTATTGATGGTAGTACAGGGTTGCCACTTTGTGTTGGATTTTGTTGTTATTGCACTTCCACAGGAGACTTCCTATCCTTTGCTCCTGGGGAGACCTTGGCTGAGACAAGCAAAAGCTTTGCAAGATTGGGGAAAAAATAAACTATGGATTTCAACAAATACCAATAGCCAATTGCAACTACATTTGGAAGAAGGATTCGACTCAGGAAAAACTACTGGATATACTATGGATACTCGGGTAATGCCCTCTCTACCCCAAGAAGATGATACATTGTTAAATTGGATGATGGGAAACGTAGAGTGTTGCACAGTGGAGATCAATGAAATTGAGGAAGAAGTTGCAGATAAGGAAATTACAGAAAAGGGCAATGAAGACCACAAGGTGTTGGAGAATGAGCAACTGAAGGAAAATACAAACTTTGAAGAGGCTAAGAGCAGAGAAGATCTCCCTTTTGCAGATATACCTCAAGGTTGGATGAAAGAACATGTTGTTGAATATAAATTAAAATCCACTCCTGCATATAGTGGAGATGATTTCTCAAACAAGACCAATTCTGAAACATTGGTTCAAGAAGTAAATTTAGGGGATGAAGAGAACCCTCAAAAGGTCCATTTGGCATCCTGGTTGTGGCATTATCCTAATTTACTACAGAAGGTAACTTCTTTGCTTTTTACTTACAAAAGTGTCTTCGCATGGTCCTACAAAGATCTAACAGGGATACCAGAAGAGCTTGGGTTACATCGGATACCCTTAGTTGAGAGAGCCGCGCTAGTAAGAAGTAGGCCATATCGACTCAATCCGAAGTATGCAGAGGCGGTAAAGGCAGAGATTACAAAACTAGAGGAAGCAGGTATAATTGTGCCAGTAGAACATTCCAGGTGGCTCTCCTCTATGGTTATTGTACCCAAGAAGAATAGTGGAAAAATAAGAGTATGTGTTGATTTCCGTGCTTTGAATAAAGTAACTATTCAAGATGGATTTCCTCAGCCCTTCACAGAGCAAGTACTTGAAGAGGTAGCTGGTCACACTTTGTATAGTTTCTTGGATGGTTTTAGTGGCTACAATCAGATAGTGATCCATCCTGATGATAGGGACAAAACAGCCTTTGTCACTCCCTGGGGCACTTATGTCTATACTCGAATGGCTTTTGGTTTGAAGAATGCACTGGCTTCATTTAATAGAACGATGTATCTGATATTGGGCAAATGGTTAACAACTTTACGCATTTTCATGGATGACTTTTCAGTATTTTCAGGTACAGATAGAAGGGCAGCAGTTCAAGATTTCCATGACCATTTGGGAAATTTAAAAGAAATTTTTGAGCAATGTCTCAAAACAGGTTTGAAATTGAATCCTGATAAATGTCACTTTTTGGTCACTAAGGGCACTCTTCTTGGTCACATAGTATCTCCTGAAGGCATAATTGTTGACCCTGCAAAGGTTACAGCTATTCTTTCCATGCCAATTCCACAAAGCCCAAAGGAAGTGCAAAGTTTCTTGGGCCATGCAGGGTATCACAGAAGATTCATCAGGATGTATTCGGAAATTGCTAAACCCTTGTCAAGGCTTACCAGTAAAAATATCCCTTTCTCATGGAGTGCTTAAGCCGACAAAGCATTTTGTGAACTAAAGTTGAGGCTATGTACTGCTCCACTTTTAAGTGTTCCTAATTGGTCATTGAAATTTCATGTGCATACAGATGCTAGTCTTCATGCTGTTGGTGCAGTTCTAGCTCAACCATCATCTCACAAAGTGGATAGACCTATCTCTTATGCAAGCAGACTTCTCAACCAAGCTGAAAGAAATTACAGTACAACGGAAAGAGAAGGTTTGGCTATCGTATTTGCTCTTCAGAAGTTCCGACATTATCTCCTTGGTGTGCATTTCATTGTTATTTCTGATCATCAACCCTTGAAGTATTTGATAAACAAGCCTAGAGTAGCTGGAAGGATTTGGAGATGGTTACTCCTATTTCAAGAATTTAATTTTGATATTCATATTAAGCCACGAAAAGAGCACTAGATGGCAGATCAAGTGTCCAGGACGGCAATGAGCGAAAAGGCAACAGGTATTAATGATGAATTGGTGGATAGCAATCTTTTTCTAGTAGCAATCCGGACTGGTTGGTATGATGAAATTCTCCATGTTCTGACTACTGGAAAGATCCCAGAACACTTGACACCTATAGAAAAGAGAAGATTGCTCCTGAAAACCAAAGCATATTCTCTTATAAATGGAAATTTATATAAATACTGTCAAGATGATATATTGAGAAGGTGTCTCTATCCAGAGGAGGTAAATCTTCTCCTAGAGGCTGCACACAATGAAGGACATCTAAAGGGGGAAGAATTGGCTCATAGAATCATCCACAAAGGTTTATGGTGGCCTCATATTTTCAAGGATGCAATCAAGTTTTCTAAAGAATGTCGCATCTGCCAGAGGTGTGCTCCCGCGCCAACCAGATTGAATTTCCAACCATTGGTCATATCTACAGGATGGCTCCCATTTGAACGATGGGGTCTTGACTTCATAGGACCAATTAGTCCAACTGGTCAAGCTGGGGGAAAAAAGTATATTTTGATGGCCACATGCTATGCCACTAAATGGATAGAGGCTAAAGCTACTGTGGACTGCACGGCTTTAACAGTAGCTAAATTTATGTATAAACGTATTTTCTCAAGATTTGGTTGCCCACTGGAAATTACTAGTGATAGGGACACACATTTTGTAAATCAATTGCTCTAGTTTATATTTGACAGGTACAAAATCTTCCATAAAAAATCTTGTGCCTACTACCCCAGGGCAAATGGCCAAGCAGAGAGTTCCAATAAGATTTTGATCGGACTACTTCGCAAATTATCTTTTGATCATCAAAGCTCTTGGCCACTAGCACTAATTGGTGCAATTTGGGCTTTCAGAACCATGAAGAGGGGAACCACAGGCGAGACTCCATTTCGGTTAGTATATGGGAAAGAGGCATTGGCACCGTTTGAGTTTATTATCAGAAAGGAAATAGGAATCAAAACCATTGGCATTCAACCCCCCATTCAGAGATTGGTGGCATTAGAAGAGTACAGAGAAGGGGCAATGCAGAAACTTCTGGTAACACAAGAAGAGCGCAAGCGGTTGCATGATAGGTATCTGAGATCGAATGAAGTTCAAGAAGGGTCCATGGTTTTAGTACATCAAGTCCCGGCAATTTCAACTAAATTGGCCCCCAAATGGATAGGACCATATAAGGTTATCAAGGTATTGCCACATGGTGCAGTGCATCTGGAAGATCTGCAGGGTAAAAGGATGCCCCTCATCAACATCTCCAGGGTGAAGAGTTATTTGAATTGATGCAAGCAGATAAAACTCACTCCCTGTACATACCATAGTTCTTTCATTTTCTGCAGTTCATTTTTGAAGGAATAAGCAAATAAAGGAGTTATTGCACCGGGACGGTGCAAAATCTTGATGTGGGGGTCTGTAGATCCCCCTCCTCTCTCTCTCTCTCTTCTCTTTCGATTTCCCCCTCTCTCTCTATTTCCCTCCCTTTCTCTTTCTCTCCCTTTTTCTCCCTCTCTCCCTTTTTCTTTCTCTTTCTCTCTATCTCTCTCTCTCTTTTCTCTCTCTCTCCCCGCGTGTGACCCCCCTTTTTTTTCCCTTTTTCTCTTTCTCTCTCTCTCTCTCTCTCTCTCTCTCTCTCTCTCTCTCTCTCTCTCTCTCTCTCTCTCTCTCTCTCTCTCTCTCTCTCTCTCTCTCTCTCTCTCTCTCTCCCTCCCTCCCTCCCTCCCTCCCTCCCTCCCTCCCTCCCTCCCTCCCTCCCTCCCTCCCTCCCTCCCTCCCTCCCTCGCTCCCTCCCTCCCTCCCTCCCTCCCTCCCTCCCTCCCTCCCTCCCTCCCTCCCTCCCTCCCTTCCTCCCTCCCTCCCTCCCTCCCTCCCTCCCTCCCTCCCTCCCTCCCTCCCTCCCTCTCTCTCTCTCTCTCTCTCTCTCTCTCTCTCTCTCTCTCTCTCTCTCTCTCTCTCTCTCTCTCTCTCTCTCTCTCTCTCTCTCTCTCTCTCTCTCTCTCTCTCTCTCTCTCTCTCTCTCTCTCTCTCTCTCTCTCTCTCTCTCTCTCTCTCTCTCTCTCTCTCTCTCTCTCTCTCTCTCTCTCTCCCTCCCTCTCTCCGCCCTTCGCACCCCCCTCTCTCCGCCCTCCGCACCCCCCCTCTCTCTGCGCTCCGCACCCCCCTCTCTCCGCCCTCCACACCCCCCTCTCTCTGCCCTCCGCACCCCCTCTCTCCGCCCTCCGCACCCCCCTCTCTCCGCCCTCCGCACCCTCCTCTCTCCGCCCTCCGCACCCCCCTCTCTCCGCCCTCCGCACCCCCCTCTCTCCGCCCTCGGCACCCTCCTCTCTCCGCCCTCCGCGCCCCCCTCTCTCCGCCCTCCGCACCCCCCTCTCTCCGCCCTCCGCACCCCCCTCTCTCCGCCCTCCGCACCCCCTCTCTCCGCCCTCCGCACCCCCCTCTCTCCGCCCTCCGCACCCTCCTCTCTCCGCCCTCCGCACCCCCCTCTCTCCGCCCTCCGCACCCCCCTCTCTCCGCCCTCCGCACCCTCCTCTCTCCGCCCTCCGCACCCCCCTCTCTCCGCCCTCCGCACCCCCCTCTCTCTCTCCCTCTCTCTCTCTCTCTCTCTCTCTCTCTCTCTCTCTCTCTCTCTCTCTCTCTCTCTCTCTCTCTCTCTCTCTCTCTCTCTCTCTCTCTCTCTCTCTCTCTCTCTCTCTCTCTCTCTCTCTCTCTCTCTCTCTCTCTCTCTCTCTCTCTCTCTCTCTCTCCCCCCTCTCTCCGCCCTCCGCACCCCCCTCTCTCCGCCCTCCGCACCCCCCTCTCTCCGCCCTCCGCACCCCCCTCTCTCCGCCCTCCGCACCCCCTCTCTCCGCCCTCCTCCGCAGCCCCCTCTCTCCGCCCTCCGCACCCCCCTCTCTCCGCCCTCCGCACCCCCTCTCTCCGCCCTCCGCACCCCCCTCTCTCCGCCCTCCGCACCCTCCTCTCTCCGCCCTCCACACCCCCCTCTCTCCGCCCTCCGCACCCCCCTCTCTCCGCCCTCCGCACCCCCTCTCTCCGCCCTCCGCACCCCTCTCTCTGCCCTCCGCACCCTCCTCTCTCCGCCCTCCGCACCCCCCTCTCTCCGCCCTCCGCACCCCCCTCTCTCCGCCCTCCGCACCCTCCTCTCTCCGCCCTCCGCACCCCCCTCTCTCCGCCCTCCGCACCCCCCTCTCTCCACCCTCCACACCCCCTCTCTCTGGCCTCCGCACCCCCCTCTCTCCGCCCTCCGCACCCTCCTCTCTCCGCCCTCCGCACCCTTCCGCCTCCTTCCCCTTATCCACTCCGCCCCACCCGCCCCTTCTAGCTCCGCACCCCTCCGCCTCCTCCCCCTCATCCGCTCCGCACCCCTCCGCCTCCCTCTCCCTCATCCACTCCGCACCCAACCACATTTACCCCTCACCTCCTCACATTCCCACACAATTGCACACACACCCCTACACACACACTTCCACTCGCACATACACACTCACTCACACGCACACCCACACAAACCCACACCCACACATACACACATGCATAACCACACTATCGCACACACCCACACATACACACCCACATGCACGCACACATACACACACTCCCTCACACTCACACACGTCTTCACACCCACAAGCTGGGCATCAATTTGAATGTGGCAGAAGATATGATGGTGGAAGCTAATGTATCTTCAGCTAGTGATCATGAGATAAGCGATGGACCAGCAGCTACAAGGCCAGAATTTGATCAGAATAGAATTATGGTGAAGGAACAGATGAAGAAGAAAGGCATTAGGGAAGCTCTTGGAGAAGAAAGAGGGAAGAATGGAAATGCTCAAGATTTTGATGAGGTTCTAAATGGCAACATAAACCTTATCAAAGATTGCATTCCTGATGTAAAGTTGAAGGTCTTCAGAGTGATTGCTCAAAATGGAGAAGATATTCCTAAGGTTGTGAACAGATTCTTGAAGAAATGGAAGCTCGGTAGAATAATGCAACAAAGAAAGGTAATGAAGCCATTAGTGAGGAAACAACCACACCACAAAATGCGAATCTCAGATGGTAGGTGATTGTGAAAAGTGGAAGCAGGGAATAACTTTTTGCCACCAACTATTCACGGCGACTACCTATTTTTGTGGATCTAATTCAAATCAAAGGGAATAATTGACCTACCCCTCCAATCTTGGGTAATCAACCGGCGCGTGATCAGTGGACGTGAAGATTCGGCAAGGCCCTCTTGGCCTATTGGGGCCTATAAAATCAAAGGATTTGTGCTCATTTGGTGTTACATGTACACGGTACACATTTTTTTTGGTACATTTTTTTTGGAGTTACTTTGACGCGTGTATACGTGCAGAAGTTCTCTCTTGCACTTGGTGGTTTCAAGCCTATTGTAGGAGCTACTCTGTAGTGTGGATACAGAGGGTTGGCTTCTCAGTGGAGGGCTATGAGCAATATAGTGTAAGAGAGTGTCTTGGAGTTTCATTCTTTTCTGTGAGACCTAGTGGTGTTAAGCTCTATTCTCTTGAGCAATTCCTTCATCATTTGTATTGATCTGTATTTATCTGCATAGAGGTAGCGCGAAGCTCGGAGCATTAGTTTTTTGAGCATTTCCTTGACAAATCTTGTAATCATTTGAATCGAATCAAGAAGTGTATGGTCTTCCTTGGTCAATAGTTGTTCATATTTTCTGAAGTATGTACCACTCTCTGCAATCCTTGTATCTGCCTGCTCACAGACTGCTCACAGAAATGCTAAAGGGTATACTTCCCTAAAGAGAACCTCCCTTGAGTAGGTGATGTACTGGACGTGTTTAATCTTCACTCTCTACTTTTGTTAAAAGCGGATACCCCAGTACCTCCTCTACACCTTCACTCACAACATGCAGAGCACTTTGAGCATCTTCAAAGAAAAATAAAAAATAACTATTGGGACAGTATTGAACATGCTTGACAAAGAGTCCCTTGGTTTCCCAGTGAGCTTTGATCCAAGATTTCAACACCTCCTAAGCTGGCCTAGGACCATGACAGAGCCCTATAACAACTCTATCTGTGAGTTGGTCATGCTAGTTATCCAACGAGTCCCTATCGATAATGAGGGCAACCTCTTCATCATCACTGTCATCACTATCGACGTTCAATTCATGGGGGTTATACTCCCCATTGTTAGCTTCTTTACAGCGAGTAAACATAGGAGAGGAGTTACCTTTAGTTGCCATGATATTAAACACACCGTTTGCAGCGTTGGCATGAGCTTTAGCAGACTCAGCATAAGTCCTTTTTGGGGGGGAAGACGTACCCATACTGTGTTGAAGCTCCGGAAAGTCCTCATGGGGCTTACCTGAACCCATACCGTGATGCATGATGCTGATACCCGGACCGGGTTGGTGCTGAAGGTTGATAGAGGCCTCCATCCCCCCAACTTGCGGTTCCAGAACAGAAAGACCATTTCGCAGCGCTTCAAAGAGCGCCATTGGCTATTTGCAAAGACAGGAGGTACAGCCAGGAGCAGGGGCCCTAACTCCCCCTTGACAAGGGGAGGGCTCGCGGGAAGAAGGCGAAGTTCCTCAGGGGAACCCAACAGGGTCAAGCAAACCCTAGCCCATCTCCCATCTCGTCTCATTGATTTTGTGTACATTCCTCATGCCTGACAGAAACGCCTGTTCGTATGCGTGACCATCTTCAACCTTTTAAATCCACAATGGACATATGAGTGACTGTGTGTTGGTCATTGTCTTAGATTCATTGAATGAACGTAAGCGTCCCCTTGAATAATAGCTAAGTAGCACTCCAAACTATGATCTTCCGCCTTTTTTTTCCGATATTCACTGAAATTCAAGTGGCACTCCAAACTATGATCTTCCGCCTTTTTTTTTTCCAGTATTCACTGAGGTTTCAAGTACTTAAGATTCCCTTGACTTCATAGAGTAAGAGAGCCACGAAGTTTATTCTATTGGCCAATAATGGAGTGTGTCGAGCTCGAACTTGGACGTCGAATAATGATAATCTTCAAGTTTTGGAATGGCGCTACCTTTTCTTTACACACTTAACGTTGATCTCATGTCCTTGCCTTGTAAATGACCGATTTCTACAAATGCTATCCCGCTTGATTTTGTAAGAAGAGAGTTTTCATGTACTGTGAGTGTTGATGATGTGGCATATATGTAAAAAATCATATACGTAAAAAACACTTGTATTGTAAATACATTCCACTGTTGTAAGCGAAGCTTGTCGCCGTCGTGCGCGTTTTGTCAGAAAGTCTCTCTCTGTCTATCTCTTCTCTGTCTATTGTCTTCATAGCTGCGCACCCTCAATGTTACAATCTGGTATCAGAGCTTTACGCTTTCTCCCCCTTGTCCGTCTCCTTTCCCTTACCCTTTGCCTTCGCTTTGGACGACAAGCACCTAACAGATGCTACAGAAGGAAGCGGTTGTAGCCTCACTGCCTTGCAAAATTTGGCTGCTAAAGATGAAAGCGATGATGAGCGCAGTATGGTTTAACTAATGAACCCCGATCTGGTTGCCGCACTGGTCATCCTGGACGTGAAGAATCTCAGGCATTTTGACGGAGATAAAGGGACCCAAGAAACCGACTCTTGAAGGAGAGAAGGATGAAATCAAACTACACATGATTCATCCGTTATTTACATGCTCGGAGTGACGACAGATACTGAAAACACCTACAGTGAAAGAAAACTTCGCTTCAAGTTGTGTGGAGAAGCAGTCTCATGCATGACTATGGAAATTAAGAATTATTGAGAGATTATAAGGTACATATTTGAGTTTCGGTTTTTATTTCAAGTGCATGTGGCAGAGGACGTCATGCTTTTTTCTTGTGGGTCCTTGAATGGACAATACTCACACGTTTTGAGACGAATGTATGATATTGTGGGTCCTTAATTGGACAACTCACGCGCCTTGTGAGGTTTCATATTACCCTGCTGAAAACCTTGAATTTAAACAAAAACTGAGGGACGTGGTGAGGTTTTTAACTGGAGTATTCTCATACTTGGAGATACTCTGGTGAGATAGGTGGAAGACCAAAAAGATGACAATCCAAAGATCTCGTGTATCGATCATGAGATGAATGTATTTTTTCGAGCCCTCCCGTCAGAGTATATTTGCTTACTTTACGGAATCTTATTGATGCTTTTACCCAGAGTGTGGGTTTTTTGGAGTGGAATGACTATAGTTTACTTGGTTCATATATAGTTTGGACAAAGGGGACTTTGCCAAAGTTTTTTCGGAGAGGTAGAAATTGAGCATATAAGTGCATGGAGACGCAAGGAAGTGCTTATACAAAGAGGGAAATCATTGAGATTACTTGTGAAGATTGACTTTTTGGTGCATTTATCTATAAATACAGCCAAAATGCTGTCGAAAGTTTTCTAGGCCTCGCCATAAAATTACCATAGCATAGAAAAGTGCTTAAGTTGCAAGGATGGATGATAATCTTGCGCAAATAGTCGGTGATAAGCTGAATAAAGACAATTATCACATATGGTCGTATAGGATGGAAAATATCTTGATGGACAAAGGTCTATGGGGAGTAGTGAATGGAGAGGACGAGTGTCCTGAGTTGCTAGAGAATCCGAATGCAAAAGAGCAAAAAGAATATAAAACGTGGATAGAAAAATCTAGAAAGGTTCTCAATTGGATTTCGATATGTTTATCAGAGAGCCTGATTCCACATATTATGAAAGCTAGCACACCGAAGGAAGCATGGGATATAATCCATAAGAAATATGGTACATCGACGGAAGCTAGAAAAATTCACTTAAAGCAAAAGTTGCATAGTGTATGGCGTGGAAATAGGTCCATAATGGATTATGTGGCTGAAATTAGGAAGATCACTGATGATTTAGCTTCCATAAATTGCAAAGTCAAAGACGATGATATGGTTTCACTTATGCTAAATTGTCTAGGACCGCAATACAAGAGCTTAGATACTTCCATCTCAGTGAGAGGCACTATGCCAGACTTTGACGAGCTAGTAGCTCTTTGGATGACAGAAGAAGTAAAACTTTGTTTGAATGCATCTGGAAGTGGTAATTCGAGAGATCATGCATTCTTTCAGAATAGAGGAAGAGGTTTTAGTCATGGACGATCATCTTCTAGAACTGCAAATACAGTGGATATGTCAAGAGGTAGAGGAAGATCATACTCTAGAGGTAGAGGAAGATCACAGGCACCTAGAAATTTTTATCATTGTGGAAAGTATGGCCACTTTGAGAAAGATTGTTATTATAAGCAAAATAGTCAAAGAGGAAGAGGTAGAAGCCATTATGCGACACATGGAAATTTCTCTACAGAAAGTTCATATAGAGACTGTGGGAGAGATAATATGTTTGTGATGGAGCATATATTGAATAGTATATCAAAACCTGGAAATGATATGAACTGGTACATCGACTCTGGTTGCATAAACCACATGAGGAGTATTGGAAATTGGTTTGCGTCAAAAAAAGCTTCAAAGACTAAGGAGTATGTAGCAACTGGCGACGATACCCTACATGTGATTAACGATGTGGGGAATGTACCACTAGTACAAAGAAATGGTGTTCGAAATACATTGAGTGATGTCTTACATGTGCCTAGCATTACAAAGAACCTAGTTTCGGTTGGTCAACTAGTAGATGAAGACATGGAAGTTACTTTCAACAAATATGACTGTTTTATACACGATTTCAAGTATGGAAAAAGAGGAAAATTACTTGGTCATGGAAAGAAGATGGGTAGATTGTTCAAATTTGACATGGGTACACCCCTTTATGAAAACATGTATGCCAAGAATAGTGAATATTATGATATAGCTGAATTATGGCATAAACGAATTGGTCATATCAGTTTGAGAAAATTCAAGTCCATAGAAAAGAAAATTTTAGTGCGTGAATTACAAAGATTTGGACATTTAAACTTTGAAAGAGTTTTTGAAGCATGCGCATTTTGAAAACATCAACGTATGAAGTTTCCAAGAAGAGAAATGCATAGGAGGAGACCACTAGAGTTAATACATAGTGATGCGGTTGGACCTGTTAGAATAAAATCAGTTGGTAGCTCACTATATTTTCTGATATCGTTGACGATTATAGCCCATATACATGGATTTACTTCCACAAGCATAAGAGTGGAGTCTTTGAGTGCTTTGTGAGATTCAAGAATATGGTTAAAAAGCAGTTGGGAATGTATATAAAGTGCCTATGATCAGATTCAGGAGGAGAATATATCTAAAGAGAATTTGATCAGTACCTAAGTGATCATGGAATCAGAAGGCAATTGTCTTGTAGATACACACCACAACAAAATGGTGTTGCAGAACGTAAAAACCATGTGACAGAGGAACTTGCTAGAGCCATGTTGAATGAAAAGAACATGCCAGATATGTTTTGGGCAGAAGCTTGTCATACGGCTGTCCATGTTATAAATAGAGCTCCCACAGGCATGGTTCAAGATCTCACACCTTATGAGAGGCTATGGAAGCATAAGCCTAATGTTAGCTATTTACGAGTTTTTGGAAGTATTTGTTATGCGCATGTGCCTAGTTAGTTGAGACATAAGTTTGAGGCAAAATCTGAAAAGTGTATATTTGTTGGATACTTAGAAGAGAAGAAAGGATATCGATGTTATAATCCTATTACAAAAGAATGTATAGTCAGTAGAGATGTTATATTCGAAAAAAGCATCATGGTATGCACCCAAAGACATGGCTGTGATAGAGAATGATATGGATGATTCTATGCATAATGTTCATGATGAGCCAGGAATAAGTCGTAGGAATTTTGATCATGAAGAGAGTCATGACTATGGATCATATGAGTTTCCTACACCTGAAACCTCATGGAGTGAAAATGCAAAGGACTATGCAAGAAGAAAGGAGAAAGGAAAAGATATGTACATGTCTCATTGAGATATTGAAGATGAGATAGTTACGCCTGGCACGTTGAAAAATATGAAGGGAAAATATGTTCTCCCACACGTAAGGAAAGAGACACATGAAGAAACACCTTTGAGACGATCTACGAGAGTAAAACATCCTGTGGATAGATTGAATCTATACAATAAGTCTATGAAGCTTCATTATGCATATATTTCAGAAAGAATTAAGCATGAGGAACCAAAGAATTTTTATGATGCGTCATGAAATGAAGATTGGTGCAACGCAATGGATGATGAGATGAATGCATTTAAGAAGAATGATACATGGAAATTAGTGAAATTGCCACCGAATAGGAAAGCTATTGGATGTAAATGGGTGTACAAAGTGATGTGCAAAAGTGATGGTTTATTGGAAAGATTTAAAGCTTGCTTAGTTGCAAAAGCATATGCACAAGTATATGGATTGAATTATGATAAAACAATTAGTCCAATGGAGAAAATGACAACGGTGAGAAGCCTGATTGCATGGGCTGCTATGAACAATTGGAAATTATATCAAATGGATGTTAAGAATGCATTTTTGATTGGCAAATTGCATGAGGAAGTCTATATGCAGCAACCAGAAGGTTATGTGCATCCAAAATATCCTGACTATGTATGCAAGTTAAAGAAAGCGCTTTATGGTTTGAAACAAGCACCACGAGCATGGTGTGAACGATTCACTAAGAAGTTGTTGGATCTGAAATTTATGCAATCGAAACCTGATTATTCACTGTTTGTATGGAATCAAGGAAGTGAAACGATTCTATTAGTGATCTATGTTGATGATTTGATCATTACTGGCAACGATGAGAAGAGGATTGATGATTTGAAAAGGCAACTAAAATCTGAATATTTGATGTCAGATTTGGGAGAGCTAAAATACTTTTTGGGAATTGAAGTAATTTCAATGAAAGAGGGAATTTCGATGATACAACGCAATTATATGCTGGAAATGCTTGAGAAATTTGGTATGAGTGCATGCAAACCTGTTGATACGCCGCGTGATGCTAATGTTGTTTCATTCCACTTCCTTTATGTGCTTATTATAGTTGGAGAGATTGCATTCTTTTGTAGTTCAGTCAAAATGAACACTCATGTGTTCTCCACTCATATGATTTATGATAGAGCGGAAACTATGCATATAATCGATTATTTCTCTAGGATGGTATCAAAGCCACATGCTACGTTTGTTATTTTTCTTTAACATGCTATATTAATACGTGATGCGACAAGAATGAGTTAGATAATATTTTTTGATTTAAGATGCTCTTCATATGCATAAATGTAAATAGATGTCGATGATTGAATCACTTACTTGCACATGCATACTAAAATTATGGCTAATGGAAATAGTCAAATAGAAACTTTGAGCAAGATAAATTATAAAGGAAGGAGCCTTTGCATGTCTGCATACCTTATGGGCATGAATTGAAGTAGATTAGCATGAGACCAAACAGCAACGGGCCTTGCCAAATCAAAATTCAATAACCCAACAAATTGACAATATAAAAGGGTAATATTTGTATTATCTGAAGATAGTGAGTCAAGTATGATCAAGTATGTACATGAATGAGAAAACAAGAAAATATCTATCATAAATGTTTCAATACCTATTTGGAAAGACAACAAAGTCTCGATGCATTTCGCTAAAAAACGTAGTTAAATAGGTGGCATTAGGATGTGCAAGAGTTAATAAATAATTATGTTTTAGAAATTAAACAAGTTGTTGATGCACTGACATAAAGATTATGTATTATAAAAGATGATGATTTTTTTTGCTTTTGATTTGAATGGTTTAAGACATTATCAGAAATAGAAGGATTTTACAGCTTTTGTTTTTGTGAGAGAGGAACTTTTTGATTTGGAACAATTGGTTTCTATCATGATAGATGAGGAGATTATTTCCATCATGTATAATTGATGAAAAATATTTAGTGTAAATCATTCACTTTGTGCAAAAAAAAATCAATATGGTGAAAGAGGTGGAGAAAACGAGATCTTGAAATGTAATTGAGGTGGAGCTTAGTCATAGAACAATAATGATGATGGTGAAGGGAGATCAGATATATATTGACCCTTTTAAAGGATCTCATGCATAGAGTGGTGGCCAAGATATGGCATATTTTAATTGTGGAGGGAGATCATATATATATTGACCCTACAAATATGTGTAGTAGGTGGATATATATTGACCCTTTTAAAGGATCTCATGCATAGAGTGGTGGCCAAGATATGGCATATTTTAATTGTGGTAAGATTGGTAATATGTCCCATCATTGTTGATTTAATCAAAGACAAAGATGGATTTGCTATGAAAAAAACATGGACTAGGTGAATTTTCTAAATGAATAAATTCCTAAAACTTTATTGATGATTAATGTGAATATGGATGCAACTCAAAGTGAGGATGTTTGCTACATTGATAGAAATGAAATCACATGAGGAATAATCCGCATTGTCTTTGTAACTTTCATCCACCTTTGTTTGATGGAAAACTTGCAATATCTAATAGTTCAGTGGATAATATATGCCACATTGGAAAACATATGTTTCAAGGATCAGAATGAAAATAAGGTATTGGAAGATGTTCTTCATCTAATTTATTTGTGAAAAAAAAATCTAATTCCTGTAGCTCAAATCATGGAGCATGATTGCCAAGTGGGATTCAAGATCTTTTGTTGAGAATCCAAAGTAGAAGAACAGACATTTGTTTCATCCAAAAGGCCCATCTAATGTGTTATGTGTGCTTTCTCTACTTCGAATGGAACATTGTGCACAATTGGAGAGGTGTTAAAAACACATCGTAAAAGTGAAGATATAGGGTACTCGAGAAAGGTCTTGAGAGGAAAGTCTTCAACTAGGGAGCGCTAGTAACACACCATAAAAATAAAAATGATGCTTCACATACCCATAATTGTTGTAGAGGGAATTCATGAGCTTTATGTTCATGGAAAATGGGAATAATTACTGACATAATAATTCTTGAAGAAATAATATCGAAGAGCTGATAATTTATCCTTTGAGTCCTACATAGTAATCAAGAGATCAAGATAGATATTGAGAGTACATGTGAGTTATGTTCTTTATAAAGTATGAAGTATTTATGCTTGCCCATTGAACTCTCTAATTGAGAAACTACTTTTGCTTATTGATGCTTCAATAAAAACTCTCTTTCATAAGAATGGAATTGTTTTATGGCCACTACACACAACGGTTTAACAGAAGAGGGAAAATTTCTTAACGTCTTCATACCTTCCACTTGGAAATCCAACAATTAGATATTGGGAAAAATTAATGTTTCATGGTCACATGATAACAATGATTGATTGCCATTACATGCATTGTCATGATCATCCATGGTGCTACGAAGTCTGAAGCCCACATGGAGAGTTCTTGGATGCATGTGATTTGCATCATAGGTTTGGTGAAATAAATAGAGATTCTATTTGGAGTATGATTGATTTTGGAACATAAATAGATTCTATCATGATAGCTGAGGAGATTATTTCCATCATGTATAATTGATGCAAATATTTAGTGTAAATCATTCACTTTATGCAAAAAAATCAATATGGTGAAAGAGGTGGAGAAAACGAGATCTTGAAATGTAATTGAGGTGGAACTTAGTCATAGAACAATAATGTTGATGGTGAAGGGATATCAGATACAAATATGTGTAGTAGGTAGATCTATACTGACCCTTTGAAAGGATCTCATGCCCATTGAACTCTCTAATTTAATGCCAGAGCCTCCATCTATAATCATATCTGTGAGAGCTTCATCCATTATAAGAAGAGATAGCCTTGAGCTTTGCTAGTCTGCTAGGGGTGCAAGGCAAAAATCAACTATGAAACCATCTATGCTAGGTGGTTGGCTCAAGTAAGCAAAGTTTACAATCTTTAATAGGTCACTTCTTAATTTTGAATCCATCTTTGTGAGTTCGTATAGACTAACCTTCTTCTTGTGGAGAGATTGCAATCATGTGGACTAAAGGAGGATGGCTTCTTCGGCAATCTTTGGTGTAGTGATCCTTAGCCTCTGGACAAGCTGACAAGGAGGTGCATCTTCTGGAAGGGAACAACTATTTTGCATATGGCCATACTCACCACATCAGTAGCACATCAAAGGCCTATTATATCTAGGCTTCGTTGGTCGATTCTCCTCTCTATTAGGTGCATTTGAAGTACTAGCATAATATGAATCGAAAGCTTGAGAGTTACCTCATTGTTGTGTACCCTTGAGGTAGTAACAGTCTCTAGCTTGATGGCTATCCTTTCCACAAAATTGACAGCTTACCTTGTTAGGACAGTTTGCATTGGAATGTCCATTGTTGTTACATATTGTGCACCAAATCTGCCTTCTTATATCCTGAGTGGTCCGCAAATCTTCTAACTCACGCCGAAGTGGGGCTAGTTCATCATCATCACGATGCAGTGGTGGCAAGACCTTCTCTTCTTGTTGATTTTGTTGCATTCTTAATGCTTCTAGTTCCTTCCCTAGTTGCCCAATAGGGTCTAGTTCTATAGCATAATTCGGTTGTGTATCCCCTTCAAAATGTTGACTAACTTCTTCAATGCGTGATGCTACTGCAAAAAAATCATTGACGGTTGCATCCAATCTAAGAGACTCACCTAACTTCTGTTGAGATGACCTGGGCAAAGGTTTTTCTATCCATTTCTTAACCAAGAAATCACTTGGAGCATGTGGAAGACGTGCAACAAGTCATGGAAGGATTCGCCTGATCTTAGCCTTAGATTCTTGAGCTGGTCTAGAGCTCTTTCCAAGGAATCACTAGGTCGAAATGTCTATGAGAACCCCGTCTTCAGAGCCTCCCATGTAGCAAAATGGCCATCTGCATATTGACTGTACCATTTGTCTGCAAGGCCTTCTAGTGTGGATGGGACGAGTGCGAGCATTGCATCCTCTCTATTCTGCAACCCTCGTCCATGGCATAAGGAGATGAACCTCCTCACATGATCATCAGCATCCTCATAAGCTTGTCCCTTGAAGGTAGGGAATTTGATATTGAGTCTGGAGAGTAAATGAATGAGATCCTCCTTTTGCAGTGGTGTTTCTTCTGACGTATCTGAGGAGAAGTCTAATGTTCTCCTATGCTTCTCCTTTGACAGTGGTGTCGCACCCAAATCAATAGATAAATTAAAGGAGGGTAGGAGGGAGGTAGGTTCACTAGTCGAAGATATAGCTGACTTGTTAAGGCTCCTTCATACATGAAGAGGCTCCTTATCTGCTCGCGTATCGATCATGTATGTACTTGCAAATGCAATAGGGCCAAAATAGTGAAAAAGAGGACTATTTACTACCGTCTGGGACTCTCACAGAAATGCAAGGGTCCACCGGGCGTGCCGAACGTAGAGGAGGAACTCGGGTATCCATTTTTAACAAGAGTAGAGAATATGCACATCCAGTACGTCGCCTACTCAAGGGAGGTTCTCCTTAGGGAATTATACCCTCTGACACTTCTATGAGCACGCAGATAACAATAATTGCACAGAATTGTAGCTACTGAGGGAAAAGATTAATGACAAATGACAATGCTTGGAGACCAAACCACTCCTTAGTTTGAACCGTTGATTACAATGTAAGCCAAGGAAATGCTACAAATGTTGATGGTCTGGGATAACATGCCACTCCAAAACTAAATAACATCAATACAAGAGATTCATCCAATCCGTATAATGAACACAAAAAGATGCATACTAGCACTGATCAATACAAAGAATGAAGACTTGCTCTAAGGGAAAGAGCATGAAAATACCAGTGACTCACACTGAATGACAAAACCAAGCCACTCTCTTCACACTATAGTGCTATTAGCCCTTCACTCCGAAGCCCACGCTCTGTATCCTCACCACGAGTGACTTCCTACAGTAGGCTTGCAACCATAGAGTGCAAAGAGAGGACCCCTGTACCTACGTATGTATATGTGTATGTCCCAAATGAACACAAGTCCAATGCTTTTATAGGCTCCAATAGGCCAAGAGGGCCTTGCCGATTCCTCATGTCCACTGATCAAGCGCCGGTTGATTGCCCAAAATTGGAGGGGTAGATCAAATATGCCACCACTCTTGAATTGGATCCTCATAAATAGGCAGTCATCATGAATGGTTGGCGGCAACAGACATTTCTCCACTTTCACTCTTACCAATTACACTTTTTCCCTTTTACTTGCAAGTTGAGATCCTCATTTTATGCCGCCCGTGATATTGGAATGACTCCGCCCGTGATATTGGAATGACTGATTGAGTGTGAGAGATGGTGGGTGGTGCGGATGGAGGGATAGAGGGTTGATTTTCACCCCACCAATCCAAGAGCCCAATGAATTCCTTAATTGGAAGAGTCATCTTCTTGATGCTTGGAAAGCACCAACGTGACAATCATTAGAAAAACTTTTGCCAAGGCATTTTCAATATGAAAATCATGAACAGAGAGCTAATTTGAAAAGATGAGGGGGATGGAGGGGGTGGTGGAGATGGTGGTGGGGTGGGTGTGAGGGTTGTGGGGAAAAAGATGAGGGTAATGGAGGGGGACAGTGGGGATGGTGGTGGGGGTAGGTGTGGGGGTTGTGGGGAAAAAGATGAGGGGGATGGAGGGGGAGTTGGAGATGGTGGTGGTGTTGGGTGTGGGGGTTGTGGGGATGAGGGGGTGGTGGAGATGGTGGTGGGGATGGGTGTGGGGATTGTGGGGAAAAAGATGAGGGGAATGGAGGGGCACGGTGGAGATGGTGGTGGGGGTGGATGTGAGGGTTGTGGGGAAAAAGATGAGGGGGAAGGAGGGGGACGGTGGAGGTGGTAGTGGGGGTGGGTGTGGGGGTTGTGGCAAAAAGATGAGGGGGTGGAGGGGGATGGTGGAGATGGTGGTGGGTGTGGGGGTTGTGGGGGAAAGATGAGGGGGTCGAGGGGGACGGTGGAGATGGTGGTGGGGGTGGGTGTGGGGATTGTGGGGAAAAGATGAGGGGGGTGGAGGGGATGGCGGAGATGGTGGTGGGGGTGGGTGTGGGGGTTGTGGGGATGAGGGGGTGGAGGGGGTGGTGGAGATGGTGTTGGGGGTGGGGGTGGGTGTGGGGAAAAGATGAGGGGGCTGGAGGGGGTGGTGGAGATGGTGGTGGGGGTGGGTATGGGGGTTGTGGGAAAAAAGATGAGGGGGATGGAGGGGGACGGTGGAGGTGGTGGTGGGGGTGGTTGTGGGGGTTCTGGGGGAAAGATGAGGGGGTGGAGGGGGACGGTGGAGATGGTGATGGCGGTGGGTGTGGGGGTTGTGGGGGAAAGATGAGGGGGTGGAGGGGGATGGTGGAGATGGTGGTGGAGGTGGGTGTGGGGGTTGTGGGGGAAAGATGAGGGGGTGGAGGGGGATGGTGGAGATGGTGGTGGGGGTGGGTGTGGGGACTGAATATTTTTTTCTTGAACTTCTTGAAAAATTTTTGAAAGGAGTTTAACCTTTCCAAAATGAATTCTCCCTCCTTGTACTTTTGTGCCTCATCAAATGCAGATTCGAGTTGTCATCATCCGCTCTTCAGTCTCCCCACTGTGGCATTGACTACAGATGTAAATAAATATGCTGGACCATTTCGATAATGAACAGGCTTGGACATGAGCTCCTCAATGTTTGTGGGATGAGTATGGAAGAGTTTGCACGTATAAAATGCTCCATAAAGCTTTCTCAAAAAGAGGTGACCCATATTAACCTGATAGATAAAAAATTGATCTATGCAGGTTTCACAATTGCTAATATGAACCCAAAGCCTTCAATTAGGTCATGTCCTGTCCAGATAATTCTTGATTACACATAGGATTCTGTTCTTTCTCTCTCTCTTTCTGTGTGTGTCGAAGAGGCGGAAGGTGCACATGGGTTGTGGGTTGTGGGCTGTGTGGGTTAGGGACTGGTGGGGAATGTGGGGCAGGGGTTGTGGGGGGGAATTGCGCGGAGAGGGGGAAAGAGGAACTGGCAGGGGTGGTGGGGATAGCAGCAGGAGTATGGGGATGGCGGGTCATGTAGGGTGGTGGGGATAGCGGGCGGGAGTAGTGGGGATGGCGGGGCATGTGGGGAGAGAGAGAAAGAGAGAGAGAGAGAGAGAGAGAGAGAGAGAGAGAGAGAGAGAGAGAGAGAGAGAGAGAGAGAGAAGAGGGGGATGCGCTACACTCTCCATAGAAAGTTTTCAAGACACATCAATGAAATAATCATCATGCTTTTCTACAAAAGATGAGACACTATGATACTTCCAATAAATTATTCTTATCAACAAATTTCTTAGCTATAATCCAAAAAATTTGTGTAGAACCAAGGAGGAGGAATTTGCAAAAGCAAGGTAAAAAAGACTTCAAAGACTAATTTCTTCATCTTAATGCTTCTTTTTAAATCTATAGCAATGGGATTAACATCTTAGAAACAAATGTTCCTCATATTTCAATAATCTTTTGAATATGTTGTTGAAAGGTCCACCTGAAGACATCAAATTCTTCATTTTTTATATTTATGGGTTACTTTAGTGTTGCTGGAAGGCAAGATCCAATACCATGAAAAGAAGTAAGATAGATCTTCTTGTATCAATTCTTAAATAATTTTCAAATGTGACCATGATGAAGGTAGATTTTCAAGAATATGGACGTTGGCTTTTCAGTGTGGCAATCATATCCAACATTTTCACCACGAATCAGATTTAGGTTGATTTATTTTCATGATATCATTTATATCAATTTCAGTATTGCAACTTACAAAGAAGTAAGTGTCACTTCTAGGTTTTATGTTCCATGAATTTCGAATTCAGAGTTACATATAAAAATATTTGAAGACTTGTATAATAGCATCAAAATATGGATCTAGTTGAGGAGAAACTTTTTTACGCTCTAGAAGAAGTCCCCCTTTCTCAAGCCTCTCCCTTCTAGCTTATTCTTCTAATATAAACAAATAAATTATAATTTAAAAAATAGGTCAAAAGTAGCACTGCAAGTTAGTTCTAGTCTATTGGGTCTATAATTTATTATCATCGCATTTTCATCATTAGTCATTCAAAATCTCTCCAAGTGTATTGTGTGATTGAAAGGCTTTTTTAGTTTGGTACTGACTTTAAGGATTAAATAAAATATCAATTGTTATTTATAAAGCGAAGATGAATATACATGCAGGTATACAAACATATCTTATGAAATAAAAACCTATGAATAACAGAAAAAAATAGAGATGACACAAACAAATGAGCCTTGCTTAGAGGTAATATTTAAAACGTTATCACTTAAATACATACCAAGGATATTCTGTCCTTTATTTTCTGACTTACGATTCATTGTATCTAATAATTCAGTTTAACAAATATAAACCCGAAGATACTATCCACCTTTAAATCCACCGTAAAACGTTTGTGAAGGATTTTTTGATCGTTTGATTGCTAGTTCTATAATATTTCCTTCTCAAGTTTAAGGTCCCCGTTTCGTTCTATAGGAAAATATTTTCCTTTGTACTATTTATATTTCTAGGTCAAAACACAGTTTTTGAATGGACTTCTTAGAAGCAACGAGTTGTGGTAGTATAGCATATAAGAGCTGAATTGTGGTAGTATAACATATTAGAGCTCAATTGTCGCTGCTTCCAAAGCGATGTGGATAAGATCCTTCCCTCGAGGCATGGGGGTCTACATCAACAAAACTCTTTTCGTATAATACGCAAACATTACTAACACCATTCTATCAATGAATGCACCATAAAGTTGTGCATGTGAAGATCATTCGAGGAGAAGTGACTCTCATAGATATGAGTATTAAAGGTCATGGGGCGGAAACGCTCATAAAAGCTCTTTCAAAGGATAAATCATCTACTATACATGATAATGTCAATTGTATGGGCATATTTATGTGTACCTTGTCTATCATCACTGCCATCCTTGTCTCACAATTATCCTATGTGTCATGTTTCTAAGGTTTGTGTGCAGTTTTATTGTATGCAGTTTTGTTTTTTGCAAAAAGACTCATTAACGTTCCATATTTTTTGGACTTGTGTCCTTTTTCTGCAAATTAAGTCGAATTAAAGATTGAGTTTTCTTTCCTTTTCCTCGTTATTATTTGTTTTCTGAATGTGAGGGTCCGATTGTGCTACGTCATCGAGGACACTGTGTTGAGGTATTCTTTCCACTCAGGTACCTACTATCAAAGCTGATTTCAATAGTAAAGGGTTCATAAGCCTACTGATTTTTCGATTAATCGGTCTGGAATAATTGCTTCTCAGCGTTGCATACCACTGTTTTTTTTCTACAATGCAAGATTTTGTTTTATATTAGTTACATATCTAGGTCTGTTTATTTGTATGACAATTGATAGGTATGATCTCATTGTATTCGATAATGTTATGCAGTGCAGTTCAAGCTTTAAATGATGGTCTAAATTAGAGTCACCTCGAAGTTGTGTGTTCCTGGAAGTCATAAGCATTAGTAGGAGAGTAGGTCGTGTCTCATTAGTCTACTCATAACCCTCCGGGTTTGTTGGAATTTCTGAATGATGCTTTTCTCCCAGCTGACATTCTAGCTTTAATCTTTCGGTTATTTGTCTTCGGGTCATTGTATGCTCATGTTTCATGTTAAAGGTTGTTGCTGAAAGGACTTTCACGTACGTTTGTGGTGCTCATAATTTGCAAACTCATTACAGTAGTGAACAAATTATAGTAAAGCATGGATACTCTACAATGGGCTATGGACTATGCTGACCATGAATAAGACATTCGACTTCCGGACGTACTGAAATCAGCCTTGCATCCATCTCGTGACTTTATGCTCTTTATAGGAAGGCTAAGAAAGTATCCCACCAAAAAATTGCTCAGCTTTTTGGAGAGTTTGACGATTCTCCAGACTTTCAGTGCCTGTCTTGTTGTAGAGCCTCCATATGCCTCTCTCTCTCTCTCTAACCCCACTCAACCCCAACCCCCAACCCCCTCCAACCCCATGCGCCCCCTCATCCCCAACCCCCTCCAACCCCGCTCAACCCCAACCCCCAACCCCCTCCAACCCCGCTCAACCCCAACCCCCAACCCCCTCCAACCCCATGCGCCCCCTCATCCCCAACCCCCTCCAACCCCGCTCAACCCCAACCCCCAACCCCCTCCAACCCCATGCGCCCCCTCATCCCCAACCCCCTCCAACCCCGTTCAACCCCAACCCCCAACCCCCTCCAACCCCCTCCAACCCCATGCGCCCCCTCACCCCCAACCCCCTCCAACCCCGCTCAACCCCAACCCCCAACCCTCTCCAACCCCATGCGCCCCAACCCCCTCCAACCCCATGCGCCCCCTCATCCCCAACCCCCTCCAACCCCGCTCAACCCCAACCCCCAACCCTCTCCAACCCCATGCGCCCGCTCATCCCCAACCCCCTCCAACCCCGCTCAACCCCAACCCCCAACCCCCTCCAACCCCATGCGCCCCCTCATCCCCAACCCCCTCCAACCCCGCTCAACCCCAACCCCCAACCCCCTCCAACCCCGCTCAACCCCAACCCCCTCCAACCCCATGCGCCCCCTCATCCCCAACCCCCTCCAACCCCGCTCAACCCCAACCCCCAACCCCCTCCAACCCCATGCGCCCCCTCATCCCCAACCCCCTCCAACCCCGCTCAACCCCAACCCCCAACCCCCTCCAACCCCATGCGCCCCCTCATCCCCAACCCCCTCCAACCCCGCTCAACCCCAACCCCCAACCCCCTCCAACCCTGCTCAACCCCAACCCCCAACCCCCTCCAACCCCATGCGCCCCCTCATCCCCAACCCCCTCCAACCCCGCTCAACCCCAACCCCCAACCGCCTCCAACCCCGCTCAACCCCAACCCCAACCCCCTCCAACCCCGCTCAACCCCAACCCCCAACCCCCTCCAACCCCGCTCAACCCCCAACCCCCAACCCGCTCCAACCCCGCTTAACCCCAACCCCCAACCCCTTCCGACCCCACTCAACCCCACCTTGCGCCCCCTCATCCCCACCTTCTCCTGCACTCACCCCCACTACAAATCAAGGTAATTAGGGAAGCGGTCTTCATGTTCAGCTATTGCTCAGGGAGTGAATAAACATGCTGCTGCAAAATCTCATAAAGGGAACGTTGGAGCTGAAGAAAGTGGTACTGAGATGAGATTAAATTGACTGACAATGCTATAGATAGGGCAGGATAGGAAGGACCCGTTCTAGAATGATCTGAAGAGCAGCCGGGAGGTGAAAAATCGCACTCTGAACAGTCCTCGAAATGGGGAACCGGTATGGGATAAAAGTGTGCAGGGTAAAAAGTAGAAGCGGAGAAAAGATTCTGCCATGTGCCAACAATCATCCAGGAAGACTACCCATTTTTTGGGACTCAATTCAAATCGAGGGAATAATTGACCTACCCTCCAATTTTGGGTAAGCAACCGGCGCGTGAACTGTGGACGTGAAGATTCGACAAGGCTCTCTTGGCCTATTGAGGCCTATAAAACAAGGGATTTGTGCTCATTTGGGTACACACTTTTGGTACATTTTCGGAGTTCCTTTGACGCGTGTATACGTGCAGAAGTTCTCTCTTGCACTTGGTGGTTTCAAGCCTATTGTAGGAGCTACTCTGTAGTGTGAATACAGAGGGTAGGCTTCTCAGTGGAGGGCTATGAGCACTATAGTGTAAGAGAGTGTCTTGGATTTTCTTTCTTTTCTGTGAGACACTATTGGTGTTAAGCTCTATTCTCTTGAGCAGTTCCTTCATCATTTGTATTGACCTGTATTTATCTGCATAGTGTACCACGAAGCTCTGAGCATTAGTTTTTGAACATTTCCTTGTCAAATCTTGTAATCATCTGAATCGAATCAAGACGTGTATGGTCTTCCTTGGTCAATTGTTATCCATATTTTGTACCACTCGGTGCAATCGGTGTTATCTACCTGTTTACAGAAATGTTAAAGGGTATATTTCCCTAAAGAGAACCCCCCTTGAGTAGGTGATGTACTGGACGTGTTTAGTTTTCATTCTCTATTTTTGTTAAAAGCGGATACCCCAGTACCTCCTCTACAATTTGGCACGCCCGGTGGGACCTTTGCATTTCTGTGAGAGGATTGTCGCCCTATTGTATTTGCGAATAGGTACATGACCCATACGTGGGCGGACAAGGAGTCCCATCGTGAACGGAAGCGTCTCAACAAGTTAGAAATAACCACAACCAGTGAGCCTACCTCTCCTCCACCATCCTTGCATCTATCCATTGATTTGGGAGTAAAACCATTATCAAAAGACAAACATAGGAGAACCTTAGATTTCTCCTCTGATACTTCAGAAGAGGCGCCGGCACCAATGGAGGATCTTTCCCATTTACTCTCTAGCTTGAGCATCAAGTTTCCTACATTTAAAGGATTGGCTTATGAAGATGCAGATGACCACGTGAGGAGATTCGTCTCGTTATGCCGGGGAAGAGGATTGCAGAACCGGGAGGATGCAATGTTGGTGCTCTTTCCATCCACTTTGGAAGGCCTTGCAGACAAGTGGTATAGCCAGTATGCAGATGGGCACTTCACTACGTGGGAGGCACTAAAAGCGGCATTCTCGCAGACATTTCGACCAAGCGACTCCTCAGAGCGAGCTCTAGATCAGCTAGAGAACCTAAAATTACGAGCAGGTGGATCCTTTCATGAATTGCACACTAGAACTAAAGCACTCGTCTCTCGTTTGCCTCATGCTCCAGGTGATTTTTTAGTAAAAAAATGGATTGAGAAGGCTCTGCCTAAGTCATCTCAACAAAAGCTTCGAGAATCCCTCAGACTGGATGCAACACTTGATGATTTTGTTGCAACTGCATCACGCATTGAGGAGGCTAGAATACATTTTGAAGTGGAGTCTCAACCAAATTATGCATCCGATTTGGATCCGATCGGGCAACTCAGGAAGGAGTTGGAAGCCTTAAGAATGCAGCAAAGTCGCCAAGAAGAGAAGGTCATACCGCCACCCTCAACCCATAATGTGGATGAAGTGTCTCAACTTAGGCGTGAGCTTGAAGACTTGCGGACTACCCAGGACATACGAAGACAGGTTTGGTGTACAATATGTAATAATAATGGACATTCCAATGTAAATTGTCCTAACAGAGTCAGTTGTCAGTTCTGTGGCAAAGAGGGTCATGAAGCAAGAGACTGCTACTACCTTAAGGGGACACAACAGCGAGGTAACTATCAAGGTGTAGATTCATATTATGCTAGCACTTCTAATGCACCTAATAGAGAAGAGACCCGCCCAACTCGGCCTAGATACAATCGGCCCCTAATGTGTTACCGTTGTGGGGAGTATGGCCATATGCAGAACAGGTGTTCTCTTCCAGAGGATGCACCCCCTTGTCAGCACTGTCCAGATGCTAAGGATCACTACACCAGAGATTGCCCAAGAGGTCGTCCGGCTCCTATTCACATGATTGCAGTCTCCCCACCTGTAGAAGGTATGACAACTCAATCTTATGTTGTTTCATCTTCATCCATGCCAATGATGACCAGAGCCAGGCAAGCGGCAGTAGCCCAAAAGGAGGAACAACAAGGACTCAAAGATAGAGTTGTAGAAAAGAGGGTGGGATGGAAGGACCAAGAAGAAATGGAAGAAGCTTATGAGAGGGAAACTACTTTGCTGAAAGATCAACCAACGAGTACTTCTGAAGGCAAGCAAGAAGTGGACATTGAAGGAATTTTGAAAGGTATTCATCATAAGATTAGCCTGTATCAACTCATAAAGATAGATCCTAAAGTAAGAAGTGACCTGCTGAAGATTATACATTCTGCATGCTTGTGCCCACCTCCTAGCATAGATGGTTTTATGGTGGACTTTCCTCCCGCACCCTTGGCTGATTATCAGAGCTCAAGATTATCCGTTTTAATCAAGGATGAAGCTCTAGCAGGTGTTATTATAGATGGAGGTTCCGGCATCAATTTGATGCCTGATTTCACTATGAAGAAACTAAGGCTCAATCCCACAAAGGCAGCACCCTTCACAGTCACTTTAGCAGATCAACATCGGGTTGCACCAGTGGGCATTGTTGAAAAGGTACTTATGATAGTGTAGGGTTGTCATTTTGTTTTAGACTTTGTTGTTATTGCCCTGCCTCAGGAGACCTCATACCCTCTACTCCTGGGGAGGCCTTGGCTAAGGCAAGCAAAGGCTCTACAGGATTGGGGAAAGAACAAATTATGGATTTCCACATGTACTAACAATCAATTACAGATACATTTGGAAGAAGGATCAGACATCAACAAGGCTACTGGATATGCAATGGAAACTGAGGTAATGCCTTCAGAAGATGATGCCCTATTAAGTTGGATGATGGGAAGTGCAGAATGCTGCACAGTGGAGATATGTGAGGTAAATGAAGATTTTGCAGAAGCAACACAAGGAGGACGGGAAGAGGGAAAAATTGATGTTCTTCACTTGAACAAAATAGAAAAGAGTAAGCAAGGAAGTCAAGCTTATTTTTTGCAGGCACCTCTTGAAGGACAGAAATCTCCAATTGAATCAGATAATCAAAATTCAACACTTAGCGCCACTAAGATGGTATGTAGGGAAAAGGCAGGTAAACATGAGGAATCAGATGATTTTATGCTTGCAGGACCAGAAAGAGACAAAGTTGTACCTGCATCTGGGGAAGATAATTGCGACCTTCAAGAACTTCCATTCTCAAATATACCCTTAGGATGGATCAAGGAACAAATTGTGGATCATAAATTGAACTCTGCTCCTGCATACAGTGGAGATGAACTTTCAAGTGAATCCAATTCTGAAAAGTTTGTTCAAGAAGTAAATCTTGGAGATGAAGAGAATCCTCAGATGGTTCACTTGGCTGCTTGGTTATGGCACTATCCGCCTTTATTGCAGAAGGTAACTTCCCTACTTTTTACCTATAAAAGTGTCTTTGCATGGTCCTATAAAGACTTAACAGGGATACCTGAGGAGCTTGGATTACACTGAATACCCTTAGTGGAAGGAGCTTCACCTGCAAGAAGTAGGCCTTACCGACTTAATCCAAAGTATGCAGAGGCAGTAAAGCTGGAAATCACAAAATTGGAAGAGGCAGATATTATTGTTCCAGTAGAACACTCACGGTGGCTTTCTTCCATGGTCATTGTACCAAAGAAAAACGGCAAAATAAGAGTATGTGTTGATTTTCGTGCCTTGAATAAAGTAACTATTCAAGATGGCTTTCCCCAACCATTCACAGAGCAGGTGCTTGAAGAAGTGGCCGGACACTCTTTATATAGTTTTCTTGATGGGTTCAGTGGCTACAATCAGATAGCCATTCATCCTGAAGATAGAGACAAGACGGCTTTTGTTACACCATGGGGCACATATGTTTATACCCGTATGGCCTTTGGCTTGAAGAATGCACCAGCATCCTTCAATAGGACTATGTATCTCATACTAGGGAAATGGTTAACCTCATTTCTGCGCATTTTTATGGATGATTTTTCAGTATTTTCAGGAACAGACAAGAGGGCAATAGTTCAAGATTTCAATAACCATTTGGATAATCTAAAGGAAATCTTTGAGCAGTGTCTCAAAACAGGTTTGAAGTTGAATCCTGCTAAATGTCATTTTTTGGTGACCAAAGGTACTCTCCTGGGCCACATAGTATCAGTAGAAGGGATAACGGTTGATCCGGCAAAGATCACTGCTATCCTTTCCATGCCAATTCCACAAAACCCAAAGGAAGTGCAAAGTTTCTTGGGCCATGCAGGATATCATAGATGATTTATCAGAATGTATTCAGAAATAGCTAAGCCTTTGTCCAGGCTTACAAGTAAGAATGTCCCTTTCTCATGGACTCCTGAAGCCGAGAAAGCATTTTGCGAATTAAAATTGAGGCTATGTACTGCTCCTCTTTTAACTGTTCCTAATTGGTCATTAGAGTTCCATGTACATACAGATGCCAGTCTTCATGCAGTTGGAGCAGTCTTGGCTCAACCATCATCACAGAAGATAGACCAACCTATCGTTTATGCTAGCAGATTGCTTACCAAAGCAGAGAGGAACTACAACACTACTGAAAGGGAAGGTTTGGCTATCGTGTTCGCTCTTCAAAAATTCCGGCATTACCTCTTAGGTGTGCATTTTATTGTCATAACTGATCATCAACCTTTGAAGTACCTGATTAACAAGCCCAGAGTAGCTGGAAGGATTTGGCGATGGTTACTCCTATTTCAAGAATTAAATTTTGATATTCATATTAAGCCAGGAAAAGAGCACTACATGGCAGACCAAGTATCCAGGACGGCAATGAGCGAAAAGGCAACAAGTATTAATGATGAATTGGTGGATAGCAATCTTTTTCTAGTAACAATTCGAACTGGTTGGTATGATGAAATTCTTCATGTTCTCACTACTGGAAAGATTCCAGAACACTTGACATCGGTAGAAAAGAGAAGATTGCTCCTGAAAACCAAAGCATATTCTCTTATAAATGGAAATTTATATAAATACTGTCAAGATGATATACTGAGAAGGTGTGTCTATCCAGAGGAGGTAAATCTTTTGCTCGAAGCTGCACACAGTGAAGGACATCTCAAGGGGGAAGAATTGGCTCATAGAATCATTCACAAAGGTTTATGGTGGCCTCATATTTTCAAAGATGCAATCAAGTTCGCCAAAGAATGCCACATCTGCCAGAGGTGTGCTCCCGCGCCAACCAGATTGAATTTCCAACCATTGGTCATATCTACAGGATGGCTCCCATTTGAACGATGGGGTCTTGGTTTCATAGGGCCAATTAGCCCAACTGGGCAACCAGGAGGTAAAAAGTATATTTTGATGGCCACATGCTATGCTACTAAATGGATAGAGGCTAAAGCCACTGTGGACTACACGGCTTTAACAATAGCTAAATTTATGTATAAACGAATTTTCTCAAGATTTGGTTGCCCACTGGAAATTACTAGTGATAGGGGCACACATTTTGTAAGTCAATTGCTCCAATTTATATTTGACAGGTACAAAATCTTCCATAAAAAATCTTGTGCCTATTACCCAAGGGCAAATGGCCAAGCAGAGAGTTCCAATAATATTTTGATTGGACTACTTCACAAATTATCTTTTGATCATCAAAGCTCTTAGCTCTTGTCAATTTGGGCTTTCAGAACCACGAAGAGGGGAACCACAGGCGAAACTCCATTTCGTTTAGTTTATGGAAAAGAGGCATTGGCACCATTTGAGTTCATTATCAGAAAGGAAATAGGAATCAAAACCATTGGAATTGAACCCCCCATGCAGAGATTGGTGGCATTAGAAGAATACAGAGAAGAAGCAATGCAAAAACTTCAGGTAAAACAAGAAGAGCGCAAAAGACTGCATGACAAGTATCTGAGGTCCAATGAAGTACAAGAAGGATCTATGGTTTTAGTACATCAGGTCCCAGCAATTCCAACCAAACTGGCACCCAAATGGATAGGACCTTACACGGTGATAAAAGTATTACCTCATGGAGCAGTACATCTAGAAGATTTGCAGGGTAAGAGGATACCCTTGGTCAATATTTCTAGGGTGAAGAAGTATCTGACCTAAATCAAAATGGAAGCACTTCATCCCCTGTATATATCGTATTTTCGTTCCGTAATTGCACTTTACCTAGATTTCATCAAAATAAGCATAATAAGGAAGAAATTGCACCAGGGACGGTGCAAAGGCTTGATGTGGGGGTCTGTAGAGCCTCCATATGCCTCTCTCTCTCTCTAACCCCACTCAACCCCAACCCCCAACCCCCTCCAACCCCATGCGCCCCCTCATCCCCAACCCCCTCCAACCCCGCTCAACCCCAACCCCCAACCCCCTCCAACCCCGCTCAACCCCAACCCCCAACCCCCTCCAACCCCATGCGCGCCCTCATCCCCAACCCCCTCCAACCCCGCTCAACCCCAACCCCCAACCCCCTCCAACCCCGCTCAACCCCAACCCCCAACCCCCTCCAACCCCATGCGCCCCCTCATCCCCAACCCCCTCCAACCCCGCTCAACCCCAACCCCCAACCCCCTCCAACCCCGCTCAACCCCAACCCCCAACCCCCTCCAACCCCATGCGCCCCCTCATCCCCAACCCCCTCCAACCCCGCTCAACCCCAACCCCCAACCCCCTCCAACCCCGCTCAACCCCAACCCCCTCCAACCCCATGCGCCCCCTCATCCCCAACCCCCTCCAACCCCGCTCAACCCCAACCCCCAACCCCCTCCAACCCCGCTCAACCCCAACCCCCTCCAACCCCATGCGCCCCCTCATCCCCAACCCCCTCCAACCCCGCTCAACCCCAACCCCCAACCCCCTCCAACCCCGCTCAACCCCAACCCCAAACCCCCTCCAACCCCATGCGCCCCCTCATCCCCAACCCCCTCCAACCCCGCTCAACCCCAACCCCCAACCCCCTCCAACCCCGCTCAACCCCAACCCCCAACCCCCTCCAACCCCATGCGCCCCCTCATCCCCAACCCCCTCCAACCCTGCTCAACCCCAACCCCCAACCCCCTCCAACCCCGCTCAACCCCAACCCCCAACCCTCTCCAACCCCATGCGCCCCAACCCCCTCCAACCCCATGTGCCCCCTCATCCCCAACCCCCTCCAACCCCGCTCAACCCCAACCCCCAACCCTCTCCAACCCCATGTGCCCCCTCATCCCCAACCCCCTCCAACCCCGCTCAACCCCAACCCCCAACCCCCTCCAACCCCATGCGCCCCCTCATCCCCAACCCCCTCCAACCCCGCTCAACCCCAACCCCCAACCCCCTCCAACCCCGCTCAACCCCAACCCCCAACCCCCTCCAACCCAATGCGCCCCCTCATCCCCAACCCCCTCCAACCCCGCTCAACCCCAACCCCCAACCCCCTCCAACCCCGCTCAACCCCAACCCCCAACCCCCTCCAACCCCATGCGCCCCCTCATCCCCAACCCTCTCCAACCCCGCTCAACCCCAACCCCCAACCCCCTCCAACCCCATGCGCCCCCTCATCCCCAACCCCCTCCAACCCCGCTCAACCCCAACCCCCAACCCCCTCCAACCCCATGCGCCCCCTCACCCCCAACCCCCTCCAACCCCGCTCAACCCCAACCCCCAACCCTCTCCAACCCCATGCGCCCCAACCCCCTCCAACCCCGCTCAACCCCAACCCCCAACCCTCTCCAACCCCATGCGCCCCCTCATCCCCAACCCCTTCCAACCCCGCTCAACCCCAACCCCCAACCCCCTCCAACCCCATGCGCCCCCTCATCCCCAACCCCCTCCAACCCCGCTCAACCCCAACCCCCAACCCCCTCCAACCCCGCTCAACCCCAACCCCCTCCAACCCCATGCGCCCCCTCATCCCCAACCCCCTCCAACCCCGCTCAAACCCAACCCCCAACCCCCTCCAAACCCGCTCAACCCCAAACCCCAACCCCCTCCAACCCCATGCGCCCCCTCATCCCCAACCCCCTCCAACCCCGCTCAACCCCAACCCCCAACCCCCTCCAACCCCATGCGCCCCCTCATCCCCAACCCCCTCCAACCCCGCTCAACCCCAACCCCCAACCCCCTCCAACGCTGCTCAACCCCAACCCCCAACCCCCTCCAACCCCATGCGCCCCCTCATCCCCAACCCCCTCCAACCCCGCTCAACCCCAACCCCCAACCCCCTCCAACCCCACTCAACCCCAACCCCAACCCCCTGCAACCCCGCTCAACCCCAACCCCCAACCCCCTCCAACCCCCCTCAACCCCCAACCCCCAACCCGCTCCAACCCCGCTTAACCCCAACCCCCAACCCCTTCCGACCCCACTCAACCCCACCTTGCGCCCCCTCATCCCCACCTTATCCTCCACTCACCCCCACTACAAATCAAGGTAACTAGGGAAGCGTTCTTCATGTTCAGCTATTGCTCAGGGAGTGAATAAACATGCTGTTGCAAAATCTCATAAAGGGAACGTTGGAGCTGAAGAAAGTGGTACTGAGATGAGATTAAATTGACTGACAATGCTATAGATAGGGCTGGATAGGAAGGACCCGTTCTAGAATGATCTGAAGAGCAGCCGGGAGGTGAAAAATCGCACTCTGAACAGTCCTCGAAATGGGGAACCGGTATGGGATAAAAGTGTGCAGGGTAAAAAGTAGAAGCGGAGAAAAGATTCTGCCATGTGCCAACAATCATCCAGGAAGACTACCCATTTTTTGGGACTCAATTCAAATCGAGGGAAAAATTGACCTACCCTCCAATTTTGGGTAAGCAACCGGCGCGTGAACTGTGGACGTGAAGATTCGGCAAGGCTCTCTTGGCCTATTGAGGCCTATAAAACAAGGGATTTGTGCTCATTTGGGTACACACTTTTGGTACATTTTCGGAGTTACTTTGACGCGTGTATACGTGCAGAAGTTCTCTCGTGCACTTGGTGGTTTCAAGCCTATTGTAGGAGCTACTCTGTAGTGTGGATACAGAGGGTAGGCTTCTCAGTGGAGGGCTATGAGCACTATAGTGTAAGAGAGTGTCTTGGATTTTCTTTCTTTTCTGTGAGACACTATTGGTGTTAAGCTCTATTCTCTTGAGCAGTTCCTTCATCATTTGTATTGACCTGTATTTATCTGCATAGAGTACCACGAAGCTCTAAGCATTAGTTTTTGAACATTTCCTTGTCAAATCTTGTAATCATCTGAATCGAATCAAGACGTGTATGGTCTTCCTTGGTCAATTGTTATTCATATTTTGTACCACTCGGTGCAATCCGTGTTATCTACCTGTTCACAGAAATGTTAAAGGGTATATTTCCCTAAAGAGAACCCCCCTTGAGTAGGTGATGTACTGGACGTGTTTAGTTTTCATTCTCTATTTTTGTTAAAAGCGGATACCCCAGTACCTCCTCTACACTTTTCCTTCGAAAGTAAGACAGTTATTAAACCCATGATGCCTTCTATCTGTAACAATCATGGTGACCTCCTATTGCGTAAAAATACATGTCTGTAAGCATTTATGTGACTCTGAAGTATTGCTTTTGTGATTCAATAGTGTTCTCTGTAATGTGACCGTTCTGATGTCATTCATTGAGGACCTTGCTATATGAGGTATAATATTTAGCATAGAAGCACATGCCTTTCTTGGTGAGAAAACATGAAAAAACCAGTGTGCCAATTTAGCTGTACACATCTTCTTTTAACGTCTTTCCATCTCATAAACATTGAACAATAAAGTGAATGTCCATTACCAGAGAATATCCATCTCTTGAAGCCCTGGTCAATTCAGTCACAATTTGCACTGCAGGAAATAGTTCCAAGGAAATAGTACGTGTTTATTTTAGCCAAGAACTCCAGGAAATAGTTCCAAGGAACAACTTGTAGGATTTGACGCATCCCTCGGGAGAGGCAATCTGTGCTTACGACTTTGCTCAGTGCCATTAAAGAGGAGTCTACGACTTTGTAGGATTATGATGCTCCCGCACATTGACATTTGACACACTGGATCACATACTATCTCTGAATCATCGTTGTTGGAGAATATTTGTATTACTTTTGGAGATTTGAAGGTTTAATCTTTTACATTTGAAGCTTTGCTTGCCGTTTTACTCAATAGAGGAAGTGGAATCATATTTATATGTGCAATCAAATCGCTGCTAATGTTATTATGAAGCATTTCCCGTTGAGTTTTGGACTAAGACTGTGTAATCAAAGGTCCTCTGGTATCCCTGTTAGATCTTCGTAGGACCATGCGAAGACATTTTTATAAGCAAAAAGTAAACAAGTTACCTTATGCAGTAAAGGGGGATAATGCCATAGCCAGGAGGCCAAGTGGACTACTTGAGGGTTCTCTTCATCCCCTAGATTTACTTCTTGCACCAGTGTTTCACGACTAGTCTTGTTTGAGAAATCATCTGCACTGTATGCAGGAGTGGACTTTAGCTTATATTCTGCAATATGTTCTCTGGTCCATCCTTGAGGTATATCCGTAAAAGGAAGATCTTCTCTACAATCAGGCTCATAACTTTCCTTCTTTGATACTTCTATATTTGTTACCCCTTCAAAGGTTGTATTCTCTTGAAAACTCTCATTCTTTAGCTTCTTGTGAACTTGATGGCCTTTTCCTTTAACCCCTTCATCTACAACTTCTTCCTCTATTTCATTGATTTCCACTGTGCAACACTGCACTTTCCATCACCCAATTCAACAATGTATCTTCTTCCTAGGGTAGAGAGGGAATTACCTGAGTGTCCACAGTATATCTAGTAGTATTCCCTAATTGGAATCCTTCTTCCATATGTAGTTGTAGTTGGCTATTGGTGCTTGTTGAAATCCACAATTTGTTTTTTCCCCAATCTTGCAAAGCTTTTGCTTGCCTCAACTAAGGCCTCCCCACGAGTAAAGGGTAAGAAGTCTCTTTTCGAAGTGCAATAGCAACCAAATCTAGAACAAAGTGACAACCCTGTACTATCATCAGTACCTTTTCAATAATGCCAACTAGTGCAACTCGATGTTGATCTGCTAGGGTAACTGTGAATGGTGCCATCTTGGTGGGGTTCAAATTCAGCTTCCTCATTGTGAAATCTGGCATCAAATTAATGCCAGAGCCTCCCTCTATAATCACACTTGTGAGAGCTTCATCCTTTATAAGAACAGATAGCCTTGAGCTTTGGTAGTCTGCCAGGGGTGCGAGGGGAAAATCAACTATGAAACGATCTATGCTAGGTGGTTGGCTCAAGTAAGCAGAGTGTACAGTCTTTAATAGGTCACTTCTTATTTTTGAATCCATCTTTGTGAGTTCGTACAGACTAACCTTGTGATGAATACCTTTCAAGATCTACTCAATGTTTACCTCATGTGTGTCTTCTTGCAGACTTGTTAGTTGATCCTTTAGTGAAGTAGCCATTCTTTCATAAGATCCTTCAATATTTGCTTGGTCCTTCCATCCAGCCTTCTTTTCCTCCGTTTTATCCTAGAGGCCCTCTTGTTCCTCTCTACGGGTTGTTTCAGCTTGTCTGGCTCTAGTCATCATGGGCATTGAAGAAGATGAAACAGCATATGTCTGAGTGGTGATATCTTCTTCCTATGGAGAGACTGCAATCATGTGGACTTGAGCAGGATGGCTTCTTGGGCAATCTTTGGTGTAGTGATCCTTAGCCTCTGGACAATGCTGACAAGGAAGTGCATCTTCTGGAAGGGAACACCTATTTTGCATATGGCCATACTCACCACAACGGTAGCATATCAAAGGCCTATTATATCATGGCTTCATTGGTTGATTCTCCTCTCTATTACGTGCGTTTGAAGTACTAGCATAATATGAATCGAAAGCTAGAGAGTTACCTCATTGTTGTGTACCCTTGAGGTAGAAACAGTCTCTAGCTTCACGGCTATCTTTTCCACAAAATTGACAGCTTACCCCGTTAGGACAATTTGCATTGGAATGTCCATTGTTGTTAGATTTGTGCACCAAATCTGCCTTCTTAGATCTTGAGTGGTCCGCAAATCTTCTAACTCACGGTGAACTGGGGCTAGTTCTAACTCTCTTCTTGTTGATTTTGTTGCATTCTTAATGCTTTTAGTTCCTTCCCCAGTTGCCCGATAGGGTCTAGTTCTGTAGCATAATTCGGTTGTGTATCCCCTTCAAAATGTTTCCTAGCTTTTTCACTGCATGATGCTGCTGCAACAAAATCATTGAGGGTTGCATCTAGTCTAAGAGACTCACGTAACTTCTGCTGAGACGACTTGGGCAAAGCCTTTTCTATCCATTTTTTAACCAAGAAATCACCTGAGCATGTGGAAGATGTGCAACAAGTGCTTTTTTCCTAGTGTGAAGTTCATGGAAGGATTCACCTGATCTTAGCCTTAGATTCTCGAGCTGGTCTAGAGCTCTTTCCGAGGAATCACTAGGTAAAATGTCTGTGAGAACGCCGTCTTCAGAGCCTCCCATGTAGCAAAATGGCCATCTGCATATTGACTATACCATTTGTCTACAAGGCCTCCCAATGTGGATGGGAAGAGTGGGAGCATTGCATCCTCTCTATATTACAACCCTCGTCCATGGCATAAGGAGATAAACCTCCTCACATGATCATCAGCATCCTCATAAGCTTGTCCGTTGAAGGTAGGAAACTTGATATTGAGTCTGGAGAGTAAATGAGAGAGATCCTCCATTTGTAGTTTTGTTTCTTCTGACGTATTTGAGGAGAAATCTGATGTTCTCCTATGCTTCTCCTTTGACAGTGGTGTCGCACCCAAATCAATAGATAAATTCAAGGAGGGTAGAGGGGAGGTAGGTTCACTAGTCGAAGATATAGCAGACTTGTTAAGGCTCCTTCGTACACGAAGAGGCTCCTTATCTGCTCGTGTATTCAAGGAGGATAGAGGGGAGGTAGGTTCACTAGTCTAAGATATAGCAGACTTGTTAAGGCTCCTTCGTACACGAAGAGGATCCTTATCTGCTCGTACACGAAGAGGCTCCTTATCTGCTCCTTATTTGCTCGTGTATGGATTATGTACCTACTTGCAAATGCAATAGGGCAAAAATACTGATAAAAAGGACTATTTACTACCGTCAGGGCCTCTCACAGAAATGCAAGGGTCCACCGCGCGTGCCAAACTGTAGAGGAGGTACTCGAGTATCCACTTTTAACAAGAGTAGAGAATATGCACATCCAGTAGGTCGCCTACTCAAGGGAGGTTCTCCTTAGGGAAATATATCCTTTGACACTTCTGTGAGCAGGCAGATAACAATAATTGCACAGAATTGTAGCTACTCGGGGAAAAGATTAATAACAAATGACAATATTGGGAGACCAAACCACTCCTTAGTTCGAACTGATGACTACAATGTAAGCCAAGGAAATGCTACAAATGTTGATGCTCTAGGCTAACATGCCACTCCAGAACTAAACAACACCAATACAAGAGGTTCATCCAATCTATATAATGAACACAAAAAGATGCAAACTAGCAGTGATCAATACAAAGTATGAAGACTTTCTCTAAGGGAAAGAGCATGAAAATACCACTGACTCACACTGAATGACAAAACCAAGCCACTCTCTCCACACTATAGTGCTATTAGCCCTTCAGTGGGAAGCCCACTCTCTGTATCCTCACTATAGAGTGACTTCCTATAGTAGGCTTGTAGCCACAGAGTGCAAAGAGAGGACCCCTGTAGGTGCATATGTATATATGTATGTCCCAAATGAGCACAAGTAAAATGCTTTTATAGGCTCCAATAGGCCAAGAGGGCCTTGCCGATTCCTCATGTCCACTGATCAAGCGCTGATTGATTGCCCAAAATTGGAGGCGTAGATCAAATATGCAGCAGTGTTGAATTGGGTCCTGAAAAATAGGCAGTCGTCATGAATGGTTGGCAGCAGCACACATTTCTCCACTTTCACTCTTACCAATTACACTTTTACCCTTTTACTTGCAAGCTGAGATCCTCATTTTATGCCGCCCGTGATATTGGAATGACTGATTGAGTGTGAGAGATGGTGGGTGGTGCGGATGGCGGAATAGAGGGTTGATTTTAACCCCACCAATCCAAGAGCCCAATCAATTCCTTAATTGGAAGAGTCATCTTCTTCATGCTTGAAAAGCACCAACGTGAAAATCATCAGAAGAACTTTTGCCAAGGCATGTTCAATATGAAAAGCATGAACAGAGAGCTAATTTTAAAAGATGAGGGGGATGGAGGGGGTGGTGGAGATGGTGGTGGGGTGGGTGTGAGGGTTGTGGGGAAAAAGATGAGGGTGATGGAGGGGGACGCTAGGGATGGTGGTGGGCGTGGGTGTGGGGGTTGTGGGGAAAAAGATGAGGGGGATGGAGGTGGTGGTGGAGATGGTGGTGGGGGCGGGTGTGGGGGTTGTGGGGATGAGGGGGTGGAGATGGTGGTGGGGGTGAGTGTGGGGAAAAATATGAGGGGAATGGAGGGGCACGGTGCAGATGGTGGTGGGGGTGGGTGTGGGGGTTTTGGGGAAAAAGGTGAGGGGGATGGAGGGGGACGGTGGAGGTGGTGGTGGGGTTGGGTGTGGGGGTTGTGGCAGAAAGATGAGGGGGTGGAGGGGGACGCTGGAGATGGTCGTGGGGGTGGGTGTGGGGGTTGTGGGGGAAAGATGAGGGGGTCGAGGGGGACAGTGGAGATGTTGGTGGGGGTGGTTGTCGGGATTGTGGGGAAAAGATAAGGGGGGTAGAAGGGGTGGTGGAGATGGTGGTGGGGATGGGTGTGGGGGTTGTGGGGATGAGGGGGTGGAGGGGGTGGTGGAGATGGTGGTGGGGGTGGGGGTGGGTGTGGGGATTGTGGGGAAACGTTGAGGGGGGTGGAGGGGGTGGTGGAGATGGTGGTGGGGATGGGTGTGGGGGTTGTGGGGAAAAGGATGAGGGAGTTGGAGGGGGAGGGTGGAGGTGGTCGTGGGGGTTGGTGTGGGGGTTGTGGGGGAAAGATGAGGAGTGAAGAGGGATGGTGGAGATGGTGAAGATGGTGGTGGGGGTGGGTGTTGGGTTTGTGGGGGAAAGATGAGGGGGTGGAGGGGGACGGTGGAGGTGGTGGTAGGGGTGGGTGTGGGGGAAAGATGAGGGGGTGGAGGGGGACGGTGGAGATGGTGGTGGTGGTGAGTGTGGGGGTTGTGGGGGAAAGATGAGGGGGTGGAGGGGGATAATGGAGATGGTGGTGGGGGTGGGTGTGGGGATTGTGGGGAAAAGATGAGGGGGTTGGAGGGGGTGGTGGAGATGGTGGTGGGGGTGGGTGTGGGGATTGAATATTTTTTTCTTGAACTTGTTGAAAAATTTCTAAAAGGAGTTTAACCTTTCCAAAATGAATTCTCCCTCCTTGTACTTCTGTGCCTCATCAAATGCAGATTTGAGTTGTCATCATCTGCTCTTCAGTCTCTCCACTGTGACATTGACTATAGAGTTAAATAAGTATGCTGGACCATTTTGACAATGAAAAGCCTTGGACATGAGCTCCTCAATGTTTGCGGGATGAGTATGGAAGAGTTTGCACGTACAAAATGCTCCGTCAAGCTTTCTCAAAAAGAGGGGACCCATATTAACCTGATAGATAAATGTGATCTATGCACGTTGCTGGATGGCTAATATCAACCCAAAGCCTTCAATTAGGTCATGTCCTGTCCAGTTAATTTTTTATTACACATCGGATTCCGTTCTTTCTCTCTCTCTTTCTGTGTGTGTCGGAGAGGCGAAAGGTGCACATGGGTTGTGGGTTGTGGGTTGTGTGGGTGGGGGACTTGTGGGGAATGTGGGGCAGGGTTTGCAGGGGGGGGGACTGCGCGGAGAGGGGGAAAGAGGAACTGGCGGGGGTGGTGGGGATAGGAGGCAGGAGTATGGGGATGGCGGGTCATGGGGGGTGGTGGGGATAGCGGGAGGGAGTAGTGGGGATGGCGGGGCATGTGGGGAGAGAGAGAGAGAGAGAGAGAGAGAGAGAGAGGATGCACAGAGAGAGAGAGAGAAGAGAGGGATGCGCTACACTCTCCATAGAACGTTTTCAAGACACATCAATGAAATAATCATCATGCTTTTCTACAAAAGATGAGACACTATGATCCTTCCAATAACTTATTTTTATCAACACATTTCTTAGCTATAATCCAAAAAATTTGTCTAGAACCAAGCAGGAGGAATTTGCAAAACCAAGGTAAAAAAGCCTTCAAAGACTGATTTCTTCATCTTAATGCTTCTTCTTAAATCTATAGCAATTGGATTAACATCTTAGAAACAAATGTTCCTCATATCTCAATAATCTTTTGAATATGTTGCTGAAAGGTCCACCTGAAGACATCAAAATTCTTCATTTTTTATATTTATGGGTTACTTTAGTGTTGCTGGAAGGCAAGATCCAATACCATGAAAAGAAGTAAGATAGATCTTCTTGTATCAATTCTTAAATAAATTTCAAATGTGACCATGATTAAGGTAGATTTTCAAGAATATGGACGTTGGCTTTTCAGTGTGGCAATCATATCCAACATTTTCACCATGAATCAGATTTAGGTTGATTTATTTTCATGATATCATTTATATCAATTTTAGTATTGCAACTTACAAAGAAGTAAGTGTCACTTCTAGGTTTTATATTCCATGAATTTCAAATTCAGAGTTACATATAAAAATATTTCAAGACTTGTATAATAGCATTACATATGGATCTAGTTGAGGAGAAACTTTTTTACGCTCTAGAAGAAGTCCCCTTTTCTCAAGCCTCTCCCTTCTATCTTATTCTTCTAATATAAACAAATAAATTATAATTTATCAATAGGTCAATATTAGCATTGCAAGTTAGTTCTAGTCTATTTGGTCTTTAATTTATTATCATCGCATTTTCATCATTAGTCATTCAAAATCTCTCCAAGTGTATTGTGTGGTTGAAAGGCTTTTTTAGTTTTGTACTGATTTTAAGGATTAAATAAAATATCAATTGTTATTTATAAAGCGAAGATGAATATACATTCAGGTATACAAACATATCTGAAGAAATAAAAACCTATGAATAACAGAAAGAAATAGAGATGACACAAACAAATGAGCCTTGTCTAGAGGTAATATTTAAAACGTTATCACTTAAATACATACAAAGGATATTCGGTCCTTTATTATTGATTGTATCTAATAATTCAGTTTAACAAATATAAACCCGAAGATACTATCCACCTTTAAATCCACCGTAAAACGTTTGTGAAGGATTTTTTGATCGTTTGATTGCTAGTTCTATAATATTTCCTTCTCAAGTTTTAGGTTCCCATTTCGTTCTATAGGAAAAAATTTTCCTTTGTACTAATTAAATTTCTAGGTCAAAACATAGTTTTTGAATGGACTTCTTAGAAGCAACGAAGTGTGGTAGTATAACATCTTAGACCTAAATTGTGGTAGTACAACATATTAGAGCTCAATTGTCGCTGCTTCCAAAGCGATATAGATAAGATCCTTCCCTCGAGGCATGGGGGTCTACATGAACAAAACTCTTTTCGTATAATACGCAAACATTACTAACACCATTCTATCAATGAATGCACCATAAATTTGTGCATGTGAAGATCATTCGAGGAGAAGTGACTCTCATAGATATGAGTATTAAAGATCATGGGGCGGAAATGCTCATAAAAGCTCTTTCAAAGGATAAATCATCTACTTTAACTGATAATGTCAATTGTATGGGCATGTTTGTGTGTACCTTGTCTATCACTTCGATTCTTGTCTCACAATTATCCTATGTGTGAATCACCTTAAGCATTTAGGACCAATGATTGTATGCAGTTTTGTTTTTTGCAAAATGACTCGTTAACTTTCCACATTTTTTGGACTTGTGTCCTTTTTCTGCAAATTAAGTCGAATTAAAGATTGATTTTCCTTTCCTTTTCCTCGTTATTATTTGTTTTCTGAATGTGAGGGTCCGATTGTGCTACGTCATCGAGGACACTGTGTTCAGGCTCAATTATGCACAATCATCATTCATAGTGTGAATCATAGTAGGCTGTTAGCTGCGCTGTTGGGAGATTTACTTTCCAAATCACGGCTCTCTGTATCACCTAGTTTTCTAAAGAAATCCACTCAGGTTCCTACTATCAAAGCTGATTTCAATAGTAAAGGGTTCATATGCCTACTGATTTTTCGATTAATCGTTCTGGAATAATTGCTTCTCAGCATTGCATACCACTGTTTTTTTTTCTACAATGCAAGATTTTGTTTTATATTAGTTACATATCTAGGTCTGTTTATTTGTATGAGAATTGATAGGTATGATCTCATTGTATTCGCTAATGTTATGCAGTGCAGGTCGAGCTTTAAATGATGCTCTAAATTAGAGTCACCTCGAAGTTGTGTGTTCCTGGAAGTCATAAGCATTCAGTAGGAGAGTAGGTCATGTCTCATTACTCTACTCATAACCCTCCGGGTTTGTTGGAATTTCTGAATGATGCTTTTCTCCGAGCTGACATTCTAGCTTTAATCTTTCGGTTATTTGTCTTCTGGTCATTGTATGCTCATACTTCATGTTAAAGGTTGTTGCTGAAAGGATTTTTACGTACGTTTGTGGTGCTCATAATTTGCAAAGTCATTACAGTAGTGAACAAATTATAGTAAAGCATGGATAGTCTACAATGGGCTATGGACTATGCTGACCATGAATAAGACATTCGACTTCCGGACTTACCTAAATCAGCCTTGCATCCATCTCGTGACTTTATGCTCTTTATAAGAAGGCTAAGAAGATTCCCACCAAAACATTGCTCAGCTCTTTTGGAGAGTTTGACGGTTCTCCAGACTTTCAGTGCATGTCTTTTCCTTCGAAAGTAAGACAGTTATTAAACGCATGATGCCTTCTTTCAAGTCGCATCCGTTCAGGTTTTATTCCAATGGTTTGTCATCAAAAGCGCGTACTGAACTCAGATACACACTAACAATCATGGTGACCTCCTATTGCGTAAAAATACATATCTGTAAGCATTTATGTGACTCTGAAGTATTGCTTTGGTGACTCAACAGTGCTCTCTATAATGTGACCCTTCTGATGTCATTCATTGAGGACCTTGCTATATGAGGTAAAATATTTGGCATAGAAGCACATGCCTTTCTTGGTGAGGAAACAGGAAAAAACCAGTGTGCCAATTTAGCTGTACACATCTTGTTTTAACGTCTTTCCAGCTCATAAAGACTGAACAATAAATCGAATGTCCATTACCAGAGAATATCCATCTCTTGAAGCCCTGGTCAATTCAGTCACAATTCGCACTGCAGGAAATAGTTCCAGGGAAATGGTACGTGTTTATTTTAGCCTAGAACTCCAGGAAATAGTTCCAGGGAACAACTTGTAGCATTTGACGCATGCCTCGCGAGACGCAATCTGTGCTTACGACTTTGCTAAGTGCCATTAAAGAGGAGTCTACGACTTTGCAGGAATATGATGCTCCCGCACATCGACATTTGACACACTGGTTCACATACTATCATCTGAATCATCGTCTCACATGTTGCTGGATAATATTTGTATTACTTTTGGAGGTTTGAAGGTTTAATCTTTTACATTTGAAGATTTGCTTGCCGTTTTACTCAATAGAGGAAGTGGAATCATATTTATATGTGCAATCAAATCGCTGCTGATGTTATTATGAAGCATTTACCGGTGAGTGTTGGACTAAGACTGTTACCACGTATACTATGCATATTGCTTCGTGGGATAGGGTATTAATGTACTGGCTGATGACGTTGAATGCTGGAAAAGCCTTTGAATATGCGTTCAATCAAACTAACCTCCAACTCATGGCCTTCTAGATAGCAGCTATACGTTGTATTTTTGGATAAAACTAGAGATGTACTTCAATAAATATAATGACGGTGACTGAAGGTGATTTCCAATATCTCGACATTGAGTTGTTTGTCCTTTAGCGTCTCATTGATTTTGTGTACATTCCTCATGCCTGATAGAAACGCCTGTTCGTACGCGTGACCATCTTTAACCTTTTAAATCCACAATGGACATATGAGTGACTGTGTGTTGGTCATTGGCTTAGATTCATTGAATGAACGTAAGCGTCCCCTTGAATAATAGCTAAGTGGCACTCCAAACTATGATCTTCCGCATTTTTTTTCCGGTATTCACTGAAATTCAAGTGGCACTCCAAACTATGATCTTCCGCCTTTTTTTTTTCCGGTATTCACTGAGGATTCAAGTACTTAAGATTCCCTTGACTTCATAGAGTAAGAGAGCCACGAAGTTTATTCTATTGGCCAATCATGGAGTGTGTCGAGCTCTTGGACGTCGAATAATAATAATCTTCAAGTTTTTTTTTTTTTTTTTTGAACATAACAGGAAGGATAAAATTGATGCTAAGCAAAAACTACAAGGCAAGAGAGGCTCAACTTAGAGCCCTCTAAAGCACAAGGCTGTCTTACAATAGAAAAGAGTCTACATAATCACAAAGGAAGGTGATCAAGTATCCTCTAGGCTTTGAATACATCTTAATGAGCTTATTTCTCCACCTATTGTGGTGATAATTTTTAAAAACTACAATTGGATTCTTGAATTCAGAAGGGGTCTCGTTACAAGAGGAACTACATAAGCTGAAGATTTTCTTCATTCCAAACAAACAAGAGAAAAAGTGATCCTTTCCCTTTTTGTTGAAGATAGCACTATTTCTGTTTTTCCATATATACCACAAAAAGTGGCTTCTGATGAGCTGCCAGAGGAGGATGTCCATGCCATTTGATTCTCCAATCAGTAGATCTTTACTGCTTGGAATTTTCAGACCCTGAATTTCACAGTAAGACCTGATACCACACCAGTATCTAGCAGCAAATTTACAATTGATGAAAAGATGTTCCAAATCCTCTTCTTTACCACATAATTTGCATAGCCCAGCATCAATTTTATACTTCCTAGCTTGACTGCCAGTCCAAATGCCTTGGTGAAGAATGATCCAGTTCAGACAAGCTTGTTTATTTGTGAGAGGGAAGGCCTAGGAACATTGAAACCTGTATTTCCATTGAAGGTGGGACCACTGAAGGCCCCATTTTTTGTTCAGCTTCACCGTGATTTCTTTAATATTTCTTCTTCCATTCCTTTTGAAAGAATAAAACATATCCCAGGCAATGTCCTGAAGGGAGATCTGCTTCCTCCACATGTAAGTTTCCAACTTCTCCTTCAGAAACTCCTTCTTGTTCACAAGAACCTGCTTACATTGAAAAGAAAGATCTTGAGTATTAATTATGTACTGGTTATCAATCACTCTACCAGCTCTCATCAGGTCCTGTCAATGATCAAAACCCTTCTTCCGACACTTGTTCCACCTGATAGGAAGGGACTGTAAGGAGCCCGAGTTAAACCAACCAATCCAAATAGAGTCCTGCACTAAAAAGGAAGAGTTGTGAGTTAGCCAAACGGGGAGATTATACTTGGACTTAACAATCATCCAGGATTTCCAGAAATTACAAGTGAGCTGACTGCCTTTTGGCACAAACTCTTTTGGGGAAGTAATCACATCCCACAAAGAGCAATTAGTCCAGCTTTTATTATACTTCACATGAAACCTGTGAATATTTCTTTTAATTAGACAGGCCCAGAAATCATTAGAGGAGAGGGATCTATAAATCCATTTGGCAGCCATTTGGGTAGCCATCCAAGAAGGACAAATGAGACCAAGCCCACCTTCAGTTTTCTTCATACAGCAAGTATTCCAGGCAACTTTGGGGATTTTGGATCCTCCCCACAAGAAATTTCTAGCCAACGAGATGGCCTGCCTTAACTGCTTTTTATTAGGCTGCCAACAGGAAAGAAAGTACGTAAGGGAGGGAAGGATATAATGTTTCAAGACAAAAGCTCTATGGGAGATACTGTGCTGCACATCTCCCCACTTAAAGATTTTAGCCCTGAATTTATCAATCATCCAACTCCATCTTTGCTCGTTAGAAATGCCAAAGCCCATAGGAATTCCCAGCAACCTGAAGATCACCCCCTTATTGATGATGTCACAACCTGTAAGCTTAACACATTCAGGAATCTGATTATTTGAAGAAAAAAAACCAGTTTTCTTGTGGTTAATCACAGATCCACTAGCCAAACAGAACACCTCAAGACAATTAAGGAACTGTTTGGCAGAATTATCATCAGCTTTCATAAGCATATTGGTGTCGTCTGCAAACATCTGCAGCCCCAAAGGAGAGAGAGCTTGAGGAATATCCAAACCTGGAATAGTACCTTGTCTAAAGCAGTCCTTGACAAGCCAACCTAAGGAGTCACTTGCTATGGCAAAAAGGAGGGGAGCCAATGGGCAACCCTGCCTAATGGACCTGCACAATCTAAAAGGTTTAGATAGACAACCATTGATGGCAACTTTAGAGAAGGCATTACCAAACAGAATACTGACATATTTTATAAACCTTTTACCAAAACCAATGTCATGCAGAGATTGAAGAATGAAATCCCATTCTATCCTGTCATAAGCCTTATCAAAATCTATTTTGAAGAAAAATGAGTCAACGTTAATCTCATTGCAATAATCAAAGCCTTCCCAAATGGTGATGATACTATCTAAAATATATCTGCCTTTAATGAAACCTTTTTGTTCAGGAAGAATTATACTGTTCATAAGAGGGCTTAGCCTTCTGGCAAGAATGCCAGCCAAAATTTTATACAGAGAAGTCAGACAAGATATGGGTCTCCAATTGTTAAGATCATCCTTAGCTCCTTTTTTGTGAATTAATTTTATCACTCCAGTGTTCACAAATGGAGAAAGGGATCCCCTGCTAAAGGCTTCTTGCCAGATCTTGAGAATTATGGGAACCATTTCATCCTTAAAGTCCTGGAAAAACTCATAAGGCAAACCATCATGACCAGGAGACTTACCAGGCTTCAAGTTTTGGAATGGCGCTACCTTTTCTTTACACCCTTAACGTTGATCTCATGTCCTTGCCTTGTAAATGACCGATTTCTACAAATGCTATCCGGCTTGAGTTTGTAAGAAGAGACTTTTCATGTACTGTGAGTGTTGATGATGCGGCATATATGTAAAAAATGATATACGTAAAAAACACTTGTATTGTAAATACATTCCACCGCCGTAAGCGAAGCTTATCGCCGTCGTGCGCGTTTTGTCAGAAAGTCTCTCTCTGTCTATCTCTTCTCTGTCTATTGTCTCCATAGCTGCGCACCCTCAACGTTACAATCTGGTATCAGAGCTTTACGCTTTCTCCCCCTTGTCCGTCTCCTTTCCCTTACCCTTTGCCTTCGCTTTGGACGACAAGCACCTAACAGATGCTACAGAAGGAAGCGGTTGTAGCCTCACTGCCTTGCAAAATTTGGCTGCTAAAGATGAAAGCGATGATGAGCGCAATATGGTTTAACTAATGAACCCCGATCTGGTTGCCGCACTGGTCATCCTGGACGTGAAGAATCTCAGGCATTTTGACGGAGATAAAGGGACGCAAGAAACCGACTCTTGAAGGAGAGAAGGATGAAATCAAACTACACATGATTCATCCGTTATTTACATGCTCGCAGTGACGACAGATACTGAAAACACCTACAGTGAAAGAAAACTTCGCTTCAAGTTGTGTGGAGAAGCAGTCTCATGCATGACTATGGAAATTGAGAATTATTGAGAGGTTATCAGGTACATATTTGAGTTTCGGTTTTTATTTCAAGTGCATGTGGCAGGCGACGTCATGCATTTTTCTTGTGGGTCCTTGAATGGACAATACTCACACGTTCTGAGACGAATGTATGATATTGTGGGTCCTTAATTGGACAACTCACGCGCCTTGTGAGGTTTCATATTACCTTGCTGAAAACCTTGAATTTAAACAGAAACTGAGGGACGTGGTGAGGTTTTTAATTGGGGTATTCTCATACTTGGAGATACTCTGGTGATATAGGTGGAAGACCAAAAAGAAGACAATCCAAAGATCTCATGTATCAATCATGGGATGAATGTATTTTTTTGAGGCGCAAGGAAGTGCATGGAGACGCAAGGAAGTGCTTATAAAAAGAGGGAAATCATTGAGATTACTTGTGAAGATTGACTTCTTGGTGCATTTATCTATAAATACAACCAAAATATTGTCCAAATTTTTGTAGGCCTCGCCATAAAATTACCGTTTAAGCAAAAGTTGCATAGAGTATGGCGTGGAAATAGGTCCATAATGGATTATGTGGCTGAAATTAGGAAGATCACTGATGATTTAGCTTCCATAAATTGCAAAGTCGAAGATGATGATATGGTTTCAGTTATGCTAAATGGTCTAGGACCACAGTACAAGAGCTTAGATACTTCTATCTCAGTGAGAGGCACTATGCCAGACTGTGAAGAATAAGCTATAAAAGGCAAGATTGTTTATTAGACATAGGGAAGGCCCAGACGGTCTGGAACCTATATCTCCATTGGTGATGGGACCAGTTCAGCCCCCACTTGTTATTCAGCCGAACACGAATGCTACTGATGCTGTTGTGAGAGAGCTTGAAGCGAGAGTACATGTCCTGGGCCACCTCAGAGAGCAAGATGGATTTATTCCAATAAAGATTCTCCTTTGGCCTCATGAGCTGCAGTTTCTTGTCCCTAATGATCTGTTTACAAGCCAAAGATAATATATTAGAGTTCATGATAAGGGTATCATCAATCACCTGCCCATTATTTAAAAAATCATTCCATCTGGCAAAGCCTTGGTTTTTGCACTTATGCCATCTAATGGGCAAAGAGGACTCATTATTATAAGCAAACCAACCCACCCAGGGAATCCTGTAACAGGAAGGAATAATTTTTAGCAAACCAAACGAGAAGTTTATAACCATTTTTGACTTCCATCCAAGCACGCCAAAAGTTACAAACAAGCTCACTACCTTTGGGAATGAAAGTGGCAGGGGAGGAAACAATATCCCACAAGGAGAAGTTAGACCAACTCTTGTTATTACTTAAGCAAAATTTGTTAATATTCCTTTTAATTAAACAAGCTCAAAAATCATTGGAGGAGGTTGCCCTGAGGATCCACTTAGCAGCCATTTGAGTGGCCATCTTTGAAGGACAAATCAAGCCCGGCCCCCCCTCAGATTTTTTCATGTAGCAAATTTTCTAGGCAACCTTAGGAATACAAGAATTGCCCCAAAGGAATCTTCTAGCCAGAATAATGGCTTGGGACACCTGTTTCTTTGAAGGCTGCCAAGAAGCAAGAAAATAAGTTAGAACAGGAAGGATATAATGTTTTAAAACAAAAGCTCTTTGAGATAAACTGGTCTGCATATCAATACATTTGAAGATTTTAACTCTAAATTTATCAAGCACCCAGTTCCATCTTTGATCATAAGTAACGTCGAAACCCATCGGGATTCCCAGAAGCCTGAAAACAGAACCCTTTTTTATGATTTCACAACCAACAGCTAGAACACACTAAGGGACAATATCATTAGTAGAAAAAAAAAAGTTTTGTAGTGATTAACCACAGAGCCACTAGCAAAGAAAAAAGTAGTGAGACACTTTAAAAAATAGTTAGCAGAATCAGCATCAGCTCTCATCACAAGGTTGGTGTCATCAACAAACATTTGAAGACAAAGTTGAGATGGGGCTTGGGGGATCTCAATACCTTTAATGTTACCTTGTTGGATACCATCCTTGACTAGCCATCCAAGAGCATCACTAGTTATGGCAAAAAGTAAGGGAGCCAAAGGAAAGCCTTGCCTAATAGACCTACTCAACTTAAAAGGAGGGGAGAGATGGCGATTCATAGCAACTTTGGAGTGGGCATTACCAAACAAAATACTAGTATATTTGATAAACATTCTGCTAGCACCAATGTCTTGAAGAGACTGTAATATAAAATCCCACTCAATTCTATCATAAGCTTTATCAAAATCAATTTTAAAGAAGAAGGTGTCAATGCTTTTCTCTTTAGCAAAGTCCAACCCTTCCCAAATGGAGATAATAGCATCCATGATAAATCTCCCTTTGATAAATCCTTTTTGCTCAAGCAAAATAATACTATCTATCAAGGGGCTCAACCTTCTAGCCAAGGAGGAAGCATAAATTTTATACAAGGAAGTCAGACAAGAGATAGGTCTCCAATTATTGAGATCATCCTTAGACCCTCTTTTGTGAATCAATTTGATAACTCCAGTATTAATGAAAGTAGAAAGAGACCCTCTACTTATGGCTTCTTGCCAGATCCAGAGAATGATGGGCACCAACTCCTCTTTGAATTCCTGAAAAACTCACTAGGAATACCATCATGGCCAGGGGACTTACAAGGCTTCAATTTACAAATGGTTTGTCTCACCTCACCAGTAGAAAGGGGAAGATCAAGGAGGGAGATCAAGTCAGGAGGGATCATCTTCTTCCTCAACTGAGCAATGGTAGCTCTTGCACTCCAGATATGGTCCCCTCTCTTGGGGGGCAGGGAGAAAACATTGGTAAAGAAGTTAACAGCTTCCTGCAAGCTCTCCTGAACACAAGAGGAAACTTCACCATTACTTTTTTTTAAAAGCGGGATGAAATCCTTAGCCTTCTTTTTCCTCATGATATCAAACATATGTTTATTAGGTTTCTCCACTTTACCAGCCCAAAACTCTCTGGATGTGGCAAGGGCACACCAAGCCAGAAGGTAGTCTTCATATCTCACTTTATCCTGAAGATCCAAAATCTTATGTCTCTTATCACTGCAACTAAGGTTAGATCTCTCAAGATTGTCTAGCTCACATAAATGCATCATTCTTCTCTTGTATCTAATAACCCTAGCCCTCCTTTTAGAGAGAGTAAGATTATGCTGAACCTCTTTAATAGCTCTCTCCCAAGCTTTAAAGGGAGAGCAACCAATCACAAAGTGGGTTCTAAAGATATTTTTTATCTCTTCTTTAACAATGGGAACCTTAATCAAAGACATATCGAGATGGGGCCACCCAGCCCTGTAGGCAGGGCTATTAGAGGCAAGTCTAACAATATGAGGGGAATGATCAGACAGCTGGAGGGAAGTATGAGTAACACAACTACAGTTCCAAAGACCCTCGAATCTAGAAGCATTCATGTAAAACCTGTCTAATCTGGCAGAAAGTCTATTCACAATATTCCTGTTCTTCCAGGTATGCCCAGTACCAAGAGAAACATCCAAAAGATTAAGATTATTAACAAGACTGTACCAATGATACTTTTCAGAACCTGCAATCACATTGTTGCAATTCCCAACTCTATCAGCCGGATTCGTGACCATGTTAAAATCACCAATTAAAAGAACATCACCATCAAGCATACTAATCTCATTCCAACATTTAGACCTGTCACACGGGTTATTAGCAGCATAAACACAAACCATAGTGAAGTTAAGAGGGTCTTTACATTTCAAACCAATCCATTGATTGCAAGCACTGTATAAAACTTTATCAAAACATTGGCTTAATCTATTATTTATACCTATAGCAGCACCACCTTTACCATTATGATTTGTGTGGTACCACTTAGTGTTGGACGAAATAATTTTTAAGTTAGCCATGAGTTGGCTACCTCCAACTTTCAGCTCCTTCATGCACAGAAAATCAAGATCTAGAGAATAATCTTTTAACCAACTACGAACAACCTTGCCTCTCACTGGTTCAGTGAGCCCTTTAGTATTATAAGAAACAATATTGAGCAAATCCATTAGAAAACCAAGGCAAGCAGACACAACAAACCTCATTACTTTTTATGGCTTTTGATCCGCTTAACTGCCAAAATGGAGGATCTAACAACATCTTTTCTTTTAGATTTAGCTTTGTCCTTAGCTATGGGACAAGCCAATCTATCAATATTCATATTGTCCTCAGTATCATCCAGATAGCCGGATTGAGCCATGTTTTCTTCATCACACTTATTTAGTTGTTCATCAAATATTTCATCAGTAGACTGCTGGGGATTAGTAATTCCATTATCTGCCATGCTGGGGACAATAGTATTACCAAACTTAGGGGACAAGGGTTTAACATTACCTTTCTTACCTACAACTGTCCAACCTTCACCATTTATTTGTTTGATATTAATACCATTTTCTGGACTAGAGAGGCTGCCCAGAGATTTAGTCCCTACATCACCTACATTTTTAGAGTCAGTAGTAATAGAATCATCAAGAATCCGAAAGGGGTTACTTATCACTTTTTCCAAAGTCTCTTGCTTTAGTCCCGTCGGGAATGTTCTTCTTCTTGCCTTACCAGTAGCCTTTTTAGCCCCGAATCCTCTCTCTGAGTTTCTTCTTTCTTCTGGGTTGTTGGTTGCTTGATTGGGTTGTCATCTTTATTTTCCTTATCCTGCAGGTTCACGAGGCTTGGGCAATATTTGATTAAATGCCCTTTTTTATAGCAATGGAAACAAGCATTAGGTAAATTTCTATAAGTGACTTTTTGCTCATGTAGCTTATAACCTTTTGAATTCTTAAGAACAAGCTCAGTTTTAATATTCTTTGAGGTATCAAGTTCAATTAACAAAAGAGGGCCAATTTAGGATTAAACCCATTTCTAGGCTTTTGACCAAGAAACTTACCAATTAGCCCACCATGTTGTTCAATCCAGGGGTAGAATTCAACGGGGAGGTCTGGTAGCTCAACCCATTCAGAGACCTTTGTCGGTTTAGATCCTCTAGGGTTGAATCCAGGGTGCCATTTAAAAAAGGATATGGGAGTGTTTCTGATATGGGAGCATTTTGGGCATCCTCAAAAAAGAAAAGAAAGTAGTTGTTAGGCAGGTATTGTATGTGTTTAGCAAACAAACCTCTATTCTCCCAGCTGACCTTCATCCAATTTTTTAAAATTTCTTGCGCTGGTCTAGGGCCATGATAGAGCTCAATAACTACCTTTTCAATAAGGTGGTCATTGCACCTTTCAAGGAAAGAGCTCTCAATAACAAGAGTACAGTCGTCCCGGTCCACCTCTTCTGGGTCGAGGTTAATAGAATGTTCAGGACAACACTTGCGATTAGCTTCCTCTCCCTCATCAACTAAGTCCATTTTCTCCTTCCCTTTAAGAGGCATACGTGGAATACTTTGCATGTTGAACATGGAGAACAAACTCTGTTGGTTCGATTGAACAGCACGGGCATAGGACATGTTGCATGCTTGTTGAACACCTTGTATAGGGTTAGAGAGTACTTGAAGTTCCTCATGATTCCGAGGCCCCAGAATGTCCCTCCGACCAAAAGAACTGACAACATTGGCATCAAAGATAGACTTTAACAGCGCGTTAACTCCGTTGTATCCTCCATGCATGGTCGAAGACCCCGCTAAGCCATCTCGGAGAGCATCTTGTAGTGCCATAATACACAACACTACATGCAAACCTTGCCTACCCCTCCCAAGGGGTGGAGAAGTGAACCAGGAGCTACACCAGCAGAAACGAAGGGAAGAGACCCCCCTCCCAGGGGGCGCGATGAGAGAGCAGAGGCACACACTCCCTAACAGAGTTCCCTAAACCCTAACCCTCGCCCTCACACATCCAAAAAAAAATGACCGATTTCTACAAATGCTATCCCGCTTGATTTTATAAGAAGAGACTTTTCATGTACTGTGAGTGTTGATGATGTGGCATATATGTAAAAAATAATATACGTAAAAAACACTTGTATTGTAAATACATTCCACCGCCGTAAGCGAAGCTTGTCGCCGTCGTGTGCGTTTTGTCAGAAAGTCTCTCTCTGTCTATTGTCTCCATAGCTGCGCACCCGCAACGTTACAATCTGGTATCAGAGCTTTACGCTTTCTCCTCCTTGTCCGTCTCCTTTCCCTTACCCTTTGCCTTTGCTTTGGACAACAAGCACCTAACAGATGCTACAGAAGGAAGTGGTTGTAGCCTCACTGCCTTGCAAAATTTGGCTGCTAAAGATGAAAGCGATGATGAGCTCAGTATGGTTTAACTAATGAACCCCGATCTGGTTGCTGCACTGGTCATCCTGGACGTGAAGAATCTCAGGCATTTTGACGGAGCTAAAGGGACGCAAGAAACCGACTCTTGAAGGAGAGAAGGATGAAATCAAACTACACATGATTCATCCATTATTTACATGCTCGCAGTGATGACAGATACTGAAAACACCTAGAGTGAAAGAAAACTTCGCTTCAAGTTGTGTGGAGAAGCACTCTCATGCATGACTATGGAAATTTGAGAATTATTGAGAGGTTATCAGGTACATATTTGAGTTTCGGTTTTTATTTCAAGTGCATGTGGCAGGCGACGTCATGCATTTTTCTTGTGGGTCCTTGAATGGAAAATACTCACACGTTCTGAGACGAATGTATGATATTGTGGGTCCTTAATTGGACAACTCACGCGCCTTGTGAGGTTTCATATTACCCTACTGAAAACCTTGAATTTAAACAAAAACTGAGGGACGTGGTGAGGCTTTTAACTGGCGTATTCTCATACTTGGAGATACTTTGGTGATATAGGTGGAAGACCAAAGAGAAGATAGTCCAAAGACCTCGTGTATCAATCATGGGATGAATGAATTTTTTTGAGGCCTCATGTCAGAGTATATTTGCTTACGTTACGGAATCTTATTGATGCTTTTACCTAGAGTTTGGGTTTTTTGGAGTGGAATGACTATAGTTTACTTGGTTCATATATAGTTTGGACAAAGGAGACTTTGCCGAAATTTTTTCGGAGAGATAGAAATTGAGCATATAAGTGCATAGAGACGTAGGGAAGTGCTTATAAAAAGAGGGAAATCATTGAGATTACTTGTGAAGATTGACTTTTTGGTGCATATATCTATAAATACAACCAAAATGCTGCCAAAATGTTTCTAGGCATCATCATAAAATTTCCATAGCATAGAAAAGTGCTTAAGTTGCAAGGATGGATGATAATATTGCGCAAATAGTTGGTGATAAGCTGAATAAAGACAATTATAACATATGATCGTATAGGATGGAAAATTTCTTGATGGGAAAAGGTCTATGGGGACTAGTGAATGGAGAGGACGAGTGTCCTGAGTTGCCAGAGAATCCAAATGCAGACGAGCAAAAAGAATATAAAACGTGGATAGAAAAGTCTAGAAAGGTTCTCAATTGGATTTTGATATGTATATCAGAGAGCCTGATTCCATATATTATGAAAGCTAGCATAGAGAAGTAAGCATGGGATATAATCCATAAGATATATGGTACGTTGACGGAAGCTAGAAAAATTCACTTAAAGATAAAGTTGCATAGTGTATGGCGTGGAAATAGGTCCATAAGAGATTATGTGGCTGAAATTAGGAAGATCACTGATGATTTAGCTTCCATAAATTGCAAAGCCGAAGATGATGATATGGTTTTAGTTATGCTGAATGGTCTAGGACCGCAGTACAAGAGCTTAGATACTTCTATCTCAGTGAGAGGCACTATGCCAGATTTTGAGGAGCTAGTAGCTCTTTGCATGACAGAAGAAGTAAAACTTGGTTTGAATGCATCTGGAAGTGGTAATTTGAGAGATCATGCATTCTTTCATAATAGAGGAAGTGGTTTTAGTCATGGACGATCATCTTCTAGAAATGCAAATACAGTGGATATATCAAGAGGTAGAGGAAGATCATACTCTAGAGGTAGAGGAGGATCACAGGCACCTGGGAATTATTATCATTACGGAAAGTATGGACACTTTGAGAAAGATTGTTATTATAAGCAAAAATATTCAAAGAGGAAGAGGTAGAAGCCATTATGCGGCACATGGAAATTTCTCTTTAGAAAGTTCATATAGAGACTATGGCAGATGTTTGCGATGGAGCATGTATTGAATAGTATGTCAAAACCTGGAAACGATATGAACTGGTACATAGACTCTGGTTGCACAAACCACATGACGAGTATTGGAAATTGGTTCAAGTCAAAAGAAGCTCTGAAGACTAAGGAGTATGTAGCAACTGGTGACGATACCCTACATGTGATTAACTATGTTTGGAATGTACCACTAGTACAAAGAAATAGTGTTTGTGAGTGATGTTTTACATGTGCCTAGCATTACAAAGAACCTAGTTTTGGTTGGTCAACTAGCAGATCAAGACATGGAAGTTACTTTCAACAAACATGGCTGTTTTATACATGATTTCAAGTATGGAAAAAGAGAAAAATTACTCGGTCATGGAAAGAAGATGGGTAGATTGTTCTCATTTGATATGGGTACACCCCTTTATAAAAACATGTATGCCAAGAATAGTGAATATTCTGATATAGCTGAATTATGGCATAAACAAATTGGTCATATCAGTTTGAGAAAATTGAAGTCCATGGAAAAGAAAATGTTAGTGCGTGAACTACCAAGATTTGGTCATTTATACTTTGAAAGAGTTTGTGAAGCATGCGTATTTTGAAAACATCAACGTATGAAGTTTCCAACAAGATAAATGCACAGGAGGAGACCACTAGAGTTAATACATAGTGATGTGGTTGGACCTGCTAGAACAAAATCAGTTGGTGGCTCACTATATTTTCTGATATTCGTTGATGATTATAGCCCATATACATGGATTTACTTCCCCAAGCATAAGAGTGAAGTCTTTGAGTGCTTTGTGAGATTCAATAATATGGTTGAAAAGAAGTTGGGAATGTATATAAAGTCTCTACGATCAGATTCAGGGGGAGAATATATCTCAAGAGAATTTGATCAGTACCTAAGTGATCATGGAATCAGAAGGCAATTGTCTTGTAGATACATACCACAACAAAATGGTGTTGCAGAACGTAAAAATCGTATGATAGAGGAAGTTACTAGAGCCATGTTGAATGAAAAGAACATGCCAGATATGTTTTGGGCAGAAGCTTGTCATACGGCTGTCCATGTTATAAATAGAGCTCCCACAGGTATGGTTCATGATCTCACACCTTATGAGAGGCTATGGAAGCATAAGCCTAATGTTAGCTATTTACGAGTTTTTGGAAGTATTTTTTATGCGCATGTGCCTAGTCAGTTGGGACATAAGATTGAGGCAAAATGTGAAAAGTGTATATTTGTTGGACACTCAGAAGAGAAGAAAGGATATCGATGTTATAATCCTATTACAAAAGAATGTATAGTGAGTAGAGATGTTATATTCGATGAAAAAGCATCATGGTATGCATCCAAAGACATGGCTGTGATAGAGAATGATATGGATGATTCTATGCATAATGTTCATGCTGAGCCAGGAACAAGTCGTAGGAATTATTATCATGAAGAGAGTTATGACTATGGTTCATATGAGTTTCCTACACCCGAAATGTCATGGAGTGAAAATGCAAAGGACTATGCAAGAAGAAAGGAGAAAGGAAAAGATACGTACATGTCTCATTCAGATATTGAAGATGAGATAGTTACACCTGGCACATTGAAAAATATGAAGGAAAAATATGTTCCCCCACACGTAAGGAAAGAGACACATGAAGAAACACCTTTGAGACAATCTACGAGAGTAAAACATCCTATGGATAGATTGAATCTATACAATAAGTCTATGAAGCTTCATTATGCATATATGACAGAAAGAATTAAGCATGAGGAACCAAAGAATTTTTATGCTGCATCACAAAATGAAGATTGGTGCAACGCAATGGATGATGAGATGAATGCATTGAAGAAGAATGATACATGGGAATTAGTGAAATTGCCACCGAATAGGAAAGCTATTGGATGTAAATGGGTGTACAAAGTGAAGTGCAAAAGTGATGGTTCATTGGAAAGATTTAAAGCTTGCTTAGTTGCAAAAGGATATGCACAAGTATATGGATTGCGTTATGATAAAACGTTTAGTCCAGTGGTGAAAATGACAACGATGAGAAGCGTGATTGCATGGGCTGCTATGAACAATTGGAAATTGTATCAAATGAATGTTAAGAATGCATTTTTGAATGGAAAATTGCATGAGGAAGTCTATATGCTGCAACCAGAAGGTTATGTGCATCCAAAATATCCTGACTATGTATGCAAGTTAAAGAAAGTGCTTTATGGTTTGAAACAAGCACCACGAGCATGGTGTGAACGATTCACTAAGAAGTTGTTGGATCTGAAATTTATGCAATCCAAAGCTGATTATTCACTGTTTGTATGGAATCAAGGAAGTGAAACGATTGTAGTAGTGATCTATGTTGATGATTTGATCATTATTGGCAACGATGAGAAGAGGATTGATGATTTGAAAAGGCAACTAAAATCTGAGTTTTTGATGTCGGATTTGGGAGAGCTAAAATACTTTTTGGGAATTGAAGTAATTTCAATGAAAGAGGGAATTTGGATGATACAACGCAATTATATGCTGGAAATGCTTTAGAAATTTAGTATGAGTGCATGCAAACCTGTTGATACACCACTTGATGCTAATGTTAAGCTTATGGATGATGGAAAGTACTTGAATGATGCCAATATGTATAGAAAAATGGTTGGAAGTTTGATTTATGTAACAAAGACAAGACCAGATTTGAGTTTTGCAGTTGGTTTGGTGAGTCAGTTTATGCATAAACCATGTAGAGTGCACTTGGATGCAGTCAGACAGATATTGCGATATGTGAAAGGAACATGTAATTTTGGCTTGTTTTATGAGAGAAAAGTTCAGCCATGTATATATGCATACACAGATGCGGATTGGGCAGGAAATATCATGGATCAAAGGTCAACGAGTGGATTTTCTTTTTTGCTTGGAAGTGCAATCATTTCTTGGAGTAGCAAGAAGCAACCCATTCTCGCTTTGTCGAGTACCGAAGCTGAATATAGACGCATTACAGAAGCCGTTTGTGAAGCAACGTGGATTAAGTACCTACTCGTAGACATGGGAGTCTACATCGACAGAAAGGTGGTCATCTATTGTGACAATGTGAGCAACATAATGTTATCGAAGAATCCAATTTATCATGCAAGATCGAAGCACATCGAAGTTCAATATCACTTTGTTCGTGAGAAGGTCATCGAAGGAGAAGTAGAGTTGATTCACATCAACACTAGAGAACAAGTGGCGGATATCTTCACCAAAGCTCTTCCGAAAGAAAAGTTCATCTACTTAAGAGAAGCTTTAGGAGTTAGAAAGGTTTAGTTTTTATTTAGATTTCACTTCATGTTATTTCATCTTGTATGGACATATGTATTTCTTTCGTTTTGTATTGAAGCTCACTCTGAGCTTGAGGGGGAGATTTGATGATGTGGCATATATGTAAAAAATGATATACGTAAAAAACACTTGTATTGTAAATACATTCCACCGCCGTAAGCAAAGCTTGTCGCCGTCGTACGCGTTTTGTCAGAAAGTCTCTCTCTGTCTATCTCTTCTCTGTCTATCGTCTCCATAGCTACGCACCCTCAACGTTACAAGTGTTGGATATAACAAAAGGTTATCCACGTGGCCGTGTTGTTCAAAGAAAGTCTCACTAGCCATTGATTTTCATCTTTTTGGACAACCAATATTTATAGATAATGCATTTTAGTTTTACAAAACTTTTTCTTGTCTTTTCACCGAGCGTTGTTGCAGCTATGTACACACACACACACACACACACACACACACATATATATATATATATATATATATATATATATATATATATATATATATATATATATATATATATATATATATATATATATATACTCTATTTTTTTCTATAGCATATAATTTATATATGTACACTTTTTTTGGCACTCATATGGTTGCTTCGTTTTGGTTTTTCATCGAAATTGGAGAGAGCTAAATCTCTCGTATCACAGTCTTCTTGCCAGAACTTTATATTACTGTCCGATCTTATGATGCGATTATATGCGTATGAAATTATGTTTACATCTACGTGCGTTTCTATGTTTGTTTGGATGCGCAAACTAGCTCACCAATTTCAGGTGTGCATTATGCATTTTTTCGTCTGTTGTACAAGTATGACTGTTCTTGCCTAGCTGTGTATGTACACGTAGTTCTGTGTAACTCTATGCATTGCATTTATACCTCTGTGAATGCAAGCCTATATGTGGTCATGTCTGCTTATGAAGAGGAAGTCAATCGCTACAAGTCAATCTCTTGAGCTCTCTTACATTAGTCACTATTGCATGATCTAGCTATCTTGTCCCCTAAGACAAGCTGCAGTTGAGGTGTTTACGGCATTGCTTCGCTTATCAAAGCTTGTCACTATCAGGATCTTCCGTTCTTATTAACTGTAAAATTTTCAGATTCTTAAGCATGTATTTGTTGTTTCATTCCGCTTCCTTTATGTGCTTATTATAGTTGGAGAGATTGCATTCTTTTGTATTTCAGTCAAAATGAACGCTGAGGTGTTCTCCACTCATATGATTTATGACAGGGCATAGGTTTGTTATTTTTCTTTAACATGCTATATTAATACGTGATGCGACAAGAATGAGTTAGATAATATTTTTTGATTTAAGATGCTCTTCATATGCATAAATGAAAATAGATGTCGATGATTGAATCACTGACTTGCACATGCATACGAAAATTGTGGCTGATGGAAATAGTCAAATAGAAACTTTGAGCAAGATAAATTATAAAGGAAGGAGCCTATGCATGTCTGCATACCTTATGGGCATGAATTGAAGTAGACCTTATGGGCATGAATTGAAGTAGATTAGCGTGGGACTAAACGGCAACGGGCCTTGCCAAATCAAAATTCAATAACCCAACAAATTGACAATACAAAAGGGTAATATTTGTATTATCTCAAGATAGTGAGTCAAGTATGATCAAGAACGTACATGAATGAGAAAACAAGAAAATAGCTATGGTAAATGTTTCAATACCTATTTGGAAAGACAACAAAGTCTCGATGCATTTCGCTAAAAACCGTAGTTAAATAGGTGGCGTTACGATGTGCAAGAGTTAATAAATAATTATGTTTTAGAAATTAAACAAGTTTTTGATGCACTGACATAAAGATTATGTATTATAAAAGATGATGATTGTTTTTGCATTTGATTTAATGGTTTAAGAAATTATCAGAAATAGAAGGATTTTACAACTTTTGTTTTTGTGAGAGAGGAACTTTTTGATTCGGAACAATTGGTTTCTATCATGATAGCTGAGGAGATTATTTGCATCACGTATAATTGATGAGAAATATTTAGTGTAAATCATTCACTTTATGCAAAAAAATCAATATGGTGAAAGAGGTGGAGAAAACGAGATCTTGAAATGTAATTGAGGTGGAACTTAGTCATAGAACAATAATGATCATGGTGAAGGGAGATCAGATACAAATATGTGTAGTATGTGGATATATATTGAACCTTTTATAGGATCTCATGCATGTCGTGGTGGCCAAGATATGGCATATTTTAATTGTGGTAAGATTGGTAATATGTGCCATCATTGTTGATTTAATCAAAGACAAGATGGATTTGCTATGAAAAAAACATGGACTAGGTGAATTTTTTAAATGAATAAATTCATGAAAATTTATTGATGATTAATGTGAATATGGATGCAACTCAAAGTGAGGATGTTTGGTACATTGATAGAAATGAAATCACATGAGGAATAATCCGTATTGTCTTCGTAACTTTCATCCACCTTTGTTTGATGGAAAAGTTGCAATATTTGATAGTTCAATGGATAACATATGTCACATTGGAAACATATGTTTCGAGGATCAAAATGAAAATAAGGTATCGGAAGTTATTCTTCATCTAATTTTTTTATGAAAAAAATATCTAATTCCTATAGCTCAAATCATGGAGCATGATTGCCAAGTGGGATTAAAGATCTTTTATTGAGAATCCAAAGTAGAAGAACAGATTTGTTTCATCCAAAAGGCCCGTCTAATGTGTTATGTGCGCTTTCTCTACTTCGGGTGGAACAATGTGCACAATTGGAGAGGTGTTAGATACACATCATAAAAGTGAAGATATAGGGCACTCGAGAAAGGTCTTGAGAGGAAAGTCTTCAACTAGGGAGCGCTAGTAACACACCATATAAATAAAACTGCTGCTTCACATACCCATAGTTGTTGTAGAGGGAATTCATGAGCTTTATGTTAATGCAAAATGGGAATGATTGCTGACATAATAATCCTTGAAGAAATAATATCGAAGAGTTGAGAATTTATCCTTTGAGTCCTACATAGTAATCAAGAGATCAAGATAGAAATTGAGAGTACATGTGCGTTATGTTCTTGATAAAGTATGAAGAATTTATGTTTGCCCATTGAACTCTCTAATTTAGAAACTACTTTTGCTTATTGATGCATCAATAAAAACTTTCTTTCATAAGCACGGAATTGATTTATGGTCACTACACACAATGGTTTAACAGACGAAGGAAAATTTCTTAACGTCTTCATACCTTCCACTTGGAAATCCAACAATTAGATATAGGGAAAAATTAATGTTGCATGGTCACATGATAACAATGATTGATTGCCATTACATGGAGAGTTCTTGGATGCATGTGATTTGCATCATAGGTTAGTGAACTAAATAGAGATTCTATTTGGAGTATGATTGATTTTGGAAAATAAATAGACTAATTTCAAGTTAAAGAGCTTAGTTCATGCCTTATAAATCAATCAAATTTTTGGATGAGGAAAAAATGAGTATATCTTATTAAATACTATACATGTTACCTCGAAAACATGTGTTGTATAGAAGTAAATCATGTTGAAATTCAAGCTCCAAACTAAGGAGCTTATGGACCCTTTTGAATGCATTAAACGGGGAGCCATGTCAAGAAAGAAGTCAATCACGAAAAAGCATATTCAAATTTGAACATGAAATCCCATTCATAACACTCAATCGCTAACTATCACACTTAGGGGTGATAAAGTCTGCAATTTATGAAAAGGGCTCCCTATCATTTAGGAGGGAGATTCTATATACACACAATGTAGTTTGAATTCGTATGATCTTGCATGTGTTACCTCTCACTAGATATGAATAAGCTATTAAACCTGTTCTAAACAACACCCTTGATTGCCCTGGATTACCTTTAGGCATTGAGTTCTCATATCTCTCTCACATATTTATGTGTGTAGGATCTAGTTAGCTCGAGGGGTTGAGCATAGCGTCCTTATCATTTTGAATCAATTTCTTGTAAGGTTTTGTATTTTGGAAAGTGACAATTGATTTCTAAATGTGGCTAAATGATCCTGTGTAAACGCTTCATATTCAAAGAGAAGGTGATCTATTAGTGAGTAGGTGTCTGTACGTGCATGCATATTGAAGGTTTCAAATAGTTTGCCTTGGAGGCATTGGTTCTAAGAGTAGGAGTAAGCATTTTGGGTGAGATAACTTGCATTATAAATTTACTCTATAATTTTTATGTGCAGACGTTCTCATGTTCAATCCTCAAGAGTTCATAGAACAATCACTTTGAGTGACTAGAGGTACTAACAAGTTACCTGTGAGGCCATCTATGCTCTTAGGCTCATAAACAAAGGTTTAAATTCTCCCATGAGTCGTATTGAAGCATTTTGACACACAGAGATATTGAAGGACAACCACATGTATCTATTCAAAGAATTGAAGTAAGGAGAGGTATTGCTTCAAGTTCTAAAGCACATACCCAACTTAAAGGGAGTCTACAGTGAACATGCAAAGTGTCTATCCCATCTCTTTTGGAACTTGTGAAGTACATAGGTAAAGATATTGATATTTTTCACTCTTCAAAAGGTCACATGGATGGGGAGAATACTTCTCTCATGAAATCTCTAATTCCTTAGATTGAAATGGCATCAAAATACATATCACATGCAGGTAGACACCACAAGAAAATGGTGTGGTACATTGATGAGTAGGTAAATTGCAAAATGTTCTAGGGCTATGATGAAGGAAATAGAAATGCCTATTTGGTGTTGGAGAATTGTAGCAACCACTACAATATACATCAAGAATAGATCTCCTACACCATGTATGAATGATTTAAAACCCTATGAAGCTTAATATAATTGAAAACCAGGTTTGTCACACGGAAGAGTATTTGTATGTATGTGCAATATATTGATTCCAAATGATTTAAGTATCAAACTTGATGGTAGATCAAGGAAATATGTGTGTATAAGATATGTAGGTGAATAGAAGGGGTATAGATGCTATTGTCTCTTAGCATAAATGTATGAAGGGATGTCACATTTGATGAAATTTGGCTCAGGTATTCTTCAAATGTATCGATGCAAAAATTTTAAGGTGATTAAAGGAAGAATTCAAGTTAAGAATTAGAAAGCATACTCCTTACTAGACCAACGGATTATATTAATCACTCATCATGGAATGAAGTGCTACATTAAGCCAACTTAATGATGCAAGAATCAGGGGCAAAGCTAAAATGATCAAGATAGAATATTCATATTTTGAGATCGATACAAAACATCATGCAAAGAAGGTGGAGTGCAAAAAGGTCCATTATGAGTTTTCAAATCAATGGAATGGCTAGATAAGAAGGTGTGATAGGTAAAGGTATCTAGTTAAAATACTTACCTATGATTAACTCATGGCTAGATATTATGCATACACGGTTAAGGTTGTTGAAGAACCCACATTCTTTGAAGAAACGAATACGTGAAGGGAATGAAAAGAAGCTATTTTTAGAGAGATCAAAGACTAGTTGGAGACTAGTGCCAAGGAAGAAGGGTATTAAGGTCATTGGAAAGAAGTCGGTATATATAGGAAATAAGCATTTAGATGGTAGCATTGGTAGATATAAAGCTTGAAGTAGATTAGAAAGAACAAGATAGCCTTCTTGCTAAGATGACTATAAAAAATCATTACAATTGTAGAAACTAAGCATTGAAAGAAACATCAACTTGATTTGGGGAATGAATTTTTGCATGGAGACTTGGATGAGGTAATATACATGTACCAAGCATTAGGATTCGAACATAAAATTGAAGATGTGTATGTTTTAAGGTTAAAGATGGCATTATATGGTCTCAAGAAAGAATGAAGGGCATGGAATCAAAGCATTATAAACTATTAGATGTTTATGGATACAATCAGAGCAAAGAAAATCCATCATTGTTCTACGATAGAGAAGATGAAGAATCTATCTACTTAGGTGTATGTAGATGACTTGATTCTTATAGGTGATCATGAAGAAGGCATTAAGGACATTAAAAATAAGTCTTAAGAAGGATTTCAAGGTCTAATATACTAGAGAACTAAGGCATTTAATACATACTGATTTCATATATAGGGATTTCAAGATCTAGTAGCTTGAGGAGTTTGAGACCTAATAGCGTAGACATCTATGACATTTCTTATGTATTGTCTTGGCTCATGTAGAGAAAGTGCATCTTGGATGTATTCAAGAATTATGGAATCATAGGGTGCAAATGTTTGAGAAACCCAATGGAGGTAAACATGAAATAGACTTCAATGGAAGGTAATGAAACTCAAGATGCAACTTTTTATGGGTCAATAGTGGGCTCTTCGATATAAGCCACTATCAAATGGCCTCTTCGACCATGTAAAGTTGGTGTGGTATCTTATTTCGTTTAGACACATAGGGTTCCACATCTATGTGGAGGTAAAGATGTAATTAGATATCTGAAGCCTACCTTGAGTTAAGGTCGCTTCTACGATTTTGAAGATGATTTTCATGTGATCGAAATGATACATAGATTGAGATTGGGCTTGATGGAGAGAAGAAATGAGAACTACAAGTAGACAGGTCATCTCATGGATGGAAACGAATAAAACGACAATTGTCATATCTTTCATAGAAGTCAAAAAATGAGCTTTAGCACAAGTAATGGGTTAGATTATGTGGCTTAGGATGCTGATTGTTGAATTAAATTTGTAATTCAGTCGATTTCTAATAATGTGTGATAGTATGAGTAGTTTCTACCTATCTACCAACCCTATTTTCCATGTTAGGAGTAAACACGTAGAGGTAGGCTATCACCACATCAAGGAGAAAGTGTTTGGTCAATGAGGTTCAATTACAATACATAAGCACCAAGAATTAGGATGCTCACATAAGTTCCACATTTATAGATTGAAACAAACTTACAAAGTCTAAAAGAAGCACTCGAATGGAGGAGCTAGGATGAATACTTGTGGGAGGGAATGTTGGAAATTCAATCTCGAAACTTAGGAGCTTATGGACCCTTTCATTGGATCACAGTTGGAGCAATTTGAATAAAGAAATCAATAAAAAAACGTGTATGAAAATTTAAACTTCAAAGCCCTTAAATTATTTATTTATCACCTATCAATCGTATGTGTCATAAATCCTACATATTAGGAAAAGGGCTCCTATCACTTAGGGAAATGTTTTTCAAGACGTCATATAGACACAATGAATTTCCAATTTGTATGATCTAACATGAGTTATCTCTCATAGGACTTGAATAATCTATTAGAACCCTTTCGCAGCAATCCTCACATTTGCTTTGTGGAGTTTCTTTAGACCTTGCATTCTCATATGTCTTTCACATATTTCTAGGTGTAGAAGCTAGCTAGCTATGAGTTGTTAAAAGAGGGTCCTTATCATTTTGTATCCATTTCTTGTAATCTTTGGTTTTTAAGAAACATACCACTATCTTGTAAAGTTGGTTTAAAGATCATTAACTCGGTACATTCTAAGAGATATTGATCTAGGAGTGAACAAGTGTCTTTGTGTGCATGCCTAATGAAGGCAAGAAATAATCTATCTTGAAGGCATTGCTTCTCAAAGTATCATAAAGCATTTTGAGTTAGCTTATTTGAATTATAAAGTTCTAAAAGCATGCATTTTGTGTGATAAATAGCTTGCATTCAATCCTCAAGAGTTGAGAGAATGACCATTTTGGGTGAACAAAGGTATTTGTGAGTATACGTATGAGGCCACCTATGCTTCAAGGCAGCCAAGGGAATGTTTACATTCTCGCATCAAATCATCCATATAATAAACATGAAGATATCAAGAGGAATTCAATTTTCGAAAATCCACTCATAGAAAAAAAGATTTTGAAGTGCCATATATTTTGAAACTGAAGTTCAATTAGACCTATAGACTAGTTAAAGACAACCGATTCTAAGAAAGACATTTGAATTAAGACAAAAACATTTGGAGCTAGAACTTCAAAGTGGAAAATGAAATCATGCGTGAAATATACATATATTATGATGGATCACTTGATTTGATATTTTTAGTACCATTGAAGTTGAAGAGCTCTAGAGAAAGCACTTTCTTATTCAATGGTAGTTGTTTTCTACTATAAAGCCTTCATGCCATCCAAAGCTTTGATCAAAATCAATAGCAATGGACATATCATCCAAGTTTTTGTGTGAGTTCCCTTCTATGTATCATGCTCTAGCCACCTACAGAGAACCACAGGTAATTTATAAGATTGGTTCAATATAAAATTGTATTGCACATTTAGTGTTCAGAAAGTTAGCCTATCGATACTTTCAATCAAACTCAATGCCCTCAATTCATGCCCTCAATTCATTAAATCATCACATCGTTTCACCAACTGAAAGTAAACTCATAGATTCTATCAGTTTTATTTGTTGTTCTGTAAAGTAAAACTTGATCAAATACAAGATAATGACTAGCTTTGATTTTCGTGCGTGATTCCATGAAATTTACAACTCATTTTAGCTATACTCTACTCCTTTTATCTTCACTTAATGAACAAGTTCTATGTGTAGCGGACCTTATCAACTCATTAATCTTGTACATCGAAGAGCCTTTCAGAATGGTTAACTTTAACTTAATTTGGTTTTAAGTTTCATCACATGACCACCTAATAATGTGCGCTAATAGCTTCATGGGATTAGCTCAAAATGTATGTATTGCCAATATGCGCATCAAGTCAACTATAATAGCGAATATTCTCTAACATATTTTAGTATTCTTTTTTCAAGTATTCAAAACGCAATTGGAATCTACGATATCTTATTGTCAAAACTTCAAATACGTATTCATCTTATTTGAGTGTTAATGAAAATTCTTGTCCAAGAAATGTACAAAAAACAAATTAAATTTTAGACATTTGTGCATATTCTCCATCTTCGCCTGACAACATGACTATATATATATATATATATATATATATATATATATATATATATATATATATATATATATATATATATATATATATATATATATATATATATATATATATATATATATATATATATATTCCGATGAAAAAAATCCATTCTTATCATTTTATTCCATGATCGAAAAATCCTAAATCCCAAAGATGACCCTCCATACTTTAGGGAGAAACTGTATTTTTTATCTTTTTGGTCCTCTAGAAAAAGTCCTGAAAGATGTGTTGCTAGAAGCGCTCTCGTTACTTCAGTGATACGGACAAAACAAACAATCTTATTCAAATCATTCATGAATGAACTCGTTTCAATAAATTTTACAATATCTCAAACATCACGATTATGGTTTGCAATATCTCAAATATCACGATTATTCCTATTTTCATACAATACGGTTATGTTTATGATTCTCTAGTTTATTTGTAACTTGAGTTTGAGGAAAATCTAATAGACGATAACGACGTGCAAGATTATGTATATTTCGAATACTTCATCTTCATCATGTACATGGAATTAAAACCCTAGTACGGTTGGAATCTTGTAGTAGGAAGTCATGAAGACCATTGATCAAGTCTTCATTCATGGGCCCAAATCTTTTTTCTCCTTTTTTATTATCTTTTTAGATCTCACCGATTTTGAACAAAAAAGAATATGTAATCACAGTCAGAAATCAATAAACGCTTAACGTTGCACTTGTTCACGAAAATTCATTTGATTTGGGATATTGGCATAAGGAAAGGACTATGATATCCACTTCCTCCAGAATTTCCCATCATCTGATGTGCTAACGCGTGTCTCTAGAGATGAAAAACATGATTAGCCAAGAAGAGTGCATAGGAAAAATAAAACAAAATTAAATTTGTTTGTGCAAGGCCATGTGATATGCCCCAATGTCATGCATACTTGAAGGACAATGAAAACAACACTCCACATTTGAAGATCAATGGTTGCCATTTTGAAAGCTTTGAATTTAAAAATCCACTCAATGGTTTCAACCAGAACACTTACTCCCAAAAGTTCTATTTTGACTTATGTATAATTTTGTCTTTACGCTTTCTAAATCTTTGCTCTTAATCTTATATCATAGTTCTTACTTTCACCATATTCGAGGCCAATTAGCAACAGAATATCAATATGCATTATTTCCACCATCAAGAAAATCGGCTTACGTTTAGTTTAATGAATTTGTTTAAAGTTGTCTACGTCAAGAAATGTTTTAAGTTTTTTTAGTTCCAATCGAACAAACATCTTATGATTCGTGAACATATCATACAAGTCACTTTCAACACGGGCAAAGTGATTAATGCATATTTAATAGAAAACACATGTTTCTAAAATCCCGTTTACTTCACTTACAAAATCGAATGCATTTCACATCTTATTAATTCCACCAGATTTTTAATCATATGGTTTAGAACCATAACAAACCCATAAATGGCCTACAAATATGTAGTCCTTCCACAATCACAACCTATCCCCACTCACACAAGAAAAGTAGAAAAGAGAAAATGAAAAACTTGTAGAAGACAAGAGAACATGTGATGTAATATGGATAGAATGAATGTGTTGCAAAGAACGGAAAGATCTCATATTAATTATTTGGATCCTATACAATAGCTCTTTCAAAATAGCTTCTTGACGAAGCACCAATGTCTTAATCGCCCCTTAGCTATCACAATTACATTCATAATCACACTCTCACTCATAATCTCACTCTCAATCACAATTGCAACATAATGCTTTTGAATTTCAGCCTCCTATTGCACGATGCAACAATTTCCTCAAAACAATTTTTCATCATCCCTTCTCAAGGAAATGCATGATCCATCAAAGTTAGCAAAAGTCATAGTTCCCCATGTGGCATCCAAAACTTCAATAAAAAAGATGCATTTTAGTGATTCCTTGCTCTCTTTTGGGACACTTGTCAAAAGTAGAAGAAAAAGCAACAAAAAGACACATCCATCAACATCCACAATATGTATGCGAACCAAAGTGACTGCATTATCTATGTGAGAATAGAAGATGTAGAATCGTGAGGTAAAGTGCAGATGCCTAATAACTTGAAAGGCATCTCCATTGTTTTAGTGCCTCCAATTTCTAACGCTTATTTCATTTGATAATAGTAAGAATAGAGATCTTCCATCAAATACATTGCATGTCTTTCAAATGTGTATCCAAACTCATCAATAACTTATCATGTACCTCCATTCTTGATTATTACAATTTGAAGAAGCTTAAGATCTTGGATAAACCTAGACCTACAGATCTTCTTTAGAACTATGAAAAAAAGTTTATAATGAGTCGTAGATGAAGAGACATAAATTTGCATACTCAACTTCCCTTTAAGAGACCAGGTGAATATAATAAGATGTTTGTTTTGAAATAGGGATAAGGTGCATATTCCAAGAAATATGAGGAATTACAAAAGTAATAATTGAAGGTAAAAAGTTGGATGTGCAATTTCTATCTCATGTAGATAAAGAGAAAAATCCTCACCTTGACTTTTTATATTGGCTAGAAAATTCCACTTTGTAGATAATAGAAATCCTCCAACATCGATCTTAATGGAATGCTCTGAATATGGTAATACAAAGTGGCGTGCATCTAGAGTTTAGTGGGACTAAAGTTGATTCCTTAATGGACACATCGTGGACCATCCTCAACCCTTTCATTGTTGTGTATGTACTGTGTCATTCCGCACTACTATGAGCTCAAGGAGGCTCCTTGCTCTCAACTTCTGTTGGGGGGGGCAATGGGTACATATGTCACTGAGTCTTCTCAAGCCCTTGTGGATGGCCAAGGCATGAACTATATCTTTTGGTTGTCTCAAGTCTAGTGCACTCCCCTCGGTCTGCCAAAAAGCAGCTCTGCAACTCCAACTATCCTAGGCTCTAGTGGTAACTCACTCTTTGAAATGAGAAACGAGGTAAGTGCTCCTCGTGCTGCTATCCTATTTGGTTTGCAATTTGTTGAAGGGTCACCATGGAAGTCTTTTGCTGAGCTTGTGACCATTGAGCACAAGTAACTAGTTTTTGGCAATTTTTCACGTTTCGGTTTTGATTATGTAGCCAATAAAGGTAAATCCACAGTCCCGTTCACCCTTGAATGTTTTATCAATAGTGTTAAGCATACAAACTAATGTAGTTGATGAGTCAACAGTAGTTATTGAAAATTCTACGTTTGATCACTCGAAAAATCAACTTAACGATAGAGTCATCACTGCTCTATGTCACGGGCCACGTCCTCCACAAGATGTCCTTAAACAGTGGATTAGACATAATTCGGAAAGTAGGGGCTTGTTTGTTAAAAAAATCCAATACCTACCTAATGTTTATTTCTTGTTTTTTGAGGATTCAAATAGTGCACTAAGGGTTATCATTGAGGGGCAACGGTTAATACAATCTAACCTATTTCGTTCTTCAGGTGATACTCTAGATTCAACCCGAGGGGAACCAAACCTACAAGGGTCCCCGTTTGGGTCGAATTCCCCAATTTGTCAATGGGATCCTGCCCATGGATAGATAGCTTTTGTTCCCTTCTTGGCAAGGTTCTCGGTCAAAAAGCTAAGCAAAATTTCAACCCTAAATGGGACCCCCCATTTCTAGTGGAAACTGATATAATTAAACCAGTCAAAACATCATTAAAAATGCAAGATTTTGAAGATGTTTATCTTCATGAGCAAAAATTTCATTATCAAAATCTTCCAAATGCTTGTTTTTAATGTTTTAGACCGGGTCATTAGATTAGGGATTGTCCCTTTCTCGGAATAGAAGAGATTATTTCTGAGCCCAAGAGGACTAAGGTCCATAAAGTAAAAAAAAATCACCCCTCCAAGTACCTATGTCATGGACAAAGAGAACCAGTCTGAATCTTAGATTTCGTATGAATCCTATATCTCATGATTGGTTATAATTAGGATAAACCAATGCTTCCATTGCGTCCAGAACATGTGAAAACCCTAAGATCAACTATCTTCTTGCTTGATTCTGACATCTGGAGACCATGCTTCGAATTGATGACATCATCAATTCGTAACTGCCCTTCGAAAACCTATATAAGGAGGGGCTCGCCACATTCATTCTTGGTCTTGTCAATACCAGTCTTGGGAGCTCAAGGATTCGTGACCGCCAAGTAAGTACTCTCTAAGTTCCAGTTCCAGTTCGTGTCTTGTTCCTTGTTCTAGTCTTGTCTAGTCTAGTTCTTGGATATCCCGTCTTGTCCTCTTGTAATCTCGTAGTACAAGATCTTGTTGAGTTACTTCTTTTATCTAATTCATCTCTTAGAAGGGAGTTCACATCACAGAAAGGTAATTCTTTGCCACCCCCTCGCTCTCATTTTAGCGGTGAGTTAGGCCACATACGCAAATTCTATAAAGATGCAGACGAATATGATCAGAGGAAGAAGGAGCGTTAGAACCCAATGACCAATATGGTCTTTATTTCACCAATCCAAACTCAGGCCGCTGTGATTCAAACAAGATCTGGTAAACAATTACAACCAGTAGCAGAAGTGTTTGAACCTGGCATCCATGAACAACAAAGAATGTATGACAAAGCTAGTCATTGGACTACCAAAGAGCCTATTGTGTTTCCAGATCCCATTCCGGTAACCCAAGTTCCGCTACCAAAGGAAGGATCGCAGGAACAAGATTCTACCTCTATAATAGGGGCATCATCTTTAGAACCGGTGACAAGTACAATTCAAGCAGATGAGGCATGGGAAATTTTTTCTAAGGCGTCCATTACTCTCCCTCTTGGACAGTTACTTGCACTAGCACCAGGAGTTCGGCAGCAAATCCAACAACAGCTCAGTCCTGGATCTTCGTGCATTCCATTGACAACAACGGTACAACCGGAAGCTGATTCTATGGTGGATCATTCGGTCCCTTTGATTACAGTATGGTACAAAAATCAAAAAATTACTCAAGTACTAATTGATGGTGGGTCTGGTGTAAACATTGCCACTCCAGCACTTTGTAAGAAGTTGGGATGGATGGAAATCGAGCTTGTTTGATTTTTCGTAAGAATGGCTGATCAATCCAAACTTCACGCGGTAGGGCTTGTAAGAAATGTTCCAATAACTTTGCAGGTATAAACGTTTAAGATGACTTTTGTAGTCTTAGAACTACCGGAGTCTAGTCTTGATTATAATCTTCTTTTCGGATGACCCTGGTTAAAACAGGCTAAGGTTATCCAGGATTGGTCAGCGCAAGAACTAATATTCAAAGATAGTCATCATAAATATATTGTCAAATTGGATGCCATTCAGCCTTGTGAACTCATAATTTGCAGGTATAAACGTTTAAGATGACTTTTGTAGTCTTAGAACTACCGGAGTCTAGTCTTGATTATAATCTTCTTTTCGAACGACCCTGGTTAAAACAGGCTAAGGTTATCCAAGATTGGTCAGCGCAAGAACTAATATTTGAAGATAATCATCATAAATATATTGTAAAATTGGATGCCATTCAGCCTTGGTACAACCGGAAGCTGATTCTATGGTGGATCATTCGGTCCCTTTGATTACAGTATGGTACAAAAATCACAAAATTACTCAAGTACTAATTGATGGTGGGTCTGGTGTAAACATTGCCACTGCAGCACTTTGTAAGAAGTTGGGATGGATGGAAATCGAGCTTGTTTGATTTTTCGTAAGAATGGCCGATCAATCCAAAGTTCACGCGGTAGGACTTGTAAGAAATGTTCCAATAACTCTGCAGGTATAAACGTTTAAGATGACTTTTGTAGTCTTAGAACTACCGGAGTCTAGTCTTGATTATAATCTTCTTTTCGGACGACCCTGGTTAAAACAGGCTAAGGTTATCCAGGATTGGTCAGTGCAAGAACTAATATTTAAAGATAATCATCATAAATATATTGTCAAATTGGATGCCATTCAGCCTTGTGAACTCCATACCAGACCATATGTAGCAGAGCCAGTCCACATGTTGGATGGTTTATCTGACGATGAAGAAGAAGGGTTTTTAAAGAACAATGAAGATCTGATTTGCTTAGGCACTGTAGATTTGCAATCTATTGTAGATAACTAGAGTCTGGCAGCCTGTACGGTGGTGCCTGTGATCGAAGAAGTAAAGACCAAAGATACTATTGTTATGGAAGAAGCCGCTCTGCAACATCTTTTACAGTCAGCTTATGATCCACGCAAACCTCCTCAATTGTATGTTCCCGAAGATCAGTTAATCACCTATAATTTGGGAGATGAAGTAAATCCACGACCTGTCAAGATAAAGAAAAGATTGTCTGAAGCATTTCAAGTAGATTTGATACAGCTTATTCGTGAGTTCCGTGATGTTTTTGCATGGGACTATCGTGATGTGAAAGGTCTAGATCCTCGAATCTATCAGCATCGGGTCGTGCTCAAACCAGAAGCCAAGCTGATTAAACAACCCAGCTACCGTATGAACCCTAACTATGCAGCACAGGTCAAAGCAGAACTTGATCGCCTATTAAAGGTAGGATTCATTGTACTCATTGAGCACGCTGAATGGATCTCCCTGATTGTAATGGTACCAAAGTAAAACAAGCAGCTCCGAATATGTGTCGATTACCGGAAATTGAATGCAGCCACCGTACCTGATCCATTTCCTCTTCCATTTCTTGATACAATGCTGGATAGAGTGGCTGGGCATGAAATGTATTCATTTCTTGATGGCTACAGTGGTTATAACCAGGTTCGAATGGTTGAGCAAGATATACCGAAAACAACATTTATTACAAATTGGGGTGTTTTTGCTTGTACAGTCATGTGCTCCTAATACTTTTCAGCGATGTATGCAGGAAATCTTCTCACACTATATTACTTCTTTTATGCAAGTATATCTAGATGATTTCTCTTTATTCGTTAGGATGGTAGCACACGTGTATCATTTACGGTGTTGCTTTGAAAAATGTCGAGAATACCGACTCTGTTTAAATCCAACCAAATCTGTCTTTGCGGTTTCTTGTGGTAAACTCCTTGGCCACATTGTATCTGCACAGGGCATACAAGTGGATCCAGACAAAACTGCAGTCGTGTTAGAAGCACCTGTACCTACTACACCGAAAGAAGTCATGTGATTCATGGGTCAAGTCAGGTGGCATGGTTGACATTTACGGTGGCTTGCCCATTTGGAAATACCCCTAAATCGTCTAATAACTAGTACTCCTCGACAATTTGATTGGACCCCAGAATATCAAAGTGCATTTGATCGTCTAAAAGTTTTATTAACGCAGTTTCCAATTCTCCAACCTCCTGATTGGGAATGCCCATTTCATGTTTTTGTAGACGCATCAGATATAGCCATTGGGAGTGTTTTAACTGAACAAATTGATAAGTGGTTCTAGCCTGTCTATAATGCAAGTCGAAGGCTTGCTCTGCTGAAAAGAATTATTCAGTAACTGAAAGAGAATGTCTTGGTTTGGTGTATTCTGTAAAGAAAATCCGGCATTATTTGCTAGGCCGAAAATTCATCTTTGATGTAGATCATGCTGCGCTAGTGTATTTGGCTTGGCAGCAGCATTTAGGTGGCCGCTTGGCACGTTCGATTTTATTGTTACAAGAATTTGATTATGAAGTAATTCATCGACCCGGCACTGCACATGCATTAACAGATTTTCTCTCTCGGTTAGATTCCAGTGAAGCTCCGGTCAGTGTTGATGACACCACACCAGCAATTTATGTTACTGAAACAACTAGTGATGAATCTGCATAACCTCCTGTGACACCTACTTACTATGATCAGTTATTAACCTTTATTACTGATGGATGTCTTCCTTCTCAAACTTCTCCTGCAATGCGCCAGAAAATTGCAGTTTACAATCGCAGATTCCGGTTGGTTGCCGGAGAGTTCTATTATATGGATCACACTCGGGTTTTACTTCGTTGTATTCCTCCACATGAAGTAAACTCAGTAATCGCTCTAGCACATTCAATACCCTCCGATGGACATTTTGCAGCAAATTTAATGCACGGAAAAATTCTGCAAAGTGGGCTCTGGTGGCCTACTATGTAGAGAGATGTATCTCAATTTGTGTAGCAATGTGACAATTGTCAGTGATCTGGACAGCCTTTATAATGCCATTTCTTTCCTCTACAGCCCGTCTTAACTTTAGAACCTTTTCAGAAATGGGGTCTTGACTTTATTGGACCAATAACACCTCTAGCAATCCTTAGCAACAATAGATATATTCTGACATGCACAAATTATGCTACCAGATGGGCAGAAGCTTGGGCTTTACGGTCTGCCATATCTGTTTTGGTAGCAAAATGTCTAATGAAGGACGTATTCCCACGTTATGGATTACCTTTGGAACTTGTCATAGATCAACGGACCCACTTTGTCAACAATTTAATACGAGTGTTAACACACACTTTTCAGATTCTGCATAAATTCAGTACACCGTATTATCCTCATGCTAATGGCTTAGCTAAAAGTACAAACAAAACGTTGTTGACTATGCTTCGAAAATTGATTGTGGAATCACTAGAAAGATGGGATCAGTTACTACCTGCAGTATTATGGGCATACCGGACTACTTACAAAGTTGCCACCAGACTAAGTCCTTTCAAGCTTGCTTATGGATTGGAAGCAATCGCTCCAATGGAAGTTGTAGTGCCTAGTTTACGCATCGCCATAACTCAGAAGTTGATACCCGAAGATTCTTTGCCATTTTGGTTGGACACCCTCAGAGAATTAGATGAGCATCGCTGGGAAAGTTTTCTCACTCTTCAAGAAGTGCACTTGCGTCAAGCTCGTACACATGATTGGTATCTTAAAACTCCAGTTTTTACGGTAGGACAACTTGTGTTGTTTTATAATGCAAAATCAAACCGTTCTGCTGGAAAATTCAAATTACGATGGTTTGGCCCTTACCAAATTACATAACAAGTGGGCCCAGCTACTTTTTGGTTGACTACTTTGACCGGAATTCCTCTTCCAAAAGTGATAAATGGTTCAAAGTTGTGGCCGTATCATCAAGCGCTTGATTCACACTGAAGTGTTCTGCGGTTTCCCGTGTATTTTTTCTCTTTTCTTTTCTTTTCTTTTTTAGTTTTGCATGTTAATTGCTTAAAATACCATAAACTCCTCGTTTTGCTACATTGCCATGAATAATAGCCGCCTTTTGTTATTCATTCTGCTTATGCATGCACACCGTAGTTATGAAGGTGATCATCTCAACATCACATGATGATTAACATTTTTAATCGCCTCTCGTTACCAAATATCTACTTAATCTTTTGCTTTCCGCTGTTAGTAACTATTGTGTCTGTGTGTTTTGTGTGATTTGTGCTTTCTATAAGCCCTGTGTATTCCTGCTTTTCGAGTGCGATCATGGAAGCTCTAGCAAACTTTGCTACCTTCTGTGATGGAATTCCTCCAGACGTGAGTGAATTCGTGCGTGTTCGTGGGTTGTCTAATTTCCATGAATTGCCTTGGCATTCAGTAGAATGTCACCCATTTTACGCCCAGATTATTGCCGCCATTGCTGCCACACCTGCTACGGAGCAGAGTTGGCCAATTACCTCTTTACCATCTCATACTGTAGTCACTCTACAGTCATTTGCTGATGCTTTTCGACTCTCTCCGCAAGGATGAGAGAATGGACCCAATCTTCCAATCACTACGATGAATCAATTGTTTCCCAGGCACTCTTCAAATGAGTATGCCATACTCTGTCGCCCTGAACCTGAAAGAACAACCTTACAGTTTCTAGTAGCCATCCTAAACTTACAAAAACGAACCTATGGGATATCTCGCCCATTCTACTCGGTAATTGATATGGCTGCTTGAGAGCCTATCAATTTTGCTTCCTATTTTTTTCGGCGCATTCACCATGAATGCGTTTCGGTTATTAAACAGGTTAACAAAGGAGATTTTCCGCGATCACATCTTCCGCACATACTTAGTTTTCTGTTTTCGACCATCCAAGCAGCACAACTGCCTCCACGAGGTCCAATTTTATATCATGAGGAATCTGCTCAGATACTGGAAGACGACAAAGAAGATGACGAAGAAATCTTCCAGATCCTCTGCCAAAAACGCATCAGAATAAGTTCGTCTGATAGTCAAGTGCAGGGATCTACTGATGGAAATAAAGCAGACAACAATGAAGAAGAAGGACATGAAGAAGAGACTTTCCACGACACAGCTATATCAATGCACCATGATTCATTAGCTCAATCATCTCCAAACTAGCAACATGATCAAAGTGTTTCTGCTGATTCTAAAGACACATCTTCTAAGGACGAATCTCAGCAGTAGTCCAAACAAGAGGTGCAAGAAGATATGTAGGTAATTATTATAGAACTTTTTCAGGAATTGGTTACGGCAATAGAGTCTGCAGTTGCTCAACCTGAAGTGACTCCGCAACAACTCACCAAAGCAACCTATAATCTACAACCCACTTCTCCACCCATTCCTCCGGTTGAACCCATTATACCCGTGAAGCCAACTGAAGAGCCTGCCGCTTCATCCTCTTCACCGAATTAGTCTCCCCCATCCTCGCATTACCTTTTATCCGCCTCTTCATCCAAGCACATTCATCCAATCCCCATGTTTACCGAATTAGAATCAAGGGGCCGTATGCTAATCCAATTTTCCCAACAACTTCCGGTGCAACTCAGATTGATTACAGAGAATATTCTTTAGGACTTGAAGCATAAGGTTGATACCCTTGAGGCCGATATTACTCCGTTATAGGAAGAGGTAGATGCGGTGAAGGTAGAAAATCATAATCTGCACTTCTAGATTCAACAGCTCCAGGCCAGACTGGATGAACAGGAAACAGTAATCAACCAACAAAATGCTGCATTGGCTGAAGTCAAAGAAAAAGATCATTTATTATGCGCTACTGATGCCAAAATTCTTCAGTTACAGCAGCTAGTTAAAGATAAAGAGGATGCCCACATAGCACTGGGAAATTTGTTAGAAGAAACTAGAGCACAATTGGATGAAGTAGTACAGAAAGGACAGGAAATGACGGTATTACTAAAGCAAACCAATACGGAGCTAGAATTTGCAACTACGAACCTATATGAATCAAACGCTGCTCTTAAAAGCCAGATGATGCTGGTCGCTCAACTACAGAGGGAGATGCCAGGCATAAGATGAGAAAGAGATGCTTATACAATTTCAGAATCAAGAGTTGGAAAGAAGAGAGAACCAACTGGGTGCTCAAGCAGAAAGACTATCCAGAGTTGATAAACACATTACAGACATGAAAGTGGACCGAGATGTAGCTTTATCAAATGACTTTTACTTACAGGAAGCCTTTCTGCAAACACAGGCAGAAATTTTGATGAGCCAGATAATTGCAACCAGTTCACTAAGAACTGATGCTCAGCTAGTAGAACCCAAAATCCTAAAACAGATGTTAGATTCATTAAAAAAGAAAATTGCCAGAACTTTTAAGTTAGCTAGAACAATGTATCTACAGGGTATAACAGATGAACCATAGAATTTTGTATACCTACGGGTTGAACTCCACCGTGCGTGCCAGTGTAAGCCGCCGGATTGGCAATTGTAAATTCTTTTTCCTTTTCATATTCCGCACGAACTGAGAAGTCGCTCCAAAGAGATGTAACCATTTATAAATTAATGAGGGGACACTTTCGGTGACGACCAGAAGAGTCGCCAGACTCTCTATCTATGCGAGACGTTCTGTGGAGTTTTCGTAGTGTGTTTTTGAGAATTCTGTGTACTACTATGTCTTTATGTTTTGTTTGATTATCTGCACTTGTACGGTAAAGATTGGGTTACAATAATGTTTACATTGAGTGAAATATTGAATCGCTGATTTGTAAGCTGTTTACTGTAAGTCTGTGTTGTGGTAATGTTTATCCTGGCGTCGTGTACCGAGATGTATTGATTGGAATACGAATAGTAATTCTGTATAGGAACGAGCCAGAAATTATTAGAAAGTGGATTAGCAGAGTTGTTTTGAACGAAAGGTCATGTGAGTGAGTTGATTTGGGAAAATCAAGTATAGGGCCTCTGATTATTCAGACCCCTTCCACTCCCAAGAACTCGGAAGAGCTTAAACGCGTTATGACGGCAAAAGCACGTTTAAGAGGATTCATTAAGAAACATGGAATTCCTATACTTCGAAAGAACAAACCAGTAGTAGCTAAAGTAGTAGATGGACAAACTCTGGAATTTGGGAATGTAACCATGGAAACTAGACCATTAAGAGTACATCTTGTTGACCATGAATCCTAGATATGTTTCAACGTTATATCTAGCCCAGTACATCTAGTTATCATTGGAATGCCCTGGTTAAAGAAACAGAATCCAGACATCGATTGAGAAAAGAATAAAATCACCCCCGGAGATATCCAGAGGAACCCAACATATGTCAGAGCCAAGGCCTTCATACATGTAGTAAAGAAGGAACCGACATATATGATCTATGCCGTATGATCTCAAGAATCCAAGAAAGATGATACAATGTAGGTAGCCAACTAGTATAAAAGCTTTGAAGATGTTTTTGAGAAGAAGAATGCAGATATCCTCCTAGACCAAAGACCTTATGATTGTCCCATAGATCTTCAAGAGGGAGCACAAACACCCTTTGGACCAATGTATAGACTATCCCTAGACAAACTTTTAGAACTAGGCAAGAACATTGATGAGAACCTAGCAAAGGGATTTATCAAACACTCAAAGTTTCTAGCAAGAGCCCCTATTTTATTTGTAGAGAAGAACGATGGGACTTTCAGGATGTGTGTAGACTACCATGAATTGAATAAAGTCACTATAAAGAATAGATACCCTCTACCACTCATATGAGAGCTCTTGGAACACCTTGTATTGCACCACGCAATCTCTTTGTCTCTCTCTCTCTCTATCTCTCTCTATCTCTCTCTCTCTCTCTCTCTCTCTCTCTCTCTCTCTCTCTCTCTCTCTCTCTCTCTCTCTCTCTCTCTGCAACCCTCGCCTCCGCCGGTCCCTCTATCCCCCACCCCACCCCGCGCAATTCCCCCCAGCAACCCCCGCCCCCCAGTCCCAGTCTCCCCCATCCCACGAGTCCCTCTCTCCCGCGCAGTTCCTCCCCCCCCCCCCCCCCCCCCCCCCCCCCCGCAACCCCCACCCCTAGTCCCCACCAGTCCCTGTCTCCCCACCCGCACAGCCCACATGCCACGTGCACCCTCTACCTCTCCTCTCTCTTGCTCACTCACTCTCTGTCTCTCTCTTTGACACACACACACAGAGTACGGAATCCGATTTGTAATCAAGATTTAACTGGACATGACATGACCTATTTGAAGGCTTTGGGTTGATATTAGCGATCCCCTGCAACCTACAGAGATCAAGTTTATTGATCAGGTTAATATGGGTCGCCTCTTTTTGACAAAACTTGATGGTGTTTTATATGTGCAAACTCTACCATACTCATATCGCAAACATTAAGGAGCTCATGTCCAAGGCTTTTCATTGTCTAAATAGTCCAGCATATTTACTTAACTCTATAGTCATTGTCGCAGTGGGGGAGACTGAAGAGCCTATGATCACAACTCGAATCTGCATTTGATGAGGCTCAAAAGCAGAAGGAGGGTAAATTCATTTTTGAAAGGTTAAACTCCTCTTATAAATCTTCAAAAAGTTCAAGAAAAAAATATTCAACCCCACCCTCCCTTTTCCCCCACCAGCCCTGCGTCCCCCACCATCACTGCAACTCCCTCCAAACCCCACCCTCCCCTCCTCTTTCCCCCACCACCCCCACGGCCCCCAGCATCACCGCAACCCCCTCCAACCCCACCCTCCCCTCCTCTTTTCCCCCACCACCCCCGCCACCCCCACTATCACCGCAATCCCCTCCAACCTCACCCTCCCCTCCTCTTATCCCCCACCACCCCCGTGGCCCTCACCATCACCACAACCCCCTCCAACCCCACCCTCCCCTCCTCTTTTCCCCCACCACCCCCGATGTCCCCACCATCACCGCAACCCCCCTCCAACCCCACCCTCCCCTCCTGTTTTCCCCCACCACCCCTATGGCCCCCACCATCACCGCAACCCCCTCCAACCCCAACCTCCCCTCCACTCTCTCCCCTCCACCCCCGTAGCCCCCACCATCACCACAACCCCCTCCAACCCCACACACCCCTCCTCTTTTCGCCCACCACCCCCGCGGCCCCCACCATCACCGCAACCCCCTCCAATCACACCCTCCCCTCCTCTTTTCCCCCACCACCCCCCGGCCCCTACCATAACCGCAACCCCCTCCAACTCCACCCTCCCCTCCTCTTTTCCCCCACCACCCCCGCGGCCCCCACCATCACTGCAACCCCCTTCCAACGCCACCCTCCCCTCCTCTTCTCCCCCACCACCCCCGCGGCCCCCACCATCACCACGACCCCCTTCAACCCCACCCTCCCCTCCTCTTTTCCCCCACCACCCCCACGGCCCCCACCATCACCGCAACCCCCTCCAATCCCACCCTCCCCTCCTCTTTTCCCCCACCACCCCCGCGGCCCCCACCATCACCGCAACCCACTCCAACCCCAACCTCCCCTCCTCTCTTCCCCCTCCACCCCCATAGCCCCCACCATCACCGCAACCCCCTGCAATCCCACCCTCCCCTCCTCTTCTCCCCCACCACCCCCCCGGCCCCCACCATCACCGCAACCCCCTCCATCCCCACCCTCCCCTCCTCTCCTTCCCCTCCAACCCTGCGGCCCCCACCAACACCGCAACCCCCTCCACCCACACCTCCCACACCCGCCACAACCTCCCACCACTCTACCCACACCACCCACAACTTCCCACCACTCCACCCACACCTCCCACACTGCATACCATCACTCAGTATGTCAGGGTCAAAAGCTACTACAAGGATTGTGTGAAGGATGTGCTCCGGAGGGTCATTCGAATATCACGGGCAACACAAAAGGAGGATCTCAGCTTGCATGCAAAAGTGACAGTAAAAGTGTAAGTGGTAAAAGTGAAAGTGGAGAAATGTTTGTCGCCGCCAACCATTCATGACCCCTGCCTATTTTTGAGGATCCAATTCAAATCTAGTGGCATATTTGATCTACCCCTCCAATTTTGGGCAATCAATTGGCGCATGATCAGTGGACATGAGGAATCGGCAAGGCTCTCTTGGCCTATTGGAGCCTATAAAAGCAATGGACTTGTGTTCATTTGGGATACACATATACATAGGTACGTACAGGGGTCCTCTCTTTGCACTCTCTGGCTACAAGCCTACTGTAGGAAGTCACTTTGTGGTGAGGATACAGAGCGTGGGCTTCCGAGTGGAGGGCTAATAGCACTATAGTGTGAAGGAAGTGGCTTGGTTTTTGTCATTCATTGTGAGTCAGTGGTATTTTTGGTGTTTGTGGTATTTTCATGCTCTTCCCCTTGGAGCAAGTCTTCACACTTTGTATTGATCACTACCAGTCTGCATCTAGTTGTATTCATTGTACGGATTGGATGAATCTCTTGTATTGATGTTGTTTAGTTATGGAGTGGCATGTTAGCCCAAAGCATCACCTTTTGAGCATTTCTTTTGCCTATATTGTATTCATCTGTGTGAACTAAGGAGTGGTTTCGTCTTTTACTATTGCCATTGTCATTGATCTACTCTCTGAGTGTCTACATTTACTATACAATTATTGTGATCTATCTTCTCACAAAAATGTTAAAGGGTATACTTCCCTGAGGAGGACCTCCCTTGAGTAGGCGAAGTACTGGAAGTGCATATTTTCTGCTCTTGTTAAAAGTGGATACCGCAGTACCTCCTCTACAGTTTGGCAGGGACCATGGGACACTTGCATTTCTGTGAGAGGCCCTGAGCATAGTAAATAGTCCTTTTTCAGTATTTTTTCCCTATTGCATTTGCAAGTAGGTACATGACCCATACACGAGCAGATAAGGAGCCTCTTCATGTACGAAGGAGCCTTAAAAAGTGAGCTTTATCTTTGAATAGCGACCTAGCTTGCCTCTACCCTCTTTGAATTTATCTATTGATTTGGGTGCGACACCGGTGTCAAAGGAAAAGCATAGTAGAACATTGGACTTCTCCTCAGATACGCTAGAGACTGTTACTACCTCAAGGGTACACATCAATGAGGTAACCCTCAAGGTTTGGATTCATATTATGCTAGTACTTCAAATGCACCTAATAGAGAGGAAAATCGTACGACAAAGCCTAGATATAATAGGCCATTGATGTGTTATCGCTGTGGCGAGTATGTCCATATGCAAAATAAGTGTTCCCTTCCAGAAGATGCACCTCCTTGTCAACATTGTCGAGAGGCCAAGGATCACTATACCAAAGACTACCCAAGAAGCCGTCCTGCTCCAATCCACATGATTGCAGTCTCTCCACAAGAAGAAGGTACAACCACTCAGTATTATGTTGTTTCATCCTCTGCAATGCCCATGATGACTAGAGCCAGACAAGCAGCAACAATCCGTAGAGAGGAACAACAAGGATTCCAAGATAAAGAGGAGGAAAAAAAGGCTCGGTGGAAGGGCCAAGCAGAAATTGAAGGAGCTTATGAAAGGATGGCTACTTCTCTAAGGGACCAACCAACAAGTCTGCAAGAAGACACTCATGAGGTAAACATTGAACAGATCTTGAAAGGTATTCATCACAAGGTTAGTCTGTACGAACTCATAAAGATGGATTCAAAAATAAGGAGTGGCCTATTAAACATTATACACTCTGCTCACTTGATCCAATCACCTAGTATAGATTGCTTCATGGTTGATTTTCCCCCTACACCCTTGGCCAACTACCAAAGCTCAAGGCTATCTGTTTGTATAAAGGATGAAGCTCTCGCAGGTATGATCATAGATGGAGGCATTCGTATCAATTTGATGCGAGATTTCACAATAAGGAAACTAAATTTGAATCCCACTAAGGTGGCACCATTCACACTTACACTAGGAGATCAACATCGGGTTGCGCCTCTTTGCATTATTGAAAAGGTACTGATGATAGTAGAGGGTTGCCACTTTGTTCTAGATTTTGTTGTTATTGCACTTCCACAAGAGACTTCTTACCCTTTACTCCTGGGGAGACCTTGGTTGAGGCAAGCAAAAGCTTTGCAAGATTGGGGAAAAAACAAACTCTGGATTTCAACAAACACCATTAGCAAAGTGCAACTACATTTGGAAGAAGGATTCGACTCAAGAAAAACTACTGGGTCTACTCTGGAAACTCAGGTAATGCCCTCTTTACCCCAAGAAGAAGATACATTATTGAATTGGATGATGGAAAGTACAAAGTGTTGCATGGTGGAAATCAATGAAACAGAGGAAGAAGTTGCAGATGAAGGAGTTGCAAGAAAATGCCATGAAGCTCACAAGAACCAACTCCTTCATGGACAATCATGGACAATGACTGCAAACTAACAAGAACCAAAGTGAACCGAGAGATCCATGAGTGGCAGAGAAGCTAAAGATGCGAAAGTTATGCCATAATTATATGCCTAAGTTGATATCTTGGACCAATTTGTAGGAGTAACTACATGGATAACCAAATTGATAAATGAAGGTGATAAACAAACTTGATAAGCAAACTTGATAAATAAATCAGAACCGTGAAAAGTGCATAGAGAGCACAATGAGTACAATGAGTTGAATGAGTATAGTGAGCACTATGAGCACAATGAACTTGATAAACGAATGTGATCAATGAACCCCAACCCTAAAGATTGCATAGTGAGCATAGAGAGCATAGAGACTACAATGAGTACAGTGAGTATAGTGAGCACATTGAGCACAGTGAGCAAAGTGAGCACAATGAGCACAGTGAGCACAGTGAGCACAATGTGATAGGAGCACAATAACTAAGTCCAAAAACACTTGAAAAAGACACCGGCCAACCAAAAACAACATAAATTGACAAACACCCAAACCTAGATCAAATGATCAAAATGGATTGTCATCGAACACCGATACACACACTTTGGTAGATGCACGCAGGCTTTGATACCATTGTAATCATTTTTAGATATAGATATTCATTTTTGTAATGACTTTTGCGTTGCATTATTTGAAAATTTATGTTCCAAAATAGACTTTGTCTTTGCATTCCATCTTGAAAGTAATGGTCAACGTGAAGGTAGGAATACTAAAACACATACCACTACTCAACGTGCACCGTACGAACATGTGTGTCGTAAAAAGCTTCCCACTTCCATGTCTACCACTCCAATTGATATTCCTATGGATAATTCTTTTGCACAAGATCAAATTTCTACACTTCATGAGGCTCATGAGAACATTCAAAAGATTCAAGAATGTTACATGCATAATGTTAATAAGAAACAAGTAGCTAAAATAATTTAATGAGAATAATTTCTTAGGGTTACTAATAATTAAAAAATGTTTCAGACAAAATTCACAACATCCTAAGGTTAAACTTGCCCCACATTATTATGGACCTTTCCATATTATTCAAAAAGTTTAGTGAGAATGCTTTTAGACTAGACATACCTTCTCATTGGAATATACATAGTTCTTTTCATTAGTTTATTGAAATCATTTACATGAACTAGAGTAATGAACTTGTAGTCATATACCTTTGTGTATATGTTGACGATATCATGATTACATGTAATTATACTCAAGGTATAGGGAGAATCAAACTTCAAATAAAAGAAGAACTCAAAATGAGTGACCTACGATAACTCACATACTACCAAGATTTGGAAGCAGGGTATACCAAAAAGGTTATGTATCTTGCTCAAAGGAAGTGAGATATAATGCAAGTGTGTTGAGCGAGTTTAGGAACATTCCAAGGAAACCTTATATGGAATCAGCGAAGAGAATATTAAGTACTTGAAGGGAACCATCAATGTTTGTGTTATCCATAAACATCAAACTTTTCTTTGATGTAGATTGTGTAAGCTCTAGGCAAGCCTAAGACTTTGACCTATGCTCTTTGTATTTTTCCCGAATTTATCAAGCATAGATTTAGTCTCTTAATGCATGTGCTTAAGGTTTCCAAGGTTTATCCTTCAGATTACTCTACTAAGAAAATCAAATCTAAAAGGTAGAAGGAATCTCATTGTAGAGGAGGTACTGGGGTATCCACTTTTAACAAGAGGAAAAAATATTCACTTCCAGTACTTTGCCTACTCAAGGGAGGTCCTCCTTAGGGAAGTATTCCCTTTAACATTAATGTGAGCAGGCAGATCACAATAATTGCATAGTAAACGTGGACACTCCGAGAGAAGATCAATGACAATGGCAACAGTAAAGGAAGAAACAATATAGGAAAAAGAAATGCTCTAAACTTTGATGCTCTGGGCTAACATGCCACTCCAGAACTAACCAACATCAATAACATGCCACTCCAGACCTAAACAACCTCAATAACATGCCACTCCAAAACATTTTAGTGGTTATTCTAGATCATAGCTATGGTTTTCTATCTTTGTAAGAGATTTCTCAATGTAGGCTATCTAATGATATTCGTAAGGTCGTATATTTGTTAATAAGATTAGAGATAGGAAAATAAATACATACTGTAAAAGAGGATACCAAGTCAATTTATGGACCTAGTTGGAAAGTCAAGCAAAAGCATTAGAAAGACAACGCAACATATGTTTATGTATCTCCCTCTCAATAAAAATTTTCCATAAACATCAATGAAATAATGATCATGATTTTTTACAAAAAATAAGACGCTATGATATTTCCAATGAAGTATTTTTTATCAATAACTTTCTTAGCTTTAATAAAAAGGACTTCTTAAGAACAATGCAGGAGGATTCTACAAAAGGAAGGTATAGAAAATATTTGAAAAACTAATCTCTTCATCTTAAGCTTGCTTCTATAAAGTCTAAGATAAATTTCAATCCGATGATCATCTTAGAAACAAATGCTCCTCATATTTCAATACGAATTTGGATACTTTGGTGAAATGTCCACTTGAAGACATCACATTATTTCATTTCTATATTTATGGATCACTTTAATGTTGATGAAGGCAAGCTCCGATACCATGAGAAGAAGTAAGATCGATCTTCATGTTTCAATTATTCAAGGACATGCGAATGTAACCATGATTGGGTAGATTTTAAGATATGAAGGTATGCTCTAGATTGTGGCAACCATCCCCAAAATTTTCACCAAAAATTGATATATTTTCATGATATCATCTATATCATCTCTAGTGTTTTAAATTACATAGAAGTAAGATTCACTTCTATGTTTTATGTAGCATCAATTTCAAATTCATAATACATATAGACACGCGTACATACTTTTATAGTAGCATCAAATTTGGATCTAGTTGAGGAGAAACTTATATTAACTCCACAAGTAGTTCCCTTTTCTTAATCTTATTTTTTTAATAGAAATAGAGAGCTTAAAATTTATGTATCGGTAAGAAGTAGCATTGTATGTGAGTTCTAGTCTATGGGGTTTATATTTCATTATAATACCCTTTTCATCATTAGTGAATTCAAAATATCTCCAAGGGTATTGTGTGATTGAAAGATTCTTTTTAAGTATGGTACATATTTTAGGAGAACAAATGGACTTATTTACTATGTTGGGAGAAGAAACCAAAGATATATTGAACTAAAATGAAGGTCATTTGAAATGAATTATGTAAGTTTCAAATTTTTTAATGTCTTTCATTCATTAATGTGAGCAATGTCTTTCATTCATTAATGTGAGCATTTGGGGAAAGTACACGCATTTCAAAATCGGTATATCAGATCAATGGTGTTTAACTAGCATTAAGGAATAAAAAAAAGGATCAATTGGTAGTTATAAAACGAAGATGAATTTACATAACCCAAAAAGTAGAGATGAAACAAACAAATGAGCGTTTCCTAGAGGTATTATTTATAAAATTATCACTTCAATACATACCAATGATCTTAGGTCCTTTAGTTTCTGACCTAGGAGTGATCGTATCTATTAGTTCAGTTAAACAACTAGAATCGCGTAGATACTGTCCACCTTTAAATCCAGCGTCGAAGTTTTGTGAAGGATTTTGTGATTGTTTGATTGTTACTTTTATAATATTGCCTTTTCAACTTCCATGTCCCTTTTCTTTCTATAGGAGAAGACTTTTATTTGTACTATTTATATTATTAGATCAAAATGTTTTTTTCTTAAATGGAACCAGAGCTACTTCATGGAGTTCTTAAAAGCAACAAATTGTCGTAGTACAACATATTAGAGCTGATTACAGAGAAATTACACATGCTGCTTGCAAAGCGACACTGATTCGACCCTTCATTCACGACATGGGGGTTTACATCGAGACATTTTTCCTCGTGTACTACGCAACCATTACTAACACCACCGTATCAGTGAATCTAATTTTTAATATCATATCAAAGCAAATAAAAGTCCACCATTACTTTGTGCATGTGAAGATCATTCAAGGAGAAGTAACTCTCGCATATATGAGTATTGAAGATAAGGTGGCGGAAATGTGTATCTTTATGTGTATCTTGGGCATAGTTATGTTTAGTGTATGGACGTCTTTATTTGTATCTTGGGTATAATTCTCATCCTACACAGTTATCCAATGTATCATGTTTCTAAAGTTCGTGTGACACACCTTAAGCATTTAGAACCGATGAGTGCATGCGATTTTGTTTTATGCAAAAATTGAAATTCACTATCAATGCTTTCCGTGGATTTCTGTGCTTTTTTCTGCAACTTAAGTTGTCTTAAAGATGAATTCTCATTTCCTTCTCTTCGTTATTATTTGAATTCTGAATATGAGGGACCAGTCATGCACAATGATCATTTATAGTGTGAATCACATTGACCTAATCAAGGAGTAGGCTGTCAGTTGCGATGTTGTACAATCTACTTTCCAACCTAGTTCTCTAAAAAAATCCACTCCCGCACGTACTACAAAAGATGATTCCTATAGTGAAAGATTGACAAGCCTACTGAGATTTCGATTATTCGTTTTAGAGCGTAGCGTATCACTTTGTTTTTTCCAATGAAAGATTTTCTTTTATATTATTTACATTTCTAGGTATGTTCATTTGCCGCTGGGACGGAGGATTGTAGCAGCCATGTGGCTGACGGAGGTGTGGTTGGAGCTGTGGTTGGAGCCGCCTGGAGCTGAGGTCGTTGTAACAGCTGTCGGGGTTGTGGCGTTGTGGCTGACGGAGGATTCTACGTTCAAAAGCGACACCAACACTGAGCTTGCACAGCGGACGGAAGATTGTAGCCGCTGGGACTTGCTTCAACAGGCGCTGTGGTTGGAGCTGAGGACTCTATAGCACAGGGTTCCGGTGGTCTGTTCAGGGTTCCGGTGGTCTGTCCATTGCTCATTGGGCTATCGCACCTTACGGGCCGCTGTCTATCGCTTCCGGCCGGTCTATCGTGATACCCGGTCTATCGTGAATGATACGGGTTGGCTATCGTGAAGGGGTGGTCTATCATACGATTACTCCCGGATTCCTTGCTGTGCGATGCAGTTCTTCTTTTGTCATTTTGTGGACACGTTAGGAGGTTTGGCAGCTTCTCTTTACTGAGAGGAAATTCAAGCGTTGGAACTTGGTAGCTTCTTCACTTCTCCCAGCTGTGTCCTCTCAAACATCTGCACCCGTGGTCAAAACATCCACCGTGCAATTCTTTTAGTTAAGTCTCCCCCTCGTCCTATTTCGCGTTCCTCCGTCCACTTCAGCTTGTATCCTCAAGCTTGAGGTTTAGTTGTTAGTTGAAGCGTCTTTTTGCGTTTGGTCTTGATTGCTCCCCGTTTCGTGCCTAGTCCCTTGGCATAATAAGCATGAAAAAAAGAGAAAAGAGAGAGAGAAGATACTAAGAAAAGAAGCGAAAATAAAAAAGAAATAAGAGCTTTGCATTAATGTGGGACACTCGTGGCTATTCATGATGGTTGTGAGGTGGCCCTTTTTTTCTTAGAAGGTTTTTTTCTTCCATTGGTTTCGTATTCATAGCGGGGACAGAGATGACCCTTTGTGACCGTGTGGTTCTTCGGCAGTAGTCCATGGCCAATTGACTCGGGACTCGTCTGTCCCTTGGCTTGGTCCTTGGTCTTCCTGTAACCTACTCTCCTTCGCGCAAGTCGGGGCCCTTGTCATGGATTTTCCGAACCCCTCCCTTGTGAGAAGTAACATGGCGCTCCCCCTAGGGGAGATCGGTAACATATCCCGTTTCTTGGAGGGGGCTTCTTCTGTCGCCCTTGGGGCCTCCGAGGGTGCTAAGCCCCCCATGGTCTCCCTCAGCAGATCAACAATTCTGTCAACTCAAGAGGAGCTCAAAAAATTTTGTCTCGTCGATCAAATGTTTGGCCCTAGGCCCTCGCTCGAAACCGTTCGATAGTGGCTTCGCAACAAGTGGTTCGCCCATGGGCTAATTGTTTCTAAGTGTTAGTTCTTACCGGCTAGTCACATGTTGCTAGTCTTTGAGAATGAAGATATTGCATTTCAAGCCCTAAGTGTCGGAACCTAGCAACTCAGGCATGCGACCCTGTGCCTATTCAGATGGTCCCCTAATTGTACTCCTGAAAAATCGAAATCTCTCGGATAGCCTCTCTAGGTTGAGCTCCCTAACATGCCGTACTTCTTGAACAACATTGTGTGGGACATTGTTTCTCCTATCGGAAAGCCATTGACTTCACGTGAGGAGATTGGTGATCTCATCTATGAAGGTGCAAGACACTCGTTCAACGCTCGGTGGCACCCTCAAATCTGTGTCGAGGCTGACCTCAGCACGCCACTTCCACCGAAGATCAAAGTGGACTTGGGCAAAGGGGATGTATGGGAGCCAAACATCAATTACAAAAATCTTCCCAACACATGCTTTCGTTGTGGCCAACAAGGTCACAGGATTAAAGATTGCCCATTGAGACAAAAAAGCAAGCAAAATCAAGAAGCCCCTAGAAACGCTAAAGTGAACAAAGGGACATTGGATCACCCAACAAAGGAAGAGGAAGCTTTGGGCCCCCTTAATCTAGAAGCTAATGCAAAAGGGTTCATAGAAGTCAGAAGAAGAAGTAAAAGAAGCCCTAGGGCGACTTCTGAGCAAAACAACATGACAGTTACTCCCTCTAGCAACATGTTTTGCAATCTGGAAAAGGCGCTCAATGAGTTTGACTACCCAGGTAGGAACCAACTTGAGGTGGACACCAACGACAAAATCCTAGAGATCCCTGGCAATAAAGAAACCTTCCAGGATGGGTACACTACAAGCAAAGAAGAAGACTTCACTATTAGTAATAAAGATAACATGGATAGTGAAAGTTCCATCATCGGAACGACTATTCTGTCAATGGTTTCCTGTTCTTCCCAACAGGTGGCATCCCGCAAAGGAAAACAACCTATGGAGATATCCTGGAAAAGCCCCCATAAGAACTTGTTTCTATGTCGGGATCCCCTCCCAGCGAGAAAGAAAGATGAATCCAAGAAGATAAAGGATAAGGCTCCCTCCCGCAAAGAGGGTTCACTACGACAATGATCATCATCTCATTAAACGCAAGAGGGTCAACCGACCCCTCAAGTGTGACCATCATAGGTCAATGGCTTTGTGATATTATCCTGAACCCTGAATTTATATGTATTCAAGAGACTAAAACTGATGGAACAGACCTCCAGAAACGGCTCAGACTTGTCTCCTCCACCCATGTTTGATTTCAACATTGCACCAGCAGGGGTCTAGTTGGATAATAATCGGTATTAATCGATTCTGGTTTGAAAAGCTTGAGAACTCCATCGAAGATGAGCACCATCAATGGATTGTTGTTTCTTTTGGTGTTGCCTTTTGTTTTACTTTAGTTTTTATGTATGGCCCTAATGGAGAGTTGGAGAGACTGAACACTTGGGCCTCCTTGGGCTTGCTCACGTCTACGGATGATTTTTTGAGTTTGCGCATTAAACAGTTAGAACAAGGTAAATTAAGACTTGATGATGTCGTTGAAAAACTAAGAGAATCTAGATTGAAGAACAAGCATTATTTTGATAAAGCTCATCGATTGCTTCCTAAGCCAATTGAAGTAGGAGATTGGGTACTGGTTTATGATAGTACATTTGACTCTCAATATAATGTACGCAAAAAGCTCACTCAACGGTGGTTTGGGCCATACATTGTATCACAAGTCAACAACAAGGGTACGTATGCTCTTTGTGAATTAAATGGTATTACACTAAAAACTTTGATTGCAGGTTAACGGATAAAGCTATTCAAGAAACCTAATAAATGACGAGTACATTTTGGATGAGGACATTGAAGAAGATGACAACAATGAGGCTGATTCATAAACAGGAGTATCTATATACAAATATATATATATATATATATATATATATATATATATATATATATATAACATGCTTATTTGTGGTGACTTCAATATGGTGGAGGACCCTATGGACAGATGGAAGGGCAAGGGCAGGGTCATCGATAATCGGGAGGAAGAAACATGGGACAAAACCAAATTGCACTTGGATTTGGTCAAATTCAAAGATTTGAATGGATTTTCTTGGTCAAATCTTCAAGCGGACGAGGACTTGGGGAAAGCCAAACTCAATAGATGCTACATTTCCCAGAGCTTTTCTCATCAGTTGGCCACCCTTCCCTCTCGCAATGCACTGACCTCACCATCTGTGATCACTACCCGATCGTTATCGCTTTCCAACCTCTCACTAAAATCGATAAGGCTCTTTGGTTCCATGCCAGCGCGACCTCATTCTCTCTCCCCTCCATCCATCGAAATTGCTGATGTGTGGAAGGGGGGTGTTCGCCTTTGGCTCACCCCCAGCCAAGTGCTGGAGACGTGGGGTTGATAAATCAGGACAGATCATGATTAGATCCAGGAAGATGCTCGAGACTATGTGGCGGGCTCGTAGAGAAGCTCTATATCATAGACTCTAGAGACTCGAGGAGGAAGTGAACAAAGTAAAATCTCAATCCCAAAATGGTCTATAAAAAATCAGCTCGCTACTAAGATACAAGGAAGAAATAGAAAGAAAAAATTTGCAAATTTTCTTCAATGAGTGGTGGGCTGGCAAAGCCGACAAACCCACCAAAGAGATGTGCCACATCCTTAAATGGAAACAAAATAGAGAATGGATCCCCCTATTGCTAGACTCAAACGGCAAAGTATGCAATACATAAGAAGATAATTTTGGGATCATTGGAGGGCACTTCATGAGACTCCTGGGGACCTCAAACCCCCTATCCGACCCTAGACGTGAACATTTCTAGGGTTTTCCCCCACAGGATACCACTCAAACTTCGTTCCCTACTTGATGCCCAATCTCAGAAGAAGAAATCATTGAAGACATTGATGCCCTCCCTTGTGGTAAAAGCCGGGCCCAGGCGGGCTCACTAATGAGTTCTTTAAATCCTTCAAGTTGGTGGTCACCACCCCTCTTCGTCTAGTTTGTCAAGGGGCACTCAAGTTTGGCACGCTCCCGAATTGTCTCAACAATGGCATTATCAAGTTAATACAAAAAAGGACAAAAGAACAGAATAGAGAATTGGCGTTCTATTACGATGCTCCAAATGGGATATAAGATCATTGCCAAAGTCATAGCCAACAGAATCTCTAGCCATTTGAGAGCGTGGTTAAGTGAGAACCAAAAAGGTTTCATCAAATGAGTCAAAACAAGATGTGGTATTCCTCAAGATCGACTTTGACAAAGCCTACGATTGGCTAGAATGGGACTATATTCTGCAGTCGCTTAAAGATCTTGGATGAGTCAGAAATTCAGCAAAATGATTGCGACCCTTCTGGGAAACGCATCGACCCAAATTAAGGTTAACGGCAAACTTTCCAAGGTGATCAAACTTAGAAGATCTATCAGACAAGGATGCCCATTGGCTCCCCTTCTCTTTGCCATTGCCACGAAAGGGCTTAGCAGGCTAGTGCAGCATGAGGTGGAGGTTGGTAATATCAAAGGCCTTTGTTTGCCTCACAACCACGGACATATCACCATGAGACTTTTTGCCGATGATATGAACGCATTCATCCAGAACGATAGTACCAGCCTGGAGACGTTTTGGAGGTGTCTCAACACTTTTTTTGGGAAGCCTCTGCATCCAGAATCAACCATTCTAGACTGCCGTCTGAGCCATTGTCGGGCCCAAGCATGACCTTCTCATTGATCATGGCTGTCAAATCATTTCGTAGGGCCAAAGTTTTTGGCTTCTTGGGATTCCCTTGGGGTTTGGTGTCTCTATGGAGCAACGCTAGAACTGGGTGCTAGCCAGACTCGAAAACAAGCTAAACTATTGGAGAGGTATGCAAATCAATCTCGCTGGTCGTGCAATGGTTATCAACACATTCCTCATATCATCGACCATTTACTTCCTTTCTTGTTGAAAGCCGAAAGAGCAAGATCTATCCAAACTGGATAGTATATGTGGAAACTTCCTTTGGACGGGAGACCACAATATAAGCGGGGGGGTGCCCAAAATCAAGTGGTCCATCTGCACCAGCCAAAGAGATAGTGGGGGCCTTGGCATACTAGACATTGGGTGCATGGCTAACAAACTTGCGGCAAAATGGATGATTAAGGCTTCGTGCAACGGGGAGGCCTTATTGGCCAAGTTGATCTTTAGAAACAAGAATGAGTTGGCTCTCATGGGATTCCCTAATTGAAAGAATCTTGAGATCTTGACCTTGCTGTTTTCCCCGATCCCCATCTTCCGAAAAGGCTCGAATCTTGTGGCCTCCCTATGGAAGAGCTCGAATAAAGTCAAAAGCTACACAAGAATAAATGAAGACTGGAAGTGGGCAACCGGTGTCAGACCAAACTACTCTATCTCGTTTTCGATCCATGGCATCCAAAGCGTGGAATCATGGTGACCTCCTATTGCGTGAAAATACATATCTGTAAACCTTTATGTGATTCTGAATCATTTCTTTTGAGTTTGAACATTGTTATTATAGAGAGCAGTGTTATTGCTTTTCACATTTAACAGTGCTCTCATTAATGTGACAGATCTGATGTCACTGATTGAGGACCTTGCTATATGCGATAAAAGATGTAGCATAGAAGCACAAGCCCTTCTTGATGAGATTATAGGATAAAACCAGTGTGCCCATTTAGCTGTACAAATCGTCTTTTAAAGTGAGTCTTTCCATAAGTTGTACAAATTGTCTTTTAAAGTCTTCCCGTACCAGTGAACAATATGTCGAATATCGGCTGAGAACACGGTGAACGTGCGTAGTGGTGTAGTGGAGCCTTAATGACCCCGCTCTAGGGTTGAGGGTTCCTCTTCCCCCCTGCGAGTCCCTCCCCTCAGTTGGGAGGGCGCTCGCCTTCGTGCTCCGCCCCTGTGGGGGGGGCCGCTCTGTTTGCTCCGGCTCTGCTATCTCATCCTCGTCATTCTCATGGCGCTCTTCGAAGCGTTACGCAACGGAATCTCTGTGGTTGGTGCTCCGCTGAACGGGGGAGTAGAAGTGAATGCTCCTGCTCTGCCTAACACAGTGGGAAATCAACAGGTAAGTGCTTGCAACTCTGATTTAAAGGATTCACCCATGGCCGATGCCCCTTCTGGCAGCCTGGCGGTTCGAACAGGCTCTGTCACTCGCTCTCCTCAAAAGACATACGCGGACTCCATTAAGCACACAGGTAATCTCTTATCTTCTCCTGTCATTTCTGATCGAGGTGGTAAGGGCATTGATAGGGGTATTGGGAGAGTAGAATGCTCAGATAATCCGCATAAATTACTTGTAGATGACATCCCTAGTGAAGATGACGAAGAAGACTCGTTTATAATAGATAGGACCTCCTTGGACAGTTGGCAAGAGCATCTGTTAGGTAGGGTTGTCATAGGGCTTTGTCACGGCCCTAGACCACCGCATGATGTTCTTAAGAATTGGATAAAAATGCATTGGGAAGCTAGGGGACTAATGGTTAAGCACATTCAGTATTGCCGAAACAACTTCTATCTGTTCTTTTTTGAAGAAGCTAACAGCACCCTGCAGGTTATCAGTGAAGCCCAATGGCTTATCAGGAATATCCCTATGTCTTTTTTCAAGTGGCATGTTGGTTTTAACCCCAAGGTCCCAAAACCTACTAAGATCCCGGTGTGGGTTGAATTCCCAGAACTACCCATAGACTTTTACCCATGGATTGAGCATCTTGGAAATATGATCGGTAGAGTTCTGGGTCAAAAATCCAAAAATAGTATCATTAATACTAAATGGGATCCTCAGGTGCTAATTGAAGTAGATGTTTCCAAATAAATCAAGACCCAAATAATTATTAAGGACTCCCAGGGTAAGAAATTACACACCCAAAGGATTATGTACTGTAATTTGCCTAACGCCTGTTACAACTGTTACAAGCAGGGCCATCTAATTCAGGATTCTCCCCTCATCAATTCGCAGAACGAGGAAGGTAATCAAGATAAACAGGTAATACCCCCTGCTACTAGTATTACCCCCAATGTTCCGGGGAAAAAGCAAGTTCAAAAATCGAAAAAAAAGACCTTTAAGTCAGATAACCCATATGACATTCTGGTAGAGGACATCTCTAATACTTTTGATGACAAAAACATTGCAGGTGGTTCTCCTATTGTTGTGGAACAGAATGAAAATACTGATCCCAATATGGATGCCAGGTAATACCAAGTCTGCGAAGGCCGAAAAAGAAGACCATGGCTCTACAGAAAGCTGGAAAAAAATTGGGAAAAAAACAAGGTTCTTCATGAACCAACAGGTCTAAAGGATAATCCATGCTTCTCCCAACAGGTTAATGAAGTGCCCCCCCCTTCTATGGAACATTTCAGTAATGAACTTGATGCTATGGATCAGGACTCAATCAACTGTATGGATGAGGAAGGGGAACATTGTGAAATTGTACCCATGTCTCAGGATATGGACTCATGCATTGATCACACTAAAGTAAGTAAGCCTAAAAGGAAAGAAGTTGTCAGGTTATCATCCTCTGCACCCAAGCCGACTAAAAATAGTCGTAAATAATCTGTCTTTTTTATGATGTTTGATCTTAAAATTATCACCATAAATGTTAAAGGGCTGACTGATGTAGTCAGGCCCAAAATGATTAATTGCTGGCTTAAGATGCTTCCCATCATGCCTGATGTTCTTTGCTTGCAGGAAGTCAAAGTTGGAGGAGATACTTTGCTTAGGCACTTAAACATTCTGGCCTCTAATTTCACTTGGTACTACACCAGCCACCCTAGTGGCAAAGGTGGTGCAGTGGTTGGTTTGTCTAATTGTATTTCCAAGTCTGTTAAGGATGTTGTTCATAGTAACTCCCACCAATGGTGTGCTGTCAAGATGGGGGACCCTTTTAATTGTTCTATCATTTCGGTTTATGCTTCAAACCTGTGTGCTGAAAGAAAAAGCTGCTGGGAAGAGTTATGTTTTTTTGACAGTCCTGTTATCCTTGCTGGGGATTTTAATATGGTAACTTCTTTGCAGGATAGATGGGAAAGAAAAGGTAACTGTATTTTTGGCACTGAAAAACATTCCTGGTTCAATTTATGCAACCACCTGGGCTTGTCTGACCTTTCCTGGAACTCGGGATTTTCCTGGTCTAATAAGCAAGTAGGGGACAATTATAGAGCGGCTAGGCTTGATAGATGTTATGCGAGTACGGAGTTTACCCAAGAGTGTTGGGATATTAGCAGCAAGATAGATCATACTCTTTTAGTTTCGGATCACAAACCCCTTTTTCTGACCTTCAAGAAAGGCAATCCTAATTATAAAGCTGGTCGGCCTCACATAGATTTTAGTTTACTCAAGATTCCTAGTATCATGTCTCGTACTAAGGATATCATCACCTACCACTTCAAGGTTGATAGTTCCCCTACTGCTGCTTGGGAGCATGCTGTTTGTAGTATCCAAAAGCTTTTCACCGCTTATAGGAAGCATGCCTTGGAGTTGAGGACTCAGAGGAGGCTTTCGCTTATGAATCAGTTAAATTCCCTTGATGTTAACTCTCAAGAGTATGTTGATTGCTCTCTGAGGTTGTGTAAAGAGAGGTACCTGGAAGCTAGGAGCTCCCTTGCTATTTCAAGAGAATTCTGGATTGAGAACATGGATCGGAACAATAAACATATGTTTTCTCTTATAAAAAAGAGGAAAGTGAGGGACTTTGTCCCCCCGGTTAAGAAAAAAGATGGGAGTGTTACTTCCAATATTGAAGAGACTTTACAGGAGGCCAAGTGCTTCTTTATGGATGTTTTCTCTGTTTCTCCCAAGTGGGGGGAGGACATTCAGAGGGCCAGGGCTACTATTGCTTTGAAAAGGAAAAAAATGATTCCTGCTAGCCTGGTTCCCATTCTGGACCTGCCCCTCACTGCTGGTGAGATCAAAGAAACTATCAATAAATTGAATCCCTGTAAATCTCCTGGGATGGATGGCCTGCCTAACGAATTTTTTATCATTCTTAAGGATTTTCTCACTCCTTACATTCTCTTGATATGGGAAGAGGTTTCTAGTAAAGGATTTCTCCCTTGTTCCATTAACACTGGGGTAATCAAGCTTATTCATAAGAGAGGTCCCAAAGATGACCTTAACAACTGGAGGCCCATCACCTGCCTAAACACCATTTACAAAATTTTTGCTGCTACTCTTGCTAGGAGACTTAGCCCTTTGATGAACCAGCTCATTCTCCCTGAGCAAAAAGGTTTTATTAAAGGTAGATTTATTCTTGATGCCATCATCTCCCTTTGGGAAGGCATGGATTATGCTAGAGAGTCTGGCCAAGATTACTACTTCTTTAAAATTGATTTTGACAAAGCTTATGACAGGATTGAGTGGGACTTTATTTTGCAGTCTCTTCATGACTTAGGATTGGGAAGGAGATTTATTAAATATGTGAGTACTCTGTTTGGAAATGCCTTTTCAAGAGTTTCTATTAATGGTCATATGTCTGAACCCTTCAAGTTGGCTAGATCTATAAGACAAGGGTGCCCTTTGGCCCCTCTTCTTTTTGCCATTGCTAGTGATGCTTTGGGTTGGTTAGTGAAGGATGCTCTGTCTGACGGTAATATTAAAGGTGTGTGCATTCCTAACTCCCCTGCCCCTCTTTGTCTTCAGATGTTTGCTGATGATACCAATGTTGTTTTAAAAAATGATCCCGAGTCCCTAACTAAGTTTTTGGATTGTCTTGATGTCTTTTGTTTGGCTAGTGGCTCTAGGGTCAACCATAGTAAAACTGGCTTCAAAGCCTCTAATAATGCTATACCAGACATTATTTCTCAGCTTGGTTGTAGTATTATAAAAGAAGGGGTGATATTTAGGCTTCTTGGGATCCCTATGGGTTTTAATGTCTCTTTTGATCAAAGGTGGGATTGGGTGTGTGACAAATTCAAAAAAGGGCTGGCTCTGTGGTATGATTCTAATTCCTCCCTTCCCCATCGTTCTTTTATTCTTAACCATTATTTATTGCCTAAACTTGTCTACTTCCTGTCTTGTTGGACTCCTTCCAAAAAGCAGCTTAATCAGGTGATCTCTCTGGCCAAAAGATTCTTATGGGGGGGATCGGCAAACAGAAAGAAAATTGCCAAAGTTTCTTGGGATATTTGTTGCATGAATAAAGATAAAGGGGGATTGGGGGTGAGGTGCCCAAAAAAAATGGCAGACACCCTGTCTGCTAAATGGATTCTTAGAAGCATTGGCAACAATGAGATATGGGCTACTCTTATTCAAAGATCTGTTAACAAATTCTTTTTGACTAAATACAGGGCTTGGAATAATCTTAATATTTGGGACATTATTACCTGCCCTCACCCCATTTCCCCTGTTGGAAGTCCTCTGATTTGTAGGTTCTGGAAAGCCTGGTTCAAAGCTAAAAGTGTTTTCTGTCCTACTGACAAGTTGTCTGTCATGGCTCAATTCTACTTACAGGAATCCCCTTGGCTGGGTTGGTTGGCTCATTGGAACAATGGGAACATTTCTATCAAGGAACATAAATTTCATAGGAAGCTTGGATTCAAATCTTGGAAAGACTTTATGTCTAATGGGAAGGTAAGGTCTGATTATGATTTGGTCAATATGATTAATGCTTCTGCTGCCTGTTTACAGATATTGCTGTCTCACAAGGAGATGCTGGCTGAACAGCTGACCAGGTGCAATTGGAAGGAAATAAAACTTCATGATGTTGCTGAGTACATTTACAAGAACTTCAAGAAGAAGAAAGACTCGATGGATAGTATCACTCCTAAATTGAACAAAATTTGGAACCTGAGCTGGTCTTCTGCTCAGTGGTCCTATAGGTTTAAATCTCTGTGGGCTTACCCAAAAAGCAGCAAACAGTCTTGTCTTCAGTGGTTGATAATTCATCAAGGGCTTTGGGTGGGCCCCAGAGTCAGGAAAATATTTATTGATGGTGGTAAATGTGCATTTTGTGGTAGGGTGGAGGATGTTTATCACCTCTTCTTTGACTGTGATCATGCTAAGCCTTACTGGAAATGTGTTGATAACTATCTACATGCTTGTAAAGCTCCCAAGCTTCAAAGGATTGATGCTTTGATCGGATGTTGCAAAAATATGGATATCCTCCTGTCGAATACCTGGCGTGGGCACATCCTGTGGGCCATATGGCTTAGTAGAAATAATCAGGTCTTTGGCAATGGAAGAAAGAATTTTCTGATTCCCCTACATCACACTCTGAAAAGAGTGTTTGATAATTGTATCAAGAGAATCACCAAACCCTCTCTGCCCTCTCATGATCTGCACTGTATCCTAGCAGCCCACCACTTCACAAGATGGAAAGTGATATTGAGCCAGTTGTACTCCCATTGCAGGTTTGCAATGGTGGCATCTCTGTGACTATTTGAGTTTCAGGTGCTCCTGCCCCCTGCACATATGTAATTTACCCTGTTAATTTATATTTTCTTGTTTTTTTCAAAAAAGAAAAAAAAAAGTCGAATATCCCTTATCGCAGACTATAAGGATATAAATACACTACCTCATGAAGCTCTGGTCAATTCAGTCTCAATTTGCACTACCGAAGGCCAAGTACAATGCTCGTGTCTATTTTAGCTAATGATTCCAGGAAATAGCTCCAGGGAACAACTTCTAGAATTGGAGGCATGCCGCGCTAAAGGCATATGTGGTAACGACTTTCTTCGGTGCCGTTAAGGAGGAGTCTAGGAGTTTTCAGAGATATGATGTTCCCGCGCGTCTTTGCAAGGCGACATCGACATTTAACACACTGGATGAGATACATTTTGTTGGAGGAAATTCGTATTCCTCTCCGTGATAAATGGTGCCTAAATATTTTACATTTGAAGGTTTCCTTGCCGTTTTACTCAATGGAGTAAGTGGAGTCATATTTCTAGGTGCAATCAAATCGCTGCTGATGCTATTACGTAGCATTTCCCATTGAGTTTTGGACTAAGACTCTTACAACGTATGCTAAGCATATTTCTGATGAGGTTGAATACTTGATAAGCATTTGAAGGTGGAATTGAAGGTGATATCCAAGATCTCGGCTTTGAGCTGTTTGTCCTTTTGCCTCTCATTCATTTTGTGTACATTCGTCATTCTTGATAAAAACGCCTATTCGTATGCGTAACCATCTTTAAGCCTTTCGATCACAATGGACACTTTCTAATGGGTCGTACCCAAAGCAACATATGAGTGATTGAGTGTTGGTCGTTTGCTTAGATCCATTGAATAAACGGAAGCGACCGCCTAAGTGTCACTCCAAACTATGATCGTCCCCTTTTTGTTTCCGATATTCGCAGAATTCGTCAGCTTTTAGATTGCTGTAAAACCTTGATCGTTGAGGTTTCTATTGTGACGTGGTTTGTCCATGTATAACGCCACCACATGGTATAACTGACATATACATTCGTAACCGACATATGAACAAGCGTATCCCTTGGCATGCATTTCAAGATGTAATTAAATCAATGATGAATAATAAAACATCAAGAACTGGTCTCTATGCATTGTCTTCGCTCTAGGTTATCCTTATCTATGAAAGGTCTGTGTAGCTCCTTGTTTTTCAACATGGTATCACACCAAGAACGTGCACACATTCTTGATCAACAACGCTGATTGCATAGACTCCGTGGCTGATCACCATGGAGAGTTCATCTGCCTCGCGCTCATACAAAATCGACAAGTTGCATGGTGCAAACTATAAACCCTAGAAGCTCACAGTGACCATGATTTTGCAGAAGCTCGACTTGCTTGACATTGCAGATGGCATAGATGCCTATGTAAATTGATGAATTTGCAGCATGGGAAGAATGTGATCTTAATGTGCGACTCGAAATCCTATTACACATGACAGATGTTGTCAAGCAAACTGTACGACAGATGACCTCTGTGCACCAGATCTAACCTCACCTTGAAGATACTTAGAAATCTCATTACATGGCCCTGCAAGTACATTGTCTAAAACTTCTCACATCTCTTATGCTTAAGGAAGGCAAACCTGGCAAAGCATTCCTCCAAAAGTGGCACCTCCAATTGAACGATCTGCTTCTTGCAAGCTTGGAACTGCCTAATTCCGCTCAGGTAGTATTACTCCTCTCTTTTTTATCGCATTTTTTTCAAACCTTTGTCTCTGCACAGTCTATTAATACTCCTCTCAGCATCTCTACACTCATTGTGTTGATTTTGCAAGAAATTTCTTTATGTCGTGCATCTACTTCTAGCATATCTACAAACCACCCACCCATACTAGCTATGACCACTTATAACAGCCCAAGTTCCCCTTGGCATCACAGAAATTATAGTTATCATGATAAAAAATACTTTCTTCCTTCTCGGCACAATTGTATTCTAGAGGGCTTTGCACAATGTTTTTCTTCTCGTTCAAAATCTAGTCGTCCATATCACTCTAATCGAGATAGGCCTACCCATCGTCGATATGGCACACCCAAACCTCGTCATAAAAAACATTACAATCATTTCCAACTGCATTATGTAGAAGTCTCAACTACAAGCGTGTCCTCTGCCTGTTCTGATGACACCTTACATGATTTAGTTTCTGAGTATTTAGACTGAGAATCTATTTTAGCATTCATGGCCGCCAATGAATCCTTGACTTTCTCTCCCCATGTTTGAGTATTAGACTCGAGGGATACATGTCATTTAGCTGCATCCTCATGCGTTCTTCAAAATGATGGAATACTATCTGAACTACTCGAAGTTTGTTTTGGTGACAACCATACCCAGTTTGCCATTGGCATTGGTGATGCTCCCATTGTCTTACCTACAGGACAAACTGTAGTTATCCATGATGTCTATCATGTTCCCTCCATTTCCAAAAATCTCATTTTTGTCTCGAAGATTACCTCCCCCTCAACCACACTCTCCCTTATTATACTTCGAGAAATTTCTTTCTTTTTATTTCAGTAAAAATGAACACTGAGGTTGTTCTCCGCTCATATGAATAGGACAGAGCACAAAATGTGCATATATTTAGAAATGTGCATATATTCTGAAATGATATATCAAACGATAAGATTCGACTATTTCCCTAGATTGGTATCAAATTCACATGCTAGGTCTATTACTATTTCTTTACATGCAATATTAATACCTGATGCGAGAAGAATGAGTTATAAATTATTTTCAGACTTCAGATGTTTTTCATATGCATTATATGCATAAAGGTAGATAGATGTCGATGACTAAATCAATTACTTGCACATGCAAAATAAAATTCTGGCAAAATAAATTACCAAGGAAGGAACCTTTGCCTGTTTGTATACTTTATCGACATGAATTTATGTAGATTAATGTGGGACTAAATAGCAACCGCACTTGCCAAATAAGAATCCAATACCACAGAAAATTGAAAATTATCAAAGATGGAATGAGCATCAGAAAAAGGTAATACTTTTCTTATCTCAAAATATTGATTCAAGTATGACCAAGTACGTACACGACTGAAACAAGAAGAAAATAGCTATGGGAAATATGTTTCAATACCTTTTTGCAACTACAATAAAACTGGATGCATTTTGTAGTGCCCGCATACACTCTCTCTCTCTCTGTCTTTACTTCTCTCTCTCTTTCTCTCTCTCACTCTCCCCTCACCACACCTCACCTCACATCACCTGCCCTCACCACACCTCACCACACGACACCTCACCTCACCACACCTCACCTCACCTCACCTCACCACACCACACCACACCAAACCACACCTCACCTCACCTCACCATACCACACCACCCCTCACCTCACCTCACCTCACCACACCACGCCTCACCTCACCTCACCACACCACACCTCCCCTCACCTCACCTCCCCTCACCTCACCTCACCTCCCCTCACCACACCTCACCACACCACACCTCCCCTCACCACACCTCACCTCACCTCACCTCACCACACCTTACCTCACCTCACCACACCACACCACGCCTCACCTCACCTCACCTCACCACACATCTCCCCTCACCACACCTCCCCTCACCACACATCACCACACCACACCTCACCTCATCACACCTCACCTCACCTCACCTCACCTCAACACCACACCATGCCTCACCTCACCTCACCTCACCACACCAATCCTCCCCTCACCACACCTCACCTCACCTCACCTCACCTCACCTCCCCTCACCACACCTCACCACACCACACCTCCCCTCACCACACCTCACCTAACCACACCTCAACTCACCTCTCCTCACCTTACCTCACCTTACCTCACCTCACCTCCCCTCACCACACCTCACCCCACCGCACCTCACCTCACCAGATCTCACCTCACCTCACCTCACCTCACCACACCACACCACACCTCACCTCACCTCACCTCACCACACCACACCACGCCTCACCTCACTTCACCTCACCACACCGCACCACGCCTCACCTCACCTCACCACACCACACCTCCGCTCACCTCACCTCCCCTCAGCTCACCTCACCTCCCCTCACCACACCTCACCACACCTCACCTCACCACACCTCACCTCACCTCACCACACCACACCTCACCTCACCAAACCACACGACACCACACCACACCACACCTCACCTCACCACACCACACCTCACCTCACCTCACCACACCTCACCTCACCTCACCACGCCTCACCTCACCTCACCTCACCTCACCACACCACACCTCCCCTCACCTCACCTCCCCTCACCTCACCTCCCCTCACCACGCCTCACCTCATCACGCCTCACCTCCCCTCACCTCACCTCACCTCACCTCCCCTCACCACATCTCACCTCACCACGCCTCACCTCACCTCACCTCACCTCACCTCCCCTCACCACACCTGACCACACCACACCTCACCTCACCACAGCTCACCTCACCTCACCTCACCACACCACACCACACCTCACCTCACCTCACCACACCACACCACACCTCACTGCACCTCACCTCACCACACCACACCACACAACACCTCACCGCACCTCACCTCACCACACCATACCCCCCCTCACCTCACCTCCCCTCACCTCACCTCAACACACCACACCTCACCTCACCATGCCTCACCTCACGTCACCTCACCTCCCCTCACCACACCTCACCACACCACGCCTCACCTCACCTCACCTCACCTCACCTCACCTCACCTCACCATACCACACCACACCACACCTCACCTCACCTCACCTCACCACACTACACCACACCAAACCTCACCACACCTCACCACACGACGCCTCACCTCACCTCACCTCACCACACCACACCTCCCCTCACCTCACCTCCCCTCCCCTCACCTCACCTCACCTCCCCTCACCACACCTCACCTCACAACACCTCATCTCACCTCACCTCACCTCACCACACCACACCACGTCACACCTCACCTCACCTCAACACACCACACCACGCCTCACCTCACCACACCACACCTCCCCTCACCACACCTCCCCTCACCACACTTCACCTCACCTCACCTCACCACACCACACCTCACCTCACCACACCACACCTCCCCTCACCTCACCTCACCTCCCCTCACCACACCTCACCACACCACACCTCACCTCACCTCACCTCACCACACCACACCTCACCTCACCACACCACACCTCCCCTGACCTCACCTCACCTCATCTCACCTCACCTCACCTCCCCTCCCCTCACCACACATCACATCACCACACCTCACCACACCACACCTCACCTCCCCTCACCACACCTCACCACACCACACCTCACCTCACCACACCTCATTATATTAAGGTTGTGTTCTCATTGGCGTCACTCATTTTTGGACCGTTTTATGAAAAAAACAATTTTCACGATCAACTTTTCAAAAGGTTTGGCGCTGTCGGGAAGATGGCGCACGGTTGGTGGATCAGTTCAACCGCAAAGTCCAACGACGCACGCAGGGTGCTTCAAGCAAACTCAGGTAGTGGAAAGGAGACTCAAAGAGAATATTAAAAACTCAAAATAATTGATGCGATCATCACATGATAGGAGAAAAAAAACTTTGATTCATGATAAAGATTGTTCATTCAATTGTCATGACAATAATGAAAAATATACAAGTTACCAATTCATAATTGATCATAATATCCTCATCCATCATGAGTGTAGAACCTCCTCTAAGCATAAGAGAAGAATCCACATCAGGATGTGGACCACAACTCCTCCAAGAGTGTATGTGAACACTCCCTCCAAGATGGCCTCCAGAGATCTTCTCCAAGACTTTGAACACCTCCTCTCCTTGAGAGCTTGTCCTCCTCTTGAGTTGATCTCCAATTCATGTCTTGAACAATGAACATGGTTGTCATTATATAGGTTTGTACTTCTCCAAAAGCATAGCTAAAAGCTACGTTCGTAATTGCCAAACCTCCAAGAATAAAGCAAAATACGTAAAGCTGCTTCGCTATTATCAAAAAAGCTTTATCACGAAAAGCTCTTCAGTAATCGGCAATATTTGTGAGTTTGCTTTTAGGAAAGGTGTTTTTTGCTGCTGCCACGGCCGACAGGGATCAAACCCACAAATATTATGGAAGATATTGAGCTAGTCACGCTGCCACCGCCAATTCGTTGAGCTTTCCAAAGATGAATATATATTTTGTTACCTGTAGCGGTAAATGTGAGATTTGAAGAGTACACTTTCACTTTTGATTTTACATTGGAAAACTTGGTTTCACACTTTGAGAATTCATATGGAACAACCAAGCATGGGTTCACATGGGTGAATATGGGTTCATGGATATTTTCTGTCAGCTTCAAGGTTCTATAGAGATGGAAATCTCTACGACATTCGCCCCTACTAAACCTGCACATCGTCCTCGATGGGCCAATCTTCAAATCTTCTTTCTGTTTCAAAGATAAACTGACATTTCATAGGAACATTGAATCTTGAAATCATGTGTCAAGTGCATGGGAAGATAAAAAATGTGCCTCTGCAAGGCCATATAATGTGGCACTATCAATTGCATACTTTAAAAATGCATGGTAAAAATATGGTGCAAAAGATAAGGTATTTGGCATTCATTGATGAGGCATGTGCACTCACTTTCATACATTTCATGTTTTTATACATAAATCCTTTCCATCACTCAAAGTGCATGGATAAATAAGTATTGTGCCTATGCAAGGCCATATAATGTAGCCCTATCAATTGCATACTTTGAAAATGCATGGTAGAAATATGGTGCAAAAGATAAGGTAATTGGCATTTGTTGACGAGGTATGTACGCCCACTTTCATACATTTCATGTATTTATACATAAATCCTTTCCATCACTCAAAGTGCATGGGTAAAGCTCAAAACGTGCCTTGATGCAAGGTCATGTAATGAGACCCTATCATGCATACTTTAGGTGCATAAGTAAACAAAACATGGTGCAAGTATCAGGGTAAAGGGCATTTGATGATGAAGCTTGTGTGCTCACTCACATACATATCAATGTGTATATTCATCAATCCTTACAATCACTCTGTGTGCATAGGTAAAGCTCAAAATGTGCCTAAATGCAAGGTCATGTAGTGAGACCCTACCATGCATACTTTAAGTGCATTGTTCTAAAAATCATGGTGCAAAAGGGGTAAGAGGATGTTGATGATAAAGTACTTCATAATTTTTTATATCTGTTTTTTAAATTGGATGTCATCCTTTTTTAATTTGTTTACAAGTGCAAGTAGATTGTGCAGGCTAAAGAAATAAACATGTGTGTATATTCATTGGTTTATGCATACTCTAAGTGCAGAATAGACTCAATATGGTGCAAATAATGGAGAGTAAGAAAAGAAGACTAAAAATGCATAAAAGTCAACACTCTATTCTCACTCTTCAATCAAATAATTCTCTCAAATCACTCAAACACTCTCAATGATCTCAAGCATGATTATCATCAAAGATAATTTTGAAGAAGTCTGTTCCTGTCTCATGAAAAACATCAAGTTAGTATCAAAAAACATGCTTTACAATTCATCCTTACTACAATTTATCTCATTATATCCTATCTCTGGATCTCTTCATGGTTCATCTTCAATCATCATCTTCAACCATAAGCACCTGTTCATCATGGATCATCTTCAGCCTGTTCTTTTCTACAAAGATAAAGGTTTAGAAGACTTTGATGAATTTTTAATATTTTGTTCAAATTTGAAAGTTCATAGTGAACAGCTCCTTCTAAAGTCACTTGATTAAATTGTGTATTTAATGATTTCATAACGTCATTAGTTTTTCCCAATATTGAAGTCATCATTGAGATATATGAAGTTAATGGCTCGAGTTTTTCATTTATGGACGCAATTATTCATGACTCCATATCTTTGAATTATTCATCATATTCTGGAGACTTCTTTTCAATTAATGCTTCCACACTAGAACCTATGTCTTGTGTGGTGTGTTTTGCAACACCCTTTTTGCCCATTGTTTACTTAATGTAATCAACGTAAAAGTAAAATATGCATACCTGGAATTGAGCTTGATATCGTACCTCCTAATTGCCAAATGCCGTGGAACAATTTCACATCGGGTTCACTTGTCGTGGAACAATTTCACGTCGGGTTCAAATGTCGTGGCACAATTTCACGTCCGGTTCAAATGTCATTGGGAACAATTTCATGTCAGCTTCACTTGTCGGAGAACAATTTCACGTCAGGTTCAAATGTCATGGAACAATTTCACATCGGGTTCAAATGTCATGGAACAATTTCACGTCGGGTTCACGGTACACGCAGGGTGCTTCGGGCAACTTAAGAGGTAGAATTCAAATATAGACGCTCACAAATAATCAGATGAGACCATAACTCAAATTGATGTACAATTCATTAATCATCATAAGAGAGTTTAGAAACGAGAGAGATGTGAGGAAATTGGAGAGTCAATTAATTCATAATAATGTGTTCGTACAAATATAATGCAGATAACGGAAACAGATACAAGTTACCAAAACATCATAAATCATGATGTCCTCCTCATGCGAGCAGAACCTCCACACTATGTTGCGTGTTCGATTCACGTCGGGTTCAAATGTCGTGAAGGGCTCAGTTGGGTGGATCAGGCCAACTGCTAGTGTTCCAAATAGACGGTACACGCAGGGTGCTTCGGGCAACTTAAGAGGTAGAGTTCAAATATAGATGCTCACAGATAATCAGATGAGATCATAATTCAAATCACACATATAATTCATTAACATCATAAGAGAGTTGGGAAATGAGAGAGATGTGAGGAAATTGGAGAGTCGATTAATTCATAATAATGTTTTTGTACAAATATAATGCAGATAACGGAAACAGATACAAGTTACCAAAACATCATAGATCATGATGTCCTCCTCAATCATGTGAGCAGAACCTCCACACCATGTGGACCAACACTCCTCAAGAGTGTGAGAACTCCTCCTCCAAAGTGGCCTCCAAGAACTCCTAGCCTTGATCTTCAGATAATCTTCAGGTTGATCTTCACTTCATATCAGATGATGTCCTGACAATAAGGCCAAGTCTCTTTATATAGTTTTATCCATCCTCCAAAAGCACTTGCGAAAGAACTTACGAAAATCAGCTTTCTTTTCCCAAAATAGCGATCGCTATGGAAATAGCTTTTCGTAAAAAAATTCCTATCGCAAAATTTTGAGTTTGCTTTTGGTTTGAAAAATAGCGATTGATTTTTTAACGTTCACTTCACTTTTGTTTTGTTTTTCTTTTAGTTTCTAAACAATGGTTTCACACTATAGTTTTGGGTTCACATGGAACATATAATCATGGTTTTCATATGGATGCTAATCACATAAAATATGATGAATCAAATGATATGTTGACTTGAAAATTGACTCCAACAATCCTCCCTTCAATAATGGTACAATCTTTAGTAATCCGCAAATCTTCTCATGACTATTTCTAGCCAATGCTTTGTTAAAATATCTGCAACATTCTCAGTAGAAAATTATTCTTTAGATTTGGATTATTCAAACACTGGTGTGGTAGTTAGAGATATAAATCTCTACGACATTCGCCCCTACTAAACTTGCACATCTCCCTCGATGGGCCAATCTTCAAATCTTCTTTCTGCTTCAAAGATAAACTGACATTTCATAGGAACATTGAATCTTGAAATCATGTGTCAAGTGCATGGGAAGATAAAAAATGTGTCTATGCAAGGCCATATAGTGTAGCTCTATCAATTGCATACTTTGGAAATGCATGTTTAAAATATGGTGCAAAAGATAAGGTATTTGGCATTTGTTGATGAGGCATGTGCTCTCACTTTCATACATTTCATGTGTATATACATAAGTCCTTTCCATCACTCAAAGTGCATGGGTAAATAAAAAATGTGCTTATGCAAGGCCATATAATGTAGCCCTATCAATTGCATACTTTGGAAATGCATGTTTAAAATATGGTGCAAAAGATAAGGTATTTGGCATTTGTTGATGAGGTTTGTGCGCTCACTCACATACATATCAATGTGTATATACATCAATCCTTACAATCACTCAAAGTGCATGGGTAAAGCTCAAAATTGTGCCTTGATACAAGGTCATGTAGTGAGACCCTACCATGCATACTATAAGTGCATTGTTCCAAAAATCATGGTGCAAAAGGTAGGTAAGAGGAAGTCGATGATGAGGTTCTTCAGAATTTTTGATATCTGCTTTTGAAATTGGGTGTCATCCTTTTTTTAATTTATTTGCAAGTGCAAGTAGATTGTGCAGGCTAAAGAAATAAACATGTGCATATATACATTGGTTTATGCATACTCTAAGTGCAGAATAGACTCAATATGGTGCAAATAATGGAGAGTAAGAAGAAGACTAAAAATGCATTAAAGTCAACACTCAATTCTCACTCTTCAATCAAATAATTCTCTCAAATCACTCAAACACTCTAAATGATCTCAAGCATCATTATCATCAAAGATAATTTTGAAGAAGTGTCTTCCTGCCTCATGAAAAACATCAAAGTTAGTATCAAAAAACATGCTTTACAATTCATCCTCACTACAATTTCACTCATCATTTCCTATCTAAGGATCTCTTCATGGTCAATCATGTCTTTATCAAGCTCGTAATCATCTTTATCCCTTTTTTTGAACAATTTTATTCTTTTACCTCTAATCAAAGTTTTTAGTGGAGTTCCATCTATTTCACGCAAAGCATATGTTCCATTCTTATGTATTTTTAAAACAACATAAGGTCCAAACCATCGTGGTTTTAATTTCCTTCTTGCATCATATTGGGAATCAAATGTACTATCATAGATCAAAACCCAATCGTCCTCATGAATTTGTTTAGGCCTTAGTCTATGTGTTTTATCAAAGTATTTCTTATTTTTCAATCTCGATTCTTTTAATTTTTTGATAGCATCATCAAGTTTCTCATTCCCTTGCTCAAGTTCTTTTATTCTTAAAGCCAATAATTCATCAGTAGATAGCTTATCATTCCAAGGTAGAGTAGACCATGTAAAAATTTGTGTATAAATAGGAAAAATAGGTTTTTGACAATACATAAGTTCAGCAGGCATGTATCCTGTTGTCCTAGTGCAAGTCTTTCTATCAGCCCATAATGCAAAAGGTAAATATCTTGGCCATTGTTTTAAATCATTACTACAAGCTTTAGAGATTGCTTTCACAATCAGTGAATGACCTCTTTCTATTTTTCCATTAGCCTCAGGGTTATAAGAAGTTATAAGAGATAAGCGAATTCCATGCCGTGCAAAGAAATCCCTAGCCTCTTGAGCATCTAGTTCTCCCCTATCAGCAACTACTTTTTCAATATATCCAAATCTTGAAATTACATCCTCAAGTAAGAATTTGCATACATTATATGTCGTTTTAGATCGTAGTGCTCGGCCTTCTACATGGTTCATAAGATCTTCTCTTGCAAGTACAATATATTTCATTTTATCAATACCTTTAGGCATGGTCACAAAATCAACTACCCACTTATAATAAATACAAGGTGGATAAGTTGGATGCAAAGGATCTCTGTGTTTTACAGATGAATGCATTTGACATGTAGTACAACTGTTTACATAATCCCTTACATTGATATAGATTCGTGGCCACCAATAACTTTCTCTAATCTTTTCATATGTAGCCACAAACCCTTTGTGTCCAGCCCATAATGTATCATGTAATTTTTTCATAACTTGCAATTGAATTTGTTTCTTCCCTAGTACTCTTTGTGGCATCTTAACTTTCCCCCTAGCATGTCTCCAAATAAATCCATCTTTTAAGAAAAAATTGAAGCTCTTTTTCTAATGTCTTTGAATCTATTTATTGACCAAGTAGGTGACTTTTCAAGAGTACTAAGGTATCTTCCAATATCTTTCCACTCTCCTTCATAATCATCTTCATTAAATTGTTCATACTCATATACTTGTGGATCATAATTAATTAAATTTACATTTTGAATTAGTTCATCCTCAAGATTATCTTCATATCTAGCTCTAGATAGCATATCAGCTACTGCATTTGATTTTCCTGAAATATGAACTAACTCTGGATCAATATACTTTATATATGAGATCCATCTAAGCATATCTATATCTGGGGATGAACAATTTGTTATGAGTGCTATGAGAGGTAAGTAGTCAGTTTCAATTTTAACATTAGCACCTATGAAGTATTCTTTATCAGTTTTTAAAGCTGTCACCATACCCCATAGTTCCCTTTTTATTTGAGGATATTTGCGTTGAGTTTCATGTAAAATTTTTGCCCCAAATCTAGTTGCATATCTATTTCCTTCACTATCTTCTTGACTTATGACCCAACCTATACCAATAGGGCTAGTATCAACAGTCAATATGATAGGCTTATTCCTAGTATAATCTACACGCTTAAGAATGGGAGCTTCTTGCAATAACTTTTTTAATTTTCGCATCGCATGAGTATGTTTTTCAGTCCAAACGAATTTCCTTTTTTTTCTTAACAAGTCATAGAGACAATCAGCAACATGTGCAAAATGTGGTATCCAAATCACATAAAAGATACAAGCACCTAAAAATCTACGAACCTCACTCATATTTTGACATGTTTCTGAAATCTTACTAATGGCGTCACTTTTTTGCGGATATGGCTTCCGTCCATAGTGTCCACAAAGATGACCAACAATAAGAACCTCATTAACACCAAAAATAGATTTTTCTATAGACAAGGTTAAGCCTACTTTAATAAATCGCTGCAAAATCTTTTGACAATCAAGGATATGAGCTTTCACAAATTGACGACATCCATCATCATCCAAAGTACAATATTTCTCTTCTTCCAAGCAACCCTTAACGGGAATATCATCTATAAAGGGCATAGTAATGTGTGGAATGAAATCATGCAAAACCAAATTCATTGCACTCATCATGTGAGCTACAGAATTGGTTGCACCTTGAGGTATCGTACACATCCTAACCAATCCAAGAGGTGTTTTCATTGTAGTAATATCTCTACTTTCCAATTCCAATTGGAATTGGTCATAACCAGAATAGAGATCTCCCATTGAATAAATAGAATTGCCTGTAAAGGCTTCTGCAAATTCATCCACAATTGGTCCTCTACCAACATTTCTAATGGTAACTTTATTAACTAGCTGAAGATCTTGGATAAATCGAGGTTTTCCATTTTTCTTTGGCACAGTAAACCAATGGTTTGAATAAGGAGCCGAAGAAGATTCAAGAATATGCATATTGATTTTCTCTTTAAGCAATCTTATCAATTCTGGAAGATGAGCGTTACGTACAGGAATAGGACGTAAATTCCAAGGAATATGAGGAATAGTAAAAATAATCATTGGAGAAACAATCCTAGGATCTGCACATCCTATTTCTGAAGGCTCTAGAGAAAATGCTCTCCCATGTTGCTCAATAATTTTCAACAAATATTCTTTTTCTGCTGGAAGAAGGAAACCACTAGCATCTAACTTGATTTGTTTTAATGATTCTTTAGTAAATACATGTCCAATTTTTGTTGGATCTCTAAGGATTGGCTCATGACTTACATTCTTTATAATTTCATCACTAAATTTAGGAAGTGGTTGTGCTACCGGTTTTACCTTCTTATTCAGAGTTTTATATTTTGTTTCCACTAAAGCTTCATGTTCTTTATCAATATTAGAAACACATTCTTGGAGTAAAGCATATTCATCAAGTGAGGATAGGAGAATATAGGATTTAAAATTATTTTGATAACACATTTCTAGTTCTTCAAGCATTGAAAAACAATGAAATGTTTCAATAACAGGTTCAATGTTCTCATTAGATAATAAATGTCCTTTATTTTTTAAATGTTTTTCATATTTTTTTATGAGTTTTTTAGGAATTTGTTTGAAATGCAAAATTTTAATGCAGAAGATGGAAAATAAACAGAAACATTATCTATATTATGTACAAAAGTTTGCGAGATATCGAACCAAAGTCCACGGTCATCTCGCTCAACAGTGGCATTTAATCAAAATCCTGATCTAAATGTGTCAAAGGGGTTTTCCTTAAGGACCTATGATTACGAGGATGATTAATACAAATTTTCATAAATTGAACAGATTTTAGGCCATCACGAGAACGAATTCTAGCGAAAGCACTACCATCGTCAAGAACTTTGGTTTCCATTCCTTGTTCACAAATGAATGGTTGTCCCAAAATAATTGGGTATGAGCAATCATCATGAACAAAAAAGTTATGCTCCTCTCTAACTTTTCCAATAGTGATTGGAACATTGGCACATGCACCAAGTAAATAACTAGAAGCATTATTAGCTACTTTCATCTTCCAACCATGGTCTCTATCTATAGGCCATTTTCCCTCATTGTATAACTCCCTAGAAACAACATTTATTTCAGATCCTGAATCTATTAAGGCTATTTGTGGTTTATTATTATTTGCAATTTTAACAATGGTTTCGGTAGTACCTCTAGCCCAATGTTTTTGAGTAAAGTGACTATTTGGGAATCTATTTCCTTTCTCTACTTGTCCAATCACTGATCCCAAATCATTCTTATGTTCAAATGGATCATGATATTCAGATTCATTGACTTGAGCGATACTAATTTTAGGTTCATCTCTTTCTTTTCTCTCTTCCATTTCTATATCCTCAATTTTATATTCAATTGGTTCTCTCCGTCTTTTTATTATACTCATAAAATCTTCTTTAACATCAGTACGTGAAACTAACCATTCTTCTAAGGTCATAGTCAATTCTGCTTTCATAATTTTCTCATCCATTACCTTCTGAATATCTATCTGTTTCTCTATTTGAGAGATCAATCGGAAAGTAGGTGGTTTCTTTTTGGTTTTTTCTTCTTTAGCACCTTCCTCACATATTGGTTCAGTTTCATTGGTTTTTCTTGACTTTTGTCTTCATTTGTTGCTTTCTTTTCTATGTTTTCTACCACTTTCTTTACTTTTCCCTTGTTCTGAGGTTTTCTATCCTGCTCCTGTTGTTTAGTTTCTTGACTAGGCTCCATTCTAGGTGGTTCATTAATTTCACTCTCTTTTCTCGCCCTAGTAGTTCGTTTGGATTGCCCCTCTTCATCACGTTTCCTTTTCTCATCTATATTAATTTCATGAGCATAGACAGAGAACGTGTCAACTGGTTCATTCCAACATGTCTTTGCACGGATATCAGAGCTTGTGGCATATAAGGAATCAACCATTAGTTTCCCTCTACTAGCAACATCATATACATGGTTCCAAAATTCATAATTTGAATCATCACTTTCAAGCCTACATGCATATGTGTTTTGACTTGTAGAGGTTTCAAAGAAATTCTTCATACCCGCTTTACCATAATTCGTTGCCAAAGGTCTTTTAGTCACATAATCATAAATTTTTCGATCAACCTCAGTGACCCAATTTCTATCTTTAGCTTCCTTAAAGAGATTACATGTCCAGTGTGCGTGGTCTACATCATCACACCAGAGACATCTGCGGGCTTGGTTAAATGTTCTCCTAGTTGGCATTTGAGTCCTAGGATTTTGCTCTAACTCTCTTGGTTTATCGTGATCTCTTAATCTAATTTCTTGCATACTTTTCATGGTTGCCATTTCAGTTGTTAAAGTCTCCATATGTTTGGCTATTGATTCTAGTGTAGTTTTTAACATAATAATTTCTGATTCATCCTTACCAGGGTTATGAGAAGTGTGATCATTTTCTACCTTAACTATTGTATCTCTATCATTTATCCTAGGGGTTTGTATTTGATTGCACTCTTGTCTTTGAGCTAGCCTATGGACAGCCGCTCGTACATTTTCCCAATTTCCAGTTAGCCCACTAGCAGTCGCTCCGTCCTCAAGCATAGGTTCAAGCTCACATCTAAGAGAGGGGTCTAACATGCTTAGAAAACTTTGTAATTTATCCGGCTCTAAAGCTGTTCTGTCTGCTTGAGGCATTTGGTTAAATTTAACATCAAATTCTGTTAATCCTTGAGTTATATGCCGATCAAGTTTCGTAGTTCCTACCCATCTCATAAATGTAGCCCTATTATTCTTACTATAATCTTCATGTGAGAATTCAGTAAGAAGTTGGGTCTTAAAGTTTGCCCAAGTCATGTTAGGTTGGACTACTCTAAGTTGAATTCTTTCTCTAGTAAAACCGTGAGAAATACGTATAAATGTGTCCTTTTTATGATCCTCAGGTAGCCCATATTGTTCATTAAGTTGTTCATAATACCTAAGGTATGCAGTAGTATTTGTCCCATTAAATTCACCCCTATCCATTTTGATTGAATTAATCTTTTTCCATATGCGTTGTTCTTCAAATTGATTAGCCATATTGTATAAATCTAACTTTACTGATAGAAATGAAATATATGTATGTAGTTCACGTAGTAGTACGTCTATTTCTTGTTCTTGTTGTGAGGCCGTGGTAAAAGATATTTTGCAAACAGAAGTAAAGAAATATACCTGATAAAGCCCGTAGAAGAGGTGTCAAGTGTATGAAAATGTGAAAATATGAATTTGTAGTAGCCTCGATCGATGAGAAGGGTGAAGTGAAGAGGATAAGATACTACCAAGTTTTCGTGAAGGAACTCACAAAATCTTGTTCAAGCTACCGCTCACAAGGAAGTAGAAGCCGCGACTATTTGCTAACTTCGTCAATATATATGCAAGAAAATATAAATTATGCGTACCTGAGTTGCAATGCCGTTTCTTCACGTCGGGTTCAAATGTCAGGAAGATGGCACACGGTTGGTGGATCAGTTCAACTGCAAAGTCCAACGGCGCACGCAGGGTGCTTCAAGCAAACTCAGGTAGTGGAAAGGAGACTCAAAGAGAATATTAAAAACTCAAAATAATTGATGAGATCATCACATGATAGGAGAAAAAAACTTTGATTCATGATAAAGATTGTTCATTCAATTGTCATGAAAATAATGAAAAATATACAAGTTACCAATTCATAATTGATCATAATATCCTCATCCATCATGAGTGTAGAACCTCCTCTAAGTATAAGAGAAGAATCCACATCAAGATGTGGACCACAACTCCTCCAAGAGTGTATGTGAACACTCCCTCCAAGATGGCCTCCAAAGATCTTCTCCAAGACTTTGAACACCTCCTCTCCTTGAGAGCTTGTCCTCCTCTTGAGTTGATCTCCAATTCATGTCTTGAACAATGAACATGGTTCTCATTATATAGGTTTGTACTTCTCCAAAAGCATAGCTAAAAGCTACGTTCGTAATTGCCAAACTTCCAAGAATAAAGCAAAATACGTAAAGCTGCTTTGCTATTATCAAAAAAGCTTTATCGCAAAAAGCTCTTCAGTAATCGGCAATATTTGTGAGTTTGCGTTTAGGAAAGGTGTTTTCTGCTGCTGCTGCGGCCGAGAGGGATCGAACCCACAAATATTATGGAAGATATTGAGCTAGTCACGCTGCCACCGCCAATTCGTTGAGCTTTCCAAAGATGAATATATATTTTGTTGCCTATAGCGGTAAATGTGAGATTTGAAGAGTACACTTTCACTTTTGATTTTACATTGGAAAACTTGGTTTCACACTTTGAGGGTTCATATGGAACAACCAAGCATGGGTTCACATGGGTGAATATGGGTTCATGGATATTTTCTGTCAGCTTCAAGGTTCTATAGAGATGGAAATCTCTACGACAGCGTGGACTTCCCAGTGGAGGGCTAGTAGCACTATAGTGTGAAGAGAGTGGTTTGGTTCTGTCATTCAATGTGAGTCACTGGTATTTTCATGCTCTTCCCTTAGTACGAGTCTTCATACTTTGAATTGATCAGTGTTGGTCTGTATCTAGTTGTGTCCATTGTGCGGATCAGATGAATCTCTTGTATTGATGGTGTTTAGTTCTAGAGTGGCATGTTATTGATGTTGTTTAGTTCTGGAGTGGCATGTTAGCCCAGAGCATCAAATTTTAGAGCATTTCTTTTGCCTATATTCTAATCATCTGTGTGAACTAAGGAGTGGTTTCGTCCTTCACTATTGCCATTGTCATCGATTTTCTCTCTGAGTGTCCACATTTACTGTGCAATTATTGTAGAACCTAAGGCTAAGATGAGGTGAATCCTTTCATGAACTTCACACTTGGACAAAAGCACTTGTTGCACGTCTGCCACATGCTCTAGGTGATTTCTTGGTTTAAAAATGGATAGAAAAAGCTCATCTCAGATAAAGCTACGTGAGTCTCTTAGATTGGATGCAACCCTCAATGATTTTGTTGCAGCAGTATCACACATTGAAGAAGTTAGGCAATATTTTGAAGGGGATACACAACCAAATTATGCTGTAGAACTAGACCCTATTGGAAAACTGAGGAAAGAACTGGATGCATTGAGAATGCAACAAAATCAGCAAGAATAGAAGGTATTGCCACCGCTGCATCGCACTGATGAGGAAGTAGCCCAACTTTGCCGTGAGTTAGAAGATTTTTGGACCACTCTGGACATAACAAGGCAGATTTAGTGTACGATATTAACAACAATGGACATTCTAATGCTTATTGTCCTAACAAGGTAAGCTGTCAATTTTGTGGAAAGGATGGCCACGAAGCTAGAGACTGTTACTACCTCAAGGGTACACAGCAACGAGGTAACCCCCAAGCTCAACATTCCTATTATGCTAATACTTCAAATGGACCTAATAGAGAGGAGAATCGTACAATGAAGCCTGGATATAATAGGCCATTGATGTGTTATCACTGTGGTGAGTATGGCCATATGCAAAATAGGTGTTCCCTTCCAGAAGATGCACCTCCTTGTCAACATTGTCCAGAGGCCAAGGATCACTATACCAAAGATTGCCCAAAGAGCCGCCTCGCTCCAATTCACATGATTGCAGTCTCCCCACAAGTAGAAGGTATGACCACTCAGTCTTATGCTGTTTCATCCATTTCAGTCCCCATGATGACTAGAGCTAGACAAGAAGCCGCAACCTGTAGAGAGGAACAACAAGGACTCTAGGATAGAGAAGAGAAAAAAAAGGCTAGGCGGAAGGGTCAAGTAGATATTGAAGGAGCTTATGAAAGGATGGCTACTTCAATAAGGGACCAACCAAAAAGTCTGCAAGAAGACACACATGAGGTAAACATTCAGCAGATCTCGAAAAGTATTCATCATAAGGTTATCATGTACGAACTCATAAAGATTGAGTCAAAAATAAGAAGTGACTTATTGAAGATTATACACTCTCCTCACTTGATCCAACCACCTAGTATAGATGGTTTCATGGTTGATTTTCCCCTTGCACCCTTGGCAGACTACCAGAGCTCAAGGTTATCTATTTGTATAAAGGATGAAGCTCTCACAGGTGTGATCATAGATGGAGGTTGTGGTATCAATTTGATGCCAGATTTCACAATGATGAAACTGAATTTGAACACCACCAAGACGGCACCATTCACAGTTACACTAGCAGATCAACATCGGGTTGCGCCTCTTCGCATTATTGAAAAGGTACTAATGATAGTACGGGGTTATCACTTTGTTCTAGATTTTGTTGTTATTGCACTTCCACAGGAGACTTCTTACCCATTACTCCTCGGTTGGCCTTTGCTAAGGCAAGCAAAATCTTTTTAAGATTGGGGGGAAAACAAACTGTGGATTTTAACAAACACCAATAGCCAACTGCAATTACATTTGGAAGAAGGATTCGACTCAGGGAAAACTATTGGGTATACTGTGGACACTCAGGTAATGCCCTCTTTACCCTAAGAAAAAGATACATTATTGAATTGGATGATGGAAAGTACAAAGTGTTGCAAGGTGGAAATCAATGAAATATAGGAAGAAGTTGCAGATGGAGTTGTAGGAAAAGGCCATGAAGTTCATAAGGAGTTGGAGAATGAGAGTTTGCAGGAAAATACAAACTTTGAAGGGGCAACAAATACAGAAGTATCAGGGAAGGGAAGCTATGAGCCTGAATGCAGAGAAGATCTCCCCTTTGCAGATATATCTCAAGGATGGACCAGGGAACATATTCCACAATATAAGCTAAACTCCACTCCTGCATACAATGGAGATGATTTCTCAAGTGAGACTAGTCTTGAAACATTGGTTCAAGAAGTAAATCTAGGGAATAAAGAGAACCCTCGAGTAGTCCACTTGGCCTCTTGGCTATGCATAGTATCCCCCTTTACTAGAGATGGTAACTTCTTCACATTTTGCTTACAAAAATAATGAAACTGAATTTGAACGCCACCAAGATGGCACCATTCACAGTTACACTAGCAGATCAACATCGGGTTGCACCTCTTGGCATTATTGAAAAGGTACTAATGATAGTACGGGGTTGTCACTTTGTTCTAGATTTTGTTGTTATTGCACTTCCACAGGAGACTTCTTACCCATTACTCCTTGGCTGGCCTTGGCTAAGGCAAGCAAAATCTTTGCAAGATTGGGGGGAAAACAAAGTGTGGATTTCAACAAACACCAATAGCCAACTGCAATTACATTTGGAAGAAGGATTCGACTCAGGGAAAACTATTGGGTATACTGTGGGCAGTCAGGTAATGCCCTCTTTACCCCAAGAAGAAGATACATTATTGAATTGGATGATGGAAAGTAGAGAGTGTTGCAAGGTGGAAATCAATGAAATAGAGGAAGAAGTTGCAGATGAAGGAGTTGTAGGAAAAGCCCATGAAGTTCACAAGGAGTTGGAGAATGAGAGTTTGCAGGAAAATACAAACTTTGAAGAGGCAACAAATATAGAAGTATCAAGGAAGGGAAGCTATGAGCCTGAATGCAGAGATCTCCCCTTTTCGGATATATCTCAAGGTTGGACCAGAGAACATATTGCAGAATATAAGCTAAAGTCCACTCGTGCATACAATGGACATGATTTCTCAAGTGAGACTAGTCTTGAAACATTGGTTCAAGAAGTAAATCTAGGGGATGAAGAGAACCCTCAAGTAGTCCACTTGGCCTCTTGGCTATGGATCTTATCCCCCTTTACTACAGAAGGTAACTTCTTCACTTTTTGCTTACAAAAATGTCTTAGCATGGTCCTACAAAGATCTAACAGGGATACCAGAGGAGCTTGGATTACACCGAATACCCTTAGTTGAGGGAGCCGTGCCTGCAAGAAGTAGGTCATATCGACTCAATCCAAAGTATGCAGAGGCGGTAAAGTTGGACATTACAAAACTAGAAGAAGCAGGTATAATTGTTCTAGTAGAACATTCCAGGTAGCTTTCTTCTATGGTTATTGTACCTAAGAAAATTAGTGGAAAAATAAGAGTCTCTGTTGATTTTTGTGCCTTGAATAAGGTAACTGTTCAAGATGGATTTCCTCAACCCTTCACAGAGCAAGTACTTAAGGAAGTAGCCGATCACACTTTGTATAGCTTCTTGGATGGTTTTAGTGGCTAAAATCAGGTAGTGATCCATCCTGATGATAGGGACAAAATAGCCTTTGTTACTTCGTGGGGCACTTATGTCTATACCCGCATGTCTTTTGGCTTGAAAAATGGGCCAGCTTGATTTAATAGAACAATGTATCTGATATTGGGCAAGTGGTTAACAACCTTTTTGCGCATTTTCATGGATGACTTTTCAGTGTTTTCAGGCAGAGATAGAAGAGCTGCAGTTCAGGATTTCCATGATCATTTGGAAAATCTTTGAGCAATGTCTCAAAATAGGTTTGAAGTTAAATCCCACTGAATGTCATTTTTTGGTCACCAAGGGCACTCTTCTTGGTCACATAGTATCTGCTGAAGGAATAACGGTTGACCCTGCAACGGTTACTGCTATTCTGTTCATGCCTATTCCACAAAGCCCAAAGGAAGTGCAAAGTTTTTTGGGCCATGCAGGATACCATAGAAGATTCATACGAATGTATTCAAAAATAGCTAAGCCCTTGTTATGGCTTACCAGTACAAAAAGTTCCCTTCTCATGGAGTGCTGAAGCTGAGAAAGCATTTTGTGAAATAAAAGTAAGGTTATGTACTGCTCCAATTTGAAGTGTTCCTAACTGGTCATTGGAGTTTTATGTGCATACAGATGCCAGTCTTCATGCTGTTGGTGCGGTTCTAGCTCAACCATCATCACACAAGGTTGATAGACCTATCTCCTATGCCAGCAGACTACTCACCAAGGAAGAAAGGAACTACAGTACGACCCAAAAGGGAAGGTTTGGCCATTGTATTTTCTCTTCAGAAGTTTCAACATTACCTTCTTGGTGTACATTTTATAGTCATATCTAACCATCAGCCCTTGAAGTACTTAATAAACAAGCCTAGAGTGGCTCGAAGGGTTTGGAGATGGTTACTCCTGTTTGAAGAATTCAACTTTGACATTCATATAAAGCCAGAAAGAGAGCACTACATAGTAGATGAAGCATCCAAGACCGCAATGAGTGAGAAGGCAATAGGTATTAATGATGAATTGGTGGATAGTAATCTCTTCCTACTAGCAACTCAGACCAATTGGTATGATGGAATTCTCAATTTTCTCACTACTGGAGAACTCCTGGAGCATTTGACACCTATAGAAAAGAGAAGATTACTCCTTAAAACCAAGGCGTACTCACTCATAAATGGGAATTTATATAGATATTATTAGGATGATATCCTGAGAAAGTGTGTTTATCCAGAGGAGGTGAATCTTTTGCTAGAGGTGGCACACAGTGAAGGACATCTAAAATGGGAAGAATTGGCTCACATAATCATCCACAAAGGACTATGGTGGCCTCATATTTACAAGGATTCCATCAAGTTTTCCAAAGAATGCCACATTTGCTAGAGATGTGCTCCTATGCCAACCAGATTGAATTTCCAACCATTAGTCATATCTACAGGATGGCTTCTATTTGAACGATGGGGTCTGGATTTTACAGGACCAATTAGTCCAACTGGTCGACCTGGGAGTAAGAAGTATATTTTGATGGCCACATGTTATGCAAATAAATGGATTGAAGCTAAAGCTATTGTGGATTGCACAGCTTTAACAGTGGCTAAGATTTTGTATAAACGTATTTTCTCAAGATTTGGTTGCCCACTAGAAATCACTAGTGATAGAGGCACACATTTTGTAAATCAATTGCTCCAATTTATATTTGATAGATACAAAGTCTTCCATAAAAAATCTTATGCCTACTATCCAAGGGCAAATGGCCAAGCAGAGAGCTCCAATAAGATTTTGATTGGGTTGCTGTGCAAATTATCTTTTGATCATCAAAGTTTTTGGCCGCAAGCATTGATCGGTGCCATTTGGGCTTTCAGAACTACAAAAAGGGGAACCACTGGAGAAAGTCCATTTCGCTTAGTATATGGAAAACAGGCATTGGCACCATTCAAATTTATTATCAAAAAAGAAATTGGAGCCAAAACCATTGGAATTGGAACTCCAATTAGGAGACTGGTGGCATTAGAAGAATACAGAGAAGGAGCAATGCAAAAACATTAGGTAACACAAGAAGAGCGCAAAAGATTACACGACAGAAATCTTATGTCCAATGAAGTGCAGAAAGGATCCTTGCGTAGCCCCCTCCCCCGCAGACCCCTCCGATCCCCACCTGCCCCCCCTCTCTCTCTATCTCTCTCTCTCTCTCTCTCTCTCTCTCTCTCTCTCTCCTCTCTCTCTCTCTCTCTCTCTCTCTCTCTCTCTCTCTGTCTCCCCTCCCCTCCCATGGCCGCCTCCCCTGCAGATGGAGAAACCCTTCGTAGATGGGTTGTTTCTAAATCAATGGAAGAGGAGATGCTTACATTGGAGCAGCTACAGGACAAAGTCAGAGAACTCTTTCAGTTCTCTCCACGAACTGAGTTCATGATCACTTATGTGGATAAGGAGAATGATGGGATTACAATAGGGGATGATAATGACCTTGCAGATGCATACTTAGTTCAATGTTTAAATTCTCTACGCCTTGAAGTTTAGATATTGCCATCAAGCATGGGTGCAAATAAGGCATGTGGTGGAAACACCTAGTAAATGAGTTTAACATGGAGGAGTTTTTGAAGTTCTTGTTTCTGCAAGAAACAATAGAGGCTTCGCAACGTTTTTTGCAGCACTATGCAGTAGAACTTTTCGATCCCTCTATATCGATTGCAAATCTAATTACGAATGCCCAAAATGCATTCAAGGAATTCCTTGCCAACACAGGTATGCACGAACGCCAAAAACCTAGACCCTATAATAATTTCCCTCATCATCATCATCCATACAAGCACTTGCATGATGGTTGCTGCAAGTCAATGCCTAAGGAGAATATGAGGTTCTTCATCTTGAAGTTGTTTGTGACAATTGTGGTGCATGCCCTATTCGGGGCCCTCGGTACAGGTCGGTACAAGTCCAACAAGATTACATACTTTGATTTATGTGCTGCTTGTTTTGCAGAGCATGGAAAGGAAGAGGATAACTCAAAAACGGAGTATCCGGTCCACCATGGACATTATCGTCCACCCTTTCTGAGAACAGGGTTTATGGGCCCTCCTATTGGAAGAGGACCTCCATTTATGGGGCCTCATTTTATGGGCTCTCCAATGTGTGGCAGAGGTGGTCCTTGTGGTTGGAAGTTTGAATGATCTTTTGGACGTCACAATAATAAAGAAAAGTTGAATGCCCCTTTTGTGAAGGATGTTACAATTTTTGATGGAACTGAGTTAACCCCTGGCACAAAGTTTACAAAGATTTGGAGCATGCGCAACAATGGGTCTCTTCCTTAGCCTCGAGATACTTGACTCTTGCATATTGGAGGAGATGACTTGAGCTCTCAAGAGGCAGTTGGTGTGGAGTTACCTGAATCTGGGCTTGCATGTGGAGAGGAAGTAGAGTTGTCAATGGATCTTGTGGCACCTCACAAGGCTGGGCCATACACATCTTATTGGCGTCTTGTAGCACCATATGGCCAGAAATTTGGCCAACGAGTGTGGGTAACTATTCAAGTAGTTCCTCAAGGAGAAGGTCTATCGCCGTTGCTGTAGGAGTCTATGAAAGATGAAGAAGTAAATGGAACAAAAAATGGACCTTCTACTATTGTTGTTCCTATCCCCACCCGTCATTCCAATATTACGGGCAACACATAATTAGGATCTCAGCTTCCATTCAAAAGTGACAGTAAAAGTGTAAGTGGTAGGAGTGAAAGTAGAGAAATAACTATTGCCGCAAATTAACCACCTATTTTTGAGGATCTAATTCAAAACTGGAGTCCAATACCATAATTGATCTACCTCTCCAATTTTGGGGCAATCAATCGGCGCATCTTTAGTGGACGTGAGGAATTGGCAAGGCTCTCTCGGCCTATTGGAGCCTATAAAAGCACTAGAATAGTACTCATTGATATACCTACAGACGTATAGGGGCCTTCTTTTTGCACTCTATGGATACAAGCCTACTATAGGAAGTCACTCTGTGGTGACGATACAGAGCGTGGGCTTCCCAATGGAGGGCTAATAACACTATAGTGTGAAGAGAGTGGCTTGGTTTTGTCATTCACTGTGAGTCACTGGTATTTTCATGCTCTTTCATTAGAGCAAATCTTCATACTTTGAATTGATCAGTGCCGATCAGCATCTAGTTGTGTCCATTGTGCGGATTAGATGAATCTCTTGTATTGATGTTGTTTAGTTCTAGAGTGGCATATTATTGATGTTGTTTAGTTGTGGAGTGGCATACTATTGATGTTGTTTAGTTCTGGAGTGGCATGTTAGCCTAGAGCATCAAATTTTAGAGCATTTCTTTTGCCTATATTGTAATCATCTGTGTGAACTAAGGAGTGGTTTCATCCTTCACTGTTGCCATTGTCATTGATCTTCTCTCTAAGTGTCCACGTTTACTGTGAAATTATTGTGATTTGACTGCTCACAAAAATGTTAAAGGGTATACTTCCCTAAGGAGGACCTCCCTTGAGTAGGCAAAGTACTGGAAGTGCATATTTTCTGCTCGTTAAAAGTGGATACCCAAGTACCTCCTCTACAATGAGATTCCTTCTACCTTTTACATTTGATTTTCTTAGTAGAGTAATTTGAAGGATAAACCTTGGAAACCTTAAACATATGCTTTAAGAAACTAAATCTATGCTTGATGAATTTGAGAAAAATACAAAGAGCATAGGTCAAAGTCTTAGGCTTGCTTAGAGCTTACACAATCTACATCAAAGAAAAGTTTGAAGTTTATAGTAGATGTTTATGGATAACACAAACATTAATTGATGGTTCCCTTCAATTATTTAAGTATTCTCTTGGCTGATTCCATATAAGGTTTCTTGCTCAACACACTTACATTATATCTTACTTCCTTTGAGCAAGATACATAACCTTTTTGGTATACCCTACTTCCAAATCTTGGTAGTATGTGAGTTATCCTAGGTCACTCATTTTGAGTTCTTCTTTCATTTGAAGTTTGATTCTCCCTATTCCTTGAGTATCATTACATGTAATTATGATATCATCAACATATACACAAAGGTATATAACTGAAAATTGATTACTCTAGTTCCTGTAAATGATTTCAATAAACTAATGAAAAGAACTATGTATATTCCAATGAGAAGCTATGTCTAGTTTAAAGCATTCTCACTAACTTTTTTGAATAATATGAAAAGGTCCATAATAATGTGGGGAAAGTTTAACCTTAGGATGTTGTGAAATTTTTCTCAAACATATTTTTAGTAACCCTAAGAAATTATTCTCAATAAATTATTTTAGCTACTTGTTTCTTATTAACATTATGCATGCAACATTCTTGAATATTTTGAATGTTCTCATGAGCCTCATGAAGTGTAGAAATTTGATCTTGTGCAAAAGAATTATCCATAGGAATATCAATTTGAGTGGTAGACATGGAAGTGGGAAGCTTTCTACCACATACATTTTCATACGGTGCACGTTGAGTAGTGGTATGTGTTGTAGTATTCCTACATTCACTTTGCCCATTACTTTCAAGATGGAATGCAAAGAGAAAGTCTATTTTGGAACCTAAATTTTGAAATAATGCAACGCAAAAGTCCTTAAAACAAGAAATATCTATATCTAAAAATGATTATAGTGGTATCAAAGCCTACGTGCATCTACCAAAGTGTGTGTATCGGTGTTCGATGACAATTCATGGCATCGGCTCATGATTCCATGTGCATTTTGATCATTTGAGCTAGGTTTGGGTGTTTGTCAATTTGTGTTGTTTTTGGTTGGCCGGTGTTTTTTTGGACTTAGTTATTGTGCTCCAGTCACATTGTGCTCAGTGTGCTCACTGTGCTCAATGTGCTCACTTTGCTCACTGTGCTCAATGTGCTCACTATACTCACTGTACTCACTGTAGTCTCTATGCTCTCTACGCTCACTATGCACTCTTTAGGGTTGGGGTTCATTGAACACATTCGTTTATCAAGTTCATTGTGCTCATAGTGCTCACTATACTCATTCTACTCACTGTACTCATTGTGCTCTCTATGCAATATTCACGATTCTGGTTTGTTTATCAAGTTTGCTTATCAAGTTTGTTTATCACCTTCATTTATCAATTTGGTTATCCATGTAGTTACTCCTACAACTTAGTCCAAGATGTCGACTTAGGCATAGAACTATGGCGTAACTTTGACATCTTTAGCTTCTCTGGCACTCATGGATCTCTTGGTTCACTTTTGTTCTTGTTGGTTTGCATTCATTGTCCATGCATAAACTGGCTCTAACTATTGAGTGGCAATAAGATCTTCCTTATTTTCCTACTTAGACTACATATTTCTCTAGGTATCTTACTTATTTCCTTATTTAGCATGTAGGGCATTTGAACCCACCACCTCTCACTTACGAGAGATATGCTCTATCCACTATCCTATTTTCACTTATTGATACTCAGTTTGTTTGAACAAATATTTACTATAACTTTTAAAACTCTCTTCTTCATTATTTATTTATTTATTTATTTATCTATGTATTTAACACTCTTGTTTATTTACTTATTTTATTTAGTGTATTTCCAAGATAAAGACCCTTTTTTTATTTTCCAAGAATTCTAAAAGTCTTTTGACATGCTTAGTCATAGGTTTTGGTTCTGTATAAGCTCATGGACCATACCCATAATTCTGAGGATTTTGGTACAAAACCCCTACCAACGTTACCGATTGAGCAACAGCTAGAGCTTTTGCAACACAAACTAGAACATGATTGAAATAAGATAAAAGGGCACGATGTTGCACTCCAGCAAATATAGAGTTATGAAAACAACCTAGTTAGGGTGGTGAAGGCCATTATCACCGGTCAAGACCAAGGCATGCACTCCAAGATTCGTGACAAGAAGTTTCAATTTCTTGGATTCCATGGGTGAAAGGATGGCCAATTTATTCTTTCATGGCTATCCTAATTAGATGACTTTTATTCTCATGAATCATGTTATAAAATTGTAAAAAGTCAACTTTATTACTAATTATTTTGTGGGCAAGACCTAGTTATGGTGGAATGTTTTGCGGCATAGCACCGATGGCCCCACCAGATGCATCACATTTCAAGAAAATATCAATGATAACTTCCTTCCTCCTTAGCTCCAATTACATGATCAACAATCATGGAAAATGTTTTAATGGAAAGACGGTAATGCTATGTCCACCTAGATTAAATGCTTTTGGCAAGGACTCGTTCTTATTAGTTTGCTTGAAACAATTCCATAAGATACCTTTCAATGGACAACACACTACGTCCCACGACTCTCAACACACTACATCCCATGACTCTTTATGAAACTACTTCTTTTGCACCTGATGCTAAGGAGGAGTTTCAATCCATCACCAACTCCATTCATTTACAACAAATGTACCAACCACAATAACCAATCAAGTTGAATTCTGCTTTCAAGCATCCTTTCACTACTTTTCAATACCCACCTACTTTTTAGTGCCCTCCTCGATCTAATTTCTTTTCAATACACAGGACCACCATGAGAACTTACCAAACCTACAACCCTTCAAAGTATGATGATGGATGCTAAACAAAAACGGCCACGTATTACTTGATGGAATTGTGGTAATTTTGATCATACTAAAGCTAAATGTAGGTTTTGAACTAAAAATATGAAACTTGTTAGAGGTAAAGTAAACAACATGGAGGTCTTTCATGAAGAAAACCTCATTAGACCAAAGAAGCATTGGAAAAGGATCTAAGTACCTTCGGTAATGAAATTACTATTAATTCTTTACTTTGCATGCAAGGTACTATTAATGGTAAAGTTGGCATGCAGCCTTAACTTTCTATGAAGAAAGTTAAGGCTGCATTTCAAGGAACTAGATATAATGTTACAAGTGAGGTGGATAATGTTCAAATTTTTAGAGCTACATATGTAGATGAATGCACATTCTTAATTGCTCATTTAGAATGATGTTATACTTGGCATGCGTTTTCATCATCATTATAATCCATGCATTTATTATCATACACACAATTAGTTTGAAGTTCAATAATCAAGATATTTCTTTGTTTGCAATGCATGGATTCCAACCATTTCCATTAATTAGTCATACTCAAGTAAGAAGTGCATTTAGCAAAGGCTACAATTCTTGTATTCTTTTTGTCAATAACATAATTGATTACACACGTACATTTCCTAATGCACATCAATCATTTATGGCTTCTTATAAGGATTGTTTTATGGCTAATTTTCCTTTTGAACTACCACCTTCTAGGGGATCTCTTGACCATATTATAGACTGAATTACTGGTAGTTCTCGTCACCACAAAGTACCTTATATATAGGCATGGACCTTATGTACAAAAAATCTAATTAAGTTAAAGGTAAGAGTTGGAAAAATTAGGTTCCTCAGCTTCCTAATCAAGGTTTTTTATTTTGGACAACCTAGGGTTTCTTCTGGCTAGGGCTAGTAACATCATTAGAGTGGTTAAACATACATGTGATGGGTTTCTAAGGGTTCAAAGTAAGTTTTCAATGGTTAAAGGTTAGTTATTTGGGTTTTTGAGCTAGGGTTTAAAGGGTTTTTAGGTTTCTAAGCATGAAAGTATCATGGTTTTTAAGGGGTTGTGTGTGTGTGTATGGCGTTTTTGAATTCTCCTTGAGCATGCATATGGAGTTTTTGATTGGGTTTTGGTTAAAATATAAGTATGGGATTTTATGTAGTTAACGAACTTTATGTAAGTAGATATACAAGTGCTAATGTAAAAATGAAATGTCTATTTGAGTTTAGTGCACGCTTTTGATGACAAACCAATGGAATAAAACCTAACCAGATCTTACGTGAAAGAAGAAATCATGTGTTTAGTAACTATCTTACTTTCAAAGGAAAAGACATGCACTGAAAGTCTAGAGAGCCGCCCAACTCTCCAAAGGAGTCGAGCATAGTATACGTGGTAACAGTTTTGGTCCAAAAGTCTATCCAAAATGCTTCATAATCACATGAGCAGCCATTTGATTGCAGCTAGAAATATGAGTCCACTTACTCTATTCAGTAAGACGGCAAGGAAACCTTCAAATGTAAAAGATTAAGGCACCATTTACCACGAACAGGAATACAAGTATTGTCCAACAAAATGTAAGACGATGATACAAAGGTGGTATCTGATCTAGTTTGTCAAATGTCGTCGCTGCAAACCCATGCTGGATCACCATATTCCTGCGGTGTCGTAGACTCCTCTTTAATGCCGCTAAACAAAGTTATTCAATTCTTTTTTGTAAATTATTAAGGTTATCTATACTACACAAGTATCGTTTAAATCTATGTATGAGCTTTTTAATCATGATAAGGAAACTCTTCTTATGCTTGAAATCTCCTAGACTTCTATACAGTGAGAAAAAATGAAAAGTGATATTTGTCACAATGAAAGACATTATAGTCCTTGAGATGTTGTTAGCTTCGCAATGTGCCTCTCTCGAAACTCGTAGATTCAATGACTTCTTACAAAAATCTTTTTTTTTCCAGAGTTGAATGACTGTATGTAGAAATGATCCTACGGTAACATCTTTGATAGGGATCTATGAATGGACCAATAGCAAAATTTGAACACCATAGGAAAATTGAACACGATAGGAAAAATTGAACACAATAGAAATTTTCCTCATATTGAGAGACATGAATTTCTCTTCTCTTTTATCTGGATCTTTTTAGAGTCTTCCAGCTTTCCATTCTAATTCAGGGATCTTCTTTTCATTCTTTTACAATTTGGAAAGTCTAATCTATCTTTTCTATTTATGATTTTGTCTTTTTCTTTTTATTTTTGTATTTCTATTTTCTTATTTTTATGTTTATTTTTCATTTTAACTAATTCACATCTTTTTCTTTTCCTTTTTATTTTGTTATTGACGTTTCATTCCTTTTCATACTTATGTACAAACAATCTAATTAAGTAATAGGGAGAGACTTTAAAAGAAGATTTGTACAGCTAAATCGGGACACTGGTTTTTTCCTGTATTCACATCAAGGAAGGCTTGTGCTTCTATGCTACATCTTTTACCGCATATAGCAAGGTCCTCAATGCATGAAATTAGAACGGTCGCATTATAGAGAGCACTGTTCCATCTCAAAAGCAATGATTGAGAGTGACATAAACGCTAATAGTTATGTATGTTCATGGAATTGGAGGTCACCATGATTGTTACTGTCTATTTAAGCTTAGTACGCACCTTTGATGACGAACCAGTGGAATAAAACCTAACAGCAAGTTATTTCAAAGAAGGAATGGATTCAACCGTGAGTCGGAAAGTAAATCGCCCAACATCGCAACCCCAGCCTAATGTGATTCACACGATCAATGATCACTGTGCATAGCTGAACCTCAAAACACTGTCGTGAACGATGTAGTAGAATCGGATTGTCAGATTCAGAAAACAAATAATAGCAAAGAAAAGGAAAGTAGAATCCATCTTTAAGACAACTTAATTTGGAGGACATAAATCCAGATAAATTCTTGATAGCTAATAACAAAATTGCATACAATCATTGGTCCTAAATGGTTAAGGTGAGTTCCACAGACCTTAGAAACATGAGACATATGATAACTGTGAGACTAGGTTGACAATGATACACAAGGTACACATAAAAATGTCCACACAATTGAGATTATCATGTAATGCAACTACGTAAACACAAATATAGTTTTTAAATGCTGGACGCTTCCGTAAAGTAGATGATTTCTCCTTCGAAAGAGCTTTTATGAACATTCCCTCCCTTTGATCTTTAATAATCATATGTATGAGAGTGACTTCTCCTCGAATGATCTTCACATGCACAAAGTGACTAGTGAATGATTTTCACTACATTTTTTCATCGATTGTGCATAATAGAAATAATTTCCTCAACTATCACCATTCAAGAAAAACTGCTAAAAGAAAAATCATCGTCTTTTATAATACATAATCTTTCTGTCTGTGCATCAACAACTTGTTTAATTTCCAAAACATAATTACTTAACGACTCGTGCACATCTTGATGCAAACTATTTAACCAAAGTTTTTAATGAAATGCATCCAGCCTTTGTTGTAGTTGCAAAAAAGTATTGAAACATTTCCCATAGCTATTTTCTTCTTTTTTCAGTCGTGTACGTACTTGGTCATACTTGAATCAATATTTTGAGATAAGAAAAGTATTACCTTTTTCTGATGCTCATTCCATCTTTGATAATTTTCAATTTTCTGTGCTAGTGGATTTTTATTTGGCAAGTGCGGTTGCTATTTAATCCCACATTAATCTACATAAATTCATGCCGATAAAGTATACAAACAGGCAAAGGTTCCTTCCTTGATAATTTATTTTGCCAGAATTTTATTTTGCATGTGCAAGTAATCGATTCAATCATCAACATCTATTTACCTTTATGCATATAATGCATATGAAAAACATCTGAAGTCTGAAAATATTTTATAACTCATTCTTCTCGCATCACGTATTAATATTGCATGTAAAGAAATAGTAATAGACCTAGCATGTGAATTTGATATCAATCTAGGGAAATAGTCGAATCTTATCGTTTGATATATCATTTCAGAATATATGCACATTTTGTGCTCTGTCATATTCATATGAGCGAAGAACAACCTCAATGTTCATTTTTACTGAACATTTTGTGCTCTGTCATATTCATATGAGCGGAGAACAACCTCAATGTTCATTTTTACTGAAATAAAAAGAAATATGCGCATGCAAACAAATATAGAAACGGACGATGTCTCCATCGTCGAGCGAAGAATGTGTTTATCGTGAAGGCCGTATCCATCGCGTGAAGGCTCTGTATACGACGTCAGATTGCTGAGCTGTTCTGAGCTTCTTCAACGTCTTCATCGTCGCCATCGGTAGTAGCGTGTGTGAATCGCCAGTGTATGCTTGAAGTTGAAGTTGGACGTCCGTCGCGATCGACTGAACGCAGAGAGGTGTGTCCTTTGTGAGAAAGTGTGTCCATCGCGACGACCGATAGCGTCTTGTGTCCATCGTGAAGTGCCTCGGTCACGATCGACTGAACGCAGAGAGGTGTGTTCATCGTGAAAAAGTGTGTCCATCGCGATCGACGGGAGGGACACAATCGATAGCGTCTTGTGTCGATCGTGAAGTGCCTCCGTCGCGATTGACTGACTGGTTAGGTATCTCCAAATGCCTCGGGAATGTGTGTCCATCAGCGATGACTTTCGTGGCGGCCGACTGACAACAGCCATCTATATTTCAAGCATTGATTTATTCTCTTTCACCTCGTCTTTCCATCGCAACTTGAAACGGTGGGCTGCGTGGTTCCTTCGCCTTTAAACTCCAAGCATACCGTTAGTGCATTTGGTCGGCTGGGGTCTGCTTTTCACCCATGAATCTAAAAAAAAGGGGATTTAAGATAATGTTTGTCCATTAAAAAACTAAAACTTTACTTTATCTCAAGGAAATCATTTACGCTGAGCTCTTGACCATGCATTAGCAATGGGAATTCATTTACGTGTAGCCAAAATCCAGAAAAGCTTTTCTCTTGAAGGATGCGATGGTTAAAGAGACACTTATTTTGATGCTTTGAACTTGTAAAATTCCATCAATGTTGTCCTGAAGCATTCAAGGAGCCTCGTGTGGGTTTGGTGATTTATAGTTAAAAAGGGGAGGCTCTTTTCTTGTCCGGCCTTTGTCATGGATTTGGCGACCCCCTCATTTGTGGGAAGTAACCTTGCCCCTCCTCCGGGGGAGACCGGTAACTTGGCCTCTCTGTTGGAGGGGGATCTTGTGCCGCCCTTGGGTTCTCCGAGAGTATTGAACCCCCCTGGGACTCCCTCAGTAGATCCGCAATTCTGTCAGCCAAGTTTGCCTCGTCCGCCAAATGTTTGGCCCTAGGCCCCCGCTCAAAACCGTGCGACAGTGGCTTCGCAACGAGTGGTTCCCCTGTGGGCTGATTGTTTGTAAGTGTCAGTTCTTACCGGCAAGCCACATATTGCTTGTCTTTGAAAATGAAGATATGGTGTTTCGAGCCCTAAGTGTTGGAACCTGGCAACTCGACCGGGGCCTATTCAGATGGTCCCCTAATTTAACTCCTGACAAATGAAATCGCTTTGGTACCCTCTCTGCGTTCAACTCCCTAACCTGCCAGACTTCTTGTACAACTTCGTGTGGGACATTGTTTCTCCTATCGGCAAGCCATTGGCCTCACGCGAGTACATTGGTGGTCTCATTTATGAAGGTGCAAGAGACTCGTTCAACGCTCGATGGCACCCTCAAATCTGTGTCGAGGCTGACCTCAGCACGCCGCTTCCATCGAAGATCTAAGTGGACTTGGGCGAAGGGGATGTTTGAGAGCAAGACGTCAATTACAAAAACCTTCCCAACGCGTGCTTTTGTTGTGGCCAACAAGGTCACAGGATTAAAGATTGCCCTTTGAGACAAAAAAGTAAGCGAAGTCAAGAAGCCCCCTGAAATGCTCAAGACAACAAAGGCGCATTGACTCACTCGACGAAGGAAGAGGAAGTCAAGGGCCCCCTTAATCCAGAAGCTGATGTAGACAGGTTCATCGAAGTCGAAAGAAGAATGAAAAGAAGCCCAAGGGCAACTTCTGAGCGAAACAACATGTCAATTACCCCCTCCAACAACTTGTATTGCAATCTGGAAAAGGAGATCAATGAGTTTGACTACCCAAGTGGGAACCAACTTGAGGTGGAAACCAACGACAAAGCCCTAGAGATCCCTGACAGTACAGAAACCTCCTAGGAGGGTTACACTACAAGCAAAGAAGACGGCTTTACTACTAGTAGCGAAGATAACATGGATAGTGAAACTTCCATCATCGGATCAACTATTCCGGAAACGGTGTCGAAAACGGTGCCTACTTCTTCCGAGCAGGAGGCATCCCCCAAAGGAAAACAACCTATGGAGTTACCCTAGAAAAGCCCCCACAAGAACCTATTGCTAACTCGGGATCCGATCCTAGCAAAAAAGAAAGATGAATCCAAGAAAAGAAAGGACAAAGCTCCCTCCCGCAAAGAGGGCTCACTACGACAATCATCATCATCTCGTTAAATGCTAGAGGGCTAACCCACCCCTCTAGAGTGACCATCATTGGTCAATGGCTTCGTGACATTAGCCCACAAACCCCACACCCCTCCACAAACCCCACAAACCCCACACCGCCCCGCAAACCCCACAAACCCCACGAACCCCACACCCCTCCACAACCCCCCACAAACCCCACACCCCTTAACAACCCCCCACAAACCCCACACTTCTCCACACCCCTCCACACCCCTCCACAACCCCCTATGATCCCACAACCCTCCACAGCCCTCCACAAACCCCACAAACCCTACAAACCCCATGAACCCCACAAACCCCACAAACCCCACACCCCTCCACAACCCCCCACAAACCCCACACCCATCCACACCCCTCCACAACCCCCTACGACCCCACAACCCTCCACACCCCTCCACACCTCTCCACAAACCCCACAAATCCCACAAACCCCGCAAACCCCGCACCCCTCAACAAAACCCCACAAACCCGACACCCCTCCACAACCCCCCACAAACCCCACAAACTGCACACCCCTCCACAACCCCCTACGATCCCACAATCCTCCACACCCCTCCACAACCCCCCACAAACCCCACAAACCCCACACCCCTCCACAAACCCCCACAAACCCCACACCCCTCCACACCCCTCCCCCCACAAACCCCACACCCCGCCACAACCCCCCACGACCCCACAACCCTCCACAAACCCCACGACTCATCCGCGTCAATTATTTTATGGAAAAAAGAAGGTTCGCGATCAATTTTTCAAAAGGATTCAAAAGAACTTTTGCCGCTGCGCTTTGGAGGAATGGAACATAGATCTATACGATGAGAGGCGGATGGACTATACAAGGCGCCTGTCGACCTTTTTTGCATGGAGATATAAGACAAGATCTAGTAGACAAAGTTTTGACCAGTTTTGGATGGATAGTTTGAGGATCATTTCTCAACCAAACCCTACAGTGCTATATATCGTTGGAAATCTCTCGATGAGTACTTTCCAATGGTACCATAATAAGTTTTAAAATCTTGGATGAATTTTGACGACCCCCAAAAACCTCCACAACTCCCCATAACTCACCTCCCATATGTAGGGATCAAAATCTACTACAAAAAATAGGTGAAGGATGTGCTTCTCAGGATCATTCGAATATCACGGGTAGCACAAAATGAGGATCTCAATTGCATACAAAAGTGGCAGTAAAAGTGTAAATGGTAAAAGTGGAAGTGGAGAGACTATTGCCGCCAACCATTCATGATGACTGCCTATTTTTGAGGATCCAATTCAAGACTGGTGGCATATTTGATCTACCCCTCTAATTTTGGGCAATCAATCGCTGCATGATCAGTGGATGTGAGGAATCGGCAAGGCTCTCTTGGCCTATTGGAGCCTATAAAAGCAAGGGATTTGTGTTCATTTGGGATACACACATATACATACGTACGTACAGGGGTCCTCTCTTGGCACTCTATGGCTACAAGCCTACTGTAGGAAGTCACTCTGTGGTGAGGATACAGAGCGTGGGCTTCCCAGTGAGGGCTAATAGCACTATAGTGTGAAGAGAGTGGCTTGGTTTTGTCATTTAGTGTGAGTCATTGGTATTTCATGGTCTTTCCCTTGGAACAAGTCTTCATACTTTGTATTGATGAGTGCTAGTCTGCATCTAGTTGTGTTCATCGTACGGATTGGATGAATCCCCTGTATTGATGTTGTTTAGTTCTAGAGTGGCATGTTAGCCGAGAGCATAAACTTTTGAGCATATCTTTTGCCTATGTTGTAATCATCTGATTCGAACTAAGGAGTGGTTGGTCTTCCATTATTGTCATTTGTCATTAATATTATCCCTAAGTATTCACAACTTTGTGCAATTGTTGATATCTGCCTGCTCACAGAAGTGTTAAAGGGTATATTTCCCTAAGGGGAACCTCCCTTGAGTAGGAGAAGTACTGGAGTGCTTGGTGCATGCTCGTGTTAAAAGTAGATACCCCAATACCTCCTCTACAGGTTGGCATGCTCGGTGGGACCCTTGCATTTCTGTGAGAGGCCCTGAGGATAGTAAATAGTCCTCTTTTCTAGTATTTTTTCCCTATTGCAATTGAAAGTAGGTTTGTGATCCATACGTGAGCAGATAAGGAGCCTCTTCATGTGCGAAGTAGCCTTAATAAGTCAGCTATATCTTCGACTAGTGAACCTATCTCCCCTCTACCCTCCTCGAATTTATCTATTGATTTGGGTGCGACACCACTGTCAAAGGAGAAGCATAGGAGAACATTAGACTTCTCATCAGATACGTTAGAAGAAACACCAATGCAAATCGAGGATCTCTCTCATTTACTCTCCAGACTCAATATCAAGTTCCCTACCTTCAAGGGACAAGCTTATGAGGATGCTGATGATCATGTGAGGAGGTTCATCTCCTTATGCCATGGACGAGGTCTACAGAATAGAGAGGATGCAATGTTGGTACTCTTCCCATCCACATTGGAAGGCCTTGCTGACAAATGGTATAGTCAATATGCAAATGACCATTTTGCTACATGGGAGGCTCTAAAGACGGCATTCTCTCAGACATTTCGACCAAGTGATTCCTCGGAAAGAGCTTTAGATAAGCTAGAGAACCTAAAGCTAAGATCAGGTGAATCCTTTCATGAACTTCACACTAGAACCAAAGCACTTGTTGCACGTCTACCACATGCTCTAGGTGACTTCTTGGTTAAAAAAGGGATAGAAAAAGCTCTGCCCAGGTCATCTCAGCAGAAGCTACGTGAGTCTCTTAGATTTGATGCAACCCTCAATGATTTTGTTGCAGCAGCATCACGCATTGAAGAAGCTAGGCAAAATTTTGAAGGGGATACACAATCGAATTATCCTGCAGAACTAGACCCTCTTGGGCAATTAAGGAAGGAACTGGAGGCATTGAGAATGCAACAAAATCAAGAAGAAGAGAAGGTCTTGCCACTAGTGATTTGCATTGATGATGAAGTAGCCAAACTGCGCCATGAGTTAGAAGATTTGCGAACCACTTAGGATATAAGAAGGCAGATTTGGTGTACAATATGTAACAACAATGGACATTCCAATGCTAAGTGCCCTAACAAGGTAAGCTGTCAATTTTGTGGAAAGGATGGTCATGAAGCTAGAGACTTTTACTACCGCAAGGGTACACAACAACGAGGTAACCCTCAAGCTTTGGATTCATATTATGCTAGTACTTCAAATGCACCTAATAGAGAGGAAAATTGTATGACAAAGCCTAGATATAATAGACCATTGATGTGTTATCGTTGTGGTGAGTATGGCCATATGCAAAATAGGTGTTCCCTTCCAGAAGATGCACCTCCTTGTCAACATTGTCCAGAGGCCAATGATCACTATACCAAAGACTTCCCAAGAAGCCGTCCTGCTCCAATCCACATGATTGTAGACTCTCCACAAGAAGAAGGTATGACCACTCAGTCTTATGCTGTTTCATCCTCTGCAATGCCCATGATGACTAGAGCCAGACAAGCAGCAACAATCCATAGAGAGGAACATCAAGGGTTCCAGGATAAAGAGGAGGAAAAGAAGTCTGGGTGGAAGGGCCAAGCAGAAATTGAAGGAGCTTATGAAAGGATGGCTACTTCTCTAAGGGACCAACCAACATTTCTGCAAGAAGACACTCATGAGGTAAACATTGAACAGATCTTGAAAGGTATTCATCACAAGGTTAGTCTATACGAACTTATAAGGATGGATTCAAAAATAAGAAGTGACTTATTGAAGATTATACACTCTGGTCACTTGATCCAATCACCCAGTATAGATGGTTTCATGGTTGATTTTGCCCCTGCACCCTTGGCAGACTACCAAAGCTCAAGATTATCTGTTTGTATAAAGGATGAAGTTCTTACAGGTGTCATCATAGATGGAGGCTCTGGTATCAATTTGATGCCAGATTTCACAATGAAGAAACTGAATTTGAACCCCACCAAGATGGCACCATTCACAGTTACACTAGCATATCAACATCGAGTTGGGCCTCTTGGCATTATTGAAAAGGTACTGATGATAGTACAGGGTTGCCACTTTGTTCTATATTTTATTGTTATTGCACTTCCACAGGAGACTTCTTACCCTTTACTTCTAGGGAGACCTTGGCTGAGGCAAGCAAAAGCTTTCCAAGATTGGGGGAAAAACAAACTATGGATTTCAACAAGCACCAATAGCCAACTGCAACTACATTTGGAAGAAGGATTTGACTCAGGGAAAACTACTAGGTATACTGTGCACACTCAGGTAATGCCCTCTCTACCCCAAGAAGAAGATACATTATTGAATTGGATGATGGAAACTGCAGAGTGTTGCACGGTGGAAATCAGTGAAATAAAAGAAGAAGTTACGGATGAAGGAGTTGCACAAAAAGGCCATGAAGTTCCCAAGGAGTTGAAAAATGAAAGTTTGTAGGAGAATACAAACATCGTAGGGGCAACAACTATAGAAGTTCCAGAAAAGGAAAGTTATGAGGCTAAATGCAGAGAGGATCTCCCCTTTTTGAATATACCTCAAGGATGGACTGGGGAACATATTGCAGAATATAAGCTAAAATCCACTACCGCATATAGTGGAGATGATTTCTCAAGTAAGACCAGTCTTGAAACACTAGTTCAAGAAATAAATTTAGGGGATGAAGAGAATCCTCAAGTAGTCCACTTGGCCTCTTGGCTATGGCATTATCCTCCTTTACTGCAGAAGGTAACTTCTTTACTTTTTTCTTATAAAAATGTCTTCCCATGGTCCTACAACGACCTAACAGGGATACAAGAGGATCTTGGATTACACAGAATACCCTTAGTTGAGGGAGCCGCGCCTGCAAGAAGTAGGCCGTATCAACTCATTCCAAAATATGCAGAGGCAGTAAAGTTGGAAGTTACAAAACTAGAAGAAGCAAGTATAATTGTTCCAATAGAACATTCCAGGTGGCTTTCTTCTATGGTTATTGTACCCAAGAAAAATAGTGGGAAAATAAGAGTTTGCGTTGATTTTCGTGCCTTAAATAAAGTCACTGTTCAAGATGGGTTTCCTCAGCCCTTTTCAAAGCAAGGTCACTTGAGGAAGTAGCCGGTCACACTTTGTATAGCTTCTTCGATGGTTTTAGTGGCTACAATTAGATAGTGATCCATCGTGATGATAGGGACAAAATAGCCTTTGTTTCCATGGGGCACTTATGTTTATACTCGCATGGCTTTTGGTTTGAAGAATGCACCAGCTTCATTTAATAGAACAATGTATCTAATATTCGGCAAATGGTTAACAACCTTTCTATGCATTTTCATGGATGACTTTTCAGTATTTTCAGGCACAGATAGAAGAGCGGCAGTTCAAGATTTCCATGACCATTTGGAAAATCTAAAAGAAATCTTTGAGCAATGTCTTAGAACAGGTTTGAAGTTAAATACTGCTAAATGTCACTTTTTGGTCACTAAGGGCACTCTTCTCGGTCACATAGTATCTGTTGAATGGATAACAGTGGATCCTACGAAGGTTACTGCTATCCTTTCCATGCCTATTCCACAAATCCCAAAGGAAGTGCAAAGTTTTTTGGGTCATGCAGGATACCATAGAAGATTTATACGAATGTATTCAGAAATAGCTTAGCCCTTATCAAGGCTTACTAGTAAAAAGGTCCCTTTTCATGGAGTGCTGAAGCTGAGAAAGCATTTTGTGAACTAAAATTGAGGTTACCTACTGCTCCACTTTTAAGTGTTCCTAACTGGTCATTGGAGTTTCATGTGCATACAGATGCCAGTCTTCATGTTGTTGGTGTAGTTCTAGCTCAACCATCATCACACAAGGTTGATAGACCTATCTCCTATGCCAACAGACTACTCACCCAGGCAGAAAGGAACTACACTACGACCGAAAGGGAAGGCTTGGCTATTGTATTTTCTCTTCGGAAGTTTCGGCATTACCTTCTCGGTGTACATTTTATAGTCATACCTAACCATCAGCCCTTGAAGTACTTGATAAACAAGCGTGGAGTAGCTGGAAGGATTTGGAGATGGTTACTCCTCTTTCAAGAATTCAACTTTGATATTCACATTAAGCCAGGAAGGGAGCACTACATGGAAGATCAAGTGTCCAGGACTGCAATGAGCGAGAAGGCAACATGTATTAATGATGAATTGGTGGATAGTAATCTCTTCCTAGTAGGAATTGAGACTGATTGGTATGATGGAATTCTCAATTTTCTTACTACTCGAAAGCTCCCAGAGCATTTGAAACCCATAGAAAAGAGAAGATTACTCCTTAAAACCAAAGCGTACTCACTTATAAGTGGAAACTTATATAGATATTGTCAGGATGGTATCTTGAGAAAGTGTGTTTATCCAAAAGAGGTAACCCCTTTGCTTGAGGCAGCACATAGTGAAGGGCATCTAAAGGGGGAAGAATTGGCTCACAAAATCATCCACAAGGGACTATGTTGGTCTCATATTTACAAGGATGCGATCAAGTTTGCTAAAGAATGCCACATTTGCCAGAGATGTGGTCCTACGCCAACCAGATTGAATTTCCAACCATTAGTCATATCTACAGGATGGCTCCCATTTGAACGATGGGGTCTTGATTTCATAAGATCCCAATAGTTTCAACCAAATTGGCACGCAAATGGATAGGACCGTAGAGAGTGATAAAGGTATTACCACATGGAGCAGTGCATCCGGAGGATTTGCAGGGTAAGAGGATACCCCTAGTCAATATCTCCAGGGTGAAGAATTACCTGAATTAAGACAAGGTGGAAGAACTTCATTCATTGTACATACCATATTTCATTCAGTGGTTGCAATTTATTTAGTCTATTCAATAAGCATGTGAAGAAAAGTTGTAAGAAGAAAAATTGCATCGGGACGATGCAAAGACTTGATGTGGGGGTCTGTAGCACCGCACGCTTCTCTCTCTCTCTCTCTCTCTCTCTCTCTCTCTCTCTCTCTCTCTCTCTCTCTCTCTCTCTCTCTCTCTCTCTCTCTCTCTCTCTCTCTCTCCCTATTCAAACCCACAACCCTCCACACCCCTCCGCACCCCTCCACACCCCTCCACAACCCCCCACAAACCCCACAAACCCCACAAACCCCAAAAACCCTACACCCCTCCACAACCCCCCACAAACCACACAAACCAGACACCCCTCCACACCCCTCCACACCCCTCCACAACCCGCTATGACCCCACAACCCTCCACACCCCTCAAAACCCCCTTAGACCCCACAACCCTCCACACCCCTCCACAAACCCCACAAACCCCACAAACACCACACCCCCCTGCAAATCCCACAAACCCCACACCCCTCCACAACCCCGCACAAACCCCACAAAACCCACACCCCTCCACAACCCCTTACGACCCCACAACCCTCCACACCCCTCCATACCCCTTCCCAAACCCCACAAACCCCACAAACCCCACGCCCCTCCACAACCCCCCACAAACTCCACAAACCCCACACCTCTCCGCACCCCTCCACACCCCTCCACAACCCCCTACGACCCCACAACCCTCCACAACCCTCCACAAACCCCACAAACCCCACAAACCCCACACCCCTCCACAACCCCCCACAAACCCCACAAACCCCACAACCCTCCACACCCCTCCACAACCCCCTATGACCCCACAACCCTCCACACCCCTCCACACCCCTCCACAAACCCCAAAAACCCCACACCCCCCGCAAACCCCACAAACCCCACAAACCTCACAAACCCCACACCCCTCCACAACCCCCCACAAACCCCACACCCCTCCACAACCCCTCAAAAACCCCACATACCTGACACCTCTCCACACCCCTCCACACCCCTCCAAACCCCCTACGACCCCACAACCCTCCACGCCCCTCCACAGACCCCACAAACCCCACAAACCCCTCGAATCCTAGAAACCCCAGAAACCCCACACCCCTCCACAACCCCCCATAAACCCCACAAACCCCACAACCCTCCACACCCCTCCACAACCCCCTACGACCCCACAACCCTCCACACCCCTCCACACCCCTCCACACCACTCCACAAACCCCACACCCCCCTTGCAAACCCCACAAACCCCATACCCCTCCACAACCCCACAAAAACCCCACAGCCCTCCACAACCCCCCAAAAACCCCACACCTCTGCAGACCCCTCCACAACCCACTACAAGGCCACAACCCTCCACACCCCTCCACAAACCCCACAAACCCCACAAACCCCACAAACCCCACAAACCGCACACCCCTCCACAACCCCCCACAAACCCCACATACCCCACACCCCTCCGCACCCCATCACAATCCCCTACGACCCCACAACCCTCCACACCCTTCCACAAACCCCACAAACCCCGCACCCCTCCACCAAACCCCACACCCCTTCACAACCCCCACAAACCCCACACCCCTCCACAGCCCTCTAAACCCCACAAACCCCACAAAGCCCACACCCCTCCACAACCCCCTACGCCCCCACAACCCTCCACACCCCTCCACACCCCTCCATAACCCCCCACAAACCCCACAAACCCCACACCCCTCCACAACCCCACACCCCTCCACACCCCTCCACAAACCCCACACCCCTCCACAACTCCCCACGACCCCACAACCCTCCACAAACCCCCACGACTCATCGGCGTCAATTATTTTATGGAAAAAAGAAGGTTTGCGATCAAATTTTCAAAAGGATTTGAAAGGATTTTTGTCGCTGTGCCTCAGAGGAATCAAACCTAGATCTATACGATGAGAGGCGGATGGACTATCCAAGGCACTCGTCGACCTTTTCTACATGGAGGTATTAGACAAGATCTAGTAGACAAAGTTTGGACCAGTTTTGGATGGATAGTTTGAGGATCATTTCTCAACCAAACCCTACATTGTTATATATCGTTGGAAAGCTCTCAACGAGTACGTTTCAATGGTCTAACAGTAATTTTGAAATCTTGGATCAATTTTGAACACCCCCCAAAAACCCGCACAACTCCCCACAACTCACCTCGCATATGTAAGGATCAAAAGCTACTACAAAAATTAGGTGAAGGATGTGCTTCTCAGGATCATTCGAATATCACGGGCGGCACAAAATGAGAATCTCAGTTGCATACAAAAGTGACAGTAAAAGTGTAATTGGTAAAAGTGGCCGCCAACCATTCATGACGATTGCCTATTTTTGAGGATCCAATTCAAGACTTGTGGCATTTTTTATCTATCCCTCTAACTTTGGGCAATCAATCGGTGCATGATCAGTGGATGTGAGGAATCGGCAAGGCCCTCTTGGCCTATTGGAGCCTATAAAAGCAAGGGATTTCTGTTCATTTGGGATACAGACATATACATATGTACGTACAGGGGTCCTCTCTTTGCACTCTATGACTACAAGCCTACTGTAGGAAGTCACTTTGTGGCGAGGATATAGAGCGTGGGCTTCCCAGTGAGGGCTAATAGCACTATAGTGTGAAGAGAGTGGCTTGGTTTTGTCATTCAATGTGAGTCATTGGTATTTTGTGCTCTTTCCCTTAGAGCAAGTCTTCATACTTTGTATTGATGAGTGCTAGTCTACATCTAGTTGTGTTCATCGTACGGATTGGATGAATCCTTTGTATTGATGTTATTTATTTCTGGAGTGGCATGTTAGCGTAGAGCACAAACTTTTGGGCATTTCTTTTGCCTATGTTGTAATCATATGATTGGAACTAAGGAGTGGTTTGTCTTCCATTATTGTCATTTTTCATTAATATTATCCCTAAGTATTCACAACTCTGTGCAATTGTTGATATCTGCCTGCTCACAGAAGTGTTAAAGGGTATATGTCCCTAAGGAGAGCCTCCCTTGAGTAGGAGAAGTATTGGAGTGCTTGGTGCATGCGCGTGTTAAAAGTAGAAACCCCAGTACCTCCTCTACAATATATATATATATATATATATATATATATATATATATATATATATATATATATATATATATATATATATATATATATATATATATATATATATATATATATATATATATATATATATATATATATATATGGTTAAAAAAAGTTATAGGAAAAGAAGAGAGTAGTAGATATCATTTGAAAAGATGCGTGTTCAACCATATTCGATTTTCTTACCTTGGATACAGAGATCTCCTATCTTTGTTAGGTTGTCAAGTGAAGATGCAGAAAGTTGTCAAGTGAAAAGGGAGAAAACGCATAAACTATCTAGAATTTAATTTGGTTTCTGTATATTTCTTGGACAAGACTTTCTTGAAAACTCAACAAGATAAATACTTATTTGAAGTTATGGCAATAAGATATCGTAGATTCCAAATGCGTTGTCAAAAGTTCAAAAGAATACTTAATCTTGTTAGAAAATAGTCGCTATTATACTTGAATTGATGCATTTATTAGTATTACATACATTTTGAGCTTATCCCATGAAGCTATTAGCGCACAATATTAGGTCATCATGTGATGATTATTCCAAAGATGTAAAACCAAATTAACTTAAAGTGACTTATTTTCAAAAGGCACTTTGATGATAGAAGATTAATGAGTTGATAAGGTCTGCTATACGTAGAGTTTGTGCTATGCTTTATGGAATAATGGAATGTTATATGGATTTTTATGTCTTGCTATGTCTTGCTGCCTTTAAAATGATTTGCATTTTGATTTGGTAGGTGAAAAGGCATGAGGGTGTGAACATGCATAGACTTAATCAAATATTTTTGAAGATATTTAGAAGAATATTTAGAAGATAGTATTTTAGTTATTTTTTGTAAAAATAGTAGATCCCTTTAGAAAGTAACGTTATGGAATAATGAATGTTATATGAATTTAAATTTTTGGAGGGTTCTAATATGATTTGTGTTTTGATTTAGCAAGTGAAGAATCATGAGGGTGTGAATGCATGTGGACTTGTTCATATATTCTCGAAGATGTTCACAAGAGTATTTCCAAGATGGTATTTTTGTAATTTTTTGTAAAAATAATAGATCGCTTTAGAAAGCGGTATTTTTGTAAAAATACAAGAGTTTCATAAATAAATAATAATAGATTGCTTTAGAAAGCAAGTATTTTATAAATAAATAGATTTCATAAATGTACAATTTTCAAAGTGCTACCCTCATGAATCTTCTATTCAGAATATAATGATAAATACGTATAAATACACATGCTCTGATAGAATGATAGTATGTGGGAAGAAATTGTACCCAAATTGGTGTCTAGTATCGTTTCTCTTTCTATTCTTTGAGCACTTTTGTAAGATTTGGTTTCTTTACGATCCTCTCTATATGTGCATCTGTGTGATCCAGTCAACAATTTGTGCATGAAGTGAAGATGAAAGGAGTAGGGTGCAGCTAGAATGATTTGAAAATTTGATGGAATCACACACAAAAATACAAGCTATTTATTATCATGTATTTCATCAAGTTGAACTTTATCAATCAACGAATCAAAAAACGATATGATTTACAAGTTTACTTTCGGTTGGTGAATTAAGGTAATGCTTTAATAAATTGATGGCATTGAATTTGATTGAAAGTACTCATAAACTAACTTTTTGAACACTTAATGTGCATTGTAGCTTTATATGGAACCAATGTCATAAATTACCAATGCTTCTTTGTAAGTGACTAGAGCATGATACATAGATGGGAGCTCACATACAAACATGGATGATACGTCATTGCTATTGAAATGGATCAAAGACTTAGATAGCATAAAGTCTTCAAAGTAGAAAACACCTACCATTGAATAAGAAAGTGCTTTATCGAGAGTTTTTGATTTAAATGCTACTCAAAATCTCAAATCAAGTAATCCATCTTAGTTTATGTATATTGCATGGAGGATTTCATTTTCCACTTTGGAATTCTATCTGCAAATGGTTTAAAAAGCTAATTGAACTTAAGTTTAAAAATATATGGAACTTCAACATCTCCTATTTTATGAATGGAGCTTTGAAACTTGGATTTTATGGATATCTTCATATTTATTATATGGATTATTTGATGGGAGAACGTACACCTTCCCTTTGCTGCCTTGAATCATAGGTGGCCTCACATGTATGCTCACAGATACCTCTGTGCACTCAAAGTGATCATCCTCTCAACTCTTGAGGATTGAATGAAAGGTATTTTTCATACAACAAATATGATCTAAGAAATTTATAATGTATATTATGGAACTCAAAAAGCTTCAACATACTCTTAGAACCAATTCCTCCAAGATAGACTATTTCTTTCCTTCATTAAGTATGCACACAAAGACAAGTATTCATTGCTGGATCAATTTCTCTTAGAATGTACAAAGTTTGGAAATGATCTTCAACCCATTTTTAGAAGAAAGTGGTATATTTCTAACAAACCAAAAATTACAAGAAGTGGATACAAAATGATGAGGAATCTCTTTTAAACACTCATAGCTAGCTAGTTTCTACACCTAGAGATATGCGAGAGATATATGAGAACTCAAAGCGTAAAGAAAATCCACAAACAAGAAAAACAATTGCTTAGGAAGGGTTCGTGTAGCTTATTCAAATCCTATAAGAGATAACACGTGCCTGATCATGCAGATTGGGAATCCATGGTGTGTATATAACATCTTGAAAAAGTTTCCCTACATGATATGGAGCCCTTTTCTTAATATGTAAGATTTATCACACATAATTTTGATAGGTGTTAAATGACTAATCTAGGGGCTTTGAAGTTCGGATTTTAATACACATGTTTTTTTTTTGAATTATTGCTTCACATAGCTCCAATTGTGATCTCATGGAAGGGTCCATCAGCTCATATGGATGGAGATTGAATTTCCAATACTTCCCCTCAAGCATGAGCCTCCAAGTCTTCATCCTAGCTCCATCATTCCAATGCTTCTTTTTAATGTTGTGAGTTTCCTTGAGTCCATTGCATCAGTGCTTATGTGAACATAATTATCCTTGGTTCATATATATTGTACTTGAACCTCATTGACCAAAAACATTTTCGCTAATGTAGTTGTAGTGTACCTCTATGTCTCTGCTCCTAACGTGGAGAATAAGGTTGGAAGATCAGTACACACTACTGATATTATCATACATGATTGGAAATTATTTGACCTACAAATTTAATTCAACCATCAACTTCTGGAACCACCCAATCTTAGATGTTACGTGTAGTAAAGTTGTGTATTCATATTCAACGAAACAAATTGCAATTGCCCGTTGATTCGTTTCCATCAATGAGATGAACTTCTTGCAAAGAATTAGTGCACATCTAGTTGTACTTCTCATTTCTTCTCTAGATCAACCTCAATGAACATCTGTGTATCCTTTCACTTGGAAGACATCTTCAAAAATGATAGGAAAGGCCTTCATTCAAGGTACCCTTGAGATATCTAAATAACCCTTTACCTACAAGTAGATGTGGAACCCTATGTGTATGCATGAATTTAGATACCACACCAACTTTATGTAGTAAATCAGCCCATTTGGCATTGGGATATATCAAAGAGCCCACTATTGACCTATACAAAAAAGCATCTTAAACTTCATTACCTTCGATTGAAGTCGATTTCGTGTTTACCTCCATTGGGTTGATCAATGTTCTGCACCCTATGAGTCCATAATTCTTGAATACATCCAAGATGTGCTTTCTCTACATAAGCCAAGCCAATACCTAAGAAATGTTTTAGATCTCCAAGGGATTAGATCTTGAACTCCTTCTCAAGCTATTAGATTTTTAACTCCTTAGATGTGACGTCAATACCTGTTCTAAATGGGTCACACGAACCTTAAAAACATGACACATAGGATAACTGTGAGAGTAGGATGAGAATTATAACCAAGATACGCATAAAGATCTCCATACAATCGAAATATCGTGTAATGAAACTACGTAAACATAAATATAGCTTTTTAATGCCCAACGCTTGGGTAAAGTATAGGATTTCTCCTTTGGAAGAGCTTTTGTGAACATTTCCGCCACTTGAACTTTAATACTCATATGTATGAGAGTCGCTTCTCCTTGAATGATCTTCACGTGCACAAAGTAATGGTGGACTTTGATTTGCTTTGAAAGCATACAAAAATTAGATTCACTCATAGAATGGTGTTAGTAATGGTTGCGTAGTATACGAGGAAAAATTTATTGATGTAAAACCCCGTGTCGTGAATGAAGGGTCTAATCCATCTTGCTTTGCAAGCAGCATGTGGTATCTCTCTATATTTTGGTCTAATATGTTGTACTACGAAAATTCCTTGCTTTCAAGAATTCCATGAACTAGCTCTGGTTCCATTAAAAATAAGCATTTGGATCTAGAAATATAAATAGTACAAATAAAATACTTTTCCTATAGAAAGAAAAGACGACATGAAAGTTGAACAGGCAATATTATAAAAGTAACAATCAAACAATCACAAAATCCTTCACAAACCATTTACGATGGATGTAAAGGTGGACAGTATCTACGGGACTCTAGTTGTTTCGCTGAGCTAATAGATTCAATCACTCCTAGGTCAGAAAATACTGGACCGAAGATCACTGTTACGTACTTAAGTGATAATTTTATAAAGAATACCTTTAGGCAAGGCTCATTTATTTGTTTCATCTATACTTTTTTGGGTTATTCACATCTTTGTTGTTGTTCATACATGGTTGTATACCCGAATGTAGATTCATCTTCGCTTTATAACTACCAATTGATCTTTTTTCTTTTATTCCTTAATGTTAGTTAAATACCTTTCATCTCATATATCGATTGTCAAATGCGGGAACTTTCCTCAAATTTTCACATTATATTAATGAATGAAAGACATCAAAAAAATTTGAAACTTACATGATTCTTTTCAAACGACCTTGATTTTACTTTAATATATCTTTGGTGCCTTCTCAAAACATAGTAAATGAGTCCATTTATTCGATTAAAATATGTACCATACTTAAAAAAATCTTTCAATCACACAATAGCCTTGGAGATATTTTGAATTGACTAATGATGAAAAAGAGATGATAATGAAATATAAACCCCATAGATTAGAACTCACATACAATGGTTCTTTTTACCGATATATAAATTATAAGTTCTCTCTTTCTATTAATAGAATAAGATAGAAGGGGGACGCTTAAGAAAAGGGAACTACTTGTGGAGTTTATATAAGTTTCTCCTCAACTACATCCAAATTTGATGCTAATATAAAAGTCTTTACGTGTTTTATATGTATTCTGAATTTTAAATTGATGCTACATAAAACCTAGAAGTTACTCTTACTCCTCTGTAAATTATAGCACTAGAATTGATATAAATGATACCATGAAAATACATCTACCTATGGTGAAAATGTTGGGGATGATTGCCACAATCTTCAAAAAGCCTTCATATTTCTTACAAGGATCTTGCCTTCATCAACACTAAAGTAATCCATAAATATACAAATGAAACAATGTGTTGTCTTCAAGTGGACCTTTCACCAACATATTCAAATTCTTATTGAAATACGAGGAGCATTTGTTTCTAAGATGATCATCCGATTGAAATTTATTATAGACTTTATAGCTTAAGATGAAGAAATTAGTTCTTGAAGTATTTTCTATACCTTCCTTTTGAAAAACCTCCTCCAAGATTTCTAAAGCTAAGAAAGTTATTGATAAAAATACTTCATTGGAAATATCATATTGTCTCATCTTTTGTAGAAAATCATGATCATTATTTCATTGATGTTTATGGAAAACTTTATATTGAGAGGGAGATACATCAGAATATGTTGCGATGTGTTTATAATGATTTTGCTGGGCTTCCAACTAGATCAACAAATTTACTTGGTTTCCTCTCTTACTTTATGTATTAATTTTCCTATCTCTAATCTTATAAAAGAATGTAGGACCTTACAGATATCATATCATTAGATAACTCACATTGAGAAATCTCTTATATTTCGGTTTTGAACTTTACAAAAATAGAAAACCATAGCTATGATCTGAAATAACCACCAAAACGTTCGATCTAGTTTCCTTGGATGTTGTTTTGAACCCTTCTAAGTATATGAAACCCAAATAGACTTTCGAGGAATGGATTAACATGTTCGATAATCCGTTTTCCTAAGTTATTGAGGCTATCTGCACTACACAAGTGTCTTTCAACTGTATATGTGAAGTATTTTATCACAATAAGGTAACTCTTCTTATGATTGACAACTCCTAGTCTTCTTTGCCGTGAGGAAAATTGACAGATTGATATTTTTCACAATGAAACACCATTATGCTTCTTGACTTGCTACTAGCTTCGTAATGTGCCAACTATTGACCTATACAAAAGTGCATCTTGAACTTCATACCTTCGATTGAACTCTATTTCGTGTTTAAATCTATTGGGTTGATCAATGTTCTGCACCCTATGAGTCCATAATTCTTGAATACATCTAAGATGTGCTTTCTCTACATAAGCTAAGCGAATACCTAAGAAATGTTTTAGATCTCCAAGCGATTAGATCTTGCACTCCTTCTCAAGCTATTAGATTTTGAACTCCTTATATGTGATGTCAATACCTATTAAATGCCTTTAAACTCTAAGCTATTATATCTGAACTCCTTCTCAATAATGTTTTTAATTTCCTTGATGCCTTCTCCATGATTGCAGATAATAATCAAGTCATCTACGTGCACATAAGTTGACAGATGCATCATCCTCTCTATTGTAGAGTAATGATGGATTTTTTTTTCTTTTATTATATCCATAACTGATCAAGTAGTCTAGAAACCTTTTATTTCCATGCCCTTCATGCTTGGTTGAGACCTTATAGTGCCTTCTTTAGTCTGCAAACATATGCCTATCTGATTTTACGCTCAAAGCCCAATATTTGGTACATGTATCTTACCTCGTCTAGCTCTCCATGCGAAAATGCATTCCTCGCATCAAGTTGATGTACCTTTGAATGCGTACTTGTTAGAGTTTCCATGGTTGCTTTAGTCATCATAGCCACATGGCTATCTTTTTTTTCATAATCTACTTCATATGTATGAGCAAACCCTTTGACTACAATTCTAGCTTTAAATCTAGCAATGCTACCATTTGTATGCTTATTTCCCTTATATGCCCACTTTTTTCCACTCACCTTCATATCCTTCTTGCTTGGCACTAATCTCCAATGGTGATTATCCTCCATTTCTTTGATCTCTTCAAGCATAGCTTCTAGCCATTCCCTTCATGTATTGGTTTCTTTAAAGAATATGGGTTCTTCAACAACCTTAATTCTATATGCATAATATCTTTCATGAATTAATCATAGGTAAGCATTTTAACTAAATACCTTAAATTATCACACCAACTTACTTGGCCATTCCATTGATTTGAGTACTTATTTTGGACATTTGGCTTCTCCCCCTTATTTGGGTGATGTTTTGTTTTGATCGTTGTAGAGGAGGTACTGGGGTATCCACTTTTATCAAAAGTAGAGAATAAAGATTAAACACATCCAGTACGTCGCCTACTCAAGGGGTGTTCTCTTTAGGGAAGTATACCCTTTAACATTTCTGTGAGCAGACAGAGGAATTGTACATACTCTATGAACATTAATCAACAAATGACTACAGGAGACCATATATTTCTTGATTCGAATCAGATGATTACAAGGTTGGGCAGAGTGATGCTCAAATGTGCAAGCTTAGGGCTAACATGCCACTCTAAAGTAAATAACCACAATGCAACAGAGTCTTCCCTTCAGCTCAAGGGGCCAATTATATGCAGACTAACTCAAAACAATACAAATGGTAAAGAATTTCTCAAGAGAATAGAGCTTAACAACCACAATGACTCACAGAAAAGAACAAAATCCAAGCCACTCTTTTACACTATAGTGCTCATAGCCCTCCACTGAGAAGCCTAGCCTCTATATCCACACTACAGAGTAGCTCCTACAATAGGCTTGAAACCACAAAGTGCAAGAGAGGACTTCTGCACGTACATACGAACCACTATATCTCTAAAATTGTACCCAAATGAGCATAAATCAATTGTTTTTCTAGGCCCAAATAGGCCAAGACGGCCTTGCCGATTCTTCAGGTCCATTGATCACGCACCGATTAATCACCCAAAATTGAAGGGGTAGGTCAAATATTCCACTTGATTTGAATTGGATCCACAAAAATAGGTAGTCGCCGTGAATGGTTTGCGGCAACATGTGTTTATCCACTTTCACTTTTAATAGTTTCCTTTTTACCTTTTCACAAGAAGAGCTTCCATAATTTAGGAGCCCTTTGGCAGAGAGTCATGAATTTGGACCAGAAAACTGATTTCTAAATGGGTGAGACATTGTGAATTCCCTTGGACGGAAGGTTCTACAACTCAAGCCTTTTGTGCTTCCGCCGTATGTTCTTCTTTGTTATCTCACCTCCAAGGGCTCTTACCACCGCAACCCACCACAACACCAACCTTGTAGCAATCTTCTAGGGATAACTGGTTCAACATTCCATAAAGGAATCCACTTGCAAACAGGCTACCTGCACCTTTTGTGTCTGCAACTTCCCCAACCTCAATGGCCGAGACCCTGAAAATCTCATCTTTAAGAGATGCAATGCACCCTTTAGAACCAAGCATCACCACAGCCCAGGAGCACTATTTGGCCAAAAATGCCAGTCCATCTTGAGAATTGAAATCTGTTGATCCACATATAAGTTTACGTGCTTCATCTTCATTGGCAAAACACAAGTCTATTTGCTTAGGTGCCAAATGCTTTGCATGTGTGGGCGTGTGTGTATATGTGTGGGTGTATGTGTATGTGTGGGGGTGTGTGTATGTGGGTGTGTGTGTGGGTGTGGGTGTGAGTGAGAATGTGTAGGTGTGTATGTATGTGTGGGTGTGCATGTATGTACGTGAGGGTGTGTGTGGGTATGTGAGGGTGCATGTGTGTGTGTTTGTATGCGGGTGTGTGTGTGTGTGTAGGTGGCAGGAGTGTGAGGTGGCAGGGTGAGGGGGGCAGAGAGGGGTGGCAGAGGTGAGCGGGAGGGGTGGCGGGGAGGCTACTAGGAGGAACTAGGCGGGGGGCAAGGGGGAAACTAGGAGGAACTGGGCGGGGGGGGGGGGGGGACTAGGAGGAACTGGGGGGGGGGGGGACTAGGCGGAACTGGGCGGGGGGGGGGGGGGGGGGACTAGGAGGAACTGGGGGGGGGGGGGGGACTAGGCGGAACTGGGCGAGGGGGGGGCTAGGCGGAACTGGGTGGGGGGGACCAGGCGGAACTGGGCGGGGGGGGGGGGGGGGGGGGAGGGGACTAGGAGGAACTCGGCGGGGGGGGGGGGGGGGGGACTAGGCGGAACTGGGTGGGGGGGAACTAGGCGGAACTAGGCGGGGGGGGGGGGGACTAGGCGGGTGCAGGCGGGGGAGCGCGGGGGGCAGCGGGGCCGGGGGTGGCGGAGAGAGAGAGAGAGAGAGAGAGAGAGAGAGAGAGAGAGAGAGAGAGAGAGAGAGAGAGAGAGAGAGAGAGAGAGAGAGAGAGAGAGAGAGAGAGAGAGAGAGAGAGAGAGAGAGAGAGAGAGAGAGAGAGAGAGAGAGAGAGAGAGAGAGAGAGAGAGAGAGAGAGAGAGAGAGAGAGAGAGAGAGAGAGAGAGAGAGAGAGAGAGAGAGAGAGAGAGAGAGAGAGAGAGAGAGAGAGAGAGAGAGAGAGAGAGAGAGAGAGAGAGAGGCAGCGGGGAGAGAGGGAAGAGAGAGAACGGGAGAGAGAGAGAGAGAAAGAGAGAGAGAGAGAGAGAGAGAGAGAGAGAGAGAGAGAGAGAGAGAGAGAGAGAGAGAGAGAGAGAGAGAGAGAGAGAGAGAGAGAGAGAGAGAGAGGGACCGAGAGAGAGAGGGAAAGAGAGAGAGAGGGGACAAGAGAGGGATCGAGAGAGAAAGAAGAAGGGGAGGGATAGGCCGTGAGAGAGAGAAAAAGGAAGGACGAGAGACAAAAAGAAAGGCCGAAAGAGAGAGGGAAAGAGAGTAGTAAAACAAATCAACCGAGGTGGCACTGAAAGTGAAAGCAATGTCTGCCCCGAACCAAATTATGTCCATGTAATGGAATGAGCCCACTTGCTAGTGTGTCCAATAACTGATCTCAGTAGGGTGACAATCTCGATTCAGGGTTGGATGTAAACCATGTCTCACTAGTGTAGAGTTGCCAGAGATCGTGGCTCAGCAGTGTTCTTCTTACTATGTGAAAGGAGGATGTGGGGTGACTCTGGGCCATACTGAAAGGTTGGTAGTCTATCCATATCCAATCCATGACCATCAAACCATGCTCTAACTTAAGAATACCAAGCTCTCAGAGAGAAAAAGGAGGAGGGGTACTACAAACCCCCACATCAAGCTTTTGCACCATCCCTGGTGCAATTTCTCCCTTATTCTACTTATTTCAAGAGATCCAGTTATACTGCAATTACAGAAAAGAAACACGGTATGTACAAGGAATGAAGTTCTTCCGTCTTGACCTAATTCAGATACTTCTTCACCCTAGAGATGTTGAGCAGGGGAGTCCTCTTACCCTGCAGATCTTCCAGATGCACAGTGCCATGTGGCAATACCTTGATTACCTTATAAGGTCCTATCCATTTGGGTGCCAATTTAGTTGAAATTGTCGGGACCTGATGCACTAAAACCATGGACCCTTCCTGAACTTCATTGGATCTCAGATACCTGTCATGCAATCTTTTGCGCTCTTCTTGTGTTAACAGAAGTTTCTGCATTGCTCCTTCTCTGTACTCTTCTAATGCCACCAATCTCTGAATGGGGGGTTCAATTCCAATGGTTTTGATTCCTATTTCCTTTCTGATAATAAACTCGAATGGTGCCAATGCCTATTTCCCATATACTAACCAAAATGGAGTCTCGCCTGTGGTTCCCCTTTTCATGGTTCTGAATGCCCAAATTGCACCGATCAGTGCTAGCGGCCAGGAGCTTTGATGATCGAAAGATAATTTGCGAAGCAATCCAATCAAAATCTTGTTGGAACTCTCTGCTTGGCCATTTGCCCTTGGATAGTAGGCACAAGATTTTTTATGGAAGATTTTGTACCTGTCAAATATAAACTGGAGCAATTGATTTACAAAAAGTGTGCCGCTATCACTAGTAATTTCCAGTGGGCAACCAAATCTTGAGAAAATACATTTATACCCAAATTTAGCTACTGCTAAAGCCGTGCAGTCCACAGTAGCTTTAGCCTCTATCCATTTAGTGGCATAACATGTGGCCATCAAAATATACTTTTTACCTCCAGGTTGACCAGTTGGACTAATTGGTCCTATGAAATCAGGACCCCATCGTTCAAATGGGAGCCATCCTGTAGATATGACTAATGGTTGGTAATTCATTCTGGTCGGCGAAGGAGCACATCTCTGGCAGATGTGGCATTCCTTAGCAAACTTGATTGCATCCTTGAAAATATGAGGCCACCATAGTCCTTTGTGGATAATTCTATGAGCCAATTCTTCCCCCTTTAGGTGTCCTTCACTGTGTGCAGCCTCTAGCAAAAGATTTACCTCCTCTGGATAGACACATCTTCTCAATATATCATCCTGACAGTATTTATATTAATTCCCATTTATCAAAGAATATGCTTTGGTTTTCAGGAGCAATCTTCTCTTTTCTACAGGCGTCAAGTGTTCTGGGATCTTTCCAGTAGTAAGAACATGGAGAATTTCATCATACCAACCAGTCCGAATTGCTACTAGAAAAAGATTGCTATCCATCGGTTCATCATTAATACCTGTTGCTTCTTCGCTCATTGCCGTCCTAGACACTTGATCTGCCATGTAGTGCTCTCTTCCTGGCTTAATATGAATATCAAAATTAAATTCTTGAAATAAGAGTAACCATCTCCAAATCCTTCCAGCTACTCTAGGCTTGTTTATCAAATACTTCAAGGGCTGATGATCAGAAATAACAATGAAATGTACACCAAGGAGATAATGTTGGAACTTCTGAAGAGCAAATAGGATAGCCAAACCTTCTTTTTCCGTTGTACTGTAATTTCTTTCAGCTTGGTTGAGTAGTCTGCTGGCATAAGGGATAGGTCTATCCACTTTGTGAGATGATGGTTGAGCTAGAACTGCACCAACAGCATGAAGACTAGAATCTGTATGCACATGAAATTCCAATGACCAATTAGGAACACTTAAAAGTGGAGCAGTACATAGCCTCAATTTTAGTTCACAAAATGCTTTGTCAGCTTCAGCACTCCATGAAAAAGAGATCTTTTTACTGGTAAGCCTTGACAAGGGCTTAGCAATTTCTGAATACATCCTAATGAATCTTTTGTGATACCCTGTATGGCCCAAGAAACTTTGCACTTCCTTTGGGCTTTGTGGAGTTGGCATGGAAAGAATAGCTGTAACCTTTGCAGGATCAACAGTTATACCTTCAGCAGATACTATGTGACCAAGAAGAGTACCCTTGGTGACCAAAAAGTGACATTTATCAAGATTCAATTTCAAACCTGTTTTGAGACATTGCTCAAAAATTTCTTTTAGATTTTCCAAATGGTCATGGAAATCTTGAACTGCTTCTCTTTTATCTGTACCTGAAAATACTGAAAAGTCATCCATGAAAATGCATAGAAATGTTGTTAACCATTTGCCCAATATCAGATACATCGTTCTATATCAGATACATCTTCAAACCAAAAGCCATTCGAGTATAGACATAAGTGCCCCAGGGAGTGACAAAGGCTGTTTTGTCCCTATCATCAGGATGAATTACTATCTGATTGTAGCCACTAAACCCATCCAAGAAACTATACAAAGTGCGACCAGCTACTTCCTCAAGCACTTGCTCTGTGAAGGGCTGAGGAAATCCATCTTGAACAGTCACTTTATTCAAAGCACGGAAATCAACACATACTCTTATTTTTCCACTATTTCTTGGGCACAATAACCATAGAAGAAAGCCACCTGGAATGTTCTACTGGCATAATTATACCTGCTTCTTCTAGTTTTGTAATCTCTGCTTTTACCACCTCAGCATACTTCGGATTGAGTCGATATGGTCTACTTCTTACAGGCGCGGCTCCCTCAACTAAGGGTATCCGATGTAACCCAAGCTCTTCTGGTATCCCTGTTAGATCTTTGTAGGACCATGCGAAGACACTTTTGTAAGTAAAACGCAAAGAAGTTACCTTTTGTAGCAAAGGAGGATAATGCCACAACCAGGATGCCAAATGGACTACTTGAGGGTTCTCTTCATCCCCTAAATTTACTTCTTGAACCAATGTTTCAGGACTACTCTTGCTTGAGAAATCATCTCCACTATATGGAGGAGTGGATTTTAATTTATATTCTGCAACATGTTCTTCCATCCATCCTTGGGGTATATCTGCAAAAGGAAGATCTTCTCTGCTCTTAGGTTCATAACCTTCCACCTCCGATACTTTTAAATTGGTTGCCTCTTCGAAGCTTGTATTTTCCTTCAATTGCTCATTCTCGAACACCTTGTGGTCTTCATTGCCCTTTCCTGTAATTACCTTATCTGCAATTCTTCCTCAATTTCATTGATCTCCACTGTGCAACACTACACTTCCCATCATCCAATTTAACAATGTATCATCTTCTTGGGGTAGAGAGGGCATTACCTGAGTGTACATAGTATATCCAATAGTTTTCCTTGAGTCAAATCCTTCCTCCAAGTGTAGTTGCAGTTGGCTATTGGTGCTTGTTGAAATCCATAGTTTATTTTTTCCCCAATCTTGCAAATCTTTCTCGGCGAAGTTGGGCTACTTCATCATCAATGCGTCGTAGTGGTGGCAAGACCTTCTCTTCTTGTTGATTTTGTTGCATCTTCAATGCTTCCAGTTCCCTTCTCAGTTGCTCAATCGGATCCAGGTCTGCAACATACTTTGGTTGTGTATCCCCTTCAAAATGTTGCCTTGCTTCTTCAATGCGTGATGCCGCTGCAAAAAAATCATTGAGGGTCGCATCCAATCTAAGAGACTCATGAAGCTTCTGCTGAGATGACCTGGGCAGAGCCTTTTCAGTCCACTTTTTAACCAAGAAGTCACCGGGAGCATGTCGTAGACGTGCAACAGGTGCTTTTGTTCTAGTGTGAAGTTCATGAAAAGATGCACCTGGCCTTAACTTCGAATTCTCTAGCTGATCTAGAGCTCTTTTTGAAAAATCACTTGGTCTGAATGTTTGTGAGAAAGCCGCCTTCAGAGCATCCCAAGTAGTAAAATGGCTATCTGCATATTGACTATACTATTTATCTACAAGAACCTCCAATGTGGATGGAAAAAGTGCCAACATCGCATCCTCTCTATTCTGCAGACCTCGTCCACGGCATAAAGAGATGAATCTTCTCACATGATCATCAGCATCCTCATAGGCTTGTCCCTTGAAGGTAGGGAATTTGATATTTAATATGGAGAGTAAATGAGAGAGATCCTCCATTTGTACTGGTGTTGCCTCGCACGTATCTGAGGAGAAGTCTAGAGTTATCCTATACCCCTCTTTTGTCAATGGTGTCGCACCCAAATCAATAGATAAATTTAGGGAAGGCAGAGGGGAGGTAGGCTCACTATTTGTGGTTATGGCTAACTTGTTGTGGCTCCTCCGAATGCGTAGAGACTCCTTATCTGCTCGTGTATGGGTCATGTACCTACTTGCAAATGTAATAGGGCAAAACTACCTCTCACAGAAATGCAAAGGTCCCACCGTGCGTGCCAAACTGTAGAGGAGGTACTAGGGTATCCACTTTTATCAAAAGTAGAGAATAAAGATTAAACACATCCAGTACGTCGCCTACTCAAGGGGGGTTCTCTTTAGGGAGGTATACCCTTTAACATTTCTGTGAGCAGACAGAGGAATTGTACATACTCTATGAACATTAATCAACAAATGACTACAGGAGACCGTATATTTCTTGATTCGAATCAGATGATTACAAGGTTGGGTAGAGTGATGCTCAAATGTGCAAGCTTAGGGCTAACATGCCACTCTAAAGTAAATAACCACAATGCAACAGAGTCTTCCCTTCAGCTCAAGGGGCCAATTATATGCAGACTAACTCAGAACAATACAAATGGTAAAGAATTTCTCAAGAGAATAGAGCTTAACAACCACACTGACTCACAGAAAAGAACAAAATCCAAGCCACTCTCTTACACTATAGTGCTCATAGCCCTCCACTAAGAAGCCTACCCTCTGTATCCACACTAGAGAGTAGCTCCTACAATAGGCTTGAAACCACAAAGTGCAAGAGAGGACTTCTGCACGTACGTACAAACCACTGTATCTCTAAAATTGTACCCAAATGAGCATAAATCCATTGTTTTTATAGGCCCAAATAGGCCAAGAGGGCCTTGCCGATTCTTCACGTCCATTAATCACGCGCCGATTAATCACCCAAAATTGAAGGGGTAGGTGAAATATTCCACTTGATTTGAATTGGATCCACAAAAATAGGTAGTCGTCGTGAATGGTTGGCGGCAACATGTGTTTATCCACTTTCACTTTTAATAGTTTCCTTTTTACCTTTCCACAAAAAGAGCTTCCATAATTTAGGAGCCCTTTGGCAGAGAGTCATGAATTTGGACCAGAAAACTGATTTCTAAATGGGTGAGACATTGTGAATTCCCTTGGACGGAAGGTTCTGCAACTCAAGCCTTTTGTGCTTCCGCCGGATGTTCTTCTTTGTTATCTCACCTCCAAGGGCTCTTACCACTGCAACCCAGCACAGCACCAACCTTGCAGCAATCTTCTAGGGATAGCTGGTTTAACATTCCATAAAGGAATCCACTTGCAAACAGGCTACCTACACCTTTTGTGTCTGCAACTTCCCCAACCTCAGTGGCCGAGACCCTGAAAATATCATCTTTAAGAGATGCAATGCATCCTTTAGAACCAAGCATCACCACAGCCCAGGAGCACTATTTGGCCAAAAATGCCAGTCCATCTTGAGAATTGAAATCTGTTGATCCACATATAAGGTTACGTGTTTCATCTTCATTAGCAAAACACAAGTCTATGTGCTTAGGTGCCAAACGCTTTGCATGTGTGGGCGTGTGTGTGTATGTGTGGGTGTATGTGTATGTGTGGGGGTCTGTGTGTGTGGGTGTGTGTGTGGGTGTGTGGGTGTGAGTGAGAATGTGTAGGTGTGTATGTATGTGTGGGTGTGCATGTATGTACTTGAGGGTGTGTGTGGGTATGTGAGGGTGCATGTGTGTGTGTTTGTATGCGGGTGTGTGTGTGTGTGTAGGTGACAGGAGTGTGAGGTGGCGGGGTGAGGGGGGTAGAAAGGGGCGGAAGAGGTGAGCGGGAGGGGTGGCGGGGAGGCTACTAGGAGGAACTAGGCGGGGGGCAAGGGGAAACTAGGAGGAACTAGGCGGGGGGGGGGGGACTAGGAGGAACTGGGCGGGGGGGGGGGGGACTAGGCGGAACTAGGCAGGGGGGAACTAGGCGGAACTGGGCGGGGGGGACTAGGCAGAACTGGGCGGGGAGGGGGGGGGTCTAGGAGGAACTGGGCGGGGGGGACTAGGCGGAACTGGGCGGGGGGGAGCTAGGCGGAACTGGGCGGGGGGGGGGGGGGGGGGGACTAGGTGGGTGCAGGCGGGGGAGCGCGGGGGGCAGCGGGGGCGGGGGTGGCGGAGAGAGAGAGAGAGAGAGAGAGAGAGAGAGAGAGAGAGAGGAGAGAGAGAGAGAGAGAGAGAGAGAGAGAGAGAGAGAGAGAGAGAGAGAGAGAGAGAGAGAGAGAGAGAGAGAGAGAGAGAGAGAGAGAGAGAGAGAGAGAGAGAGAGAGAGAGAGAGAGAGAGAGAGAGAGAGAGAGAGAGAGAGAGAGAGAGAGAGAGAGAGAGAGAGAGAGAGAGAGAGAGAGAGAGAGAGAGAGAGAGAGAGAGAGAGAGAGAGAGAGAGAGAGAGAGAGAGAGAGAGAGAGAGAGAGAGAGAGAGAGAGAGAGAGAGAGAGAGAGAGAGGAGAGAGAGAGAAGAGAGAGAGAACGAGGAGAGAGAGAGAGAGAGAAGGAGAGAGAGAGAGAGAGAGAGAGAGAGAGAGAGAGAGAGAGAGAGAGAGAGAGAGAGAGAGAGAGAGAGAGAGAGAGAGAGAGAGAGAGAGAGAGAGAGAGAGAGAGAGAGAGAGGGAGAGAGGGACCGAGAGAGAGAGGGAAAGAGACAGAGTGGGGACAAGAGAGGGATCGAGAGAGAAAGAAGAAGGGGAGGGGGTAGGCCGTGAGAGAGAGAAAAAGGAAGGACGAGAGAGAGAAAGAAAGGCCGAAAGAGAGAGGGAAAGAGAGTAGTAAAACAAATCAACCGAGGTTGCACTGAAAGTGAAAGCAATGCCTGCCCCGAACCAAATTATGTCCATGTAATGGAACGAGCCCACCTGCTAGTGTGTCCAATAACTGATCTCAGTAGGGTGACAATCTCGATTCAGGGTTGGATGTGAACCATGTCTGACTAGTGTAGAGCTGCCAGAGATCCTGGCTCAGCAGTGTTCTTCTTACTATGTGAAAGGAGGATGTGGGATGAATCTGGGCCATACTGAAAGGTTGGTAGTCTATCCATATCCAATCCATGACCATCAAACCATGCTCTAACTTAAGAATACCAAGCTCTTAGAGAGAAAAAGGAGGAGGGGTACTACAATCGTAACCAATAAGCATTTTTTTATTCTATCTCTATCACTTTAGCTTTTCCCTGGCTTCATTCATCATTAAGTTGGCTTGATGTATCATTTCCTTCATTCCATGATGAGTGCGTAATCTAATATTTTGGTCCAGTTAGGAGAATTCTTTCTAGTTCTTAAACGAAAGACTTCCTTTATTCATCTTAAATTTTCTACATAGATAGAATTGAAGAATATCAAGGTAAAATTGCATCAAATCTAACATGCCTTCGTAGATTTGGCTTCTTTGTTAAGGGTAATAGCACCTATACCCCTTTTGTCCACGTTGTACGCGCGAAAGCCGGTGGATCATGCCTACCGCCTATAATATGGCGCACGCGGGGTGCTTTGAGCAAGCTCAGGTGAAATGGAGACTCAAAGAGCATTTGATTAGCTCAATAGAGAAACCTTATTATATTCATAAAGATTATTAATAGTCAATTGCAAAACCATTCATCACTTTTATTTTGAGATATTTTCATTCATTTATTCTTGGAAAACCTTTTATGCGTAATTTTAATTAAGCAAGAACGACTTGGATGTGCTCTATTCACTTGCAAGGATACGTACTCATAGTAATATTAATTGATGAGTGTAAACAATTAGTTCATCGTTAAGTCAACACTTCTAGAATCAAAAACCATAGGTCAAATGGAAATCATACCATTTGTTTAGTACATAAGCGTAAAAGATCCAATTCATAACATAATAGTGATCTCCGAACTATTGAAAATTTCTGTATCCATTAAGAATTGATATGACAATTGATGCAGCTATATTCTCTAAGCAATGTCATAAAAAGAAAATTTAGCATAGTAAGTAACTTTATATACGGTTGATGGGATCGCTTCACATTAATTAGTCATCAAAGTTTCCTGAATATTTGAAGTTTGTTTATGGGTTGGCAGAAAAAGAAAACGTAAAATCATAACTTTCAGCATTAAATTTATCAGCTGCAAAAACTTCATATGATCCTTGCAATAAACAGTCACTGAATATTTGAAGTTCGTTATGGGTTGGCTGAAAAAGAAAACGTAAAATCATAACTTTCAGCATTAAATTTATCAGCTGCAAAAACTTCATATGATCCTTGCAATAAACAGTCTTCTTATGCTAGTTTGTTTTGTCCTCTCATCGTTGTTGATACTGACGAACATATAAAGCTTCAAACACTGATTCCAAAGCTTCTCAAACTCCCTGCATACTCCTTGGAGAAGGCAAACAAGTTATTGTTTTTCTTTCATAAATGAACAACGCAGTTAACTGAAATTTTTCCAACACAGAGGGTAATGAAAATTATAACCTAACTTGCAGAACTTCAAAATTTAGGTCCAATTCGAGTACTAAAATAAAACATAACATTTGTGCTTCTCACCACTTCCATGTGTTTGATAAAAGAAGTAGGATAATGAAAGGCGAAAGAACTCGCGTAGAAGCTCTGATAGAGGTGATCAAAGAGAAAAACTAACCTGAACATTAATCATCTATTCTATTCAGTTACTGTCGACATAAAAAATTTCCCTCATTAACTATGCTAAATTACAGAAAACTCGAGCTCTATTATATTACCATGAAATCCATTACTAGCGTGTGTGCATTCAGAATATGTAATCTGTATAAATCTAATCACTCTCAACTTTCTAGAGTTACTGTCACCAACATTGAACAAATGATATAGGAATTCCCTTCAGAATAGGACAATGGGTCAAGGTTAAATAAGTCAAGCTCGATATTCGGTAGAGGGATAGCTTAGCCTTTAAGTCGTCAGATGTATGCGACATACTGTAGAACCGAAGCCCACTTTATCATTATGCAGATGAATTCGCAGCAGATCATGGGCTTTGTCACTCATATCTAGCGTACAAAGAGAAATAACTGATTAAATCAAAATTCAGGCTAAAATTTCAAAGAGAAAGTTCTCATTTGGAAGGTGAAATTCCAGATCTAAACCGAGTAAATCATTAGATAATTGCGTAGAGTAGAAGTTGATGCAAATATCCATACAAGAAAACACATCATAGCTCCCTATTTCCTAACTAAGTGTTTCTCTTTCCGTTTGAGCATATAAGAAATAGGCTTGCTCTGCAACTTTATTATGGTGCAGAACTCATATCTATAAGTTTCTTTAGTTACTTGGCTACGCAAAAATAAACAGGATTCCTCGAGAATTGCATGTCTTACAAATTGCCATGAAAAATTATCTTGACAACGTCAAGTCTCTATTTACTTGTTCAACTTTACTGCATGCACATCATTTCGATAGAGCTTGGATTCTAAGATTCTTGAAGGCAACAATCTTCAAACCTATACTTCGCACTCAACGTCTACAATCTACTTTGAAAAATAGTATGGAAACTTGAACGAAAGAAATGAACTATTGCGTGAAATGTTGTCCTTTATACGTATTTCATTAAAACATAGAGAAGACTTCTGCATAGTAGTAAATAAGCTCAATACCCATTGCAGAACAGAAAATAGCATTCTGCATAACGAAGAATTCTATATAGCAGTAAATAAATTCAATCAAATTCTCCTAAAATTTACCAATAGATCATCCCTTTGTTGATTTGCATAGCAGTCACAATCTGAGCGAAGTGGTGCAAATCATTAAACAATTTAGAGAACAACAGATACGCGAACGAGGATGTGGCGCACTGTATTAGAACAGTTCAACTTTTCAGAATCCAAATCATAACATATAATCCATAGAATTCAGCTCCAAACCTTAACGAAGAGATAGATAATTCTTATTAAAGGAATTGCTTATTTCATTTACAGAGATTAGGAGGCTACAACGAAGTTTAACAACATCAATCATAACAGTCACCTTTGAGCATTGGATAAAAAAAACTCTTTCTCCAGCGCACCTCCTTTGCATCAAGCTGCATTGCTCTCATATTCTTCAATACCGCTCTTCAGATTACAAGTTGCACAATTTCTTCTGTGCCATAAATTGCGCCTCATTTGAGGGCATGATAATCCTCCTTCAGTCTCCACTTCTCACCATGATCACTCTCTCTCTTTCTCCCTCTCTGAGACTCCACCAGATGATGGTTGTGCCCTTCTCTAATGATGATCCTCGATCAGCGTGCTTCCTCCCAGAGCCTCATTGCCAGATTTGAATATGTAAATGGCCTCTTCCCATGCCACGCAGCAGCCCGCTTATATCGTGGAGCATACTTTTCCTCAGACGCCTTTTTCCAGCGACCTCTCTCCTCTGCATGTTCGCCACCACAGATAAAAAGAATGATCTCTTCTCTGCAGTTTGATGTCCTAGACAAGTGTGCGTTCGTTCAAAATGTGGTTTTCTTTAGCCATGCGCGCACCCTCTGCTATATCTGGTCAAAGAAAAATATCTAAAACAAACATATCAATTATGCATACCTATTTATAATCACGATACATGCGCACATTCATGTATTCAGAGTTTTATATTAATATATTTATACGTTTAGATGCATTAAATATACCTTTTACATAAGAACCTCTCAAAAGCACTTATGCTTATGACACAGATATTTCTCACACATATAAATCATGCTTATAAGGATACAATCAGCACACATTTAAGTGCTTAGTCATATTCTCATAATCGTGCATAAAATAATTATACATAGGTTATTAAGAAAAGTCATATTTCGAGGGATCAAATGAGTGCAAATGCACATTTTCATCTTCTTCAACTTGCAAATACGCAAAAGATGGTTTAGTCAAATTTGAATTTCATAGAAAACATATTTTAGAGAGTTTATATAAACAAACTTCTCATTTCTTGTCAAAGAAGGGAGAGAGGATCTCTCTGACAACGTACATATCATATAAACACATATCTCGATGATCTATCATCAAATTTTCTGCTTAAACCATTTGGAACCAATACATTGCATGTAGATCTAGACACTCTCAACTATGACACACCTAATTTGCAATTTTCCCAAGATTCATAGGGTGTTGAAGCTGCATACGTGGTCTGGGAGATCTATTCTTGATATATATTGGAGTGGTTGCCATGTCAGACCAATAGCAAATAAGCATTTTTATTTTCTTCATCATAGCCCTAGAAAATTCTGCAATGTACATATTCTTCCTTTCTAGGACAACATTTTTTTCCAATGTGTACCTACATGTGATTTGTATCTTGATTCCATTTGTTTGAAGGTAAGAAATCACAAAGTTTATGAGAGAAGTATTCTCCTTATCCATCTAACCTTCAACATTTGATATACCTACCATGTTCCTTTTGTACAATAGCTTTAAACCTCATGAAGTAGTAAATGATATTTGACTTATGATTCATACAATAAAGCTAAGTGATCCTTCATGAATCATTTTTCAAGATGAGAAGGTATCTATTACCTCCAATTTACTCTTCCTTTCTTGGTCCCCAAACATCTATATGGACTAGCTGAAGTGGCTAATGGCACCAATAATTCCTCTTCTTGAAATACTAAAACTAGTCTACTTAACCAATTGACAAGATTCACAAAAATTCTTAAGACTCGGATTATAGATATTTTGTAAGTTTGGCATTAAACTCTTCCTCTCATATCCGTCAATATTTAAGTGTTGGTATGTCCATGCCTTGTGTGCCATAGTTCCAACCCTACTACATTTTTGCTTCGTTATGCTAATTTTATGGTGTAGTTCAATTTTTTCTCCACATATAAAGTGAAGAGCCTCCCTTCTCCCTTTGGTTATCGACATCCTCCGTTCCTTTGGGTTTTCCACAAACCATCCCTTCTCATTGAATTCGACCTCTAGTTTTCTCTCAATCGTTTGACCTAGAGAAACAAGGTTATTAGTAACTATCGAGAGATGTAGAGCATCCTTGAGGCACTTACCTTTGTGAGAGCCATCAAACATATCATCACGAATGTGTGTGATAACATGGGGACTATTATGACGTGTCTCCACATGCCCTTTGGTTGATCCCAACTATATATTTGGAAAGAAATTCTTGTTGGACCTCATCTGATTGATGCATCTACTATCAATCTACCATGTGCTTGACTCCTATGTCTTTTAGTAACTCATCTACACCATATATAGTGCGAGATAGATGAAAGATTACCTTTTCATTTGTATGATGAATTTTTCTATTCCGTTTGATAGAAATCCCTTGCACAGTTACCATTCTCACCACATATGAAGAAACCGTCTAAATTTTTTTTGTCTCTCTTCTAGTTGTACATTCCTACTCTTCCTTTGAAATTGTATCTTCCAATTGATGAAGAGAATTTTCTTCCTTGGTCTTGATCAATTTCTCAATTTCATCCTCTCCCTTTCTTACCTCTACCTTTGCCTCCATTTCTTCTTATACATCTATCTCTACTTGCATAACATTCTGCAACTTTATTTCCCTTTCCTTTGAACTTATATTTTTCATCTCCTGAATGACCATCAAGGACACCAATTGTGGAGAATTGGGAATATTATCTTTCACATATAAAAAGTGGTGAAAGCATTCCAGGTTTCGTTATCCCTCAACTGATTCAAAATGTATGCACCATGTCACTATCATCTATGTGACAACCTATGATTCCCAAAGCATCAATTTCTTCTTTGACCTTCCAAATATAGTGATTAATATTCTTACTAGGTGTTCTCCTCAAGTTATTGAGTTCATTCTTGAGTTGAATCTTCATGGCTTTGGTTGAAGTAGAGGATAGTTTTTTAGAGTTTCCCATAGTCACATAGAAGTATCTAGACCTTGTATATGCTGTATCATTGCATTGCTAATGTGCTAGGATACGATGAAGATAGATATCTTATCTCTCTCATTAAAATATCTAAAGTTTCTTAATTAATTGGGAGTTGGAATCTCACCCAACTTAGGTCTAGCATTTGTGCCACTAATGAGACCTCATAAAACCTTTCCCATGAGGAATCTATACATTCCAAACCTCCATGGATGATAATTTGTTTAACTTATAGATATTAGTGTTATAATCTCTCATGATGTACTAAAACGTAGAATCCTAAATCCCATTGATGTACAAAGAGTGAAAATTATCATTATCTTTACCTATGTACTTCACAAGTACCTAAACAAATGAGGTAGATGATTTGCTTCTTCACTAGTAGCCTCCCTATAAGTTGGGTGTGTGCTTTAGAACTTGAATCACCAGCTCTCCTTACTACAATTCTTTGAATAGATCCATGTGGTCCTCCTCCAAGATCTTGGTGTGTCAAAATGCTCTGATACAACTCATAGAAGAATGTAAACCTTCCTTTTGAAGCTTTAAAGAATAGATGGCCTTAGAGGTAATTCATAAGTACCTCTAATCACTCGAAGTGATTATTCTATGAACTTTTGAGGATTGAACATGAGATCTTTTGCACGGACAAACTATAAAACAAATTTATAATGCAAGTTATCTCACTTGAAGTGCTTACTCCTAGTCTAAGAACTAATGCCTCTAAGGTAGACTATTTGTTGCCTTTAGTGGGGATGCTCATAGAGATGTCTGCTCACTCATCGACCATTTTTTCTTTGAATATGTAAATGTTCGACATGATCTTTGAGCCATATTTAAAAATCAATTCTCACCTTCTATAGCACCAAAGGTTACAAGAAATTAATACAAAATATCAATGAATCTCTGCTGAACACCTTGAGCTAACTAGCTCCTACACACATAAATCTATGAGAGGGATATGAGAACTCAATGTCTAAAGGAAATCCACAAGCAAGCAAGGGGGTTGCTTAGGAAGGATTTTAATACCTTCTTGATCTATAGTGAGAGATAACAAATGCAAAATCATACAAATTCAAACATTCAGAAAATTTACCTTGCCAATACTTTTTCCTTGCAAATCCATCTTGTCTCTAATTAAATAAACAATCATGGGACATATGACTAATCTTACCACCCTATGCATGAGATCCTCTTAAATGGTCAAAATCGATCCTCTAAGCTCCCTTCACCATCATCATTATTGTTGTTTGACTATGTTACACCTCAATTACCTTTGAAGATCTTATTAATTCCACCTCTTTCAACATATTCATTTTTTGCCTAAAGTGAATGATTTGCACTACATTTTTTCATCAATTCTACATGATTGAAATAATCTCCTAAGCTATCATGATAGAAACCAACCTTTCCAAATAAAAACTTTCGTCTGTCAAACAAAAAAAAATTGTAAAACCCTTTTTTTTTGTTTATCTCTTAAACCATTCAAAATAAATGCAAAAAAAAAATTCATCATCTTTTATAATACATAATCTTTATGCTAATTCATCAACAACTTGTTTAATTTCTAAAACATAATTATTTACCGACTCATATCCTCATGCAAACTATTTAACTACTTAATTAATGCAATGCATCAAGCCTTTGTTGTCGTTGCAACTAGGTATTGAAACATTTCCCACAGCCACTTTCTTGTTTTTTTAGTCGTGTATATACTTGATGATACTTGACTCAATATTTTGAGATAAAATAAATATTACCTTTTTATGATGCTCATTCCATCTTTGATAATTCTGAATTTGATGTGGAATTGGATTTTGATTTGGCAAGTGTGGTTTTTGTTTCGTCCCATATTAATCAACGTTAATTGATGCCCATAAGGTACGCAGACATGCAAAAGTTCCATCCTTTAATATTTATCTTGCTCAAAGTTTCTATTTGACTTTTTCCATCAGCCACAATTGTACTATGCATGTGCAAATAATTCATTCACTCATCGAAATATATTTATCTTTATGCTTATGAAGAACATCTGAAAGTGCAAAATATTTTATAACTCATTCATGTCACTTCACGTATTAATATTGCATGTAAAAGAAAAAAAATAGACCTAGCATGTGGCTTTGGTACTATTCTAGAGAAAAACTCGAATCTTATCGTTTCATCCTGCATTAGCATTTCCTGATATATCATTTCAGAATACATGCACATTTTGTGCTCTGTCCTAAATCATATGAGCGGCGAACAACCTCACTGTTCATTCTGAATAAAATAAAAAAGTATGCAATTTCTCGAAGTATAATAAGCACGTAAAAGATGCGGAATGTAACAATAAATACATCTTGGGAGTCTGGCGATTTTTCATTCAATAAGAGCAGAAGATCCGGATAGTGAAAAGCTTTGATAAACGAAGCAATGCGGTAAACACCTCAACTCCAGTTTCTCTTAGTAGACGACATAGTTGCAAATGATCCAATATTTGATAATGTAAGAAAGCTCAAGAGATTGACTTCTAGCGATTGACTTCCTCTTCATAGTTCTTTGTACCGCACCGAATATACATGCAGACATGAGCACATATAAGCGCGCATTCACAGAGGCATAAATACACTGCATAGAGTTACACAGAACTACGTGGACATACACAGTTAGGTAAGAACGCTCATACATGTACAACATTTTAAAAAATGCATTAAATTGGTGCGCTGGTATGCGGATGCAAACAAATATAGAAACGCACGTAGATGTAAATATGATTTCATATGCACATACTCGCATCATAAGATTGGATAGTAATATACAGTTCTGATAAGAAGACTTAAACATGAGAGATGGACTCTCTCCAACTTCGATGAAAGACTCGTATCCAAATAAAGAGTCTACGAACAAAAAAAAAACATGCATAGAGTGCCAAAAAGTCTACATATAACTAATGATATATATATATATATATAGAGAGAGAGAGAGAGAGAGAGAGAGAGAGAGAGAGAGACATAGCTGCAACAACGTTCGCGAAAAGAGAGGAAAAACTTTTGTAAAACTAAAGTGCATTTTCTATAAATACTGGTTCTCAAAAAAGATGAAAAGCAATGGTTAGTAGAAGTCTCTTTGAACAACACGACCACGTGGATAATCTTTTGTTATATTCAACAATCACTGTACATGGAAAATCTCTTCTTAAAACATCAAGCGGGAAAACATTTGTATAAATCGGTTAGTTACAGGGCAAGGACATGAGATCAACATTGAGGGCTTAAAGAAAAGGTAGCGCCATTCCAAAAGAAGAAGGTTATCATTATTCGACGTCCTAGTTCGAGCTCGAAACACTCCATGATTGGCCAATAGAATAAACTTTGAGGGCCCCTTACCTAGCAAGTCAAGGGAATCTTAAATACTTGAAACCTCAGCGATCTAAAAGCTATCAACGATGATATCAACTGCATTGAGGTGCTTTGGAGTTGCCTCAACACCTTTTGTGTGGCATCAGGTTCAAAAATCAACCATGCTAAAACTCCTTCAGAGCAATCCGTGGACCTCCACCCCAACTGTTGATTGATCATGGGTGTCAAGTTATCCCTAGTGGTCAAGTCTTCCATCTCCTCGGTATTCCGATGGGCTTCAACATCTCCATGGACCAACGGTGGAACTGGTGCTATCCAAATTGGATAGCAAACTTAATCATTGGAAAGGTATGCAAGCTAACTTGGCACGGCGTGCCATGGTTGTCAACACATTTATGCTTTCTATGACTATTTACTTTATCTCATGTTGGAGACCTAAGGAGAAAGAATAGGCCAAAGTGGAGAGGATCTGTAGAAACTTCCTATGGACTGGGGATCTCAATAGGCGGGGGATTCCCAAAATCAAATGGGAAAGTTGTATTAGCTCGAAAGACTCGGGCGGCTTGGGTATTTTGGATATCGTTTGGTTGGCTGACAAGTTGGCGGCAAAGTGGTTTATCAAGGCTTGGAGCAATAGAGAGTCCTCTTGGGCTAAATTGATCTTAAGAAATTTGAAAGACCTTACCTTAGTTGGTCTTCCCAGTTGGAAGGACATGGGGATCCTCATGCTTATGTTCTCCCCCCACCCAGTGTCCCCTAAACGCTCTAGCCTCGTTTGTTCCTTATGGAAGAGTTGGAACAAAGCCAAATAATCCATAAGAATGAGTGATAAGTGGAAGTGGGCTGCTGGGATAAGACAAAATGACTCTATCTGGTTCCCGATCATTAGCATAAGGGAGGTGGAGTGTTGGAACCTCCAAACGGCTAAGCAACTATGGAACAAGGGGTTCAAATAGTGGAAACATCTCTTGAAACAAGAGACCGGCCAGTGGATCAGGTTTGAAGATTTAGACCCGAGACATAGAGTTTCCCTCAAGGAATTGACTCTTCTTCAAAACAAGTGTTTAGCGTGGCTCCGCTGAAGTACCTGTCTTCTCTACGGACAGGATCTTCCTTGCCTAGAGGGCCTCAAATGGAGCAATGGTAAGAAACTAGCCAGAATTCCCAACTTCAAAGAAAACTTAGATGGTCATCACACTCTAAACAAGGTGTGGTGCCTTTCTTGGACCAAACTTTGGTGGGAACTTAAGTTCATGTCGATTTGGCACCCCCTTATTGAGATCAAGAAGTCCCTTCTCATGTGGTAAACCTTGCATAAGGGTATCTGGTGCAATGCAAGGGCCAACAAAATTTCTGGTTTGCTTCCATGGTGCAAGCGGTGGCGTAGACGCATCGAAGACCTTGTTCACCTTTTCTTCGACTGCCCCAAGTCCCATGTCATCTCGCATCACGTGACACGGGTTTTGAGACTCTTGAACCAAATCAATGGGCAAGAGACTCTGTTGGGTGAGGCGGTCGGCTGCTCATCAAGACTATGGAATGCCATGAAGGGTGAGACTCTTTGGAAGATTTGGAGGGAGCGATGTGTTGTCAACTTTGGCCAAACTGATTACTGAACTTGTCCCTTGCATTGTAGGATTTGGGGGGTCGCATGGGCACTAGTCCCATTCATGTGTAACTTTTCTTTATTTTAATTAAAGTTCGTGAGAATAGGCCAAGGCCGAACTTCCTTTTATAAAAAAAAAGGCTCTCAGCGATCATAGTGCTAGGGGACGCTTACGTTCATTCAATAGATCTAAGCAAACGAGCAACACTTAGTCACTGATATGTTGCTTTGTTTACAAATTTACGACCCATTAGAAAGTGTCCATTGTGTTGTCCACGTCCCGTAGGACAATTGGTTGAGCTTTGGCCTCTTGAGGTGGAGGTCCAAGGTTCAAGTCCCGAGCTGGAGATGTTATGGCTTATGCCACTTAAACCCAGTTGTAACCATGTCTCCTTCAGTTGTAACCTTGTCTAACCATTGCTTTGTGCGATATGGGGGGTCTCGCGGGTGCTATGCCCATTCACTTGTACAGTCGCAATTTCAAAGTTAAACTCCGGGGGAGTAGGCTTCGGCTGAACCTTTATTTTAAAAATTAAAAATAAAAAGTGTCCATTGTGGATCTAAAGGCTTAAACCTGGTGATGCGTACGAACAGGAATGTACACAAAATCAACGACAAGGTAAAGGAGAAACAACTCAAAGCGGAGATCTTGGATATCACCTTCATTATATTTTATTGGAGTACATCTCTAGTACTTCCCACGGAGAGAACGTAAAGCTGCTATTTAGAAGGCGATGAGTTGGAGGTTAGCTTGATTAACCGCATATTCAAATGCTTTTCGAGCATTCAACGTCATCAGCCAGTACATTAAAACCCTATCGTACGAAGCAATATGCACCTAGAAATATGAGTCCACTTACTCTATTCAGTAAAACGGCAAGAATACCTTCAAATGTAAAAGATTAAGGCACCATTTACCACGAATAGGAATACAAATTCTCCAACAAAATGTAAGACGATGATTCAGAGATCGTATCTGATCCAGCGTGTCGAATACCGATGTCGACTTAGAAACACGTGCGAGAGCATCATACTCCTGCAATGTCGTAGACTCCTCTTTAATGGCACTGAATAAAGTCGTTCGCATAGCTTGCTTTTCACGCGTCCCAGATGTCTGGTTTAGTGGTTGGATCCCTCGCCTCTTGAGGCGGGGGCGTGGGTTCAACCCCCTGTGCTGCGGGACACAATTTGAGCCTTCGGGCGTTAAATCTGCTGCTGCCTTCGGGCATTGAAATCTGCTGCTGCCTTCGGGCGATGGACCATTGTGTAGTGCCTTCGGGCCAGTTTAAAACAAAAACCTCGTTTGATGTAAGTCCTTCCCGGTCTGAGTCTAACCTCTGTTCTTGTGGGATAAGGGAGGTCCCATGGGTACTAAGCCCTTTTTGTACAGTTGCAATTTCAAAGTTAAAGTTGGGGGAGTAGGTCTCGACCGAACCTCCTTTAAAAAAAATAAAAAAAGTTGTTCCCTCGAACTATTTCCACGAGTACATTGTACTTGGCCTTCGGCAGTGCGAACTAAGACTCAATGGACCAGAGCTTCATGAGGTAGTTTACATATATCTTAATACTCTCTGGTAATTGATATTAGATTTATTCTTCACTCTTTTTGAGATGGAAAGACTTTAAAAGAAGACTTGCACAGCTAAATCGGCACACTGGTTTTTCCCCGTATTCTTCTATGCTGCATCTTTTAGCTCATATTGCAAGGTCCTCAATGAATGACATCAGAAAAGTCACGAGATGGATGCAAGGCTAATTTCAGTAAGTCCGGAACTCGAATATCTCATTGTCAGCATAATCAATAGCCCATTGTAAAGTATGCATGCTTTACTACACAATGTTCAGTACTGTAATGAGTTTGCAAATTATCAGCACCACAAACGTACGCAAAAGTCCTTTCAGCAGCAACCTTTAACATGAAGAATGAGCATACAATGGGTAGAAGACAAATAACCGAAAGCTTAAAGCTAGAATGTCAGCTGGAAGAAAAGCATCATTCAGAAACTCCCACAATCACGGAGGGTTACGAGTAGAGTAATGAGACACGACCTAGTCTCTGATTGAGCCCATCATTTAAAGCTCGAACTGCACTGCATAACATTAGCGAATAGAATGAAATCATACCTATCAAGTGTCACACAAATAAACAGACCTAGAAATGTAACTTATATAAAAGAAAACGTTGCATTGTAGAAAAAACGACAGTGGTACGCAACGCTGAGAAGCAATAATTCTAGAACGATTAATCGAAAAATCAGTAGGGTTATGAACCCTTTACCATTGAAATCAGCTTTGATAGTAGGTACAGTAGTGGATTCCTTTACTAAAGCAGGTGATATAGAGAGCCGTGAATGGGAAAGTAAATCGCCCAACAGCGCAGCTGACAGCCTACGATCATTCACACTATGAATGATCGTTGTGCATAATTGAGCCTCAACACAGTGTCCTGGATGACGTAGCACAATCGGACCCTCACAAATAATAACGAAGAGAAGGAAAGGAGAATCCCTCTTTAAGACGACTTAATTTGGAGAACAGGGACACAAATCCAAAAAGTCTTGATGGTTAATGAGTCTTGTTGGAAAAATCAAATCTTCATACAATCATTGGTCCTAAATGCTTAAGGTGATTCACGCAAACCTTAGAAAGATGACACATAGGATAACTGTGAGGCAAGGATGACAATGATAGACAAGGTACACATAAAGATGTCCATCATCGGTAAAGTAGATGGTTTCTCCTTTGAAAGAGCTTTTATGAACATTTCCGCCACTTGATGTTTAATACTCATATCTATGAGAGTCAATTGTCCTCGAATGATCTTCACATTCACAAATTGATCGTGGACTTCTAATTGCTTCGATATCATATAATAAAGTAGATTCATTGATAGAACTGCGTTAGTAATATTTGCGTATTATACGAGAAGAATTTTGTTGATGTAGACCCCCATGCCGTGAATGAAGGATCTAATCCATGTCGCTTTTTGCAAGCAGCATGGTAAATTTCTCTGTATTCAGCTCCAATATGTTATACTACCACAATTCGTTGCTTCTAGGAAGTCCATTTAAAAACTGCATTCTGGCCTACAAATATAAATAGTACAAAGAAAAGTATTTTGGTATAAAAGGAAAAGGGGACATAAAACTTGAGAAGGAAATATTACAAAACTAGCAATCAAACAATCACAAAATCCTACAAACCGTTCACGCTGGATTTAAAGGTGGATAGTATCTACGGGCTTATAGTTGTTAAACTGAATTAATAGGAACAATGAATCTTAAGTCAGAAAATAAAGGACCGAATATCCTTGCTATGTATTTAAGTGATAATTTTTTTAAAAAACACCTCTAGGCAAGGCTCATTTATTTGTTTCATCTCTATTTTTTTCTGTTATTCATAGATTTTTCTTTCTTCAAATATGGTTGTATACCTGAATGTACACTCATCTTCGCTTTATAAATACCAACTGATATTTTTTTTCTCAATACTTATATTGAGTACCATACTGAAACAAGTCTTCCAATCACGCGATGTACTTGGAGATATTTTGAATGACTAATGATGAAAATGCGATGATACTAAATCATAGACCCAATAGTCGAGAACTAACTTGCATTGCTACTTTTCACCTATTGATAAATTATAATTTATTTGTTTATATTAGCAGAATACGCTAGAACGGAGAGGCCTGAGAAAAGGGGACTTTTTTTGAAGTACAAAGAAGTTTCTCCTCAACTAGATCCATATTTAAGGCTAGTACACAAGTCTTCAAATATTTTTATATGTAATTCTGAATTTCAAATTCATGGAACATAGAACCAAGAAGTGACACTTACTTCTCTTTAGGTTGTAATACTAAAATTGATATAAATGATATCGTGAAAATAAATCAACCTAAAACTGGTTTCATGGTCAAAATGTTGGATATCATTGCCAGACTATAGAACCAACGTCCATATTCTTGAAAATATACTTTAATTATGGTCATATTTGAATTTTATTAAAGAATTGCTACATGAAGATTTATCTTACTTCTTTTAATGGTATTGGATCTTGCCTTCCATCAATACTTAAGTAATCCATAAATATAAAACAGTAAGGTTTGTGATGTCTTGAGGTGGATCCTTCAACAACATATTCAAAAGATTATTGGAATACGAGGATCGTTTGTTTCTAAAATGATAATCGAATTGAAATTTATAGTAGACTTTCAGAATCAAGCTTAAGATGATTAAATTAGTTTCTAAACTCTTTTCTACCTTCCTTTTGCAAAATCCTCCTCCTTGGTTTTAGAAAAATCTTTTGGATTACACTGTTGGAGTTTATTGATCTCCAAAGTACAGCTAGAAGTAGGTGAAACCCAACAAGACCTAGTTGACTTTTTCACAAACTTGTATGCACAGATGAGTTTTCTTGCAGAGAAAACTGCTCTTTACTCACTTAGAATTTTCAAAAACTGTTGCCCACACATAAACTATACTCTAAGAGTTTTCCAATGAGCCAAAGAACACTCAATTTGGATAAGTACACAAGGAGATATGACCTCTGCAAGTTGGAGGTTTAATGGAGACCTTCAGCAGGGATAAAAAACAGAGAACACACACTACTTGCAGAGAGTACTACTCTCAGCTCACAACTCCAATGATTATGAAAATTTAGAGGAAACAAGTAGAGAAAATTTAGATCCGCATCATGACTATAAAATAATCCTTCGTTCATGGTACCTTTCAAATATCTAAGCACTCTTTTTGCTGCATGCATATGAGGTACTCTAGGTTCATGCATAAACTGTGACAATACTCCCACTGCATAGCATATATCAGGTCTAGTTTTTGTTGCATAAATCAAAGATCCTACCATGGATCTATATGCATTCATATCATGCAACTCATCACCTTTCTTTGCACTCAACTTTACATTACATTCCATTGGAGTAGAAACAAATTTACATTCCTGCATACCAAACCTTTTCAACATATCACATATATACTTTCTCTGTATCAACCACATACCTTCATCGCCATACACAATTTCAATCCCAAGAAAGTATCTAAGCAAACCAAGATCTGAAATTTTAAATTTCTTTCCCAAATTACCTTTTATCTCATCAATTGCTTTTGCATCATTCCCTGTAATCAACAAGTCATCAACATAAATGCATACATAGACACACATGTCATCTACATGTTTTATATAAAGTGAAGGATCAGCATGACTCGCTGTGTATCCTTGCAACATAAGATACTTTACCAACCTTGCATTCCATGCCCTTGGTGCTTGTTTAAGACCATACAATGCCATCTTTAACCTGCATACATGATTAGGACATTTTGCATCCACATAAACATCTGGTTGTGACATATACACTTCTTCATTTAACTCACCATTAAGAAAGGCATTCTTTATATCGAGTTGATATATATTACACCTTTTACTTGCAGCTAAAGCCAACAAAGTTCTCACCCTTGCCATGTTTGCTACTGGACTAAATGTTTCCTCATAGTCCAATCCTTGAGTTTGATTATATCCTTTTGCTACAAGTCTAGCCTTATATCTTGACACACTACCATCACTATTTCTTTTAATATTAAAAACCCACTTGCAACCAATTACCTTTTGCTTTGGTGTCTTTGGAACTAAATTCCAAGTCTTGTTATCCTCTAGTGCTTCCATTTCTTCTCTCATTGCTCTCTCCCACTTTTCATCTCCTTTTGCCTCATCATAACATGTGGGTTCATTTTCCTGCTCAACTTTTGTCATAAAAGCATAATGAGTATTCATAAAAGATTCATAAGTATACCTTTGAGGTTGCTACCTCACTCTTGAAGTTCTTCTTACCTCCAACGTAGATGCTCTTCCTTTCTTATTAGGAACCTTTGATGATTCTCCATACTCACATACATCACTAATTTCCTCTCCTTCATCATTAGCTTCAACAAGTTTGAGTTTACCTTTACTTTTAACACTTGGAGGTGACTCTTGCCCTAATCTTCCCTTGAAAGGTGATCCTCTTTCTTCATCCAAACCACTCCTTTCATCATTTAAACTTCCTGATGGCTGAACTATGCATTCATCTCCTTCAACCACACCTTCTTCATTTTCATCCATGACCTGCAAAAAATTCTTATCTGCATACCATGAAAGTGATTCATCAAAGTTTACATCTCTTGACACAACAACCTTATTGGTATGAGGATTATAGCATCTATATCCTCTGTGAGTATCTGCATAACCAATAAATATACATTTTTCTGATTTCGCATCAAGTTTAGATCTCACCTCACTAGGTACATGTACATAACATACAGAACCAAATACTTTCAAATGACTTACACTTGGTTTCCTTCCATGCCATACCTCATATGGTGTCAAATGATGAACTCCAGCAGTCGGAACTCTATTCATAATGTAAACACTTGTGCTAACAGCTTCAGCCCAAAAATAATTAGGTAAACACATATCATTAAGCATGCTTCTAGATGCTTCTGCTATGATTCTGTTTCTTCTTTCTGCGACTCCATTTTGTTGTGGAGTATACATGCATGTAACTTCTCTTTTGATACCTTCATCATAAAAAAAATTAGTAAAAGCTTGAGAGAAATACTCTCCCTCTCCATCAGATCTTAGCTTCTAAATATACCTTCCTGTTTGCTTTTGGACATATGATTTGAACTTCTTGAAACAATCAAAGACCTCACTCTTATGTTTAATGAAATACACAAATCTCATTCTACTATGATCATCAATGAATGATACATAGTACTTATTACCAACCAAGGATGCCTCTTTAGTAGGTCCCCACACATCTGTATGTATGAGATCTAGCAAACCATCACTTACATAGCTTGAATGCTTGAAAGGTTGTCTACTCTGCTTACCCATTTGACATGCTTCACAAAGATGTACCATATGTTGCTTAGTAAGATCAGGTAATCCTTCAACAATCCTCTTCTTTGATAGCTCCTTTAACCTGTGTACATTCATGTGTCCAATCCTTTTGTGCCATAGATCAAGCTCTGCTATTCGATGCATACCATAAGAGAAATAATTTGTATGATTTGGGTTTACCTTGAATGTAAACAATCTACCTTGTTTTTGACCTCTAGCAATTAACCTCCTTTGCTTTGGATCCTCAATGAAGCAACCTGCATGATTAAATCTTATTTGCAAACCTTTTTCTACCATTTGACCAACTGACATCAAATTCTTAGTGATCGTTGGCACATAAAGTACATCCTTCAAGCAATTTGTCTTGCTCTTATCCTGCATGACAACATCTCCAACCTGCATAATCTTATGTGTTGTATCATCTCCTGTTTCAACATGACCTTTACATGAAGGATTATGCATATTAGAAAACCATGAAGCATCATGTGACATATGGTTAGAACAACCACTATCTACATACCATACATCACTATTGCAATTCATCTTAGTTTCTACATTCATCATAAGAAGAGAATCATAATCATCACTTTTACCTTCAAATGTATAATTTCCTTGTTGTTTACCTGTTCTTGAGTAGCCTCCTCTTTGAGTACCACCTTGATTATTTTCATTTTGATAACAATCTTTGGCATAGTGTCCATACCTTCCACATATATAGCAATTGTTGTTATCTTCACTCCTTTGTCTTTGATTGTAGTTGTAGTTGCCTCTCGTACCTCTAGCGCTTGATCTTCCTCTTCCTCTTGCATTGAAGAAGCCACTTGAAGTCCCTTGATCATCGCTCCTTCTTCCTCAACCTCTATTTAAACCTCTTCTTCCTCTGTTTCCACCTCTTGATGATCCTACATAAAGAGCTTGTCCTTGAGATCCTTTTTGATTTGAAGTAGAGCCATTTAGATTCATCTCCTCCCTGACCATAAGAGCAACAAGCTGATCAAAGTCTGGTAATTCTCCTCTAACATAAACTGAAGTAATGAATGGTTTCCATCTCTCATCATCCTTGAGTCCGTTGAGAGTATGTGCAACCAAGTCATCGTCCTCCACATGAGCTTGAATTGATCCTAGTTGATCTACAATCTCTTTAACCTTCAACAAGTAATCATTGACCAATGTCCTTGTATCTTTCTTTATGTTATTCAACTCATTTTTTAGTTGAATCTTCCTTGCTCTTGTACCTGTAGCATACAACCTTTCGAATGCAAGCCAAACATCTCTACTTGTGTCTAGATCTTGTATGTGTCCTACCATTGAATCTTGAATATTTTATGATAAAATGAATATAACCCTTTTGTCTCTCTCAATCCAAAGTCTAAACTCCCTCAATTGTTTCTAATTTGGGTCCTCTGGTAATGTGGGTTTGATATCTGTGCCGTCAATCAAACCATACAAGCCTCTACCTTGCAAGTATGCTCTGATTCTAAACTTCCATGCTTGATAATTTGTCTTATCAAGCTTCTCTATTTGTGCATGTTGGTCTCCCATAATACAAATGCTAAAATTCCTCCTTTAAGCCTTCTTTCCAATGTGTATAATGAGAAGAAATATAATATTTACCTTGTAAATGAGGTATGTGCACCTTTCTTTGCTTGGATGTTGCTTTAGATGCCTCCTTGCGATCTTCTTCTACCTTTGTGTAGTGTTGATGATGAACTGCTTCTTTGATAGCTTCAAATTCTTCATCAAGGTATGATAACCTTCTCCAAGCCTTCAAGTACTTGCTCTGATACCAATGTTGGAGTTTATTTATCTCCAAAGTACAGCTAGAAGTAGGTGAAACCCAACAGGACCTAGTTGACTTTTTCACAAACTTGTATGCACAGACCAGTTTTCTTGCAGAGAAAAGTGCTCTTTACTCACTTGAAATTTGCAAAATCTGTTTCACACACATAAACTAGACTATAAGAGCTTTCTAATGAGCCAAAGAACACTCAGTTTGGATAAGTACACAAGGAGATATGACCTCTGCACGTTGGAGGTTTAATGGAGACCTTTAGGAGGGATAAAAAACAGAGAACACACACTACGTGCAGAGAGTAATGCTCTCAGCTCACAACTCGAATGATTATGCAAATTTACAGGACGCAAGTAGACAGTAAGATCTTTCAAATGAGATATTAAACATGTGATTTGGATATATAATGAGGTAGATACAGGCTCTGCAATCTCTGCATAAAAAACTATAGCAGCATAGAGATACACATATGCCTCTCTTGGACATCCCACAAGATCACGACTTCTCTCCTCTTTTTATAGCATGGGAAACTAAACTAAAACCTTCCTAATACATCTAAATTCGTGGTAGACACTTGGATGGAGGTATTACATGACTCAAGTGCTCAAATAAGCAAAGTATTGATGGACTTTGAGAACTACTCACATCGACCTTCCACTAGAACACCACTACAGCTCCCTTGTGACTTACTAATTTGACTCACCATATTCTAGAACTCACGTGGTATTTTTGCTACATTTTATGAATAATATGAGCCTTCTTAAAGTATTTGAAGACTTCCCAAAGGTATTTACATAATTTGAAACTTGTACCCTACATAAAACAAATCTTCGCAACATATACCTAAGAAAGTTGTTGGTAAAAATACTTTATTGGAAAGATCATAGTGTCTCATCTTTTGTAGAAAAGCATGATGATTATTTCATTGATATGTCTTGAAAACTTCCTATGGAAAGGTAAATACATTATACTATGATGCATAGTCTTTATGATGCTTTCGCTAGGCTTTCCAACTAAATCGACAAATTTAATTGGTTTCCTCTCTTACTTTAATTATTAACTTTCATATTTCTAATCTAATAAATTAATATATGACCTTAATGGCACATTGAGAGATCTCTCATATCTTGATTTCAAACTTTACAAAGATAGAAAACCATAGTTATGATCCAAATTACCACTAAAACGTTCCATCTAGTTTACTTGGATGTAATGTTCAACCCTTTCAAGGATATATAACACAAATAAACTTTTGAGGAATGGAATAACATGTCAAAAAATCCGTTTCTGTAAATTATTAAGCTTATCTATACTACACAAGTATCTTTTAAATCTAAATATGAACCTTTTTATCACGATAAGGACACTCTTCTTATGATTGAAATCTCCTAGTCTTCTATACCACGAGGAAAAGTGAAAAATGATATTTGTCACAATGAAAGACATTATGCTCCTTGAGATGCTGTTAGCTTCGTAATGTGCCTCTCTAGAAACTCGTAGATTCAATGACTTCCTACGAAACTCGTTTGTTTTTTTTTCATAGTTGCAATGACAATATGTAGAAAAGATCCTATCGTAACGTCTTTGATAGGGATCTATGAATGGAACAATAGCAAAATTTGAACACGATAGGAAAAATTGAACATAATAGAAATTTTCCTCATATGGAGAGACATGAATTTCCCTTCTCTTTGATCTAGATCTTTTTAGGATCTTCCAGATTTCCATTCTAATTCAGAGATCTTCTTTTCATTCTCTTACCGTTTTGGAAAGTGTAATCTTTCTTTTCTATTTATGATTTTCTCTTTTTCTTTTTATTTCTATCTTTTTATTTTCTTAGTTTCAGGTTTACTTTTCATTTTTATTAATTCACTTATTTTTCTTTTCCTTTTTATTTCTTATTAAGGTTTCATTCCTTTTCATACTTATGTACAAATATCCAATTAAGTTAAGGGTAAGAGTTTGGAAAATTAGGCTCCTAAGCATCCTAATCAAGGTTTTTTATTTGGAACAACCTACGGTTTCTGATGGCTCAGGCTAGTAACATCATAACAATGGTTAAATATACATGTGATGTCTTTATAACCATGGGTTTCTAAGAGTTCAAAGTAAGCTTCCAACGGTTAAATGGTTAGTTTTTTGGGTTTTTGAGCTAGGGTTTCAGGGGTTTTTAGGTTTCTGAGCACGAAAGTATCATGTTTTTTTTAGGGGTTACATATATAGAATAAACTTTGTGTCTATGAAGTCAAGGGAATCTTAAATACTGCGAATACCGGAAAGGAAAAGGGGACGACCATAGTTTGGAGTGACACTTGGGCGGACGCTTACATTCATTCAATGGATCTAAGCAAACGACCAACACTCAGTCACTTATATGTTGCTTTGATTATTACCCATTAGAAAATGTCCATTGTGGATCTAAAGGCTTAAAGATGGTCAGGCGTACGAATAGGCGTTTCTATCAAGCATGAAGAATCTACACAGAATCAACTTGAGATCAAATGACAAACAACTCAAAGCCGAGATCGTGGATATCACCTTCAGTTTCACCGTCATTATATTTATTGGAGTACATCTCTAATACTGCCCACAGAGAGAACGTATAGCTGCTATCTGGAAGGCCATGACTTGGAGGTTAGTTTGATTGAACGCATACTCAGATGCTTTTGGAGTATTCCCCCTAATCAGAAATACGCTTAGCATAATAGCATAATAGTCCAAAACTCATCAGTGTTAGTCCAAAATTCAATGGGAAATGCTACATAATAGCACCAGCAGCGATTTGATTGCACCTAGAAATATGAGTACACTTACTCTATTGAGTAAAGCGGCAAGGAAACCTTCAAATGTAAAAGATTAAGGCACCGTTCATCACGGAGAGGAATACAAATTTCATCCAACAAAATGTCAGACGATGATTCAGAGAAGTTGTTCCCTAGAACTAATTCCTGGAGTTATTAGCTAAAATAAACACGGACATTGTACTTGGCCTTCGGCAGTGCAAATTGCGACTGAATTGACCAGAGCTTCATGAGGTAGTGTACTTATATCCTAATACTTATTGTTCAGTGGTATGGAAATACTTTGAAAGGCAATTTGTACAGCTTATGGAAAGACTGATTTAAAAGGACGATTTGTACAGCTAAATGGGCACACTGGTTTTTTCTGTAATCTCATCAAGAAAGGCTTGTGCTTCTATGCTACATCTTTTATCGCGTATAGCAAGGTCCTCAATCAGTGACATCAGAGAAATATGAAAAGCAATAACTAAGAGCACTGTTAAATGTGAAAAGCAATCACTTCGAGTCACATAAACGCTTACAGATATGTATGTTCACGCAATAGGAGGTCACCACGATTGTTACTGTCTATTTGAGTTCAGTACGCGCTCTTCATGACAAACCAGTGGCATAACACCTAGCCGGGTGTTATTTGAAAGAAGGCATCCTGTGTTTAATAACATACAGTATAGTTGGAAATATAGTTAGCCTTATTATGAAGAGCATACAGTAACGCGATGGATGCAAGGCTGATTTCAGTAAGGCCAGAAGTCAAGTGCCTCATTCATTGTGAGCATAATCCATAGCCCATTGTAAAGTGTCCATACTTTACTATAATATGTTTGGTACTCTAATGAATTTGCCAATTATCAGCAACATAAACGTACGTAAAAGTCATTTCTGCAACAATAGCTTACATGAAGCATGAGTATACAATCGTTAGAAGACAAATAACCGACGGCTTAAAGACAGAAAAGCATCATTCCGGAATTCCCACATACACGGAGGGTTATGCGTAGACTTATGATACACGACATACTCAATGCTTATGATCTCCACGAACCCGCAACTTCGAGGTGACTCTGATTGAGACCATCATTTAAAGCTCGAACTGCACTGCATATCGTCAGAGAATACAATGAAATCGTACTTATCCATTGTCAAACAAATTAACATACCCAGAAATGTAAATAATATAAAAGAAAATCTTTCATTGAAAAAATACAAAGTGATACGCTACGCTCAGAAGCAATAATTCTAGAACGAATAATCGACATCTCAGTAGGCTTACGAGCCTTTCTCTGTAGAAATCAACTTTTATAGTACGTGCGGGAGTGGAGTTTTTTAGAAAACTAGGTGATACAGACAGTCCTGAGTTGGAAAGTAAATTGTCCAACATCGCAACTGACAGCCTACTCCTTGGTAAGGCCAATGTGATTCACACTATGAATAATCATTGTGCATAACTGGACCTCAACACACGGTCCTGGATGACGTAGCACAATCGGACCCTCATATTCAGAATTCCAATAATAACGAAGAGAAGGAAAGGAGAATCCATCTTTAAGACAGCTTAAGTTGGAGAAAAAAGGACACAAATCCACAGAAAGTCTTGATAGTGAATTTTTATTTTTGTATAAACTAAAATCACATACAATCATGCCTAAGGTGAGTCACACGAACCTTAGAAACATGATACATAGGATAACTGTGAGAGTAGGATGAGGATTATACCCAACATACACATAAGGATGTCCATACAATTGACATTATCATGTAATGAGACTAGCTAAGCATAAATATAGATTTTTAATTCCTAAGGTTTGGGTAAAGTAGATCGTTTCTCCTTTGGAAGAGCTTTTGTCAACATTTTCGCCACCTGATCTTTAATACTCGTATTTACGAGAGTCACTTCTCCTTGAATGATCTTCACATGCACAAAGTAATGGTAGACTTTTATTTGCTTTGATATGATATAAAAAATTAGATTCATTGATAGACTGGTGTTACTAATGGTTGCGTAGTATACGAGGAAACATTTCTTGATGTAAACCACCATGTCGTGAATGAAGGGTCTAATCCATGTCGCTTTGCAAGCAGCATGTGTAACTTCTCTGTATTCAGCTCTAATATGTTGTACTACGACAATTCGTTGCTTTCAAGAACTACAAGAAGTAGCTCTGGTTCCATTAAAAAAAAAAGAATTTTGATCAAATAATATAAATAGTACAAATAAAATTCTTTTCCTATGGAAAGAAAAGGTGACATGCAAGTTGAAAAGGCGATATTATAAAAGTAACAATCAAACAATCAGAAAATCCTTCACAAAACGTATACGCTGGATTTAAAGGTGAACAGTAACCACGAGATTCTAGTTGTGTAACTGAACTAATAGATACGATCACTCTTAAGTCAGGAAATAAAGGACCGAAGATCATTGGTATGTATTGAAGTGACAATTTTATAAATATTACCTCTAGGAAAGACTCAATTTTTTGTTTCATCTCTACTTTTTTGGGCTATTCATATCTTTATTTCTCTTCAGACATGGTTGTATACCTGAATGTAGAGTCATCTTAGCTTTATAACTACCAATTGATCTTTTTTTAATTCCTTAATGTTAGCTAAATACCATTGATCTGATATATCGATTATGAAATGGGTGTACTTCCCTCTAATGAATGAAAGACATCAAAAAATATGAAACTTACATAATTCATTTCAAATGACCTTCATTTTAGTTTAATATATCTTTGGTGCCTTCTCCCAACATAGTAAATAAGTCCACTTGTTCTCTTAAAATATGTACCATACTAAAAAAAGTCTTTTAATCACACAATAGCCTTGAAGATATTTTGAATTGACTAATGATGAAAAGGGGATGATAATGAAATATAAACCCTGTAGTCTAGAACTCACATAAAATGCGACTTTTTACCGATACATAAACTATAAGCTTTCCATTTCTATTAATAGAATAAGATAGAAAGGGGACGCTTTAGAAAAGGGAACTACTTGTGGAGTTAGATCCAAATTTGATGCTACTATAAAAGTCTTTACGTGTTTCTATATGTATTCGGAATTTGATATTCATGCTACATTAAACCTAGAAGTAAGTCTTACTTATCTGTAAATTAAAACACTAGAGTTGATATAAATGATATCATGAAAATATATCAATTTGTGGTGAAAATCTTGGGGATGATTGCCACAATCTAGAGCATACCTTCATATTTCTTAAAATCTACCAAAATCATGGTTACGTTTGCAATTCCTTGAAGAATTGATACAGGAAGATCGATCTTACTTCTTTTCATGGTATCGGATCTTGCCTTCATGAGCACTAAAGTGATCCATAAATATAGAAATGAAAAAATCTAATGTCTTCAAGTGAGCCTTTCACCAGCATATTCCAGTTCGTATTGAGATATGAAGAGCATTTGTTTCTGAGATGAGCATCCTATTCAAATTTATCTTGGACTTTATAGAACCAAGCTTAAGATAAAGAAATTCGTTTTTGGAGTACTTTTTATAACTTCCTTTTGCAGAATCCTCCTACATTCTTCTAGAGAAGTCCTTTTCATTGAAGCTAAGAAAGTTATTGATAAAAATACTTCATTGGAAATATCATAACGTCATATGTTTTCTAAGAAATCATGATCATTATTTCATTGATGTTTATCTGAAACTTTTTATTGAAAGGCAGATACATCAAAACATGTTGCGTTGTGTTTATAATGCTTTTGCTGGCTTTCCAACTAGGTCTACCAATTTTCTTGATTTCCTATGTTACTTTATGTATTAAGTTTCCTATCGCTTATCTTATTAAGGAATACAGGACCTTACTGATATCATTAGATAAGCTACATTGATAAATCTCTTATATTTCGGTTTTGACCTTTACAAAATAGAAACCGATAGCTATGATCCAAAATAACCACTTAAACGTTCAATCTAGTCTTCTTGGATGCTGTTTTCAACCCTTCCACGGATATTCAGCCCAAATAGACTTTCGGGGAATGGATTAACATGTTGGATAATCCGTCTTCCTGATTTATTATGGCTATCTGCACTACACAAGTGTCTTTCAAATGTATATGTGAACTTTTTTACCACAATAAGGTAACTCTTCTTATGATTGATAACTCCTAGTCTACTTCGCGCAACACCTGGCCTTCTTTGCCGTGAGGAAAAGTGACAAATTGATAATTTTTCACAATGAAAGACCATTATGCTTCTTGACTTGCTATTACGCTCGTAATGTGTCTCCCTCAAAACTCGTAGAGTCGATGACTTCTTACGGAAATCCGTGGTTTTTTTCACAGTCGCATCGACAGTATGTAGAAAAGATCATATGGAAAAGTTCTTTATGTTACGTCCACGCTAAGACTTTTTCTCATTGCCTATTTGTCTAAAATGATGAAGGCTTTCTGAGGTACACTACTTTCATCTTATTACTTGTTTTTAAACCACCAAAAGGTTAACTTACATACTTTCTATCAAAGTGAATCGACCCACCGAGGCAGTATATAGCTTAATTCGCATATAATTGAAGCCCCCTTTCCTCGTAAAGAAATGGTAGACTTTTACAGTAACCTTCCTGATGAAACAACGGCCTTAATGAAAATCATGTCAATTCTCTTCTTATCGAACTAAATCGGGATAGCATTTACAAAGCACAGAGATAATATCACTTTTGAAAGCTTGAAGAAAATTCAGTAACATTCCTAAAATTCAAGGTTATCAGGACTAGACGTGATAGCTTGTACTGCAAACACTCAATCATTGGCCAAAAGAATAAGATTTGGGACTTGTTAGGGGCTTTCACTATGGTGAAATCATCGTGTAGAGGAGACAAATGAGGTCCACGAAGATAGATAGAGAAACATGAATAAGAAGTGTGGGTTTGACCTGCGGCATTAAACACATGCTTGATTACTTTTTATTTCATCAACACATTTTACATATGAGTCACATGACTCACGCTATGATGGTCTCATGGTGCAGACAAAACAAACAATGCCCATGGAGAGAGAGAGACAGAGAGAGAGAGAGAGCAGCATGAGTAAAATGCATGAACAAGTAAAATATTAATAATTCCTAAAGCATCTCTAGAGTAGATTATTATTTTCCTTTCGAGGAGATGTTGTGAAGATATCCACCAATTGTTGTCTAGTATTGATGTGAATAAGCTCCTCTTTGACTTCACTAACATTCTTGTGAGCAAAGTGATATTGAACTTCGATGTACTTCCATCTTGCATGATAAGTAGAACTCTTTGATACCATAGGGCTGCTCAAGTTTTCATTATAGATGATGAGATTTCCATGGATGTAGTCTCCTATGTCTTCAAGGTTGTACTTAATCCATGTGTCTTTTCAACGGCCTTGAGTAAAGGATCTATACTAATGTTTATGCACTTGTCCATGTGTCTTTTCAACGGCCTTGAGTAAAGGATCTATACTAATGTTTATGCACTTGTCTATGTGAGAGTTGGTTGCTACTCAATGAAATGGTTGCACTTTGAAGTGAAATAAAAAATCCATTTGTTAACCTTCCATCCATGGACGTTTTTGCCACATTTGCATCTAGGTATGTATATATATGTGGATGAACATTTTTCTCATAAAAGAAGTCAAATTTGTATGTGGGTTTTATAATCTCAATATATGTATCACTACATCCAAAATGCACTTTGCATAATTTATCCATAGATTGAGTCATGAAACCAGCTAAAAAACTCAAATAACGGCTTGCATTTGTTAGAACCATTCAATTTCCAACCATGTTTCTATATACAATTGCAGCATGCAAGTATTTTTCATCATCTAAGGGTTTAGCATGAGTCTAAAGTATAAAATCAATAAGATTGCAAGCATTAATACCAAATCTCCTAAACATTACTATCATGTAGTTTTGTTTCATCATCTAAATTCTCATTTGGCATTTCGGTTCCAAGAAAATTTCTCGATGCTTCCTAGTACAACAACAAAAATTAAGACTTTGAATGATTTTTCATATTAGCGCTTCATTTTTTGGCATTGCTAATAATGTTCAATCATGCACATAAGTCACTAGTAGAAGCATCTCATTTACATGAATCAAAATGAATAGTGAATAATCAAGCTTTGATCTAAATAATTTAAAATTCAACAACTTAATTAAATCGACTACACCAGGCTCTTGGTGCATTTTTCAATTTGTAAAGCACTTTCTTTTCAATTGCACACATAATCAAGATACTTTGGATGTTGACGAGATCTTGCAAATGCAGTGAAGCAAAGGATAGTAAGGAAACGAGATCCCCCCCCACATACTTTGATGGAGGATTCTATCAGAGCATGTGTATTTATAGGTATTTTTCATTACATCCTTAATAGAGCATACATGAGGGTGGCACTTTGAAAAGCCTATGTTTATTAAAATCTACTTTATTTACAAAATCATTGCTTTCTAAGAAATCTACTACTTTTACAAAAAACCATTGATTTCTAAATGTATTTATTATTTTTACAAAAAATATCTTAAATACTATCGTTTAACTATCTTCAAAAATACCTGAATAAGTCCACATGCATTCACACCCTCATGAGTCTTCACCTACTAAATCAAAACAAATATCACATTAAAAACGTCAAGACATTTAAATCCATATAACATTCCATTATTCCGTAGAGTATGACATGTTCTCTAGTTGACAAGCAACTGACCTTAGTTGATAAGAATAAAATAGACATGGATGTCCAACCACATGTCCCATCACTGAAAAATCATAAGCATGTTCCATGTAAAAGCACATGCACGGAAATGGAAAAATCAAGTTTAATGTGATTGTAAATGATAAGAAAAAATCAAATGATCATAATTTGGAGTTAGTGATGTTGTATGAATCCATTAAGATTCTACAAGTGAGTGATTTTTATATTTAACAAAATATCTATGATATAGCTTACCAATGTGTTTATTAGGAACATCACAATCAAGTATTTTCTCTAGAACTAAAATTGCAAGATCCTCTTCTAGAAAAGAAGGATCATCCTAAATAGAAGTGAGTGGTAAAATTCCTTTAATGATTTCAATAAATGAATATGAACCGGTTTTGTATATTCTAATGAGAAAATATATCTAATCTAAAAGAATTCCCATTAAAGTTTTGAATAATATGGAAAGTTCCATAAGAATGTGGTGCAAGTTTAACTTTAGGCTCCTTTGAAATATTTTTCAAATGTCTTTTAATTATTTCTAACCATACGAAGTCATTTTTGTTAAATCATTTAGCTATTACTTTCTTATTAGAATTACACCAGTAACTTTCTTGACTCTTCTTAATGTGCTCATGAACCTCATGAAGTGTAGAAATATGATGTTGTGAAAAAGAGTTACTCGTAGGTGTATCAAAAGACACGAACCTTATAGATATCAAAAGACACGAACCTTACCGTAAACAATTTACGAATCATCCTTAGACTGATGGACAAAGGGAACGGGTGAATCAAGTTCTAGAGCAATATCTTTGTTGGACTAGCAAATATCACCAACATTATTGGTTCTAGTTGTTAGCGTTTTTAGAGTTTGCATATAACAATGGTGTTCATGCATCTACAAAGCAAACTCCCTTCTTTGGAAACTATGGAGAACATCCAAGGACGGATATACAACTCTCAAATCATGTTAAAAACCCAATTGCTAGAGACAAGGCCTAGTACGTGATGGACATTCACAAAGAACTCAAGGAAGAGATCCATAAAGCTCAAGAATAATATAATTACTATGCAGATCAACATCGTGTCCGGAATCCATCATATCAAATTGCAAATAAAGTATGGTTACTCACAAAAAAATTTGCAAACTTCAAGGCCTTGTGCAAAGCTAGATTATCGAAGATTTGATCCATTTACTATCTTGGCCAAGATTAATCGAGTCACCTTCAAGATCCAGCTATCAAGTACCATGAGAATACATCTAGTTTTCCATGTATTCCTATTGGAACCATATCAAATTTCACCATTTAGGGGGGAGAGACCTAGTCCTTCACCACCTATCGAGGTTGATCATCATGAAAATTTGAAGTCAAGCATGTCCTAGACTCGAGAATATACCGAGGAAGATTAGAGTACCCTATTCATTGGAAAGGGTATGACATCAGTGATCATACCTGGGAACCTATAAAATACCTTCACATAGCACCAATCAAGGTTTGAGAATTCCATAAGAGAAATCCAATGAAGTCGAGAACAGAGAAGATGACCGCTCCTTGTGAAACTCATCGCTTGAGGGGGAGGTGATATCATGGACAAAGGAAACCATCCTAAATCTCACATTCCATGTGAATCCTATATCTCATGGTTGGTTCAGAATTAGGAGAAACCAACGCTTCCATTGCATCCGAAACATGCAAAAACCCTAAGAGCGATTGTGTTCTTGCTTGGTTCTGACATCTAGAGACCATGCTTCGAATTGATGACATCATGGACTATATCAACAATTTGTATCTGCCCTTGAACCACCCTTGGGAAAGCCTATATAAGGAGGGGTTGGCCACATTCATTCGCAATCTTGCTAATACTAGTCTTGGGAGCTCAAGGAATCGTGACCGCCAAGTAAGTACTCTCCAAGTTCTAGTTCTAGCTCTTGTCTTCTTCCTTGTTCCAATCTTGTCTAGTCTAGTTCTTGGACATCCTCTCTTGTCCTCTTGCAACCTCGTAGTACGAGATCTTTTCAAGTTCTTGCTTGTAAATATTCCATATGTCAGAAGGGAGTTCTTATAATCCACATATCTTGTTCCATACTTACGATCCCAGGTTGTGGGATTTCATGTATCATCTCTAGTCGAGTTTTACATACCTATCGGTCCCAGGTTGTGGGAGATATTGTATGAGTTGCATATCCTTGTATCATTTCCGTACATGGGTGCTTTTATAATCAGATGCGTATTTTCGATATCTTGTCTAGTGTAGTGAGAGAGTACAATCTAGTGCTCCCCTGACAACCTAGGCCAAGAAGCAGTAGGTAAAAGAAAACAAAAACAAAGGTAATCTCTAGTGGAACTCTTTTGAAGCTTTTCTTCAAGATTTTTTTTATCCTTTAGTAGAGGAAAAGCTTGTCGATGCAGCTCAAATCACTTCTAAACATCTCCCTTGACCTTAAAGATAAAAGAGAGACTACTGATTTGCACAAGATATTTTCTCATCAACATCCTAACAATGAATGGTGGACTACTGTAACTAATAAGAAAAAACTTAGTAGTCCTCAGTCTTGGAAAAATTTTAAGTCTGATTTAAATGCTTCATTTCATTGTGATAATCTTGTGAATGTTGATGTTAACATGTTTACTATTGAGCTTACATGTCAGGATGATGCTGACATTAGGGACTTACAACATAAAGGTATGGAGGTGGAAGACATGCTTGTGTGCTTGAAGGAGAACAAAGCCCCTCCAGGTCAGAATGTCCCTAAAGCTAGAAGAAAAGAGGGTATATCTAAGTTCAAGAGGAAATATATCCTAAAAAAATCAGTTTCTCTGAACAATTTAACCAAAAGCATCAAAAAATGATTTGTCTTGAGTTTGCAGCTTTAATTAATTTTTTGTTAATGATGAATTTCATAAATATTATTTCTTATAACATCAAAGGTATCTCTAATCAAGTTAGAGCTAGGTGTATGTCTAAATCGATGCATGAATTAAAAGTTTCTAATGATACCCAAATTCAAGATCAATTTACATGTGCTCCATGAAGTTTATCTAGTGAACTGCCTTTCCAAGGAGTATGATATCTATTTTTAATTTTGATCTTATAGAGTGCTCTAAAGTCAATGCACATTTTATAAGTCGTAATCTTCTTCTCAACTAAAAGAATAGGTGCTCCAAAAGGAGAAGAACTAGGACTTATAAGTCCTTTGTGGAGTAGATCCTTAACTTGATTATCTATTTCATTTTTATTTAAAGGTCCATGCCTATATATAAAGTGGTTTGTGGCAACGAGAACTACCAGTAATTATGTCTATAATATGGTCAAGAGGTCCCCTAGAAGGTGGTAGTTCAAAAGGAAAATCAGCCATAAAACAATCCTTATAGGAAGCCATAAATGATTGATGTGCATTAGGAAATGTATGTGTGTAATCAATTATGTTTACTGACAAAAAGAATACAAGAATGGTAGCCTTTCCTAAAAGCACTTTTTACTTGTGTATGACTAATTAATGGAGCTTGTGTATGACTAATTAATGGAAATGGTTGGAATCCATGCATTGCAAACAAAGAAATATCTTGATTATTGAACTTAAAACTACTTGTGTGTATGATAATCAATGCATGGATTATAATGATGATGAAAATGCATGCCAAGTATAACATCATAGGATTGTAAAAGAGAAATTAATAATGTGCGTTCATCTACATATGTAGCTATACAAATCTGAACATTAGCCACCTCACTTTATATCTAGTTCCTTGAAATATACTCTTAACTTTCTTCATAGAAGGAAGTTGATGTAATTGGATATCTTTCACTAGTGTATAAAAAATAAAATCACGCAAACCACCATCATCATGTTAAATATTTAAAACTTTACCATTAATAGTACCTTGCATGCAAAGTAAAGAATTAATAGTAATTTCATTACCGAAGGTGCTTAGATCCTTTTCCAATGCTTCTTTGGTCTAATGAGGTTGTCTTCATGAACCACCTCCATGTTGTTTACTTTAGCTCTAACAAGTTTCATATTTTTAGTTCAGAACCCACATTTAGCTTTAGTATGATCAAAATTACCACAATGCCATCAAGTAATACGTGGCCGTTTTTGTTCAACATCCATCATCCTAGTTTGAAGGGTTGTAGGTTTGGTAGGTTCTCATGGTGGTCATGTGTATTGAAAATAAATTAGATCAAGGAGGGCACTAAAAAGTAGGTGGGCATTGAAAAGTAGTGAAAGGATGCTTGAAAGGAGAATTCAACTTGATTGGTTATTGTCGTTGGCACATTTTTTGTAAGTGAATGTACTTGGTGATGGATTGAAACTCCTCCTCAGCATCATGTGTAAAAGAAACAGATTCATAAAGAGTCATGGGACGTAGTGTGTTGAGAGTCGTGGGATGTAGTGTGTTGTCCATTCAAAGGTATCTTTTGGAATCGTTTCAAGCCAACTAATAAGAACTAGTCCTTGCCAAAAGCATTTAATCTAGGTGGAAATAGCATTATCGTCTTTCCATTCAAAATTTTTCCATAATTGTTGGTCATGTAATTGGAACTAAGGAGGAAGGAAGCTATCTTTGATCTTTTCTTGAAATGTGATGCATGTGGTGGGGCAATGAATGCTATGCCGCCAAGCATTCCACCATAACTAGGTCTTACCCACCAAATAATTAGTAATAAAGTTGACTGTTTTCAATTTTATAACATGATTCATGAGAGTTAAAATCATCTAATTAGGATAGCCATGAAAGAATAAATTGGCCATCCTTTCACCCATGGAATCCAAAAAATTGGAACTTTTTGGCACCAATCTTGGAGTGCATGCCTTCGGCTTGAGCGGTGATAATGGCCTTCACAACCTGAACTAGGTTGTTTTCATCACTCTCTATTTGTTGGAGTGCAACATCGTGGTTTTTTATCTTATTTCAATCATGTTGGAGTTTGTGTTCCAAAAGCTCTAACTGTTGCTCAATCGGTACCGTTGGTAGAGGTGATGTACCAAAATCCTCGGAATTAAGGGTAGGATCCATGACCTTATACAGAACCAAAACCTATGACTAAGCATGTCAAAAGACTTTTAGAATTCTTGGAAAATAAAAAAAAAGGTCTTTATCCTGGAAATGTACTAAATAAAATAATTAAATAAACAAGACTGTTAAATACATAGATAAATAAATAAATAAATAAATAAAGAAGAAGAGAGTGTTAGAAGTTATAGTAAATATTTGTTAAAAGAAATTGAGTTTCAATTAGTGAAAATAGGATAGTGGATAGAGCATATCTTTTATAAGTGAGAGGTGGCAGGTTCAAATGGCCTAAATGCTAAATAAGGAAATAAGTAAGCTAATTAGAGAAATATGTAGGCTAACTAGTAAAATAAGGAAACTCTTATTGCCACTCATAAGTTAGAGTCGGTTTATGGATGGATAACAATTGCGAACCAACAAGAATCAAGGTCATCCAAGAGATCAATGAGTGCCAGAGAAGCCAAAGATGCCAAATTTTTGCCATAGTTTGCCTAATTCGACATCTTGGACTAAGCTATAGGAGTAAATGCATGGATAACCAAATTGATAAATGAATGTGATAAACAAACTTGATAAGAAAACTTGATAAACAAACCAGAACCTTGAATAGTGCATAGAGAGCACAATGAGTACAGTGAGTACAATGAGTTTAGTGAGCACTATGAGCACAATCAACTTGATAAATGAACCTGATCAATGAACCCCAACCCTAAAGAGTCAATAGTGAGCATAGAGAGCATAGAGACTATAGTGAGTACATTGAGTACAGTGAGCACATTGAGCATAGTGAGCAGAGTGAGCACAATGTGAGAGGACCACAATAACTTAGTCCAAAAAAGTTTGAAAAAGGCACCAGCCAACCAAAAACAACATAATTTGATAAACACCCAAACCTAGATCAAGTGATCAAAATAGACATGGAATCATGAGCCGATGCCATGAATTGTCACTGAACACCGATACACACACCTTGGTAGATGCACGTAGGCTCTGATACCACTATAATCTCTTTTAGATATAGATATTCATTTTTGTAATCACTTTTGAGTTGCAATATTTCAAAATTTAGGGTGCAAAATAGACTTTTACTTTGCATTCCATCTTGAAAGTAAAGGGCAAGGTGAAGGTATGAATAGTACTATTTTAGATTTATTATGGTGTTATTCATTAGATAATCCAAGTAATTGGGATGTGAAACTTAATTTACTACAGATTGCATATAATAACACAACACATACCACTACTCAATGTGCACCGTATGAAAATGTGTGTGGTGAAAAGCTTCCCACTTCCATGTCTACCACTCAAACTCATATTCCTATGGCTAATTCTTTTGCACAAGATCATATTTCTACACTTATGAGGCTTATGAGAACATTCAAAAGAGTCAAGAATGTACATGGATAATGTTAATAAGAAACAAGTGGCTAAAATAATTTAATCAAATATATTTCTTATGGTTATGAATAATTAAAATATGTTTGAGAAAAAATTCACAACATCCTAAGGTTAAACTTGCCCCACATTATTATGGACCTTTCTATATTATTCAAAAAAGTTGGTGAGAAGGCTTTTAGACTATTCATACCTTCTCATTGGCATATACATAGTTCTTGTCATATTAGTTTATTGACATCATTTACAGGAACTAGAGTAATCAATTTGCAGTCATATACCTTTCTGTATATGTTGATGATATCATAATTACATGTAATGATACTCAAGGTATAGGGAGAATCAAACTTCAAATGAAACAAGAAATCAAAATGAGTGACCTAGGATAACTCACATACTACCAAGATTTGGAAGTAGGGTATACAAAAAAGGTTATTTATCTTGCTCAATGGAAGTAAGATAAAATGTAAGTGTGTTAAGTGAGTTTAGGCACATTGCAAGAAAACCTTATATGGAATCAGTCAAGAGAATACTTAAATACTTGAAGGGAACCATCAATTAATGTTTGCATTACCCATAAACATCTACTATAAACATCAAACTTTTCTTTGATGTAGATTCTGCAAGCTCTAAGCAAGCCTAAGACTTTGACCTATGCTCTTTGTATTTTTCCCAAATTCATCAAGCATAGATTTAAATCCCTTAAAACATATGTTTAAGGTTTCCAAGGTTAATCCTTCAGATTACTCTACTAAGATCATCAAATGTAAAAGGTAGAAGGAATCTCATGATTGAAGAATTCAAATTCAAATTGATCCTAAGAATTAGGACTTCCTTTTAGATTTAAGATCCAACCACTCTCAACCACAAAAATGTTTATAATCACTACGTGCATACTCATGGAATAAGCACATCATTATAGAGTGATTAGAGTTCATTTCTTAAGCATACAATATGCTATCTCACAGTGAGGGAATTCCTTTGAAAGTCCTTTGTATCATATGTGCAATTTCAATATGCACTACAATTCATATAAATCAATTTGTGATTTACTATCCATTGTTGTAGTTCTTTGGGGTACTCAATCATTTTCTTTGAGTCATTTCTTAGTGCTTGCTTTGATATTACAACAAAATTCACATCAACATTTGGTTTGTAGATTACAAGATAAAAATTTTATGTGTGAATGTGTCTCCACACCTTGACCTTCATGAAAACTTGACATGACCTCCCACACTTCTTAAACTTATAGCTCAATGCATGGTGAGTATAAATTCATGAAATAACTTGATTTTGTAAACTTACTACTTTAGTTTAGTTCAAAACCTAAAATTTGTACCAAGATGTGAGTATTGAACAAATTTTTGGGAGCTTCTCATCCAAAAATAGAACGTTTCTTAAGATTTGTGATCCTCAACTTATCTATTGTGTTATAAAAATTTCCAAAAGACTTAGATGTCCTCAAAGAATATATTGGGAAGCTAAGGGTGTGTACGAACTGTTCTTGAAGTTACTTGATGTGGTCTTGAGCATGATTTTGGCAACATATTCTGTTTTTTGCAATTCATCTATCACCTCTTCACAAAAATGAGCTCAAAAAATAATTGTTAAGACGACTTATATAAAATATCCATTGTAGTCAAAGTACTTGCAAACGTATATGGATTTGATTTTGATGAAATTTCTACTCTACCTGTGAAAATTAAAACCATATGAAACGAAATTGGATGGGATACTATGAAGAATTTGAAATTTTATCAAATGGATGTTAAGAATGTATTGTTTAATGGATATTTCAATGATGAACCTTGTATGACACAACTAGAATGTTTGTGCATCCAATGTTATACTTTATGGAAGTATGGGATGTTATATGGATTTTAGTGTCTTTAGGCTTTTTATTGTATTTGTGTTTTGATTTAGCAGGTTAAGTTTCATCAGGGTGTGAATGCATGTGGACTTTTTTAGGTATTTTTTAAGATAGTTAAAAGATAGTTTTTTGGATATTTTTTCTAAACAAATATATCGCTTTAGAAAGTGACTTTTTTTCTAAATAGTAGTTCGCATAAAATACGACAATTTTATAAATAAATCACATTTTCCTAAATGCATGCTTTTCAAAGTGTAACCCTCAAGTATCTTCTATTCAAGACATAATGCAAAATACCTATAAATACACATGCTCTGATACACTCCTCCACGAGAGTATGTGGGGGGATATGGTACCCAATTTAGTGTCAAGTCTCTTGTCTCTTATCAGATTTTGTACAACCTTTCCATGTGGTGATAGATGCTAGTGGTTTAGGTATAGGTGTTGTATCAATGCAAAGTGATCATCGTATTGCATTTGAAAGTAGGAAATTCCAATTGTCTAAAAACAATTATAGTACACATAATAAGGAACGTTTAGCTATTGTACATGATTTAAGAATTTGGAAACATTACCTTTTGGGTTTTGAAGATCTAATCAAAATAGAACAATATTCTCTTACGCATTGATTAAATGAACCATTGATTTCTAACAAACACATTAAATGGGATTCATTCATACAAACTTTTCAGCCTATGATTCAATATCAACTTGGCAAAGCTAATGTCGTAGTTGAAGCCCTTAATTGCTTCCCATCCCCATAAACGAATATTGTTTCAATCAATAATATTTATGTTGTTCATTTTCATTCATTTCATGACATGATTCCTACTTATGCATCTTGTTTGTATTTTTCACAAACATGGAATGTTTAAAATAATTCAACAACATTTAGTGAAGATCACTACATCTTTTATAATGGATTCTTGTATTTCCAACACAAGATATGCATCCCATAATTTATAATATTTTTTTATGCAAGAGATGTTGCAAGCACCATATATGGGTCATAGGGTCATACAAAGTACTATTTCTACATGTAAATAATTTTTCTTTTGGCCAAATATGCAAAAGGATATTACACTGTATGTTTCCTAGTGCATTGTGTATCAACGTGTGAAACGACATCATGGTAAACTATTTGGATTATTAATTCCCCTTCCCATACCTAAGGGACCAATGAAACAAATTTCAATGGATTTTATGATTGGTCTTCTGTTGGGAATGATGGATGGATACTCAAAGAGACTGAGTAGGTATTGCTAAACCTGCTTTGTACCAGCCCTCTTTTGCTTCAGAGTTGATAACTAGACCTCCTTAGCTTTCCAATGACACCATAAAATGTCCTATGTCCTTTCGAAATGATGTGTGCAGTGATTGACTCAAAATAGATAACCTTGGAAGTCACAAACTCAAGAAACCATTCTATTTATGGATTGATACCTGCTCAGTATTTTGCTCAGTATGACCAGCACAGTAGGAATTGGAAAAATTCCTTTTAGGGGTATCTAATTAGCTTAGTAAGCTACCTATTCCAAGTATAATGATGTAAAATCATAAACTAGGCTAAGAGAAATCAATTTAGCAAGTTAAGCTATACCCTCGACTTTTTAGGACTGTAGCAAAAAATGACCAGAAATTACCTAGACGCATATTCCTCCAAACTGGCTGAATAGAATGTCTTCAAACTTTGATATCCTGTAGAGTACTTCACGTTGAATCCAACAAGCTTTGAATCACTGAATTTGGTGAAGGATTGACCGAGATATGCCCTTGACAAGTTGCCAGACTTTTGAGTAGACTAACAGAGAACTCAGAGATGGACAATATGAATGTATGTATTAATAAATATTTGTATACAACTCCATTTGCATGAACATCAATGCCAATTGGTATAGAGAGGTTTGGGCTTGAGTATAGACCTCACACACACACTCAAAAATCAATAATGCTAGGCTCGGGAGTGCTGTCTCTTCCCCACGACTTTTCATGTCTATTTTTATAAGAGATGAGTAAAAATTTGAATTCAAATTCAAACTTTTGGCTCCCTATGATCAAGCTCCTAAATGCTTGGAGATATTCTTTCAACCAAACAACTACTTTTTCCACGAATCCTTTTGGGTAGGTGATTATAAGAGATTCCAAGTCAATTTGACTTTCACAATGAGGTAAAGTGGTAATTAACCACTAGCATATGTTCGTATGCTTCTTCATGTTTGTATAGACTTCAATGCATCCTTTGAGCCAAATGTGTAGGCTTGTAATTTACACCAACAGCTCTCCCACAAGCCAAAAAATTTGGCTTAAGTCCTCATCTTCAATCTTCAAGTATATCCTGCAATCCAATCATGGATTTGAACCTGCAAAGTCTGGTTCCATCCAAAGCTTTAGTCAACAAATTTGCACATTGCATGTTGGTTGATACATAGGTAAGTTGAATGTCCTTGCTTATCAATTTCTCTCTCACATAATGGTAATGGACCTCTATGTGTTTGGTCCTAGCATGGTAAATAGGATTAGCTGCAAGGTGAAGAGAACTTGTATTATCTCCAAAGATAATTGGTGACCTAGTATACAATCCCAATTCTGTATCCAAAAGCTTAATGCAAATTGCTTCTTGTGTGGCATTAGCGAGTCCTCCATACTCTGCCTCTGTGGAAGACAAAGCAACAGTAGGTTGCTTCTTTGAAGACCATGAAATTGGTTTGTCACCTGCAAAAGAGATATATCCATAAGTGCTCCTCCTATCATCCTTGCATCCTGCCCAATCTGCATCTGAATAAATTTTGATATCAATATCTCAAGTGTAAGGGAAATACAAACCATGGTTCTGTGTACCCTTGAGATACTTCAAGATTCTCTTGGCAGCCTCTAAGTGAGGTATCGTTGGCTTGTGCATAAATTGACTTAGCACACTAACTCTATATGCAATGTCTATCCTTGTTAAGGTAGCATAGTTCAAGCTACCCACCATACTTTGATAACCTGTAATGTCCTTGACTTCATCACCTTCATGGGCACTTAGCTTTAGGTTTACCTCCATTGGAGTGCTTGCTACTTTAGCATCCTGCAAGTGAAACTTCTTCAACATGTCCTGTATATATTTTTTCTGAGTGATGTATATCCCTGAATTAGTGTAGACTAATTCAAGTCCCAAAAAATATTTCAATAGACCAAGATCATTGATCTTGAACTCCATCATTTGACTTTTGATATATCTGATTCCATTGACATCATTACCTATAATGATGATGTCATCAACATAAACACAAATGTATATTACCTCTGAATTACTTCTTTTAATGAAAAGAGAAGTATCTGCCTTGCTCATGACAAATCCTTGGTCTTGGAGGTATGTAGTTAACCTATAATTCCATGCCCTGGGTGCCTGCTTCAATCCATATAAAGGCTTTTTTAATTTGCAAACATATGTTACCTTCTTAGGGTCCTCTTAGCTAGGAGGTTGTGACATATATACCTCCTCTGAAATCCATCCATTCAAGAAAGCATTCTTGACATCCAATTGGTACATATTCCAATTTTTTGATGCACCCACACTTACCAACACTTTGATGGTTGGCATCTTGGCCACAGGTGAGAATGTCTCCTCATATTCAATGCCTTGGGTTTGTGCAAAACCCTTGGCTACCAATCAGGCTTTGTACCTATTGATTGTGCCATCAGAATTCCTTTTAAGCTTGTAGATCCATGTGGATCCTATTACCTTCATTGAGTCCTTCTTAGGTACTAACTCCCATGTGTCACTTTCTTTAAGTGCATCAATCTCCTGATCCATAGCTTCTTTCCATTCTGATTTGGTTATTACTTCTTCATATGATCCTGGTTCTTCATTTGACAAATCTTTGGCAAGATAAACAGAATGTTTAGTAACAAGAGATGTATCATACCCATATCTGATAGGTTTCTTGCGTTCTCTTTGTGATCTTCTAAATGCCTGAGTTGAGGATTCAGGTATCTCTTCAAGCTTCTTCATCTTCATTTTTCCTTTGGATTTCCATGCTTTGAATTCTTCAAGATTGATAGTGTCTTCATCATTTGAACTTGAGGCTTCATTCTGAGTAGGTTCCTCCTCTATAAGACTTGGAAATTCCTCTTTCAAATCATAGGGTAATTTGACCTTCCTGCATTCATTCTCATACCAAGAATCATTTTCATCAAAGACAACATCTCTGCTTACCATAAATCCCTTATTGATAGGATTATAAAACCTGTAACCTTTTTTATTTAAATCATACCCAATAAAGATGCATTTTTCAGCCTTTGGGTCTAGCTTACCTCTTATCTAAGAAGGAATGTGTACATATGCTACACATCCAAATATTTTGCAATTGTCAAGTGAAGGTCTCTTACCATGCCATGCTTCATAGGGTGTCATGCCATCAAGAGACTTAGATGGTAACCTATTTATGAGGTAAGTGGTAGTAGAAACACTCTTTGCCCATAGATAGTTAGGTAACTTTTTCTCATTAAGCATAGATCTAGTTGTCTCAACAATTAATCCATTTCTTCTCTCAGCTACCCCATTCTGTTTAGTAGAATACCTTGTGGTTATCTCTCTTTTGATGCCTCTGTCCTGCAAGAAGCCTTCAAATTCATTGGAGAAGTACTCACCTCCTCAATCTGACCTTAGCCTCTTCAAATTCCTTCCTATCTGATTTTCAACTAATGCAAGATATTTTTTAAAGCAATTAAATACCTCATCCTTGTGCTTCATGAAGTATAATACAGTCCATCTGCTATAATCATCAATGAAAGACACATAGTACCTTGATCCTGAGACTGAGGGGTCTTTGCTTGGTCCCCATACATCTGTGTGGACAAGCTCTAGGTAGTCTTCATGCATGTATCCTTTCTTTGAGAAGGGTAACCTGTGAGACTTCCCAAATTGACAAGCATAACACTTATAAATCATATATTGCTTGAATACATTAGGTATCCCAAGCACACATTGGTCCCTGCACATTTGTTTCAAGGTTCTTTCTCCTATGTGCCCTAACCTTTTGTGCCAAATCTCAAGCTCTGAAAGTGTTTGATCTTTATAACTATATAGTGCAATATTCTTTGTATCTTCCAACTCAAAAGTGAAAAGTCTACCTGATTTTTCTCCTTTAGCAATCCTCTTGAACCCATGTCTTGGGTCCTCCACATATGCTCCATATTGGTTGAATCTAACCTGCAAACCTTTCTCCACAATCTGACCAACACTCATCAAATTTTTGGTAATGGTTGGTACATAGAGTACCCTCCTCAACAAATTCTGATTTCCATCACAAGTCTTAACATTTCCAACTTTAACTACAGAATGCTTTGTGTCATCACCTGTTTGGACTTGATGCTTACCTTTTGGTTCCTCAAGATCAGAGAGTAATGCTACATTGCCAGCCACATGATTTGAACATCCTGAGTCAATGTAGAAGAGAGTCATCTTAATGGTGTGGTTTCCATGGTTATATTCCGAGATGCTAGAGCTGGTCCATCTACTACTTCAACTACTACTGGTTTGTTCTTTTGAAGTATAGGAATTCCATCTTTCTTAATGAATCCTTCATCGTTGAAACATGAGGAGGCTCCTGAATCTACTAGGTTTGTAAGGGAAAGGGTCTTCTTGGGCATGATCAACTTGACAGGTGCAAGACATGTTTCTATGGGTGAAGCTAGAATTATGAGACTCTTTCTTATATCATGGTCTGGCTGTATGCTCTCTTTTACAACTGGACTTCCTCGCATCTTGCTCTACAAGGGTGGATGCGACTCTAGAGTTTGTTCTTTGTTGGGACAATTGATTGCAATATGTTCATGGTTTCCACAATAGAGGCCTAACTTGTTATCTCTCCTTCTTTGTTTCTCTTGTGGTATTAGAGATTGGAACCTAGTTACATCTATTTGCATAGGTTCGGGCATAGACTCATCCTTAAGAGTGGGCTAGAAAGGTTTCGATTGGTGAGGTCTTCCTTCCACTTGTTTTTCTTGTTTCCTTTCAAAAAGTCCGTTATCACTTTGAATAGCTTGCATTATGTATTCATTCACTTTCTAACCTTTGGCACCCTAAGCAAAAGGTCCTTCACATCATCCCTTACACCCCATCTAAATTGGCTTATGAAATAATATTCATACCATGTGAGATCGCTTATCAACTACCTAAATTCTGATGCATAGGTAGAGGCAGGGTGGTTACCTTGGCGTAGCTTCGAAAGTTTTGTATCTTCCATTTCGCTTGTGTCTGCATCTCCAAATATGATGGTGAGTTCTCGAAGAAACCCCTCATAGTCATGAAGTACTGCCATGTTCTTCTCCAAGATTGTGGCAAACCATGATAATGCTTGTCCACAAAGCAAGGCTCTAATAAAGCCGACCTTGGATGCCTCCTCAAGGTATCTAGCAGGTTGCATATGGATGCATAATTTAACTTGCTCCACAAATCTGTGAAACTTCATGCGATCCCCATCGAACCTTTCTGGCATGCAGATATTGGGTTCCCTTATGAAGGATGTACTAGGTCCTTGATTTACTTGCATACTCCCTTGATTTTTCTGAAGACTCTTGATTCGTTCTTGTAATTCTTGAAGGAATGCTCCTACATGCACTGGATTTCCCATCTCGACTTGTGTTTGTGGATGATTTAGGCCTTCGACTTGTATTTGGAGACTTTGAAGTGATGCTACAATCTGTTCATAATCATTCTCCATGATGCCTGGTCTTGGATAGAAGCTAGTCTTCACAAATTGTCACGAGCGCACTAGATTTTACTCTCTCACTACACTAGACAAGATTTTGGAAATACACTTTTGATTACAAAAGCATCCACATAGGGAAATGATACAAGAATACACAACTGATACAATATGTCCCACAAACCGGGACTGATAGGTATGGAAAACTAGACTACAAATGATATAGGAATCCCGCAACCTAAGATTGTAAGTATGGAACAAGATATGTGGAATACAAGAACTCTGTTAAGGACATCTTCTGGAGGACGTGGCTCGTGACATAGAGCAATGATGACTCTATCGATAAGTTGATTTTTTCAGTGATCAAACATAGACCTTTCAATAACTAGTGTTGAGTCGTCAACTACATTAGTTTGTATGCTTAACACCACTGATAAAACATTCAAGGGTGAACGAGACTGTGGATTTACCTTTATTGGCTACTGAATCAAAACCGGAACTTGAAAAAATTATCGAAACCTAGTGACGTGCTCAATGGTCATAGCGTCAGCAAAAGACTTCCGTGGAGACCCTTCAACGAAGCGCGAACCAAATAGGATAGCAGCAAGAGGAGCACTTACCTCGTTTCTTATTCCAGAGAGTGAATTACCACTAGAGACTACGATAGTTGGAGTTGCAGAGCTGCTTTCAGGCAGACCGAGGGGAGTGCACTAGACTTGAGACACCAAAAAGATAGAGTTCATGCCTTGACCGTCCACCAGGGCTTCAGAAGACTCAGCGACATAAGTACCCATTGTACCGCCCCCCCTCCCCACAGGGGGAGAGTAAGGAGCCTCCTTGAGCTCATAGTAGTGTGGAATGACACAGTAAAGACACAACAATCGAAGGGTTGAGGACGGTCCACGATGTGTCCATGAAGGAATGAACTTTACTCCCACTAAACCCTAGATGTGTGCCACTTTGTATTATCATATTCTGAACATTCCATTAAGATTGATGTTGAAGGATTTCTTTTATCTACAAAGTAGTATTTTCTAGCCAATATAAAAAGTCAAGGTAAGGATTTTTCTCTTTATCTACATGAGATAGAAATTGCACATCCAAATTTTTACCTTCAATTATTACTTTTGTAATTTCTCATATTTCTTGGAATATGCACCTTATCCCTATTTCAAAACAAACACCTTATTGAATTCACCTGGTCTCTTAAAGGGAAGTTGAGTATGCAAATTTATGAGTCTTCATCTATAACTTATTATAAACATCTTTTCACAGTTCCAAAGAAGATCTGTAGGCCTAGGTTTATCCAAGATCTTCAGCTGCTTCAAAATGTAATAATCAGGAATGGAGGTACAATATAAGTTGTTGATGAATTTGGATAGACATTTGAAAGACATGCAATGTATTTGATGGAATATCTCTATTCTCGCTATTATCAAATGAAATAAGCGTTAGAAATTGGAGGCACTAAAACAATGGAGATGCCTTTCAAGTTATTATGCATGTGCAGTTTACCTCACGATTCTACTGCTTCTATTCTCAAAAAAATAATGCAGTCACTTTGGTTCGAATACATTTTGTGGATGTTGATGGATATATCTTTTTGTTGCTTTTTCTTATACTTTTGAAAAGTGTCCCAAAAGAGAGCAAGGCACCACTAAAATACATCTTGTTTATTGAAGTTTTGGATGCCACATGGGGAACTATGACTTTTGCTAGATTTGATGGATCACGCATTTCCTTGAGAAGGGATGATGAAAAACTGCTTTGAGGAAATTGTTGCATCGTGCAATAGGAGGCTGAAATTCAAAAGCATTATGTTGCAATTGTGATCGAGAGTGAGATTATGAGTGAGAGTGTGATTATGAATGCAATTGTGATAGATAAGGTGTGATTAGGACATTGGCACTTCGTCAAGAAGCTATTTTGAAAGAGCTATTGTATAGGATCCAAATCTTTAAGATGAGACCTTGCAGTTCTTTGCAACACATCCGGTTTATCAATATTACGTGACATGTTCTCTTGTCTTCTGCAAGTTTTTCATTTTGTCTTTTCTACTTTACTTGTGTGACTAGGATAGGTTGTGATTGTGGAATGGCTACATATTTGTGGGCCACTTATGGGTTTGTTATGGTTCTAAACCATATGATTAAAAATCTGGTGGAAACAATAAGATGTGAAATGTATTCGATTTTGTAAGTGAAGTAAACGGGGTTTTGGAAACATGTGTTTTCTATTAAAGATGCATTACTCACTTTGCCCGTGTTGAAAGTGACTTGTATGATATGTTCACGAATCATAAGATGTTTGTTCGATTGGAAAAGAATACTAATTCCATTAAAACTTAAAACATTTCTTGACGTAGACAACTTTAAACAAATTCATTAAACTAAACGTAAGCCGATTTTCTTGATGGTCGACATAACGCATATTGATATTCTATTGCTACTTGGCCTCGAACATGGTGAAAGTAAGAACTACGATATAAGATTAAGAGCAAAGATTTAGAAAGCGTAAAGACAAAATTATACATAGATCAAAAGAGAACTTTTGGGAGTAAGTGTTCTGGTTGAAACCATTGAGTTTGATTTTTAAATTCAAAGCTTTCAAAATGGCAAGCATTGATCTTCATATGTGGGATATTGTTTTCATTGTACTTTAAGTATGCATGACATTGGGGCATATCACATGGCCTTGCACAAACATATTTAATTTTATTTTATTGTTCCTATGCACTCTTCTTTGCTAATCATGTTTTTCATCTCAACAAAACTAGAGACAAGCGTTAGCACATCGAGATGATGCGAAATTCTGGAGGAAATGGATATCATAGTCCTTTCCTTATGCCATTATCCCAAATCAAATGAATTTTCGTGAACAAGTGCAACGTTAAGCGTTTATTGATTTCTGACTGTGATTACATATTCTTTTTTGTTTAAAGTCGCTCTAGAATGGTATCAAAGCCACATGCTAGGTTTGTTATTTTTCTTTTACATGCTATATTAATACGTGATGCGACAAGAATGAGTTATATAGTATTTTTTTGATTTCAGATGCTCTTCATATGCATAAACATAAATAGATGTCGATGATTGAATCACTTACTTGCACATGCATAGTAAAATTGTGGCTGATGGAAATAGTCAAATAGAAACTTTGAGCAAGATAAATTATAAAGGATGGAGCCTATGCATGTCTGCATACCGTATCAGCATGAATTGAAGCATGCCATGCGATTGGCAATATGTGCTGACGACTTTGTTCAGTGCCATTAAAGAGGAGTCTACGACATCGCAGGAATATGATCATCCCGCATGTGTTTTCAAGGCGACACCGACATTTGACAAACTGGATCCGATACTATTTCTGAATCATGGTCTTACATTTTGTTGGAGAATATTTGTATTCGTCTTCGTGATAAATGGAGCCTTAATCTTTTACATTTGAAGGTTTCCTTGCCGTTTTACTGAATAGAGTAAGTGGGCTCATAATTCTAGGTGCGATCAAATGGCTGCTGATGTCCATATGAAGCATTTCCCGTTGAGTTTTGGACTAAAACTCCTACCACGTATACTATGCTTAGCTCCTTTGGAGAGTTCGACGGCTCTCTAGACTTTCACTGCATGTCTTTTGCTTAGAAAGTAAGGTAGTTATTGAACCCATGATGTCTTCTTTCAAATACTATCCGGTTAGGTTTTATTTCATTGGTTTGTCATCAAAAGCGTACTGAACTCAAATGGACATTTCATTTTTGCATTAGGACTTGTATATCTACTTACATAAAGTTCATTAACTCCACAAAATCCCGTACTTATATTTTAACAGAAAACACAATCAAACACTCCATTTGCATTCTCAAGGGAAATCCAAAAACCAATGTATATATATAACCCCTAAAAAAGCATGATACTTTCATGCTCAAAAACCTTAAAACCCTTGAAACCCTAGCTCAAAAACCCAAAAAACTAACCTTTAACCGTTGGAAACTTACTTTGAACCCTTAGAAACCCATGGTTATAAACCCATCACATGTATATTTAACCATTGTTACTAGCCCTAACCATGAGAAACCATTGGTTGTTACAAATAAAAAGCCTTTATTAGCAAGCTTAGGAACCTAATTTTCGCAACTCTTACCCTTTACTTAATAAGATTTTTTGTATATAAGTATGAAAAGGAATGAAACCTCGATGAAAAATAAAAAAGAAAAGAAAAAGAAGTGAATTAATTCAAATGAAAAATAAACATAAAAATAAGAAAATATAAAGACAAAATAAAAAGAAAAAGACAAAATCATAAATAGAAAAGAAAGACTAGACTTTCCAAAATTGTAAAAGAGTGAAAAGAAGATCTTTGAATTAGAATGGAAAGCTAGAAGATTCCAAAAAGATCCAGATAAAAGAGAAGAGAAATTCATGTCTCTCAATATGAGGAAAATTTCTATTGTGTTCAATTTTCCTATAGTGCTCAATTTTCATATCGTGTTCAAATTTTGCTATTGGTCCATTCATAGATCCCTATCAAAGATGTTACCGTAGGATCTTCTCTACATAGCATCATTCAACTGTGAAAAAAAACAAAAGATTTTTGGAAGAAGTTATTGAATCTACGAGATTCAAGAGAGGCACATTACAAAGCTAACAACAGCTCAAGGACTATAATGTCATTCATTGTGACAAATATCATGGACGTTGGCTTTTGAGTGTGGAAATCATATCCAACATTTTCACCACGAAATCAGATTTAGGTTGATTTATTTTCATGATATCATTTATATCAATTTTAGTATTGCCACTTAACGAAGAAGTAAGTGTCATTTATAGGTTTTATGTTCCATGAATTTCAAATTCAGAGTTACATATAAAAATATTTCAAGACTTGTATAATAGCATTAAAGATGGATCTAGTTGAGGAGAAACTTCTTTAGGCTCCAGAAGAAATTCCCTTTTCTCAAGCCTCTCCCTTCTAGCTTATTCTTCTAATAGAAACAAATAAATTATAATTTATCAATAGGTAAAAAGTAGCATTGCAAGTTAGTTCCAGTCTATTGGGTCTATATTTATTATCATCACATTTTCATCATTAGTCATTCAAAATATCTCCAAGTGTATTGTGTGATTGAAAGGCTTTTTTAGTTTGGTACTGACTTTAAGGATTAAATAAAATATCAACTATTATTTATAAAGCGAAGATGAATCTACATTCAGGTATACAAACATATCTGAAGAAATAAAAACCTATGAATAACAGAGAAAAATAGAGATGAAACAAACAAATGAGCCTTGCTAAACGTAATTTTTTTAACGTTATCACTCAAATAAATACCAAGGATATTCGGTCCTTTATTTTCTGACTTACGATTGATTGTATCTATTAATTCAGTTTAGCAAATATAAAACCGTAGATACTATCCACCTTTAAATCCACCGTAAAATGTTTGTGAAGGGTTTTTTGATCGTTTGACTGCTAGTTCCATTTCGTTGTATAGGAAAACATTTTCCTTTGTACTATTTATATTTCTAGGTCAAAACGAAGTTTTTGAATGGACTTCTTAGAAGCAACGAATTGTGTTAGTATAACATATTAGAGCTAAATTGTGGTATTAGAGCTCAATTGTCGCTGCTTCCAAAGCGATATGGATAAGATCCTTCCCTCGAGGCATGGGGGTCTACATCAACAAAACTCTTTTCGTATAATACGCAAACATTACTGACACCATTCTATCAATGAATCCAGCATAAATTTCTGCATGTGAAGATCGTTCGAGGAGAAGTGACTCTCATAGATATGAGTATCAAAGATCAAACGGCGGAAATGCTCATAAAAGCTCTTTCAAAGGATTAGTCATCTACTTTACATGATAATGTCAATCGTATGGACATGTTTATGTGTACCTTGTCTTTCACTGCCATTTTTGTCTCACAATTATCCTATGTGTCATGTTTCAAAGGTTTGTGTGAATCACCTTAAGCATTTAGGACCAATGATTGTATGGAGTTTTCATTTTTGCAAAAAAGACTCATTAACTTTCAACATTTTTTGGACTCGTGTCCGTTTTCTCCAAATTAAGTCGAATTACAAATGGATTTCCCTTTCCTTTTCCTCGTTATTATTTGTTCTCTGAATGTGAGGGTCCGATTGTGCTACGTCATCGAGGACACTGTGTTGAGGCTCAATTATGCACAATCATCATTCATAGTGTGAATCATAGTAGGCTGTCAGTTGCGCTGTTGGGCGATTTACTTTCCAAATCACGGCTCTCTGTATCACCTAGTTTTCTAAAGAAATCCACTCATGTACCTACTATCAAAGCTGTTTTCAATAGTAAAGGGTTCATAAGCCTACTGTTTTTTCGATTAATCGTTCTGGAATAATTGCTGCTGAGCATTGCGCACCACTGTTTTTTTTTTCTACAATGCAAGATTTTGTTTCATATTAGTTACATATCTAGGTCTGTTTATTTGTATGACAATTGATAGGTATGATCTCATTGTATTCGCTAATGTTATGCAGTGCAGTTCGAGCTTTAAATGATGGTCTAAATTAGAGTCACCTCGAAGTTGTCTGTTCCTGGAAAACATAGGCATTCAGTAGCAGAGTAGGTCGTGTCTCATTACTCTACTCATAACCCTCCGGGTTTGTTGGAATTCCCGAATGACGCTTTTCTCCCAGCTTACATTCTAACTTTAAGCTTTCGGTTATTTGTCTTCTGGTCATTCTATGCTCATGCGTCATGTTAAAGGTTGTTGCTGAAAGGACTTTTACGTACGTTTGTGGTGCTGATAATTTGCAAACTAATTACAGTAGTGAACAAATTATAGTAAAGCATGGATACTCTACAATGGGCTATGCATTATGCTGACCATGAATAAGACATTCGACTTCCGAACTTACTGAAATTAGCCTTGCATCCATCTCGTGACTTTATGCTCTTTATTAGAAGGCTAAGAAGACTCCCACCAAAACATTGGTCAGCTCTTGTGGAGAGTTTGACGGTTCTCCAGACTCTCAGTGCATGTCTTTTCCTTCGAAAGTTAGACAGTTATTAAACACATGATGCCTTCTTTCAAATCGCATCCGTTCAGGTTTTATTCCAACGGTTTGTCATCAAATGCGCGTACTGAACTCAGATACACAGTAACAATCATGGTGACCTCCTATTGCGTAAAAATACATATCTGTAAGCATTTATGTGACTCTGAAGTATTGCTTTTGTGATTCAACAGTGCTCTCTGTAATGTGACCGTTCTGATGTAATTCATTGAGGACCTTGCTATATGAGGTAAAAGATTTAGCATAGAAGCACATGCCTTTCTCGGTTAGAAAACATGAAAAAACCAGTGTGCCAATTTAGCTGTACAAATATTCTTTTAACGTCTTTCCATCTCATAAAGACTGAACAATAAATCGAATATCCATTACCAGAGAATATCCATCTCTTGAATCCCTGGTCAATTCAGTCGCAATTCGCACTGCAGGAGATAGTTTCAGGGAAATAGTACGTGTTTATTTGAGCCAAGAACTCCAGGAAATAGTTCCAGGGAACAACTTGTAGCATTTGACGCATGCCTTGCGAGAGGCAATCTGTGCTTACGACTTTGCTCAGTGCCATTAAAGAGGAGTCTAGGACTTTGCAGGATTATGATCCTCCCGCACATCGACATTTGACACACTGGATCACATACTATCTCTGAATCATCGTCTTACATTTTGTGTACATTCCTCATGCCTGATAGAAACGCCTGTTCGTACCCGTGACCATCTTTAACTTTTTAAATCTACAATGGACATATGAGTGATTGTGTGTTGGTCGTTTGCTTAGATTCATTGAATGAACGTAAGCGTTCCCTTGAATAATAGCTAAGTGGCACTCTAAACTATGATCTTCCGCCTTTTTTTTCCGGTATTCACTGAGGTTTCAAGTACATAAGATTCCCTTGACTTCATAGACTAAGAGGGCCACGAACTTTATTCTACTGGCCAATCGTGGAGTGTGTCGAGCTCGAACTTGGACGTCGAATAATAATAAACTTCAAGTTTCGGAATGGCACTACCTTTTCTTTACACCCTTAACGGTGATCTCATGTCCGTGCCTTGTAAATGACCGATTTCTACAAATACTATCCCGCTTGATTTTTTAAGAAGAGACTTTTCATGTACAGTGAGTGTTGGGTATAACAAAAGGTTATCCACGTGGCCGTGTTGTTCAAAGGAAATCCACTAGCCATTGATTTTCATCTTTTTGGACAACCAATATTCATAGAAAATGCATTTTAGTTTTACAAAACTTTTTCCTTTCTTTTCGCCGAATGTTGTTGCAGCTATGTACACACACATACGCACACACACATATATATATATATATATATATATATATATATATATATATATATATATATATATATATATATATATATATATATATATAGTGTGTTGATATATTTGGGTAGTGATGTGTGTGAACACTCTAGGATCACCGGGGCACTTTTTTCCCTCTTTAGGAGGTTTTTTGCCCCCGGCGTGTATATACACCTAGTGCCCTAATGGGCTACTTATTTTTGTACATTCTCTAGTAATACATTCAAGATTTTGTTTTGTGCTCCAAGCTTCTTCTTCTTTATTGTGCGGTTTGTGTGCTTCCGTAGATGTCTAAGTCCAACAATTGGTATCAGAGCAGGTCTTTGCTTCATCTAGGGTGCCGTCGACACTCCTCCGGTTACAGTCTCAGAATCGCACGATCTTTGGTAAGCATACTCAACGTGTTTTCGAGATCAAAGCAGCTTAGCTGTGTGGTGCAGGAATTGCGATCTGAGCTTGTTTCGGCCTTCGAACGCACTATCGTAGTGCTTGTGTAGGCTATTTCATCTTCTTGTGCCAAAGGAATAAACCAAGTTCTGTTCGCCAGTATAAGCATCTCCAAGTCTGCTACAGGTCCAGTGGAATTTGTCTCGGCAGTTCTGTTCAACTTTTTGAGATACAATCAATTTTTTGCATCAAGGTATTTTAGTCACCGGTCATGGCTGAAAGCAATGTTGTATTCCGTATGTTGGTTGTTGTGGATAAGTTGGATGGTACCAACTACCCATCCTTATATGATGCGACATGTGTTGGTTGCAAAAGGACTTTGGAACATTGTGGAGGGTGTCGAAAAACATCCTATCACACCTGCAACTATTGCAACTATAGGTACTGAAGCTGATGCAGAAGGTGTTGAAGATGATGATATTCTGCATATTTATGTTTGTGCTGCGGTTTCTGTTGCACCTACTGTAGAGCAGATTCGATGGGATGGCAGAGATGCCCAGGCACATGCATTGATAGCTTTGTCTGTCAAACGTGCCATTATTCCTCACATTCGCTCTTGCAAAATAGCTAAGGATGCTTGAGATACACTTACCACATTGTAGGAATAGTTGATTTCTGCTGATGAGGTTATACCAGATAGCTCACTTATGCAGACCATTCTGACTGGCCTTCCTGATTCATATCAGAGTTTTGCTTCTACTCTTCGGTTGATGATGAAAGGCAATCCAAATGCCTTATCATTTGAGGAGCTAGTCTCTATTCTGTTGCAGGAAGATCAGTCGAGGAAGAACTAGTCCGTTATGCGAGTTGCAGATCAAGCTTTCCTGGCTAGTCAGAAGGGCAAAGGAAAATGGATCTCTTCAACTAGTAAGCAGAAATTTGCTAATTCTGCATATTCAAAGAAGGAAGATAAAGATGAGAAGAAATCAGAAAAGCAGAAATTGTTTTGTAAGTACTGTAAAGGGAATGATCATATCGTAAAGAACTCTCCAAAACTGGCTGCTAAAGAGGCAAAGAAGAAAGAGGCCGGAATGGCTGTTGGAGAGGCCTCTACACCAAAAACAGAGTCTGCTAATCTTGTCCAGGAAGAAGAATGGGTGTTTACTACTGTCTGCAGTTTTGACCCGTCTTCTCTGGGCAGTGCATGTTTGTAGTAGACTGAGATGTTTGGTATTTTGACAGTGGGGCAACCAAACATATTACCTCGCAGCGCAGATTATTCTCTTCACTTGAGCCTGCCGCTACAGGGAATACTGTTACATGTACCAACAACTCCTCTTATCCTGTTATGGGAGTTGGTAAGATTATTTTGACTAATGCTCATGGTAGTTCTTTCACTTTGTCAGATGCTTTATTTGTGCCACGGATCAAGAAGAACCTGTTATCAGTTTTTGCATTATCCAAGATTGGCTTGATTGTGAAATTTGTTGATGACAGGTGTACAATTCATGATCTGTCGAATGTTGATGTGATTATTGCTTCTTGCATTTAATGTCATGGGCTATATAAACTCATAGACTATGAAAGATCTGTAAATGATTTGGCATGTGCAGTAAATGATTCTCAGGCTATGTCACATGCAAAGCTTTGGCATGCATATTTTGGTCATCTGAATTTTGCTAGTTTGCTAGACCTGCATAAATCTGAAATGTTGTCCTCTTTGCCTAGATTAGAGGCACCTTAAAAACATGTTTGTGAAGGGCGTATTTTGGGCAAAATCCAGCGTTCGTCCTTTCCAAAAGATGGTTTTGGACTACTCAAAAATTGCAGCTTGTACATAGTAATGTTTGGCCATATGTAGACACCTTCTTTTGGGAATTATCTTTACTTCGTGACTTTCATCGATGATTTTTCCATGCATGCATGGGTATATCCATTGAAGGCAAAGTCCGAAGTCTTCATGTGGTTCAAACAATTTTTGGTTTTGGCTGAAAATCTATCAGCATGTAAAATGGGCACCCTTCGTATGGGTCAAGGGGGGGAGTATATGTCTTCTGATTTTAATACATTTCTAGATAAATGTGGGATAAAACACTAGTGTACAGTGTCGTATACACCTCAACAAAATGGAGTTGCTGAATAAACGAATAGGTCACTCATGCAGATGGCGAGGAGTATGGTTAAGAGTCAGGCTTTACCACATAGTTTTTGGCTTGAGGATGTCATGTGTGCAACTTATGTACTGAGCATATGTCTCACTAAAGCACTGTAGTCTATCACTCCATATGAGGCTTGGCATGACCGCAAGCCATTTGTTGCTCATCTATGTGTTTTTGGTTGTTTGGCATATGCATTAATGCCTGAACAACATCGTAAAAAATTGGATGATAAAGCAGTAAAATGTATTTTTGTTGCGTAGTGTTCCGAAAGGAAAGGCTATCGTCTATATCATCCACAGACTAAACGCATTTTGGTTAGCGGTGATATTGTTTTTGTGAAAGATGATATTCAGCCATTGCTTTCATGTACTAAGGTGACATCTGTTAGCTCCAAAGACATGTATGATACTTTGTTGCCTCTTTCTACACGTGGACAGTCTAGTGCTGGTCCTAATGAGGCAACTTCTCAGCCTTTGCAGGTTTCATGTGATGATGCAGATAATTCCATTTTCTGATGCAGATGTACATGATGCACTTATTGATGAGAGAGCTAATATTGAGCAAGCCAGAACTATGCCAAAATGGCTGGTGCAGACCTTACGTGACAGCAAATTAGATGCACCTCTGTCATATCATACTCGATCAGGCTCTCATAGTGTGTCTTTCGCATCTAGTCTCTGTGATGAGAATGAGCTTGTTTCCTTTGATGAAGCACAAAATTCAAAAAATTGGATGGCTACTATGTAATCTGAATATGATGCAATAATGAAGAATGGTACTTGGTCTTTATGTGACTTTCCAGCTCGCAAGACGGCCATTGGCACTAAGTGGGTATACAAGCTAAAGCGTAAACCTGATGGTACAGTTGACATGTATAAGGCTAAGCTTGTTGCAAAGGGTTACGCACAGGAAAGAGGCATTGATTTTGATGAGACCTTTGCACCTACATGCCGTATGACTATTGTTCAGAGCATTTGTGCACTTGTAGCCCATAGTGGTTGGAATGTACATCAGTTGGACATTAAAACTGCATTTCTCAATGGTGACTTGCATGAAGAAGTGTATGTTTTTCAGCCCCATGGCTTTATGCAGAAAAGGCATGAGAACTAAGTGTGCAGGTTAAAGAAGGCATTATATGGTTTAAAGCAAGCACCACGTGCTTGGTATGAGAAGATACATGCCTATCTGATTGCAAATGGTTTTGAGAACAGTCCAACTCAAAGCATTTTATATGTTAAGCGTGCTAATGATGTGCTTCTGATCATTGTTGTTTATGTTGATGGCATGTTGCTCACTGGTCCTATTGAGATGCATATTGTTGATTTTAAGTCTGATTCACATGCCTCATTTGAGATGTCTGATTTGGGCATTTGCATCACTATTTGGACATTCAGTTTATGCAAGTTGATGGTGGAATGGCTTTGTGTGAAACGAAATATATTGACACATTATTGCAGTGTGTTGGCCTTGAAGACTGTAAGCCTATTGCCACTCCTATGGAGACAGCTTTACGATTGAGTCTTCATGATGCTAGAGATGCATTTGATGTTATCCTCTATCAACAGGTTGTTGGATCCCTGATTTAGTTATGCATTACTTCTTTAGATATTCAGTTTGCTGTCTCTCATATGAGCAGATCTATGCATTGCCCAGGTGTCAAGCATTCCCAGGTGGTTAAGCGCATCTTTCACTACTTGAGTGGTACTCGGCTACTTGGGTTGTTTTATCCCAAGGGGGGATCACTACCACCAGATTTGCATGCTTTTTCAGACTCAAATTGGGCTGATTGCTATGACATTTGTGTGTCCACTAGTGGCTTTTCCTTCATGCTTGGTAGCTCATGTATATCTTGGTTGAGCAAGAAGCAGCCTAGTGTGGCCACTTCTAATTGTGAGGCTCAATATAGGGCTGCTTTGATAGCTACTATTGAGTGTGTGTGGCTAAGAGCCCTTATGGTTGATTTGGGTGTTGGTCAATCTTCTGCCACCACCATCTTCACTGACAGTCAGAGCGCATTGGCAGTTGCGAGGAACTTTGTGTTCCATGCTCGCACTAAGCACATTGAGGTGCATTATCATTATGTCAGGGAGAGGTTCTCTGCGGGGCAATGAGCTTGGCATATGTGCCCACTCAGGAGAACATTGCAGACCTTTTCACTTATCTTTGTACATTCTCTAGTAATACATTAAGTATTGTGTGTTGTGCTCCAAGCTTCTTCTTCTTCCTTGTGCTCTTTGTGTACTTCCGCAGACGTCAGGGAGAGGTTCTCTGTGGGGCAATGAGCTTAGCATATGTGCCCACTCACGAGAACATTGCAGACCTTTTCACTTATCTTTGTACATTCTGTAGTAATACATTAAGTATTGTGTGTTGTGCTCCAAGCTTCTTCTTCTTCCTTGTGCTCTTTGTGTACTTATTTATTTATATATATATATATATATATATATATATATATATATATATATATATATATATATTTACTTATTTATTCTCTTTTTTTCTATATCATATAATATATATATATCTATATACTTTTTTTGGCACTCATATGCCTGCTTCGTTTTTGTTTTTCTTCCAAATTGGAGCCACATCTGAGTCATATCACAGTCTTCTTGCCAGAACTTTATATGACTGTCGGATGTTATGATGCTATTATATGCGTATGAAATTATGTTTACATTTACATGCGTTTCTATGTTTGTTTGGATGCGCGAACCAGCTCACCAATGTCAATTGTGCATTACGCATTTTTTCGTTTGTTGTACAAGTATGACTGTTCTTGCCTAGCTGTGTATGTACACGTTGTTCTATGTAACTCTATGCATTGCATTTATGCCTCTGTGAATGCAAGCCTATATGTGGTCATGTCTGCTTACCAAGAAGAACTCAATCGCTAGAAGTCAATCTCTTGAGCTCTCTTACATTAGTCATTATTGGATCATTTAGATATCTTGTCTCCTATAAAATTTCCAGATTCTTAAGCATGTATTTGTTGTTTCATTCCGCTTCCTTTCTGTGCTTATTATACTTGGAGAAATTGCATTCTTTTGTATTTCAGTAAAAATAAACACTCAGGTGTTCTCCGCTCATATGATTTATGACAGAGCAGAAAATGTGCATATATTCGATTATTTCTCTAGAATGGTATCAAGGCCACATGCTAGGTTTATTATTTTTCTTTTACATGCTATATTAGTACGTGATGCGACAAGAATGAGTTATATAATATTTTTTGATTTCAGATGTTCTTCATATGCATAAACAGAAATAGATGTCCATGATTGAATCACTTACTTGCACATGCATAGTAAAAATTTTGGCTGATGGAAATAGTCATATAGAAACTTTGAGCAGGATAGATTATAAAGGATGGAGCCTATGCATGTCTGCATACCTTATAGGCATGAATTGAAGTAGATTAGTGGGGGACTAAACAGCAACTGGCCTTGCCAAATCACAATTCAATACCCCAACAAATTGACAGTATAAAAGGGTAATACTAGTATTATCTCAAGATAGTGAGTCAAGTATGATCAAGTACGTACATGAATGAGAAAACAAGAGAATAGCTATGGTAAATGTTTCAATACCTATTTGGAAAGACAACAAAGTCTCGATGCCAATCATGGAGTGTCTCGAGCTCGAACTTGGACGTCGAATAATAATAATCTTCAAGTTTTGGAATGGCGTTGATCTCATGTCCTTGCCTTGTAAATGACCGATTTCTACAAATACTATCCCGCTTGATTTTTTAAGAAGAGAGTTTTCATGTACAGTGAGTGTTGGGTATAACAAAAGGTTATCCACGTGGCCGTCTTGTTCAAAGGAAATCCAGTAGCCATTGATTTTCATCTTTTTCGACAACCGATATTTATAGAAAATGCATTTTAGTTTTACAAAACTTTTTCCTGTCTTTTCGCCGAACGTTCTTGCAGCTATGTACACACACACACACACATATATATATATATATATATATATATATATATATATATATATATATATATATACATATATATATATATATATATATATATATATATATATATATATATATATATATATGTGTGTGTGTGTTGATATATTTAGGTACTGATGTGTGTGAACAATGAAGGACCGTCGGTGCACTTTTTTCCCTCTTTAGGAGGTTTTTTTTCCCCCGGTTTGTATATACGCCTATTGCCCTAATGGGCTACTTATCTTTGTACATTCTCTAGTAATACATTGAGTATTGTGTGTTGTGCTCCAAGCTTCTTCTTCTTCCTTGTCCTGTTCATTTGCTTCTGTAGACGTCTAACTCCAACAATTGGTATCAGATCAGGTCGTCGCTTTATCTAGGGTGCCGTCGACACTCCTCGAGTTGCATTCTCAGAATCGCATGAATTTTGGTGAGCATACTCAACGTGTTTTCGAGATCAAAACAACTTAGCTATGTGGTGCTAGAATCGCGATCTGAGCTCATTTTGGCCTTGGAACGCACTATCGCAATGCTTGTATAGGCTATTTTGTCTTTTTGTGCCAAAGGTATATTCCAATTTGTGTTCGCCTGTATAAGCATCTCAAAGTCTACTACAGGTCTAGTGGAATTCGTCTGGGCAGTTTTGTTCAACTTTTTGAGATACAATCAATTTTCTGCATCAAGGTATTTTAGTCATCGGCCACGGCTAAAAGCAGTGATGTATTCCGTATGTTGGTTGTTGAGGATAAGTTGGATGGTACCAACTACCCATTATGGGCTTATATGATGCAATATGCGTTGGTTGCAAAAGGACTGTGGAACATTGTGCAAGGTGTGAAAAATTGTCCTATCACACCTGCAACTGTTACAACTGCAGGTACTGAAGCTGATGCTGAAGGTGTTGAAGATGATGATATTCTGCATATTTTTGTTCGTGCTATGGTTTTTGTTGCACATAGTGCAGAGCAGATTTGCTGGGATGGTAGTGATGCCCAGGCACATGCATTGATAGCTTTGTCTGTCAAACGTGCCATTACTCCTCACACTCGCTCTTGCAAAATAGCTAAGGATGCTTGAGATACACTTACCACATTGTACCAAGCTAGGAATGAGGCTTGTGTTGCTTACCTCCAAAAACAGTTGGAGAGTGAGCACATGAATGAAGGTGATTCTATGGAGAGTTTCCTAACGAAGATCAAAGACTTGAAGGAACAATTGATTTTTGTTGATGAGGTTATACCAGATAGCTCACTTCTACAGACCGTTCGGAATGGTCTTCCTCATTCATATCAGTGTTTTGCTTATACTCTTCAGTTGATCATGAAAGGCAATCCAAATGCCTTATCATTAGAGGACGTAGTCTCTCTTATGTTGCAGGAAGATCAGTCCAGGCAGAACTGGTCCATTATGCGAGTTGCAGATCAAGCTTTACTGGCTAGTTAGAAGGGCAAAGGAAAATGGAGCTCTTCAACTAGTAAGCAGAAATCTGCTAATTCTGCATATTCAAAGAAGGAAGATAAAGATGAGAAGAAATTAGAAAAGTAGAATTTGTTTTGTAAGTATTGTAAAGGGAATGATCATATCATAAAGAACTATCCAAAACTGGCTGCTAAAGAGGCAAAGAAGAAAGAGGCTGGAATGGTTGTTGTATAGGCCTCTACACCAAAAACAGTGTCTCCTAATCTTGTGCAGGAAGAAGAATGGGCGTTTGCTACCGTCTGCACTTTTGACTCATCTTCTCATGAGCAATGCAGGTATGAAGTAGACTTAGATGTTTGGTATTTTCATAGTGGGGAAACCAAACATATTACCTCGTAGTGCAGATTCTTCTCTTCACTTCAGCCTGCCCCTACAGCGAATACTCTTACATGTGCCAACAACTCCTCTTATCCTGTTATGGGAGTTGGTAAGATCATTTTGACTACGGCTGATGGTAGTTCTTTCACTTTGTCAGATGTTTTATTTGTGCCAGGGATCAAGAAGAACTTGATATCAGTTTTTGCATTAGCCAAGATTGGCTTGGTTGTGAAATTTTTTGATGATAAGTGTACAAATCATGATCTGTCAAATGGCGATGTGATTATTGCTTCTAGCATTTTATGTCATGGGCTGTATAAACTCATCGACCAGTAAAGATTTGTAAATGATTTGGCATGTGCAGTAAATGATTCTCAGGCTTTGTCAGATGCAAAGCTTTGGCATGTACATTTTGGTCATTTGAATTTTACTAGTTTGCTATGCCTCCAGAAATCTGAAATGGTGTCATCTATGACTAGACTAGAGGCACCTGGAAAACATGTTTGTGAAGGCTGTATTTTGGGAAAAATGCAGCGTTCGTCCTTTCCAAAAGATGGTTCAATTCGGGCTACTCAGAAATTGTAGCTTGTACATAGTGATGTATGTGGTCCCATGCAAACACCTTCTTTTGGGAATTATGTTTACTTCGTGACTTTCATCGATGATTCTTCCAGGCATGCATGAGTATATCCATTGAAGGCAAAGTCCGAAGTGTTCATGTGCTTCAAAAACGTTTTGGTTTTGGCTGAAAATCTATCAGCATGTAAAATTGGCACCCTCCGTTCTAATCGAGGGAGTGGGGGGAGTATATGTCTTCTTATTTTAATACATTTCTTGCTAAACGTGGGATAAAAAACCAGTGTACAATGCCGTATACACCTCAAGAGAATGGAGTTGCTAAACAAAAGAACAGGTCACTCATGGAGATGGCAAGGTGTATGGTCAAGAGTCAAGCTTTACCACATAGTTTCTGGCTTGAGGCTGTCATGTATGCAACATATGTACTCAACAGGTGTCTCACTAAAGCACTGCACTCTATCACTCCATATGAGGCTTGGCATGACTGCATGCCATCTATTGCTCATCTACATGTTTTTGGTTGTTTGGCATATGCATTAGTGCTTGAACAACATTGCAAAAAATTGGAAGATAAAGCAGTAAAATGTATTTTTGTTGGGTACAATTCTGAAAGTAAAGGCTATCATTGGTATCATCCACAGACTAAATGCATTCAGGTTAGCCGTGATGCTGTTTTTGTGGAAGATCCTATTCAGCCATTGCTTTGATGTACAAAGGAGACATCTGTTAGCTCCAAAGACATGTATGATACTTTGCTTCCTCTTTCTACAGGTGGACAATTTAGTGTTGGTTCTAATGAGGCAACTTCTCAACCTTTGGAGGTTTCATGTGATGATGCAGATAATTCCATTTCTGATGCAGATGTACATGAGGCACTTATTGATGAGAGAGCTGATATTGAGCAAGCTAGAACTATGCCAAAATGGCTGGTGCAGACCTTGCGTGATAGCAAATTAGATGCACCTCTCTCATATCGTACTCGATCAGGCTCTCGTAGTGCGTGTTTTGCATCAAATTGGTGTGTTATGGCTACATCTAGTCTCTGTGATGAGAATGAGCCTCTTTCATTTGATGAAGCACAAAATTCAGAAAATTGGATGGCTGCTATGCAATCTGAATACGATTCTATAATGAAGAATGGTACTTGGTCTTTATGTGACTTGCCACCTAGCAAGAAGGCCATTGGCACTAAGTGGGTATACAAGCTGAAGCGTAAACCTGATGGTACAGCTGATAGGTATAAGGCTAGGCTTGTTGCAAAGGGTTAGGCACAGGAAAGAGGCATTGATTTTGATGAGACCTTTGCACCTACATGTCGTATGACTACTCTTCGGACCATTTGTGCACTTGCAGCCCATCATGGTTGGAATGTACATTAGTTGGGTATTAAAACTGCATTTCTGAATGGTGACTTGCATGTATGTTTTTGAGCCCCGTGGCTTTGTGCAAAAAAGGCATGAAAACCAGGTGTGTAGGTTAAAGAAGGCATTATATGGTTTAAACCAAGCACCACCTGCTTGGTATGAGAAGATACATGCCTATCTGATTGCACATGGTTTTGAGAACAATCCAACTGAAAGCACCTTATATGTTAAGCATGCTAATGATGTGCTTTTGATCATTGTTGTCTATGTTGATGACATGCTGCTCACTGGTCTTATTGAGACGCATATTGCTGATTTTAAGGCTGATTTGCATGCCTCATTTGAGGTGTCTGATTTGGGGCATTTGCATCACTATTTGGGCATTCAGTTTATGCAAGTTGATGGTGGAATAGTTTTGTGTCAAATGAAATATATTGACACATTATTGCAGCATTTTGGCCTTGAAGACTGTAAGCCTCTTGCCACTCCTATGGAGACAGGTTTACGATTGATTCTTCATGATGCTGGTGATGCATTTGATGATGTCCTCTATCACCAGGTTGTTGGATGCCTTATTTACTTATGCATTACTCGGCCAGATGTTCCGTTTTTTGTCTCACAGATGAGAAGATTTATGCATTGCCCAGGTGTCAAGCATTGGTAGACGGTTAAGCGCATCTTTGGCTACTTGAGTGGTACTCGGCTACTTGGGTTGTTTTATCCCAAGGAGGGATCACTACCACTACATTTGCATGCTTTTTCTGACTCAAACTGGGCTCGTTGCTATGACACTCGTGTGTCCACTAGTGGCTTCTGCTTCATGGTTGGTAGCTCATGTATATCTTGGTTGAGCAAGAAGCAGCCTACTGTAGCCACTTCCAGTTGTTAGGCTGAGTATAGGGTAGCTTTTACAGCTACTGTTGAGTGTGTGTGGCTCAGACGCCTTATGGTTGATTTGGGTGTTGGTCAGTCTTGTGCCACCACCATCTTCACTAACAGCCAGAGCGCATTGGTAGTTGCGAGGAACCCTGCGTTCCATGCTTGCACTAAGCACATTGAGGTGCATTATCATGATGTCAGGGAGAGGTTCTCTGCGGGGAACATCAGCTTGGCATATGTGCCCACGCAGGACATAATTGCAGACCTTTTCACGAAGGCTCTGCCCAAGGAGAAGTTTGAAGCTTTCCGCAAAGCTTTGGGCTTACTTCCTTTTGTGGAGTCATTTCCACATAGCTTGGCACTTCCTTATACATGAGTGCTAGCTACTTGTTCACCGCATCACTCCGAGGGGGGATTTGTTGATATATTTAGGTAGTGATATGTGCGAACACTCTAGGACTCCCGGAGCACTTTTTCCCCTCTTTAGGAGGTTTTTTTTCCCCCGGCTTGTATATACGCCTATTGCCCTAATGGGCTACTTATCTTTGTACATTCTCTAGTAATACATTAAGTATTGTGTGTTGTGCTCCAAGCTTCTTCTTCTTCCTTGTGTTGTTTGCGTACTTCGGCAGACGTCTAACTCCAACAAAATATATAAATATGTATATATATATATATATATATATATATATATATATATATATATATATATATATATATATATATATATTTGTTTATATATATATATATATATATATATATATATATATATATATATATATATTCTCTTTTTTGCTATAGCATATAATTTATATATATATATATACTTTTTATGGCACTCATATGCCTTCTTCGTTTTTGTTTTTCTTCGAAATTGGAGCTACATCTGAGTCATATCACAGTCTTCTTGCCAGAACTTTATATTACTGTCGGATCTTATGATGCGATTATATGCGTATGAAATTATGTTTACATCTACGTGCGTTTCTATGTATGTTTGGATGTGCAAACCAGCTCATCAATTTCAATTGTGCAATACGCATTTTTTCGTCTGTTGTACAAGTGTGACTGTTCTTGCCTAGCTGTATATGTACACGTTGTTCTGTGTAACTCTATGCAGTGCATTTATGCCTCTTGGAATGCAAGCCTATATGTGGTCATGTCTGCTTATCAAGAAGAAGTCAATCGCTAGAAGTCAATCTCTTGAGCTCTCTTACATTAGTCACTATTGGATCATTTAGATATCTTGTCTCCTGTAAAATTTCCAGATTCCTAAGCATGTATTTGTTGTTTCATTCCGCTTCCTTTATGTGCTTATTATACTTGGAGAAATTGCATTCGGAATCTTTATGTGCTTATTATATTTCAGTCAAAATGGACACTCACGTGTTCTCCGCTCATATGATTTATGACAGAGTAGAAAATGTGCATATATTCGATTATTTCTCTAGAATGGTATCAAAGCCACATGCTAGGTTTGTTATTTTTCTTTTACATGCTATATTAATATGTGATGCGAGAAGAATGAGTTATATACTATTTTTTTGATTTCTGATGCTCTTCATATGCATAAACATAAATAGATGTCGATGATTGAATCACTTACTTGCACATGCATAGTAAAATTGTGGCTGATGGAAATAGTCAAATAGAAACTTTGAGCAAGATAAATTATAAAGGATGGAGCCTATGCATGTCTGCATACCGTATGGGCATGAATTGAATTCAATACCCCAACAAATTGACAATATAAAAGGAACAGCGAGTCGTAACAAATGAGAACTATGTCGTAAAAAGAGAACACTCTCGTCAAAAATCAAGCAAATGGCAGTTTATGTTTAAGATCCTTTATACCAGTATACATATATTACAAAAATGAGGTGAAAACATGTGATTTTTTGACATTTTTTTGTCATTTTCTCATAAAAAAAGAGCTCAAAATGTAGTCAAAATTTCACTATATAAGGCATTGACATGTCCCAAAATGTATATGATAAGACATTGACATGTCCAGAATCTATATGATAAGACATTGACATGTCTAAAATCTATATAAAGAATGTAGAACTGAATAGTTCTTATACAAAAATAACATTTTAGATATATTTTTAATGGGTGGATATCTGATTGTTATTCAAAATTGCTACAAAACATGGTTTCATTAACCAAACTACTTGGAGGCATTTACATAAGCACTAAAAATGTCTGAGAGCTTCAATGCAACTCACAACTTTGTCGATCTATGTCTACACCCTCATCATCTGATGCACTTGATTCAGTCTCATACTGTTGAGAGATCTCTTCTTCTTCTTCTATATCCACAAGAGCTCTATCTTCATCCACGTACATACCAAATTCTGCAGGATCATGCACAACTCTTCTTGTTTGCCTATGATTTTCTGTACCACATACATCTGGAAGATTTTGTTTTATCATGTTGATGGTTGCTTTCCTCAAGTGACCTGTTTTTGTCAAGGAAAAATCATAAACAAGAATATCTACATCATCCATTTTAAGAGTGGATGTGCTTCGAATATTCTTTTTCTTTTTTGAACCTGTTCGTTTAGTATCACACACCATTTCTAAGTTATATTTACCTGTGAATGCATTACTACTTTTAGTGTAATACCAATGCATCATCAAAGCCTCTATTCTTCTCTGATCAATATCTTTAGTTATCTCTAAAACCTTTGCAATCCAAAATGGTCTGGTAGCCTCATCACCATCAGCAAGTACTGCAGTAAGTGTTCCAACATTTATCTCTATTAAATTTCCTTGCCATCTTGCTTCTGTCTGTTTTGTCATCCTTGGGCCTACATAAATATTTCTTTCTGGTGGATGTATAAAACTTTGAAGTGTATCAGCATTACATGCTTGGGCCACATTCACGGATCTTTGTGTACAAAAATCCCATGTGAATGGAACATCAACTGGCCAGTGACCTGCAATTGTATACTGTATAATCTCTTCTTGATGATTGAAAAAGTCCTCCCACCAAGATACATCTTGATCTCCAGCATATTTTTTTGCACGCTCAATATGTCTCTTCTTTTCAATGAGTGCATGCATCCAGCTTTTACTTTGATCAACCACATTTCCACATCTTTCTGTATTGTTTTTATCTTCATATGGTGATTGTTCTGCACCATACACTGTTACAGTAGACAAATTAGGCACCTTCAATAAGAATCTGCATCCCTCTTTAGGCTCCCACCCAAGAGAAGATGAATACTGCTTTGCAAATAAAAGGGTTATATCATCAACCCTCCTCATCAAGAATACATGGTTGAAACTAATATTGTGCAATGGAGCCAAAACCTTAGCACTGTTATCAAGGCCCATTGAGCAAAAGTGCTTAAAGTCATAAATTTGTGTGAGGTGTTGAACTTCTGATTTTGGAGTATATGCTTCTGAAATCAGCGCAGATAAAATCGGAAGAGTAAAAGCATTGTTACGTGCCAACTTCTTAGAGAAAGTATTGAACATTTGATCAATGTGATCATGAGTGTGGCCAACCAGAAGGAAATTTACCTTAACCTTCTAAAATACCTGTTTTTCAACAAGCATGCTTAAATATCCAAAGACTGTAGAATTTTTATTCTCTCTTGCAGTATTATCTAGTTGCAAATATAGAGTTGGTGGCAAAAAACCCTTCCATGATTGCAAAACACGATGAATGACAGTAACTGTAAGGTTTGGATCATTATGCATATTCGGATATGTGAAGAAAACCTTGGACATTACAGTTCCATTGTATACCAAAGCACCAACGAAATGCATTTGCACAAGGACTTCATCTCCAATGTCCTTAGGGATGCGATAAAAATGTGGCAAACAAGTTTTTTTTTTATCCATACCATCGATCAACAAACACATATATCACTCCAGATTTCTGAGTGCTTTACTTCGATGATGAATTGCTTTCTTTCTCTCTAAAGCTTGACTCTCACGATGGTTGTTAAGAAGGTTTTTAAAATTATTCTTTTCCTAAGGTGTTGTAGCCCCTTTTGCCATGTTTTTCAAAGTGGCGCAAACTGAACATTCACCCATTCTAACTTTACGAGGAATAGAAACATTGTTAAACTCTTCCTTCCATAATTGAGTAAAGTGATGATACAACACATGTTTCTCATTTCTATTTTCCATGTCTTCTCTATATATTTGAAATACCTCTCGACGAGTAAAGTTATCTGACAAGTGCAACCTTCCAGTTGTAGGCATAACCTCACAATGCAAGCTAAAATAGTTCATCATCCAATTCATTGCATGACGTCCAACAGATCCTTTGGTCCCAACATGGAACGTATCCAAAATGAGATCCCCATTCAAAAGCCCTTGTTGAACCCTATGTATTCTAAAAGTTCCCACACCCATTGCAATTTTAAATGCAGCCCTACAGCATCGCATCCCTTGACTAAAGAAATATTCAAAACCAACACGTGTTACTGACATGTTATCCTCAATCATTTTCATGCGAGAAACAAGGTATATATCCTGCCTTTCACTATCTAAATGGAGGAATTTTTCTCTTAGGTGCTCTAGTTTCTTCATTCCTAAATTGTACAAACATTTCAAACCACAACAATGCTTCACAATATCCAATGCAATCTGTCTGTCTGAAGTAAGAAATTTAAATCTTTTTTGACTTACTTCACGAGGCCTTCTTTTAAATCGTAGATTGAGCTTGCTTTGCTTTTCCGTTGCTCCACATGCACTTGAGTTAGAAGGGAGATCAATGGTTGGATCAGATGGGAGATCAAGAGGTGCATTTGGTTGAGCAACATTGCACTGTGAATTGGATAACTTAAATGACTCAACAAAAAACATGGAATCATCAGCACGTTCTAAATCATAAGGATCATCACTTCTGTGGAAAGGGTCAACTGAGAACAATGAATCCGAAACTGTATCAATATGAGCAGAGGAAGCTGATGCCCAAGCATCCACTGAAAAGATTGAGCTCATCTTCACTGAGTTCAAAGAAGATTGAATATGAATGACCTTTTTAAATAAGTAGAAATCTGAGATCAAGTGAAGATGTCACATCAAATGTCACATCAAGAAGATATGAAATCAAAAGTTCATTAAAGTACATTAAATAACATTAAACATCAAATTACATCTAATCACTTAATTACTCATATATACACTAATAAGGGAACCAAAGATTTGATTCACTTTTGAAATGAGAAACACAGTTGATTTCTAACTAGATATGAGTCATTGAGTCTTAGCATTGTGAGTGAATCAAAATATATCCAAGTTGAGTTCCAACTAGATTAGATATTAATATTGTTTGGATTAGTGCCACTGATGACTATACAAGAAGAAATTTTACCTTTGGTTAAGATTTCAAGGATTAGGTTTTATTGTGGTCTTGGCTAGATCTCAAAGAGGTAGATGAAAGTATATTAAAAAAGAATTATGTGTAAAAGAGGTACACAGAAATGTATATGTAAGAAGTATATGGAAAAGTATATGTAAGAATTATATGTAAGAATTAAGTATATGCTTGTTATAAAAGATTTTCAAATGAATTTTTAATCTAGGATTTTTCTGAACGTTGGATGCAAAGACAATGAGTGACGTTTGAAATTACCAAGCTATTTTGTTGAAATTACCAACATATTTTGTCAAAATTACCCTAGAGCTCTTTACTTGAACGTTTATTCATACATTGATTTTCCATTTCACCAATGTGTTACAAGATAAATGTGAATATGAACTAAAGTGAGAAGGATAACACTATAAAGATGTCATTAATCTCCCATATTCAACACAACTTAGACTTGATTTTTTCCCAAGCAAGAGATTCTAAGAAAAACTTTCTACATGAGATTAGACATCCTCATGTACATACCATACTCTTGCCATTGAAGTGTAATTTCCATGCAAATGTATATAAATAGTTGCAAGGTTCTATGAATATTTCATTAAAGTGGCTCTGAAACAGCCTATTTGTGTGAGTGGTATTCCTTGGTTAGATAAGTTGACAGATATAGTTAGCAACTGGACTCATTCAGTAAGATCCAGTTAGTCTCTAGTTCAAGTTACCCAATTGCCTATAAATAGCAGAGGAGGAGATCATTCTCATTTTCTAAATCCACGAGCAAGAGAGAGCAACAGAGCACAGATAGCCATGGAGCACAGAGCTCAGCATACTAGCAAGGCAACTCTGATGGAGAAGAAGAATGTTGGCAAGAGTACCAAGAGGTAGACAAAATCATACCATAAAAAAAGATTCCTAAAAGATTCCTTTTGTATGTTTGGGTAAAGAGTCTGCTTTCTAGGTTTTTATTTTTCTTAGCTCTTAAAATATAGATCCAATGAGGGTACAGCTCGATGCCTGGCATCGACTTTTAGGTGTAAGTCGATGCCAGGCATCGACTTGAGGGTGCAAGTCGATGCCAGGCATCGACTTGCAGGTGCAAGTCGATGCCAGGAATCGACTTGAGGGTGCAAGTCGATGCCAGGCATCGACTTTTCGGTGCAACTCAATGCCTGGCATCGACTTGCACCTAAGAATCGATGCCTGGCATCGACTTGCACCCTCAAGTCGATGCCTGGCATCGACTTACACCGTCAAGTCGATGCCTGGCATCGACTTGCACCTAAAAGTCCATGCCAAGCATCGACTTGCCTGGCATCGAAGTTGGCCTGAAAGTCGATGCCAGGCATCGACTTTAGGGTGCAAAGTCGATGCCACGCATCGACTTTTAAGTGCAAGTCGATGCCAGGCATCGACTTTTAACTGCAAGTCGATGCCAGGCATCGACTTTGTGTGCAAGTCGATGCCATGCATCCACTTGCACCCTCAAGTCGATGCCTGGCATCGATTTGCACCCTCAAGTCAATGCCGGGCATCGACTTGCACACAAACTCGATGCCTGGCATCGATTTGCACTTAAAAGTCGATGCCTCGCATCGACTTGCACTCTTGGGCCTTTGAAAACCACATTTACGTATGAGTTGATATTTCCAAGCGCCTTCACGGATGCGGAGTCCAACAGTGAGAGGCCCTTCAAGAAGCTGAGAGTCACCATGAGCTCTGGTGATCAGCAACGTGACAAAGGCATTGATCACCAAGCAAAACCAAAGAAAATTATTGCATCCTTATTCTCTGAGAAGGCCAGCAACCCAGTTGGAATATCCTCTGGTGGACAGAGTAGCATCAAAATTCCTGAGGATGATACAACTATGAAGGATAGGTCGAGGGATGCAGAGGTCTTAAGGACAGATCATCCACAGGGGGACATGACAAATCTGGAGTGGTGCCTTCAGTATGTTGAAGAAAAGAATGCAGTCCTTCTTGTGTTCGCAAGGGCATATGGGAGAGGAAAGATCACGACAACACAAGGTTTTTAGTATGGCCTTGTGTACAAACTGGATTATGAAGATGAGGATTCTGAAAACCTCCTTTTCTTGGTAGAGACATCGAAAGTTTTAAGAAATGTTATATGCAAGATGGATTTCTTGTGCCCAGAGTGCTGTGTTCCAGATGGGCTAGCTGAGATATGTAGGGACTCAGTGAATCTTATCATGGACTTGATGCCATGGATCCAAGGCAACATCATGCCAACACAACAGAAGATGACAACCCCTGTAAAGGCAAGGGGTAAGTAGAGCGTGCAGAAAAAATTCCAGAAGAAAAAGAAGAGAATTGCAGAAGAGGAGTCTTCTGACTCAAGCTCTAGCTCTGAGGATATAATTGTTGCACCTAGTGGAGAGCTTGCCTCGGGTGTTCTTGGTACTGAGCAGAACAAGATGAGGGAGGACATAGCTAGAAGAAAAGTTGTGAAGAAGGGGCAGTTGTTCCACCTGCCAATCAATATCATCCAGAGGCCACCAATAGATCCAGTCACAGGGAGGAGGCCCCTTGAGATCACGGAGCCATACAATTTGCACGTGCAGAATCTTAAGAAGAAAATGAAAATAAATCCTCATGCTACTGTTGTACCATTCCTTGTCATGGTGGATCCGAATGAGTGCAGCTCTGTGGACGAGTTCAATGAGGGTTTGTTTGAGGATTATACTTATTATGTGATTGGAGGTTCACACTCTGCAGAGGCCCGTAGACAGCTAGTGAAGGAGCACCCTACCACATTTTTCTTTAGGTATGCAAAGTGTAAGATATATGCTGGTCTTACAACTGAGGAAGCCAAGCTTCTTGCTTGGGATCACAACAATGACAATGACTACAGGCAAAAAATGTCCTCCATAGAGAGAATTCGATTCTTCCACCATGAATATGAAGATTGTCTCCTGAAGGAAGCTGGAAGAATACATCCGAATCTACGAAAGCAATGCCTTATTGAGGTTGGAATTGCACTGGATGAGAATAGAAAGTCTGATGCTTTGAGGAAATATGATCCATGGTTTCAACTGGCATTCAGATCAGGTGAGATCTGGGATCTGTAGGATTAAATTTTCACAATGTGGGAGAACAAGGAGGTCAAGGGCCAGAAGCAACAGAAGTCGAGGCCAGACCCACAGGTTGATCTGAAGGGAAAGGGAAGGAAAGTTGACCTCTCAATTGAAGAGGCTCCTGAGGACATGAAGCTGACACCATGGAGGGCCCTTCAAGGAAACAAGGATGATACATTGATTATATCAACTTTGTCAAGGGTAATCTCCAAGGAGTTAAGCCTCGAGGAGATGGTGACTGAGCTCAATAAGTATGTATGTTATTCTCAGATCCTTTTTCCCTCCTCCCATGTCTCTGGTCTAACCTAGTCTCTTTTTTATTTCTATGACTGTAGTCATAAAGTATACATGAAGATTCAGGAGGTGATGATGAAGAGGCTGGGTTGCTTTTCTTCGACAGAGGTCCAAGCAGACTATCCAACCACATCATCCTACAAAGCTTTATCAGAATATTTTATCCTGTTTCGTGATTGGGTAGGTTCTCTTTCTGAGGTTGTGCGTGGTTTGCCATTAGGTTAGATGCCTTGATTCACCTAACCGATTTGATGCTAGGCTTTTAGTACGAATTCGATGTCTGGCATCGACTTACTGCTAAATTCGATGCCTGGCATCGACTTACTGCTAAATTCGATGCCTGGCATCGACCTGCAGCCAAAAGTCGATGCCTGGCATCGACCTCTAGCCAAAAGTCGATGCCTGGCATCGACTTGGGGGCATAAGTCGATGCCGCAATCGACCTGCAGCATAAGTCGATGCTTGGCATCGACCTCGTGGCATAAGTCGATGCCAGGCATCGACTTATGTCCCAAAGTCGATGCTAGGCATCTACCCCCACACGAAATCGATGCCATGCATCAATTCCTTATGTTTTGTTTGCTGTATTGAAGAGCTCATTTCATTGTCTTTCCACTTTTTTCTATAGAAACGAAAGAAAAGTAAGTCTGTAGAGCTACTAGATGATTGCCCCCCTCCATTCTTGGCTCACATTCAAAGAGCAAGGCATGAGAAATCTAGACTGAAAGCCAAGGAGATGGATTTTGATTATGAACCTGATCTGAAATGTTTCTCCAATCCCCTAGAACCCCTTAGGCCTGTATATTACAATGTATTTTGTAGTGATGTAAATAATATTTGTTCTGTTGTGCCTAGAAAACATTTCTCCCTTCTCATAGCAGACATACCCTATGGATTTAGGATGTTGGGATCAGTTAATGATGATGAACCCTTCAAACACCCTCAGATTCGGAAGATGGTCACTGACTTTGCAGAGTTGACTATGTCTCCTCTTTGGAGGATAGTAATTTTCCATAGCAGAGACCAATCTTTCTTTGTTTCAACTGCTCTGAAGGCAAGATGTCATGCTGTGGAGTGCCTCATGTGGTAAGTAATCTTCTTTCTATCTCCATGGCTTTAATGATGCTCTCTGTGACTCATAGTTCTTGTTGGCAGGGTAAAGACAAACGTAAATCACACTCCTTTGCGTAGGTTTGTGAGCTCCACTAAATCCATTACATTTGGCTATTATGATGAAGTAAGCAAAAGGAGAGTCAGGGAGCATTGCAATGAGAATGGGATCTCAAATGTGCTCATGTTCCCAGCCGTTACCAAGAAACTTCGTCATGTAGCTGGGGACATGACATTGGTTAACCCCTATTAGAAGCCACAAAAGCTCATAATGAGATTGCTTCAACTATTCTCCAATGATAAAGATTGGGTCCTAGACCTTTTTTCGGGCACAGGTAATTTCAATTTTCACAATTTTCATTAGTCATGGTTGATTGACGCCTCTAAGTGGTTTCTGCTGTTTCAGGAACGACTCTGGCTTGCTCCTTAAAGATGTTCAGGCACTGCATAGCTGTGGAGAAGGATGATGCTCAAGTAAGCTTCATTAGAATGAGAATCAATGGGCTGAATGAATGCCCAGATGAAGACCAAGAGGTTGGAAGGAAGCACATTGCAGACATGGAGAGATTCCAACCGGCTTCAAGGGAGCCTGTTCCCCCACTTGCAGATGAACTGGGGGACATGGCTGACCTTGAAGAGCCAATCTTGGAGCAAGACAGGCAGGATATGTGTTCTAATGTTCCAGAGGATCCCAATATCCTTGAGCCTGAGGAAAGCTATGATCAGCTTCTATTATAGATTCATATTACTCTTGTAAAACACATGAAATGTAAAACATCATCTTAATAGAAATATAATGTCGAGTTCTGCTTCCACTTTGTGTTCAGCTTGATTTATCTTGAGCATTTCTCTGATCATGTGTGAATGTTTCTTAGTATAATTTTGTTGATTATAATCTTCTCTTGGGAATGCTTTTGTGAAATGTATTTCATATTCTGTGAATATGGCCCAGCATTCAATGAGGATCTTAACCATACAAAGGGGATGATCTTAATTGCCTTGTTAAAATGTTCCGATTTTTGCAACACATGTACTCTAATTTTCGAGTAACTTTTAATCAGCTACAATCTGTGCTTGTTGAGGTTATAGATGTAATGAAGGAGCTTCCCGAACTCTTACTTGTACCTTCAACTCCAATCTCTTGTCAAAGATCATGATGTGGGATTCTTGATCATGCTGAACAACTAGTTTTCATGGCAACAAGAATTTTATTATATCTATCTTGACTACTTGGGATATGAGATCAACCTTCTAGTGACAATATTTACAAGCAAGAACAAGTGATGCTTTCTAGATATTGTAAAATGCCCACTTTATTGCTTGATATAATGGTCTTTAGGTAAAAAGGAATAGAGAACATGTCTTTGTTCTCCTTTGATGTGACTTAGTGTTAAGGGTAATATTTGTATTATCTCAAGATAGTGAGTCAAGTATGATCAGTGGAGGTAAAGATGTAGTTACATATATGAAGCCTACCTTCAGTTAAGGTCATCTCTATGATTTTGAAGATGATTTTCATGTGAAATGATACATAGATTTTGATTGGGCTTGATGTAGAGAAGAAATGAGAAGTACAAGTAGATATGCACTATGCTTGGCAAGAAGTTCATCTCATGTATGGAAACGAATAAACCGACAATTGCCATATCTTTCGTAGAAGTCAGAAACTGAACTTTAGCAAAAGTAATGTGTTAGATTATGTGGCTTATGAAGCTGATTGTTGAATAAAATTTGTAATTCAATCGATTTCCAATATTGTGTGATAGTATGAGTAGTTTCTACCTATCGACCAACCATATTTTCTATGTTAGGAGTAAACACATAGAGGTAGGCTATCACCACATCAAGGAGAAAGGTTTTGGTCAATGAGGTTCAAGTACAATACATAAGGAAGAAGGATTAGGATGCTCACATGAGTGCCACACAAACTTACAAAGTCTAAAAGAAGCACTAGAATGGTGAATCTAGGATGAAGACTTGTAGGCTAATCATTGATGGGGAATGTTGGACAATCAATCTCCAAACTTAGGAGCTTATGGACCCTTTCATTGGATCATAGTTGGAGCAATCTAAAGAAAGAAATAACTAAAAATTTTTTGTATAAAAATTTATACTTCAAAGCCCTTAAATTAGTCATTTATCACCTATCAAACGTATGTGTGTTAAATCCTACATATTAGGAAAAGGGCTCCTATAAATTAGGGAAACTTTTTCAAAACGTCATAGCCACAATGAATTTCCAATTTGTATGATCTCACATGAGTTATCTCTCATAGGACTTGAATAAGCTATTAGACCCCTTTCTCAGCAATCCTCACACTTGGTTGTGGAGTTTCTTTAGACCTTGCATTCTCATATGTCTCTCACATATTTCTATGTGTAGAAGCTAGCTAGCTATGAGTGGTTAAAAGAGATTCCTTATCATTTTGTATCAATTACTTGTAATCTTTGGTTTTTAAGAATTCTACCACTATCTTGTAAAGTTGGTTTAAAGATCATTTCTAAACTTTGTACATTCTAAGAGATATTGATCCAGGAGTGAACAGGTGTCTTTGTGTGCATGAGTAATGAAGGCAAGAAATAGTCTATCTTGGAGGCATTGCTTCTCAAAGAATGATAAAGCATTTTGAGTTAGCTAACTTGAATTATAAATTTCTAAAAGCATACATTTTGTGTGATAAATATCTTGCACTCAGTCCTCAAGAGTTGAGAGAATGACCATTTTGGGTGAACAAAGGTATTTGTGAGTATACGTATGTGGCCACCTATGCTTCAAGGCTGCCAAGGGAAGGTTTACATTCTCCCATCAAATCATCAATATAGTAAACATGAAGATATCAAGAGGAATTCAATTTTTGAAAATCAATTCATAGAAATAAATATTTTTACTTGCCATATATTTTGAAACTGAAGCTCAATTAGACCTATAGACTAGTTAAAGACAACCGATTCTAAGAAAGAAATTTGAATTAAGACACAAACATCTAGAGCTAGAACTTCAAAGTGGAAATTGAAATCATAAGTGAAATATACATATATTATGATGGATCACTTGATTTGAAATTTTTAGTAGCATTGAAGTTAAACAGCTCTAGAGAAAGCACTTTCTTATTCAGTGATAGTCGTTTTCTACTATGAAGACTTCATGTCATCCAAAGCTTTGATCCAAATCAATAGCAATGGACATATCATCCACGTTTTTTGTGCGTTTCGTTCTATGTATCATACACAGTTAGTGTTCAAAAAGTTAGCCTATTGATACTTTCAATCAAACTCAATGCCCTCAATTCATTAAATCATCACATCGTTTCACCAACTAAAAGTAAACTCATAGATTCTATCAATTCTATTTGTTGATCTGTAAAGTTAAACTTGATCAAATACAAGATAATGACTAGCTTTGATTTTCGTGTGTGATTCCATCAAAATTTCAACTCATTTTAGCTATACTCTACTCCTTTTATCTTCACTTAATGAACAAGTCCTATGTGTAGTAGATCTTATCAACTCATTAATCTTCTACATCGAAGAGCCTTTCAGAATGCTTCACTTTAACTTAATTTGGTTTTAAGTCTTTGGAGCACTCATCACAGGACTACCTAATAATGTGCGCTAATAGCTTCATGGGATTAGCTCAAAATGTATGTAATGCCAATATGTACATCAAGTCAACTATAATAGCGAATATTTTCTAGCACAATTTAGTATTTTTTTAAAGTATTGAAAATGCATTTGGAATCTACGATATCTTATTGTCAAAACTTCAAATACGTATTCATCTTATTTGAGTGTTCATTAAAATTCTTGTCCAAGAAATGTACCAAAACCAAATTAAATTTTAGCCAATTGTGCATTTTCTCCCTCTCTCTCTCTCTCTCTCTCTCTCTCTCCCCCTCTCTCTCTCTCTCTCTCTCTCTCTCTCTCTCTCTCTCTCTCTCTCTCTCTCTCTCTCTCTCTCTCTCTCTCTCTCTCTCTCTCTCTCTCTCTCTCTCTCTCTCCCTTGCATCCCCCCTCGTCTCGTCGTCTCCCCTCCCGCCATCCCCACTGCCTGCGCCTTTCCCTCCTCTCCACTTTGGGCTATCCCTGCTGCCCCTCGCCATCTGCTATCCCCGCATCCACACTGTCCCCTCCTCTCCCCTCCCGCTACCCGGCCGTCCCCTCCTCTTCGCTCCTGCCTATCCCCACTACGCCCCCATCCTATCTCGCTCCTCTCTCTCTCTCTCTCCCGCATCCCCCGCCTTCCCCTCCTATCCCCCCCCCCCCCCCCCCCCCCCCCGCCATCCTATCCTTGCTGCCAATCCACAGCCCCCCCCCCCCCCCCCCGCCATCCTACCCCCGCTGCCACCCCCACCCGCACTCCCCCGCAGCCCCCAACCCCTCCCGCTCTGCTGGACCCCCTAGGATGCAACGCCTCCGCTCTGCATAGCTCAAGCTGGTTCTCTCCATGATGAAAAGGAAAAATACTCGGAAGTCTTGTGTGATCTGATGGATGGCACTCACTCGGTAGTGGGAGGATTCCCAGATATTTCGAGATAGCAATCTTTCTAGTAAATTTCACCGGCCCATCGAGCTTGCTGGGTTGTAGTTCCAATTTGAAATCAGAAAGCAAGTTTCGCGCTCACTGTAACATTTGAATACGATAGACAAGTGTGTAGCTTTTATGGCACAACGGGAAGCTCCTCCAAATATTCAACATAAGGACAAATTTCTCATGCAATGTGTGGTAGTTCCTAATACTGCAAAAAGAAAGATGGCGCTTTAGAGGCTTTTGCTTCGTCACATTTGAAAATGAGGACTCTGTGGATAATCTATTCTCTAAGGGAGGGCCGCTTTTGAAGTCAAGAAACCCACCCTCAAACCCACACTCCACCCACACCTCCCACACCCCCCACAACCTCCCACCACTCCACCCACAACCTCCCACACCCCCCACAACCTCCCACCACTCCACTCACATCTCGCACACCCCGACAACCTCCCACCGCTCCACCCACACCTCCCACACCCCCCACAACCTCCCACCACTCCGCCCACACCTCTCCCACCACCCACAAACCCCCACCACTCCACCCACAGCCTCCCACAACCCCCACAACCTCCCACCACTCCACCCACACCTCGCACAACACCCACAAACCCCCACCACTCCACCCACAACCTCCCACAACCCCCACAACCTCCCACCACTCCACCCACACCCCCCACAACCTCCCACCACTCCACCCACACCTCTCACACCCCCAACAAACCCCCACCACTCCACCCACAACCTCCCACAACCCCCACAACCTCCTACCACTCCACCCACACCTCCCACAACCCCCACAACCTCCCACCACTCCATCCACACCTCTCACACCACCCCACAACCTCCCACCACACCTCCCACATCCCCCACAACCTCCCACCACTAGTTAATTGGGAAAATTAAGTTACAGGGCCTCTCATTTATCAGACCCCTACCACTCCCAAGAACCCGAAAGAACTTAAAATGCCTGTAATGTAAAAAGAGCATTTTAACACTGGCACCGTCTATGGGAAGGTGGCCATAGATTCTGAATCAATAGTAAGGTGGAGTAGTACGCAAGTGGTGCAGAGGTGATAAATGCCGGTTACTCAGTTTGGCGAGTCGTATCCGAAGTACAGGAGAGACCAGCATCGCTGGACAGTACCAAATTTGTTAGGGACACCCCCAATCCGTAGAAGCATAGACCGGTTAAATCCAATTGTCGAAGGAACAGAGTCTGTTAGCAGCGATTCCGGTAGAATTCCGGTGACATAGGAGGAAATTACGGTAGATTCCGGTGTAATTTTGGTACAGTCTGGAGAAGGTACAGTAACTTCAGACTGTACAGAGACAGAGTGCATAGTTGACCTGACACCGTCTGGTTAGGATTTGAACTTTTTCGAGGATAAAGTGGTGTTACCTAGAGAGATCATTGCCGGTGAAAGAATACCCTGTTTTGGGGAAAGTTCGACAAATTTCGGTGATAGTTCGGTCCCAGTTGCAGGGAATTTAGAGTTTTCCGGTGATAGTGTGATACTTTCTGGTGAATCTCCATTCCGGACACCACTGTTCGGGGCAAAGTTGCCTACCTGGGATATCCAAGCTAAGGATAGCTTTTTCGACTTGGAGATCCGTAAGAGATTGAATGCTATTTTTGAGCTGGAAGGTGAATCAGACTCTGAAGGTCAAGAAATGCCACCTTTGAACTCAGGAGATAGCAACGGTACCACGGCTAGCACTATGAGTGGTCAACAGCAACAAGAGCAACAACAACAACAGTAGCAACAACAACAGCAACAACCCCTTCCACTGCGATCGGTTCCAACAGGGGTAACTTACACAAAGTTCGGTGGATTTCCAGGTGATGATCTTGATGCCCATTTACGCACCTTTGAAATAAGTTATGTAGTGCTAAACCATCCACTCGATCAGGCATACAAGGCCATCATATTCTAGTCAACATTAGTCAATGAAGCAGCTCGATGGTTAATAGAGTATGATATCAACCATTTCGTTACCTATGAGGTGGTAAGGAATGCGTTTTTACAGAGGTTCCGGTTGAAGAAAAATCCTGCCAAAATGTTCAATTACATGCAGAACAATAGGCAAAAGCCGCATCAGATTGTTCAGGAATATGCCACATTATTTAGAACTCATTTAATACAATTGCCTCCGGTACATGCTAATTTACCGGATGATGTTATAACCCAGTGCTCTATTAATGGTTTAACCCCACAGCTAAGGCAAATCATGATCATCTGCTGTGTGGGAGCTATGACACTGGATGCTATTATAGCGATGGCCCTACAACTAGAGCATAAGGTTGGAGGATTTAGCGAAGACTTGGAGTGGCTGAAGGCCAATAAAAACGTTACCAATGATACGGCTAAACAGATGTATTGCACTAAGTGCAAAAATCTCGAGCACATCAGTGCCACCTGTGCCCTTAATCAGATGTATTGCGCCATCTATAATATCACCGGACACTCAACCAAAAATTGTGCGTATAATGCTAAAGTGCAGGGACAAGCAGTTGTAAATGCCATTATACAGGAACCAGGACAGCCAGCAACCCACTACGTGCCACCGTAGATGCGAAACAATCAACTGCAAGGATACATTAATTACCGAGGTCAATGAAATACCAACTTTAATACAAATTGCTCGCAGGCAGGTACATCACTGAAAAATACTTCTCTGCCACCACTCGATGTCACTTTTGCGGTGAACTTGGCCACATCTGGAGATTCTGCAAGGATGCAGCGGAATATGATAGAAGAAAGAAAGAGCATCAAAACTCGATGACCAACATGGTCTATATCTCCCTAGTGGAATCGCAAGCAGCAGTGGTCCAGACAAGATCCGGTAAGCAGTTGCAACCCGTAGCTGAGGTGTTTGAACCTGGCATCCGTGAACAACATCGAATGTATAACAAAGCCACTCAATGGACCGCCAAAGAGCCTACCGTATTCCCCGATCCAATTCCGGTGACACAGGTTCCCTTGCCAAATGTGAGAGCGCATGAACAAGACTCTACTCCAGTAACAAGAGAATCATCATCGGAACCAGTGAAGAATGCAATTCCAGTAGACCAGGTATGGGATATTCTCTCGAAGGCTTCAATTACACTTCATTTGGGGCAACTAATCGCTCTGGTGCCCGGAGTTAGGCAACAATTCGAGCAACAGGTCAGCCCTGAATTGTCCAATACGCTGGTGACTGCAACAATACAACCGGTAACTGACTCTATGGTGGATCATTTTGTCCCTTTAATCACTGTTTGGCATAAAAATCACAAGATCACGCAAGTGTTAATCGATGGCGGTTCCGGTGTGAATATAGCAACTGCAGCTCTCTACAAGAAGTTAGGGTGGACTCAAATTGAGCCCGTTCAATTCTTTGTCAGAATGGTAGATCAATCCCGAGTCCATCCGTTGGGACTTGTAAGGAATATCCCCATTACTTTGCAGGGTACTACGTTTAAAATGACTTTCGTAGTCTTAGAACTACGAGAATCCAACATCGACTATAATCTTCTGTTCGGTCGACCATGGTTGACACAAGCCAAAGTTATACAGGATTAGTCAGCACAGGAATTGACTTTTAAAGACAACCACCATAAATATGTTGTCAAATTGGATGCCATTCAGCCCTGGGAACTTCATGCCAGACCCTATGTAGCAGAGCCAGTCCACATTTTGGATGGCTTATCTGATGACGAAGAAGAGGCATTTTTGATGAACAATAAAGATCTGATTTCCTTAGGTACTATAGATCTTCAAGTTATAGCCGATAATTGGAGTCCGGCAGCCTGTACGGTTATTCCCGTAACCAAAGACACAGATATAGATGATAATGTTGCTATGGATGAAGCCACTCTGCATCAACTTTTACAGTCAGCTCACAATCCGGGGAAACCTCGTCAATTCTATGTCCCGAAAGACTATTTAGTAACCTATAATTTGGGTGATGAAAGCAACCCACGTCCTGTGAAGATTAAGGAAGGTTTGTTTGAGGCATTTCAAGAAGATTTGATCCGACTCCTATGTGAGTTTTCTGATGTTTTTGCCTGGGATTACCACGATATGAAGGGTCTTGATCTGCGGATCTATCAACATCGAGTCGTGCTTAAGCTGGAAGCAAAGCCAATTAAACAATCCAGTTACCGGATGAATACCAATTATGTAGCACAAGTCAAAGAAGAGCTCGATAGGTTATTAAAAGTGGGTGAATGGATATCTCCGATCGTTATTATTGCTAAGAAAAATTAGCAACTACGAATCTGTTTGGATTACCGGAAATTGAATGCGAGCACGGTACCTGATCCGTTTCCTCTTCCCTTTCTTGACACAATGCTTGACAGAGTGGCCGCGCATGAGATGTACTCCTTTTTGGACGGCTACAGTGGTTATAACCAGGTCAGAATGGCTGAACAAGACATACCGAAAATAGATTTCATTACAAACTAGGGTGTTTTGGCTTGTAACTTCATGTGGTTTGGGTTACGGAATGCTCCCAGCACATTTCAACGTTGTATGCAGGAAGTTTTCTCACCCTACCTAACCACCTTTATGCAAGTTTATTTAGATGACTTCTCCTTATTCGGCAAGATTGCGGTGCACTTGTATCATTTACGATGTTGTTTTGAGAAATGCCATGAATATCGACTCTGCTTGAACCCGACAAAATCTGTTTTTGCGGTGTCTTGTGGTAAACTCCTTGGACATATCATATCAGCACAAGGTATCCAGGTTGATCCAGACAAAGTCGCAGCTGTGTTGGAAGCACTCATTCCTACAACACCGAAAGAGGTTATGCGCTTCTTGGGTCAAATCCGGTGGCATGGTAGGCATCAACGGTGGCTAGCCCATTTAGCAACACCACTCAATCGCCTAATGACTAGTACTCCATGATAGTTTGAATGGACTCTGGAATGCCAAATTGCATTCCACCGTTTAAAAGGATTATTGACGTAGGCTCCAATTTTGCAACCTCGTGATTAGGAACACCCATTCCATGTCTTTGTAGATGCATCGGATCTAGCCATTGGCTTTGTTTTAATGCAGCAAACAGACAAATGGTTTCGGCTTGTTTACAATGCAAGTCGCCAACTTGCTCCGGCGGAAAGGAATTATTCTGCCACTAAAGCAGAATGTCTCGGGTTGGTATATTTTGTAAAGAAAATCAGGCATTATTTGCTAGGCCGCAAATTCACCTTTCACGTAGATCATGATGCACTTGTATATGTGGTCCGGCACATACTTCAGAAAATATGAACAACAATTGACCAAGGAAGACCATACACTCCTTGATTTGATTCAGATGATTACAAGATTTGTCAAGGGAATGCTCAAAAACTAATGCTCAGAGCTTCGTGGCACTCTATGCAGATAAATACAGATCAATACAAATGGTGAAGGAATTGCTCAAGAGAATAGAGCTTAACACCAGTAGTGTCTCACAGAAAAGAAGGAAAATCCAAGATACTCTCTTACACTATAGTGCTCATAGCCCTCCACTCAGAAGCCTACCCTTTGTATCCACACTACAGAGAAGCTCCTACAATAGGCTTGAAACCACCAAGTGCAAGAGAGAACTTTTGCACGTATACACACGTCACTGTAACTCCAAAAAATGTACCCCAAATGAGCACAAATCCATTGTTTTATAGGCCCCAATAGGCCAAGAGGGCCTTGCCGATTCCTCACGTCCACTGATCATGCACCGATTGATTTCCCAAGATTGGAGGGGTAAATCAAATATGCCACCAGTCTTGAATTGGATCCTCATAAATAGGCAGTCGTCATGAATGATTCGTGGCAACACTCATTTCTCCACTTTTACCTTTACCACTTACACCTTTACTGTCACTTTTGATTGCAAGCTGAGATCCTCATTTTGTGCCGCCCGCGATGTTTGAATGACCCTGAGAAGCACATCCTTCACCTAATTTTTGTAGTAGCTTTTGATCCTTCATATTAAGTGGGCAATATGGGAGGTGAGTTGTGGGGAGTTGAGAGAGATTATGGGGTTTGTGGAGGGTCATGGAGGGGTGTGGAGTTGTGTGGAGTTGTGTGGGGTTTGTGGGGTTTGAGTGTTGGGTGGGAATAGGGGTGAGTTATGGGGAGTTGTGGGGGTTTTTGGGGTGTGGTAAAAATTTGATCCAAGATTTCAAAGTTATTACTGCATCATTGGAAAGTACTCGTCGAGAGCTTTCCAACGATATATAACACTGTAGGGTTTGGTTAAGAAATGATCCTCCAAATATCCATCCAAAACTCTATGAGAGTCTTATGTGAGGTCGTGGAAAAATGTGGGATTTGTGGGATGGAGGGATGGAGGGATGGAGGAATGGAGGGATGGTGGGATGGTGGGATGGTGGAATGGTGGGATGGTGGGACGGTGGGACGGTGGGATGGTGGGATGGTGGGACGGTGGGAGGGTGGGATGGTGGGATGGAGGGATGGTGGGATGGAGGAATGGAGGGATGGTGGGATGGTGGGATGGTGGGATGGAGGGATGGTGGGATGGAGGAATGGAGGGATGGTGGGATGGTGGGATGGTGGGATGGTGGAATGGTGGGACGGTGGGAGGGTGGGATGGTGGGATGGAGGGATGGTGGGATGGAGGAATGGAGGGATGGTGGGATGGTGGGATGGTGGGATGGAGGGATGGTGGGATGGAGGGATGGTGGGATGGTGGGATGGTGGTATGGTGGGACGGTGGGATGGTGGGACGGTGGGATGGTGGGATGGTGGGATGGAGGGATGGTGGGATGGAGGAATGGAGGGATGGTGGGATGGTGGGATGGTGGGATGGAGGGATGGTGGGATGGAGGGATGGAGGGATGGTGGGATGGTGGGATGGTGGGATGGTGGGACGGTGGGACGGTGGGACGGTGGGATGGTGGGATGGTGGGATGGAGGGATGGTGGGATGGAGGAATGGAGGGACGGAGGGACGGAGGGACGGAGGAATGGTGGAATGGTGGGACGGTGGGACGGTGGGATGGTGGGATGGTGGGATGGAGGGATGGTGGGATGGAGGGATGGAGGGATGGTGGGATGGTGGGATGGTGGGATGGTGATGGTGGGATGGTGGGATGGTGGGATGGTGGGACGGTGGGATGGTGGGACGGTGGGATGGTGGGATGGTGGGATGGAGGGATGGAGGGACGGAGGAATGGTGGGATGGTGGGATGGTGGGATGGTGGAATGGTGGGACGGTGGGATGGTGGGATGGTGGGATGGAGGGATGGTGGGATGGAGGGATGGTGGGATGGAGGAATGGAGGGATGGTGGGATGGTGGGATGGTGGGATGGTGGAATGGTGGGACGGTGGGATGGTGGGATGGTGGGATGGTGGGATGGAGGGATGGTGGGATGGAGGAATGGAGGGATGGTGGGATGGTGGGATGGTGGGATGGAGGGATGGGTGGATGGAGGAATGGAGGGATGGTGGGATGGTGGGATGGTGGGATGGAGGAATGGAGGGATGGTGGGATGGTGGGATGGTGGAATGGTGGGACGGTGGGATGGTGGGACGGTGGGATGGTGGGATGGAGGGATGGTGGGATGGAGGAATGGAGGGATGGTGGGATGGTGGGATGGTGGAATGGTGGGATGGTGGGATGGTGGGATGGTGGGATGGAGGAATGGAGGGACGGTGGGATGGAGGGATGGTGGGATGGAGGGATGATGGGATGGAGGGAGGGTGGGGGAAAAGAGAGAGAGAGAGGAGAGAGAAAAGAGATAGGGAGGGAAATGCCGCGATACAGACCCCCACATCAAGTCTTTGCACCGTCCCGGTGCAATTCCCGAAGCCGAAAACAAGATAGTGAAGGAAGTTCTTCTTTCTTGACTTGACTCAGATAATCCTTCACCCTGGAGAAATAAAAATAAAAAATAATAAATTTGTTTTTTTTTTTTTCGTAATTTTTTTTTCTATAATAAGTGCAATCACCAAATGAAATATAGTAGGTACGATGAATGATATGCTTCCAATTTACCTTAATTCAGGTACTTCTTCACCCTAGAAATATTGACCAGGGGTATCCTCTTACCCTGCAAATCCTCCAGATGTACTGCTCCATGAGGTAATACCTTTATCACTGTGTAAGGTCCTATCCATTTGGGTGCCAGTTTGGTTGGAATTGCTGGGACCTGATGCACTAAAACCATGGATCCTTCCTGTACTTCATTGGACTTTAGATACCTGTCATGCAGTCTTTTGCGCTCTTCTTGTGTTACCTGAAGTTTTTGCATTGCTCCTTCTCTGTATTCTTCTAATGCCACCAATCTGTGAATGGTGGGTTCAATTCCAATGGTTTTGATTTCTATTTCCTTTTTGATAATGAATTTGAATGGTGCCAATGCCTCTTTCCCATATACTAACCGAAATGGGGTCTCGCCTATAGTTACCTTTTTCGTGGTTCGGAAAGCCCAGATTGCACCGATCAGTGCTAGTGGCCAGGAGCTTTGATGATCGAAAGATAATTTGCGAAGCAATCCAATCAAAATCTTATTGGAGCTTTCTGCTTGGCCATTTGCCCTTGGGTAGTAGGCACAAGATTTTTTATGGAAGAATTTGTACCTGTCAAATATAAACTGGAGCAATTGATTTACAAAATGTGTGCCCCTATCACTAGTTATTTCCAGTGGGCAGCCAAATCTTGAGAAAATACGTTTATACACAAATTTAGCCACCGTTAAAGCCGTGCAGTCCACAGTAGCTTTAGCTTCTATCCATTTAGTGGCATAGCATGTGGCCATCAAAATATACTTTTTTCCTCCAGGTTGACAAGTTGGACTAATTGGTCCTATGAAATCAAGACCCCATCGTTCAAATGGGAGCCATCCTGTAGATATGACCAATGGTTGGAAATTCAATCTGGTTGGCGCGGGAGCACACCTCTGGTAGATGTGGCATTCTTTAGAAAACTTGATTGCATCCTTGAAAATATGAGGCCACCATAAACCTTTGTGGATGATTCTATGAGCCAATTCTTCCCCCTTTAGATGTCCTTCATTGTGTGCAGCCTCTAGCAGAAGATTTACCTCCTCTGGATAGACACACCTTCTCAATATATCATCTTGACAGTATTTATATAAATTTCCATTTATAAGAGAATATGCTTTGGTTTTCAGGAGCAATCTTCTCTTTTCTACAGGTGTCAAGTGTTCTGGGATCTTTCTAGTAGTCAGAACATGGAGAATTTCATCATACCAACCAGTCTGGATTGCTACTAGAAAAAGATTGCTATCCACCAATTCATCATTAATACCTGTTGCCTTTTCGCTCATTGCCGTCCTGGACACTTGATCTGCCATGTAGTGCTCTTTTCGTGGCTTAATATGAATATCAAAATTAAACTCTTGAAATAGGAGTAACCATCTCCAAATCCTTCCAGCTACTCTAGGCTTGTTTATCAAATACTTCAAGGGCTGATGATCAGAAATAACAATGAAATGTACACCAAGGAGATAATGTCGGAACTTCTAAAGAGCAAATACGATAGCCAAACCTTCTCTTTCCGTTGTACTGTAATTTCTTTCAGCTTGGTTGAGTAGTCTTCTTGCATAAGAGATAGGTCTATCGACTTTGTGCGATGATGGTTGAGCTAGAACTACAGCAACAGCATGAAGACTAGCATCTGTATGCACATGAAATTCCAATGACCAATTAGGAACACTTAAAAGTGGAGCAGTACATAGCCTCAACTTTAGTTCACAAAATGCTTTGTCAGCTTCAGCACTCCATGAGAAAGGGATCTTTTTGTTGGTAAGCCTTGACAAGGGCTTAGCAATTTCCGAATACATCCTAATGAATCTTCTGTGATACCCTGCATGGCCCAAGAAACTTTGCACTTCCTTTGGGCTTTGTGGAATTGGCATGGAAAGAATAGCTGTAACCTTTGCAGGGTCAACAGTTATTCCTTCAGCAGATACTATGTGACCAAGAAGAGTGCCCTTAGTGACCAAAAAGTGACATTTATCAGGATTCAATTTCAAACCTGTTTTGAGACATTGCTCAAAAATTTCTTTTAAATTTTCCAAATGGTCATGGAAATCTTGAACTGCTGCCCTTCTATCTGTACCTGAAAATACTGAAAAGTCATCCATGAAAATGCGTAGAAAGGTTGTTAACCATTTGCCCAATATCAGATACATCGTTCTATTAAATGAAGCTGGTGCATTCTTCAAACCAAAAGCCATTCGAGTATAGACATAAGTGCCCCAGGGAGTGACAAAGGCTATTTTGTCCCTATCATCAGGATGGATCACTATCTAATTGTAGCCACTAAAACCATCCAAGAAACTATACAAAGTGTGACCAGCTACCTCTTCAAGTACTTGCTCTGTGAAGGGCTGAGGAAATCCATCTTGAATAGTCACTTTATTCAAAGCACGGAAATCAACACATACCCTTATTTTTCCACTATTTTTCTTCGGCACAATAACCATAGAAGAAAGCCACCTAGAATGTTCTACTGGCACAATTATACCTGCTTCTTCTAGTTTTGTAATCTCTGCTTTTACCGCCTCTGCATACTTCGGATTGAGTCGATATGGCCTACTTCTTACAGGCGCAGCTCCCTCAACCAAGGGTATCCGATGTAATCCAAGCTCTTCTGGTATTCCTATTAGATCTTTGTAGGACCATGCGAAGACACTTTTGTAAGTAAAGAGCAAAGAAGTTACCTTCTGTAGTAAATTAGGATAATGCCACAACCAGGATGCCAAATGGACTACTTGAGGGTTCTCTTCATCCCCTAAATTTACTTCTTGAACCAATGTTTCAGGACTGGCCTTGTTTGATAAATCATCTCCACTATATGCAGGAGTGGAGTTTAATTTATATTCTGCAACATGTTCTTCCATCCATCCTTGAGGTATATCTGAGAAAGGAAGATCTTCTCTGCCCTTAGGTTCAAAATCTTCTACCTCTGATACTTTTATCTGGGTTGCTTTCTCAAGGCTTGTGCTTTCCTGCAATTGCTCATTCTCCAACACCTTGTGGTCTTCATTGCCCTTTCCTGTAATTACCTTATCTGCAACTTCTTCCTCAATTTCATTAATCTCCACTGTGCAACACTCTGCACTTCCCATCATCCAATTTAACAATGTATCCTCTTCTTGGGGTAGAGAGGGCATTACCTGAGTGTCCACAGTATATCCAGTAGTTTTTCCTGAGTCGAATCCTTCTTCCAAATGTAGTTGCAGTTGGCTATTGGTATTTGTTGAAATCCATAGTTTATTTTTTCCCCAATCTTGCAAAGCTTTTGCTTGTCTCAGCCAAGGTCTCCCCAGGAGTAGAGGGTAAGAAGTCTCCGGTGGAAGTGCAATAACAACAAAATCTAGAACAAAATGGCAACCCTGTACTACCATCAGTACCTTCTCAATAATGCCCAGTGGCGCAACCCGATGTTGATCTGCCAATGTAACCGTGAATGGTGCCAACTTGGTGGGGTTCAATTTCAGCTTCTTCATTGTAAAATCTGGCATTAAATTGATACCAGAGCCTCCATCTATGATCACACCTGTGAGAGCTTCATCCTTTATACAAACAGATAATCTTGAGCTTTGGTAGTCTGCTAAGGGTGCAGGGGGAAAATCAACCATGAAACCATCTATACTAGGTGATTGGACCAAGTGAGCAGAGTGTATAATCTTTAGTAAGTCACTTCTTATTTTTGAATCCATCCTTATAAGTTCATATAGACTAACCTTGTGATGAATACCTTTCAAGATCTGTTCAATGTTTACCTCCTGAGTGTTTTCTTGCAGACATGTTGGTTGGTCCTTTAGAGAAGTAGTCATCTTATTATAAGGTCCTTCAATTTGTGCTTGGTCCTTCCATCCAGACTCCTTTCCTTCCTCTTTATCCTGAAATCCTTGTTGTTCATCTCTCTGGGTTGCAGCTGCTTGCCTAGCTCTAGTCATCATGGGCATTGCAGAGGATGAAACAGCATAAGTCTGAGTGGTTTTTCCTCCTTCATGTGGAGAGACTGCAATCATATGAATTGGAGTAGGACGACCTCTTGGGCAATCTTTGGTATAATGATCCTTGGCCTCTGGACAATGTTGACAAGGAGGTGCATCTTCTGGGAGGGAACACCTATTTTGCATGTGGCCATATTCACCACAACGATAGCATATCAAGGGTCTATTATATCTAGGCTTTGCAGGCCTATTCTTCTCTCTATTAGATGTATTTGAAGTACTAGCATAGTATGAATCCAAAGTTTGAGGGTTACTTCTCCGTTGTGTACCCTTGAGGTAATAGCAATCTCTGGCTTCATGACCATCTTTTCCACAAAAATTGACAGCTTACCTTAATAGGGCAATTAGCATTGGAATGTCCATTGTTGTTACAAATTGTACACCAAATTTGTCTCCTTATATCCTGAGTGGTCTTCAAATCTTCTAACTCTCCGCGAAGTTGAGCTACTTCATCATCAGTGCGACGCAGTGGTGGCCAGACCTTCTCTTCTTGTTGATTTTGTTGCATCTTCAATGCTACCAGCTCCCTCCTTAGTTGCTCAATAGGATCCAGATCTGCAGCATATTTTTGTTGTGTATCCCCTTCAAAATGTTGCCTTGCTTCTTCAATGCGTGATGCCGCTGCAACAAAATCATTGAGGGTCGCATCCAATCTAAGAGATTCACGAAGCTTCTGCTGAGATGACCTAGGCAGAGCCTTTTCGATCCACTTTTTAACCAAAAAGTCACCTGGAGCATGTGGCAGACGTGCAACAAGTGCTTTTGTTCTAGTGTGAAGTTCATGAAAGGTTTCACCTGGTCTTAGCTTCAAATTCTCTAGCTGATCTAGAGCTCTTTCCGAGGAATCACTTGGTCGGAATGTCTGTGAGAACGCCGCCTTCAAAGCCTCCCATGTAGTGAAATGCCATCTGCATATTGACTATACCATTTATGTGCAAGACCCTCCAATGTGGATGGAAAGAGTGCCAGCATTGCATCCTCTCTATTTTGCAAACCTCGTCCACGGCATAAAGAGATGAATCTTCTCACATGATCATCAACATCCTCATAGTCTTGTCCCTTGAAGGTAGGGAATTTGATATTTAATCTGGAGAGTAAATGAGAGAGATCCTCCATTTGTACTGGTGTTTCTTCGGACGTATCTAAGGAGAAGTCTAGAGTTCTCCTATACCCCTCTTTTGACAAAGGTGTCGCACCCAAATCAATAGATAGATTTAGGGAGGGCAGAGGGGAGGTAGACTCACTAGTCGTGGTTTTGGCTAACTTATTAAGGCTCCTCCGAACACGAAGAGACTCCTTATCTGCCCGTGTATGGGTCATGTACCTACTTGCAAATGTAATAGGGCAAAAATACCTCTCACAGAAATGCAAAGGTCCCACCGGGCGTGCCAAACTGTAGAAGAGGTACTGGGGTATCCGCTTTTAACAAAAGTAGAGAATGAAAATTAAACACGTCCACTACATCACCTACTCAAGGGGGGTTCTCTTTAGGGAAGTATACCCTTTAACATTTCTGTGAGCAGGTAGATAACACGGATTGCACAAAGTGGTACATACTTCAGAAAATATGAACAACAATTGACCAAGGAAGACCATACACTCCTTGATTCGATTCAGATGATTACAAGATTTGTCAAGGGAATGCTCAAAAACTAATGCTCAGAGCTTCGTGGCACTCTATGCAGATAAATACAGATCAATACAAATGGTGAAGGAATTGCTCAAGAGAATAGATCTTAACACCAGTAGTGTCTCACAGAAAATAAGGAAAATCCAAGATACTCTCTTACACTATAGTGCTCATAGCCCTCCACTGAGAAGCCTACCCTCTGTATCCACACTACAGAGTAGCTCCTATAATAGGCTTGAAACCACCAAGTGCAAGAGAGAACTTTTGCACGTATACACGCATCATCGTAACTCCAAAAAATGTACCCCAAATGAGCACAAATCCATTGTTTTATAGGCCCCAATAGGCCAAGAGGGCCTTGCCGATTCCTCACGTCCACTGATCATGCGCCGATTGATTGCCCAAGATTGGAGGGGTAAATCAAATATGCCACCAGTTTTGAATTGGATCCTCATGAATAGGCAGTCGTCATGAATGATTCGTGGCAACACTCATTTCTCCACTTTTACCTTTACCACTTACACCTTTACTGTCACTTTTGATTGCAAGATGAGATCCTCATTTTGTGCCGCCCGCGATGTTAGAATGACCCTGAGAAGCACATCCTTCACCTAATTTTTGTAGTAGCTTTTGATCCTTCATATTAAGTGGGCAATATGGGAGGTGAGTTGTGGGGAGTTGAGAGAGATTATGGGGTTTGTGGAGGGTCATGGAGGGGTGTGGAGTTGTGTGGAGTTGTGTGGGGTTTGTGGGGTTTGAGTGTTGGGTGGGAATAGGGGTGAGTTATGGGGAGTTGTGGGGGTTTTTTAGGTGTGGTAAAAAATTGATCCAAGATTTCAAAGTTATTACTGCATCATTGGAAATTACTCGTCGAGAGGTTTCCAACGATATATAGCACTGTAGGGTTTGGTTAAGAAATGATCCTCCAAATATCCATCCAAGACTATATGAGAATCTTATGTGAGGTCGTGGAAAAATGTGGGATTTGTGGGATGGAGGGATGGTGGGATGGAGGAATGGAGGGATGATGGGATGGTGGGATGGTGGGATGGTGGAATGGTGGGACGGTGGGACGGTGGGATGGTGGGATGGTGGGATGGTGGAATGGTGGGAGGGTGGGATGGTGGGATGGAGGGATGGTGGGATGGAGGAATGGAGGGATGGTGGGATGGTGGGATGGTGGGATGGAGGGATGGTGGGATGGAGGAATGGAGGGATGGTGGGATGGTGGGATGGTGGGATGGTGGAATGGTGGGACGGTGGGATGGTGGGATGGTGGGATGGAGGGATGGTGGGATGGAGGAATGGAGGGATGGTGGGATGGTGGGATGGAGGGATGGAGGGATGGTGGGATGTGGGAATGGAGGGATGGTGGGATGGTGGGATGGTGGGACGGTGGGAGGGTGGGATGGTGGGATGGAGGGATGGTGGGATGGAGGAATGGAGGGATGGTGGGATGGTGGGATGGTGGGATGGAGGGATGGTGGGATGGAGGAATGGAGGGATGGTGGGATGGTGGGATGGTGGGATGGTGGAATGGTGGGACCGTGGGATGGTGGGATGGAGGAATGGAGGGACGGAGGAATGGTGGGATGAAGGGATGGTGGGATGGTGGAATGGTGGGACGGTGGGATGGTGGGATGGAGGGATGGTGGGATGGAGGAATGGAGGGATGGTGGGTTGGTGGGATGGTTGGATGGTGGGATGGTGGGATGGAGGGATGGTGGGATGGAGGGACGGAGGGACGGAGGAATGGTGGGATGGTGGGATGGTGGGATGGTGGGATGGTGGGACGGTGGGATGGTGGGATGGTGGGATGGTGGGATGGAGGGATGGTGGGATGGTGGGATGGTGGGATGGTGGAATGGTGGGACGGTGGGATGGTGGGATGGTGGGATGGAGGGATGGTGGGATGGTGGGATGGAGGGATGGTGGGATGGTGGGATGGAGGGATGGTGGGATGGAGGAATGGAGGGATGGTGGGATGGTGGGATGGTGGGATGGAGGGATGGTGGGATGTAGGAATGGACGGATGGTGGGATGGTGGGATGGTGGGATGGTGGAATGGTGGGACGGTGGGATGGTGGGATGGTGGGATGGAGGGATGGTGGGATGGAGGAATGGAGGGATGTTGGGATGGTGGGATGGTGGGATGGTGGAATGGTGGGATGGTGGGATGGTGGGATGGTGGGATGGAGGGATGATGGGATGGAGGGAGGGTGGGGGAAAAGAGAGAGAGAGAGGAGAGAGAAAAGAGATAGGGAGGGAGATGCTGCGGTATAGGCAGCAACATCTAGGTGGTCGCTTGGCTCGTTGGGTCTTATTGCTACAAGAGTTCGACTACGAAGTGATTCATCAACCAGGTACAACCCATGCCTTAGGAGACATTCTCTCCCGGTTGGATTCCGACGAAGCTCCCATGGGCCTTGACGACACCACACCAATAATTTACGCTACTGAATCAGCTTGTGACGAATCTACCGACCATCCTGTGCCGCCTTCCTATTATGATACGTTGTTAACTTTTCTGACTGATGGGTGTCTTCCTCTTCATACACCTCCTGCTATGCAACGAAAGATTGTAGTTTATAGTCGCCGATTCCGGTTGCTGGTAGGACAGTTGTACTATATGGACCACACGGGTGTATTACTTCGCTGCATTCCGCCACATGAAGCAAACTCAGTCATCACTATGGCACATTCAATACCCTTCAGTGGACATTTTGCAGCAGATCTCACTCATCGGAAAATTTTGCAAAGTGGGCTTTGGTGACCAACCATGTATAAAGACGTACTTCAGTTTGTGCAGCACTGCGACACTTGTCCATGGGCTGGACAACCATTATAAAGCCACTTTTTTCCTCTACAATCTGTATTACCTTTGGAGCCTTTTCAGAAGTGGGGTCTTGATTTTATTGGACCAATCACACCACCAGCAACCTTTAGCAACAATCGTTACATCTTGACCTACACAGATTACGCTACTAGATGGGCAGAAGCTTGGGCCTTACGGTCTGCTACAGCTATTTCGGTGGCAAAATGCCTGATGAAGGATGTTTTTCCGTGTTATGGATTACCTCTGGATCTTGTGATAGATCAAGGAACACACTCTACTAACAATTTAATGAAAGTACTAACGCATAATTTTCAAATTTTGCATAAATTCAGTTCCCCATACTATCCTCGTGCTAATGGTTTAGCTGAGAGTACCAACAAGACGCTGTTAAGTATGCTTCGCAACTTGATTGTGGAATCACCAGAAAGATGGGATCAATTACTACCTGCACTCTTATGGGCATATCGGACTACATACAAAGTTGCAACCGGACTCACTCCTTTCAAGCTTGCTTATGGGTTGGAAGCAATCGCGCCTATGGAAATTGTCGTGCAAGGCTTACGTGTGGCCATAACTCAGAAGTTGTTACCCGATGACTCTTTGCCATTTCGGTTGGAAGCACTCAGAAACTTAGATAAAGAACGTTGGGAAAGCTTTATTACTCTTCAAGAAGTTCAGTTGCGGCAAGCCCGGACTCATGATCGTTTCCTCAAGACTTCTGTGTTTACGGTGGGCCAACTTGTGTTGCTTTTTAATGCTAAATCAAATCGTTCTGTTGGGAAATTTAAATTACGGTGGTTCGGCCCTTACTGGATTACTGAATAAGTGGGACTAGCTACTTTTTGGTTGACTACCTTGACCGGAGTTCCTCTTCCTAAAGTGATCAATGGTTAAAAATTGCGGCCGTATCACCAAGCACCTGATCCTCGCTGAGGTGTCCTTCATTTTTCCACGTGTTACTTATTTCCTTTTTTTGTTGCGTGTTAGTTGAATAAGATCGTAAGCTCCTTGTTTTGATACATAATCATAATTAATCGCCACCTTGTGTTATTGATTCTGCTCATGCATGCCCGTCGTAATTATGAAGGTTATCATCTCAATACCGCATGATGATTAGGGTTTTCGATTGCCTCTCGTTGCTGAGTATCTACTTAATCTTCTTTCTTTCATTGTTAATCGCTATTGTGTCTGTGTGCTTTGAGTGCTCTGTGTTTTCTGTGTTTGCCGTGTTTTCGTGTTCTTGTGATTTCGAGTGCGCATCATGGAAGCTTTAGCTAATTTTGCTACCTTCCATAACAGACTCCCTCATGACCTGAGTGACTTCTTGCGTATTCGCGGCCTTCTAAACTTCGCTGAATTGCCTTGGCATTTAGTGGAGTGTCACCCATATTATGCACACATTATTACAGCAATTGCCGCCATTCTTGCTAGCGAGCAGAGTTGGCCGATTACATGTTTACCAACTCGTATTGTAATTACATTAGCATCATTCACTGCAGCATTCTACTTGCCCATAGAAGGCATGGAGAATGGTCCTCTCCTTCCTATTGCTACTATGGTAGAATTATTCCCACGGCACTCATCGAATGATTATTCCATCTTTTGTCGCCCTGATCTAGACTGAACCGCATTACAATTCTTAGTTGCCATATTGAATTTACAGAAACGTACTTATGGGATTTCACGCCTGTTTTATTGGATGGTTGACATGGCTTCTCGTGAGCCTGTTAACTTTGCCTCTTTCTATTTCTCGCGCATTCACCGTGAATGCATTTGGTTATTAAGCATGTTAACAAGGGAGAGCTTCCGCGTTCACGTTTACCGCATATGATTACCTATCTGTTCCCAGCCATTCAAGCCAGGCAACCCCCGCCAAGAGCTCCAATTTTGTATCATGAAGAATCGGCCCAAGTGCTCAAAGATACAGAAGAAGATGATGAAGATCTCTTCCAACTCCTTCGCCGGAAACGCAGACGGATAAGCCCTTCTGAGAGTCAAGTTCAAGGCTCCACCGTCAGGCATGAAACACCTCAATTCACCTTGATTCGTCTACCCAGTCTTCTCCCATCCAGCAATAGGAACAGAGTGCGTCCACTGCTGATTCCAAAGAAAACTCTTCTCCGACGGATTCTCAGCACTCGATTCCAGACGATGTGCAAGCCATTGTTGTAGAGATAATAAATGAAGTCATTACCTTGGTTGATGTTGTAATTGACCGGACTGCAGTGACTCCGCACCAACCTGCTGGAGTAGTGTTGGTGCCCAACAATCTTCCCTCACTCCTCCACCAATGCCTCTCGTCGAGCCCATTGTCCCCATTCAACCCATTATCCCTGTTCAACCGATTGTTTCTGATGAAACTGCTACTTCATCCTCTTCACCTAACTATTCTCCACCATCTTCCCATCACCTCCTGTCAGCTTCTTCATCCCAACCACTTCCTCCTTCTCTTCTTCCTCGGCTTCCCATGTTTACTGAGTTAGCATCCATGGGTAGTATATTGATCCAATTGTCGTAGCAACTACCAATGATGAAGGAGGTTATTGGAAATCTCAGACAAGAACTACAACACAAAGTTGATGTATTAGAAGCAGATATCACTCCATTGAAAGAGGAAGTAGATGCAGTGAAGGCTAAAAACCATGCTTTGCATGTACAGATTCAACAGCTCCAGGCTAGACTTGCCGAACAGGATTCGTTGATCAGTCAAAGAGATGTTGCGTTGGCTGAATCAAAAGCCAAAGATGATTTAGTAAGTGCTTCCGATGCAAAAATTGCCCAATTGAAACAGTTAGTCTAGGATAAAGAGGATGCTCGTGTGGCACTTGGAAATTTACTGGAAGAAATGCGAGTACAGCTAGATGAAGTTATGCAAAAAGGACAACAGATGGCGGATTTAGCCAAGCGGACTAATGAAGAACTCTACAGAGCAAATGCTAATTTGTTTGAAGCAAATTCTGCTCTTAAAACCTAGATGACTTTAACAGCTCAACTCTAGAAGGAGGCAGCCAGAATTCGAAAGGAAAGAGATGCTTATTACAGGACCATTCAATATCACTCTCAGGAGTTAGAGAGAAGAGAGAAACAATTGGATGCTCAAGTAGATCGTTTATCCAGAATCGACAAACAGGTTGAAGACATGAAATTGAGTCAAGACGCTGCCCTTGCAAATGATTTCTACCTGCAAGAGGCCTTTTTGCAAACACAAGCTGAAATTTTGATGAGCCAAGTAATTGCGTGAAGCTCAGTTAGAACTGATGCTCAGCTCGTCGAACCTGAGACCTTAAAAAAGATGTTGGACTCACTGAAACAAAAGATTTCCCGAACCTTTAAGTTAGCTAGAGCCATGTATATACAGGGTATAGTAGATGAGCCCTAACTTTTATTCCATTGCGGGTTCAAGTCCACCGTGCGTGCCAGTGTAAGCCGCCGGATTGGCATTTTGTATTTTCATTGTTCTTGTATTTTCTTATCCCACACGAACTGAAAGGTCTCATATTCCACACGAACCGAAAGGTCGTGTGAAGAGATGTATCGACTTAGCAACTAATAAAAAGACATTGCGGTGACCCTCCGGTAACGACAAGCGGAATCGCCAGACGGTGTGTCTGGGCGATTGCGGTTTGTGGAGAAGCTGTAGTGCAGTGTTCGAGAAGTCTGAGTATTACTGTTTTCAACTTTGTTTAATTACATTAACTTGTGATTAACATAGTCCATTACGTTAAGGATTATAAGTCTGTGTTACGGTAATGAATAATTCGAGCGCTACGTAGTGAGAAAGTATTAACCCGAGTATGATTAGTAAATTTGTGAGAGGACTAATCAGAGTCTGGATAGTAATTCATATTAAATGGAGTTTTGAATGTTAACGTACTGCGGTTTAGATAAGTTAATTGGGAAAATTAAGTTACAGGGCCTCTGATTTATCAGACCCCTACCACTCCCAAGAACTCGAAAGAACTTAAAATACTTGTAATGTAAAAAGAGCATTTTAACTCTCTCTCTCTCTCTCTCTCTCTCTCTCTCTCCCTCTCTCTCTCTCTCTCTCTCTCTCTCTCTCTCTCTCTCTCTCTCTCTCTCTCTCTCTCTCTCTCTCTCTCTCTCTCTCTCTCTCTCCCCTCCCCCCCCCGCATCGCCCGCCGTCCCCTCCTCTCCCCTTCCGCTATCTCGGTTGCCCCTGCCTTTCCCTCCTCTCCCCTCCGGCCTATCCCCGCTGATCTCTCTCTCCCGCATCCCCCACCTGCCCCTCCTATCCCCCCCTCCCCACTACCAATCCACAACCCCCCCCCCCCATCCTACCCCTGCTGCCACCCCCACCCGTAGTCCCCCGGAGACCCCCATCCCCTCCCGCACCGCGTGACCCCCTAGGCTGCAACGCCTAAGCTCTGCATAGCTCAAGCTGGTGCTCTCCACGACCAAAAGGAAAAATACTCCGAAGTCTTGCATGATCTGATGGCTAGCACTCACTCGGTAGTGGGAGGATTCCTGGATATTTCGAGATATGATTTTTTCCAATAATTCTCGCCCGCCCATCCAGCCTGCGGAGTTGCAGTTCCAATTTGAAATCAAAAAGCAACTTTCGTGCTCACTGCAGTTTTTGAATACCACAGACAAGTGTGTAGCTTTTAAGGCACAACGGGAAGCTCCTCCAGATATGCAACGTAAGGAACAATTTCTCGTGCAAGGTGTGGTAGTTCTTGATGAATTCAAAAAGCAAGATGCTGCTTTAGAGGCTTTTGGTTAGTCACATTTGAAAATGAGGACTCTGTGGATGATCTATTCTCTGAGGGAGAGCCGCTTTTGAAGTCAAGAAACCCACCCTCAAACCCACACTCCACCCACATCTCCCACACCCCCCACAACCTCCTACCACTCCACCCACAACCTCCCACACTCCCCACAACCTCCCATCACTCCACCGACACCTCCCACACCCCCCACAACCTCCCACCACTCCACCCACACCTCCCACACCACCCACAACCTCCCACCACTTCACCAACACCTCGCGCAACACCCACAAACCCCCACCACTCCACCCACAACCTCCCACAACCCCCACAACCTCCCACCACTCCACCCACACCTCCCACAACACCCAGAAACCCACCTCACTCCACCCACAACCTCCCACAACCCCCAAAACCTCCCATCACTCCACTCACACCTCCCACACCCCCCCACAACCTCCCAGCGCTCCACTCACAACTCCCACACGCCCCACAAACCCTCACCACTCCACCCACAACCTCCCACAACCCCCAAAACCTCCCACCACTCCACTCAAAACCCCCACAACCTCCCACCACTCCACCCACACCTCCCACACCCCCCCACAACCTCCAACCAGTCCACCCACACCTCCCACACCCCCGACAGCCTCTGACCACTCCATCCACACTCCCACACCCCCAAAAAGTTGAATAGAACTGCCTAGACGAATTCCACTAGAATTGTAGCAAACTTTGAGATGCTTATACTGGCGAACACAAATTGGTATATACCTTTGGCACAAAAAGACAAAATAGTCTATACAAGCATTGCGATAGTGCGTTCCAAGGCGCAAATGAGCTCAGATCGCGATTCCAGCACCACACAGCTAAGTTGTTTTGATCTCGAAAACACGTTGAGTATGCTCACCAAAATTCGTGCAATTATGAGAATGCAACTGGAGGAGTGTCAACGGTGCCCTAGATGAAGCGACGACCTGATCTGATACCAATTGTTGGAGTTAGACATCTACGGAAGCATGCGAACAGGACAAGGAAGAAGAAGAAGCTTGGAGCACAACACACAATACTGAATGTATAACTAGAGAATGTACAAAGATAAGTAGCCCATTAGGGCAATAGGCGTATATACAAACCCGGGGAAAAAAAACCTCCTAAAGAGGGAAAAAAGTGCCCCAGCGGTCCTTCATTGTTCACACCCATCACTACCTAAATATATCAACACACACACACAAACACACACACACACACACACACACATATATATATATATATATATATATATATATATATATATATATATATATATATATATATATATATATATATATATATATATATATATATATATATATATATATGTGTGTGTGTGTGTGTGTACTTAGCTGCAACAACGTTCGGCGAAAAGACAGGAAAAAGTTTTGTAAAACTAAAATGCATTTTCTATAAATATTGGTTGTCCAAAAAGATGAAAATCAATGGCTAGTGGATTTCCTTTGAACAAGACGGCCACGTGGATAACCTTTTGTTATACCCAACACTCACTGCACATGAAAACTCTCTTCTGAAAAAATCAAGCGGGATAGCATTTGTAGAAATCGGTCATTTACAAGGAAAGGACATGAGATCAACGCCATTCCAAAACTTGAAGATTATTATTATTCGACGTCCAAGTTCGAGCCCGACACACTCCATGATTGGCATCGAGAAGTTGTTGTCTTTCCAAATAGGTATTGGAACATTTACCATAGCTACTCTCTTGTTTTCTCATTCATGTACGTACTTCATCATACTTGACTCACTATCTCGAGATAATACTAATATTACCCTTTTATACTGTCAATTTGTTGGGGTATTGAATGGTGATTTGGCAAGGCCCGTTGCTGTTTAGTCCCGCACTAATCTAATTCAATTCATGCGCATAAGGTATGGAGACATGCATAAGGTATCTTGCTCAAAGTTTCTATATGACTATTTCCATCAGCCACAATTTTACTATGCATGTGCAAGTAAGTGATTCAATCATCGACATCAATTTACGTTTATGCATATGAAGAGCATCTGAAATCAAAAAATATTATATAACTCATGCTTTTCGCATCACGTATTAATATAGCATGTAAAAGAAAAATAACAAACCTAGCATGTGGCTTTGATACCATTCTAGAGAAATAATCGAATATATGCACATTTTCTGCTCTGTCATAAATCGTATGAGCGGAGAACACCTCAGTGTTTATTTTTACTGAAATACAAAAGAATGCAATTTCTCCAAGGCCCGTTGCTGTTTAGTCCCGCACTAATCTAATTCAATTCATGCGCATAAGGTATGGAGACATGCATGGGATCCATCCTTTATAATTTATCTTGCTCAAAGTTTCTATATGACTATTTCCATCAGCCACAATTTTACTATGCATGTGCAAGTAAGTGATTCAATCATCGACATCAATTTACGTTTATGCATATGAAGAGCATCTGAAATCAAAAAATATTATATAACTCATTCTTTTCGCATCACGTATTAATATAGCATGTAAAAGAAAAATAACAAACCTAGCATGTGGCTTTGATACCATTCTAGAGAAATAATCGAATATATGCACATTTTCTGCTCTGTCATAAATCGTATGAGCGCAGAACACCTCAGTGTTTATTTTTACTGAAATACAAAAGAATGCAATTTCTCCAAGTATAATAAGCACATAAAGGAAGCGGAATGAAACAACAAATACATGCTTAAGAATCTGGAAATTTTACAGGAGACAAGATATCTAAATGATCCAATAATGACTAATGTAAGAGAGCTCAAGAGATTGACTTCTAGCGATTGAGTTCTTCTTGATAAGCAGACATGACCACATATAGGCTTGCATTCACAGAGGCATAAATGCAATGCATAGAGTTACATAGAACAACGTGTACATACATAGCTAGGCAAGAACAGTCATACTTGTACAACAGACGAAAAAATGTGTAATGCACAATCGATATATATATATTATATGCTATATATGGAGTTAGACGTCTGCGGAAGTCCACAAAGAGCACAAGGAAGAAGAAGAAGCTTGGAGCACAACACACAATACTTAATGTATTACTATAGAATGTACATAGATAAGTGAAAAGGTCTGCAATGTTCTCCTGAGTGGGCACATATGCCAAGCTGATCTCCCCCGCAGAGAACCTCTCCCTGACATAATGATAATGCACCTCAATGTGCTTAGTGCGAGCATGGAACACAAGGTTCCTCGTAACTGCCAATGCACTTTGACTGTTAGTGAAGATGATGGTGGCAGAAGATTAAGCAACACCCAAATCAACCTTAAGGGGTCTGAGCCACACACACTCAATAGTAGCTGTGAAAGCAGCCCTATACTCAGCCTCATAATTAGAAGTGGCCACACTAGGCTGCTTCTTGCTCAACCAAGATATACATGAGCTACCAAGCATGAAGGAAAAGCCACTAGTGGACACACAAATGTCAAAGCAACTAACCCAGTCTAAGTCAGAAAAAGCATGCAAATCTGGCGGTAGTGATCCCCCCTTGGGATAAAACAACCCAAGTAGCCGAGTACCACTCAGGTAGTGAAGGATGCGCTTAACCACCTGCGAATGCTTGACACCTGGGCAATTCATAGATCTGCTCATATGAGAGACAACAAACTGAATATCTAACGAAGTAATGCATAAGTAAATCAAGCATCCAACAGCCTGTTGATAGAGGATAACATCAAATGCATCTCTAGCATCATGAAGACTCAATTGTAAACCTATCTTCATAGGAGTGGCAATAGGCTCACAGTCTTCAAGGCCAACACGCTGCAATAATGTGTCAATATATTTCATTTCACACAAAGCCATTCCACCATCAACTTGCATAAACTGAATGTCCAAATAGTGATGCAAATTCCCCAAATCAGACATCTCAAATGAGGCATGCCAATCAGCCTTAAAATAAAAAATATGCATCTCAATAGGAGGAGTGAGCAGCATGCCATCAACACAGACAACAATGATCAGAAGCACATCATTAGCACGCTTAACATATAAGGTGCTTTCAGTTGGACTGTTCTCAAAACCATTTGCAATCAGATAGGCATGCATCTTCTCATACCAAGCAAGTGGTGCTGGCTTTAAACCATATAATGCCTTCTTTAACCTGCACACTTGGTTCTCATGCCTTTTCTACACAAAGCCACGAGGCTGAAAAACATACATCCTTCATGCAAGTCACCTTTGAGAAATGCAGTTTTAATGTCTAACTGATGTACATTCCAAGCATGATGGGCTGCAAGTGCACAAATGCTCTGAAGAGTAGTCATACGACATGTAGGTGCAAAGGTCTCATCAAAATCAATGCCTCTTTCTTGTGCGTAACCCTTTGCAATAAGCCTAGCCTTATACCTGTCAATTGTACCATCATGTTTATGCTTTTGCTTGTATACCCACTTACTGCCAATGGCCTTCTTGCGAGGTGGCAAGTCACATAAAGACCGAGTACCATTCTTCATTATTGCATCATATTCAGATTGCATAGTAGCCATCCAATTTTTTGAATTTTGTGCTTCATCAAACGAAACAAGTTCATTCTCATCACAGAGACTAGATGCAAAAGACACACTATGAGAGCTTGATCGAGTACGATATGACAGAGGTGCATCTAGTTTGCTATCACGCAAGGTCTACACCAGCCATTTTGGCATAGTTCTGGCTTGCTCAATATCAGCTCTCTCATCAATAAGTTCATCATGTACATCTACATCAGAAAGTGGAAGTATCTACATCATCACATGAAACCTACAAAGGCTGAGAAGTTGCCTCATTAGGACCAGCACTAGACTGTCCACATGTAGAAAGAGGCAACAAAGTATCATACATGTCTTTGGAGCTAACAGATGTCTCCTTAGTACATGAAAGCAATGGCTGAATAACATCTTCAACAAAAACAATATCACCGCTAACCAGAATGCATTTAGTTTGTGGATGATAAAGACGATAGCCTTTAATTTCAGAACTGTACGCAACAAAAATACATTTTACAGCTTTATCATCCAATTTTTTATGATGTTGTTCAGGCATGAATGCATATGCCGAACAACCAAAAACACGCAGATGAGCAAGAGATGGCTTGTGGTCATGCCAAGCCTCATATGGAGTGATAGACTACCGTGCTTTAGTGGGACACCTGTTCAGTACATATGCTGCACACATGACAGCCTCAAGCCAAAAACTATGTGGTAAAGCCTGACTCTCAACCATACACCTCGCCATCTCCATGAGTGACCTGTTCTTTTATTCAGCAACTCCATTCTCTTGATATGTATACGACACTATACACTGGTGTTTTATCCTACGTTTAGCGAGAACTGTATTAAAATCAGAAGACATATACTCCCCCCCTTGATCCATATGGAGGGTACCCATTTTACATGCTCATAGATTTTCAGCCAAAACCAAAAATTGTTTGAACCACATGAACACTTCGGACTTTGCCTTCAATGGATATACCCATGCATGCATGGAGAAATCATCGATGAAAGTCACGAAGTAAAGATAATTCCCAAAAGAAGGTGTCTGCATAGGGCCACAGACATCATTATGTACAAGCTGCAATTTTTGAGTAGCCCAAACTGAGCCATCTTTTGGAAAGGATGAACGCTGCATTTTGCCCAAAAAACAGCCTTCACAAACATGTTTTTTAGGTGCCTCTAATCTAGGCAAAGACACCATTTCAGATTTCTGCAGGTGTAGCAAACTAACAAAATTTAGATGACCAAAATGTGCATGCCAAAGCTTTGCATCTGACATAGCTTGAGAATCATTTACTGCACATGCCAAATCATTTACAGATCTTTCATAGTCTATGAGTTTATACAGCCCATGACATAAAATGCTAGAAGCAATAATCACATCGCCATTCGACAGATCATGAATTGTACACCTGTCATCAACAAATTTCACAACCAAGCCAATCTTGGATAATGCAAAAACTGATAGCAGGTTCTTCTTGATCCCTGGCACAAATAAAGCATCTGACAAAGTGAAAGAACTACCATCAGCATTAGTCCAAATGATCTTACCAACTCCCATAACACGATAAGAGGAGTTGTTGGTACATGTAACAATATTCCCTATAGGGGGAGGCTGAAGTGAAGAGAATAATCTGCACTACGAGGTAATATGTTTGGTTGCCCCACTGTCAAAATACCAAACATCTGAGTCTACTGCAGACATGCACTGCCCATAGAAGATGGGTCAAAACTACAAACAGTAGTAAACACCCATTCTTCTTCCTACACAAGATTAGCAGACTCTGTTTTTGGTGTAGAGGCTTCTCCAACAGCCATTCCAGCCTCTTTCTTCTTTGCCTCTTTAGCAGCCAGTTTTGGAGAGTTCTTTACGATATGATCATTCCCTTTACAGTACTTACAAAACAATTCTGCTTTTCTGATTTCTTCTCATCTTTATCTTCCTTCTTTGAATATGCAGAATTAGCAAATTTCTGCTTACTAGTTGAAGAGCTCCATTTTCCTTTGCCCTTGTGACTAGCTAGGAAAGCTTGATCTGCAACTCCCATAATGGACCACTTCTACCTGGACTGATCTTCCTGCAATAGAACAGAGACTAGCTCCTCAAATGATAAGGCATTTGGATTGTCTTTCATTATCAACCGAAGAGTAGAAGCGAAACTCTGATATGACTCAGGAAGGCTAGTCAGAATGGTCTGCACAAGTGAGCTATTTGGTATAACCTCATCAACATAAATCAACTGTTCCTTCAAGTCTCTGATCTTCGTTAGGAAACTATCCATAGAATCACCTTCATTCATCTGCTCACTCTCCAACAGTTTTCGGAGGTAAGTAACATGAGCCTCATTCCTAGCTTGGTACAATGTGGTAAGTGTATCTCAAGCATCCTTAGCTATTTTGCAAGAGCGAATGTGAGGAATAATGGCATGTTTGACAGACAAAGCTATCAATGCATGTGCCTGGGCATCTCTGCCATCCCATCGAATCTGCTCTACAGTAGGTGCAACAGAAACCGCATCACGAACAAAAATATGCAGAATATCATCATCTTCAACGCCTTCTACATCAGCTTCAGTACCTGCAGTTGTAACAGTTGCAGGTGTGACAGGACATTTTTCGACACCCTCCACAATGTTCTAAAGTCCTTTTGCAACCAACACATGTCGCATCATATAAGTACGGGTAGTTGGTACCATCCAACTTATCCTCAACAGCCAACATACAGAATACATCATTGCTTTCAGCCATGGCCGGTGACTAAAATACCTTGATGCAAAAAATTGAGTGTATCTCAAAAAGTTGAATAGAACTGCCCATACAAATTCCACTAGACCTATAGCAGACTTGGAGACGCTTATACTGGTGAACATAACTTGGTTTATACCTTTGGCACAAGAAGATGAAATAGCCTACATAAGCACTGCGATAGTGCGTTCCGAGGCCGAAACGAGCTAAGATTGCGATTCTGGCACCACACAGCTAAGTTGTTTTGATCTCGAAAACACGTTGAGTATGCTTACCAAAGTTCGTGCAATTCTGAGACTGCAACGAGAGGAGTGTCGATGGCACCCTAGATGAAGTGAAGACCTTCTTTGATACCAATTGTTGGACTTAGACGTCTACGGAAGCACACGAAGAGCACAACAAAGAAGAAGAAGCTTGGAGCACAACACAAAATCTTGAATGTATTACTAGAGAATGTACAAAGATAAGTAGCCCATTAGGGCACTAGGTGTATATACACGCCGGGGGCAAAAAATCTCCTAAAGAGGGGAAAAAGTGCCCTGATGGTCCTAGAGTGTTCACACACATCACTACCTAAATATATCAATATATATATATATATATATATATATATATATATATATATATATATATATATATATATATATATATATATATATATATATATATATATATATATATATATATATATATATATATATATATATATATATGTGTGTGTGTGTACATGGCTGCAACAACATTCGGCGAAAAGACAGGAAAAAGTTTTGTAAAACTAAAATGCATTTTCTATGAATATTGGTTGTCCAAAAAGATGAAAATCAATGGCTAGTGGATTTCCTTTGAACAACATGGCCACGTGGATAACATTTTGTTATACCCAACACTCACTGTACATGAAAAGTCTCTTCTTAAAAAATCAAGCGGGATAGCATTTGTAGAAACCGGTCATTTACAAGGCACGGACATGAGATTATTAAGGGTGTAAAGAAAAGGTAGTGCCATTCGGAAACTTGAAGATTATTATTATTCGACGTCCAAGTTCAAGCTCGACACACTCCACGATTGGCCAGTAGAATAAAGTTCGTGGCCCTCTTAGTCTATGAAGTCAAGGGAATCTTAAGTAGTTGAAACCTCAGTGAATACCGGAAAAAAAAGGCGGAAGATCATAGTTTGGAGTGCCACTTAGCTATTATTCAAGGGGACGCTTACGTTCATTCAATGAATCTAAGCAAAGGACCAATACACAATCACTCATATGTCCATTGTGGATTTAAAAGGTTAAAGATGGTCACGCGTACGAACAGGCGTTTCTATCAGGCATGAGGAATGTACACAAAATGTAAGACGATGATTCAGAGATAGTATGTGATCCAGTGTGTCAAATGTCGATGTGCAGGAGGATCATAATCCTGCAAAGTCGTAGACTCCTCTTTAATGGCACTGAGCAAAGTCGTAATCGCAGATTGCCTCTCGCAAGGCATGCATCAAATGCTACAAGTTGTTCCCTGGAACTATTTCCTGGAGTTCTTGGCTCAAATAAACACGTACTATTTCTCTGAAACTATCTCCTGCAGTGCGAATTGCGACTGAATTGACCAGGGCTTCAAGAGATTGATATTCTCTGGTAATGGATATTCGATTTATTGTTCAGTCTTTATGAGATGGAAAGACGTTAAAAGAATATTTGTATAGCTAAATTGGCGCACTGGTTTTTTCATGTTTTCTAACCAAGAAAGGCATGTGCTTCTATGCTAAATCTTTTACCTCATATAGCAAGGTCCTCAATGAATGACATCAGAACGGTCACATTACAGAGAGCACTGTTGAATCATAAAAGCAATACTTCAGAGTCACATAAATGCTTACAGATATGTATTCTTACGCAATAGGAGGTCACCATGATTGTTACTGTGTATCTGAGTTCAGTACGCGCATTTGATGACAAACCATTGGAATAAAACCTGAACGGATGCGATTTGAAAGAAGGCATCATGTGTTTAATAACTGTCTAACTTTCGAAGGAAAAGACATGCACTGAGAGTCTGGAGAACTGTCTATCCATTGTCATACAAATAAACAGACCTAGATATGTAACTAATATGAAACAAAATCTTGCATTGTTGAAAAAAAAAACAGTGGTGCGCAATGCTCAGCAGCAATTATTCCAGAACGATTAATCGAAAAATCAGTAGGCTTATGAACCCTTTTCTATTGAAAACAGCTTTGATAGTAGGTACATGAGTGGATTTCTTTAGAAAACTAGGTGATAGAGAGAGCCGTGATTTGGAAAGTAAATCGCCCAACAGCGCAACTGACAGCCTACTATGATTCACACTTTTATATTTGTTAAACTGAATTAATAGATACAATCAATCGTAAGTCAGAAAATAAAGGACCGAATATCCTTGGTATTTATTTGAGTGATAACGTTAAAAAAATTACGTCTAGCAAGGCTCATTTGTTTGTTTCATCTCTATTTTTATCAGTTATTCATAGGTTTTTATTTCTTCAGATATGTTTGTATACCTGAATGTAGATTCATCTTCGCTTTATAAATAATAGTTGATATTTTATTTAATCCTTAAAGTCAGTACCAAACTAAAAAAGCCTTTCAATCACACAATACACTTGGAGATATGTTGAATGACTAATGATGAAAATGTGATGATAATAATATAGACCCAATAGACTGGAACTAACTTGCAATGCTACTTTTTACCTATCGATAAATTATAATTTATTTGTTTCTATTAGAAGAATAAGCTAGAAGGGAGAGGCTTGAGAAAAGGGAATTTCTTCTAGAGCCTAAAGAAGTTTCTCCTCAACTAGATCCATCTTTAATGCTATTATACAAGTCTTGAAATATTTTTATATGTAACTCTGAATTTGAAATTCATGGAACATAAAACCTATAAGTGACACTTACTTCTTCGTTAAGTTGCAATACTAAAATTGATATAAATGATATCATGAAAATAAATCAACCTAAATCTGATTTCATGGTGAAAATGTTGGATATGATTTCCACACTCAAAAGCCAACGTCCATGATATTTGTCACAATGAATGACATTATAGTCCTTGAGCTGTTGTTAGCTTTGTAATGTGCCTCTCTTGAATCTCGTAGATTCAATAACTTCTTCCAAAAATCTTTTGTTTTTTTCACAGTTGAATGATACTATGTAGAAAAGATCCTACGGTAACATCTTTGATAGGGATCTATGAATGGACCAATAGCAAAATTTGAACACGATATGAAAATTGAGCACTATAGGAAAATTGAACACAATAGAAATTTTCCTCATATTGAGAGACATGAATTTCTCTTCTCTTTTATCTGGATCTTTTTGGAATCTTCTAGCTTTCCATTCTAATTCAAAGATCTTCTTTTCATTCTTTTACAATTTTGGAAAGTCTAGTCTTTCTTTTCTATTTATGATTTTGTCTTTTTCTTTTTATTTTGTCTTTATATTTTCTTATTTTTATGTTTATTTTTCATTTTAATTAATTCACTTCTTTTTCTTTTCTTTTTTATTTTTCATCGAGGTTTCATTCCTTTTCATACTTATATACAAAAAATCTTATTAAGTAAAGGGTAAGAGTTGCGAAAATTAGGTTCCTAAGCTTGCTAATAAAGGCTTTTTATTTGTAACAACCAATGGTTTCTCATGGTTAGGGCTAGTAACATCATAGCTATGGTTAAATATACATGTGATGGGTTTATAACCATGGGTTTCTAAGGGTTCAAAGTAAGTTTCCAACGGTTAAAGGTTAGTCTTTTGGGTTTTTGAGCTAGGGTTTCAAGGGTTTTAAGGTTTTTGAGCATGAAAGTATCATGCTTTTTTAGGGGTTATATATATACATTGGTTTTTGGATTTCCCTTGAGAATGCAAATGGAGTGTTTGATTGTGTTTTCTGTTAAAATATAAGTACGGGATTTTGTGGAGTTAATGAACTTTATGTAAGTAGATATACAAGTCCTAATGCAAAAATGAAATGTCCATTTGAGTTCAGTACACTTTTGATGACAAACCAATGGAATAAAACCTAACCGGATAGTATTTGAAAGAAGACATCATGGGTTCAATAACTACCTTACTTTCTAAGCAAAAGAAATGCAGTGAAAGTCTAGAGAGCCGTCGAACTCTCCAAAGGAGCTAAGCATAGTATACGTGGTAGGAGTTCTAGTCCAAAACTCAACGGGAAATGCTTCATACGGACATCAGCAGCCATTTGATCGCACCTAGAAATATGAGTCCACTTACTCTATTCAGTAAAACGGCAAGGAAACCTTCAAATGTAAAAGATTAAGGCACCATTTATCACGAACAGGAATACAAAATATTCTCCAACAAAATGTAAGACCATGATTCAGAAATAGTATCGGATCCAGATTGTCAAATGTCGGTGTCTCCTTGAAAACACATGCGGGATGATCATATTCCTGCGATGCCGTAGACTAATCTTTAATACTGCACAAAGTCGTTAGCACATATTGCCAATCGCATGGCATGCTTCAAATGATACAAGTTGTTCCCCGGAACTATTTACTGGAGTTCTTCACTAAAATAAACACGTACATTGTGCTTGGCCTTCGGCAGTGCCAATTGCGAGTGAATTGAACAGAGATTCATGAGGTAATCTACTAATATTCTAATAGTCTCTGGTAATGGATATTCGATTTATTGTTCAGTTTTGTCAGATAGAAAGACTTTAAAAGAAGATTTGTACAGCTAAATCGGGACACTGGTTTTTTCATGTATTCACATCAAGGAAGGCTTGTGCTTCTATGCTACATCTTTTACCGCATATAGCAAGGTCTTCAATGAATGACATTGGAATGGTCGCATTATAGAGAGCACCCTTCAATCTCAAAAGCAATGATTCAGAGTCACATAAACGCTAACAGATATGTATGTTTACGGAATTAGAGGTCACCATGATTGTTACTGTCTATTTAGGCTTAGTACGCGCTTTTGATGACAAACCAGTGGAATAAAACCTAACTGCATGTTATTTGAAACTAGGAATCCTGTGTTTAATAACTATCTTATTTTCGAAGGAAAAGACACACCGAAAGTCTAGAGAACCGTCCAAAGGAGCTGAGCAATGTTTTGGTGGGAATCCTCTTAGCCTCCTTATAAAGAACATACAGTCAAGAGATGGATGCATGGCCAATTTCAGTAAGTCCAGAAGTCAGATGTCGCATTGATTGTGAGCATACACGATAGCCCATTGTAGAGTGTCCATTGTTTACAATAATATGTTCACTACTGTAATGATTTATCAAAGTAACAACAACACAAACGTACGTAGAATTCCTTTCGGCAACAACTTTTAACATGAAGCATGAGCATACAATGGCTAAAAGACAAATAACGGAAAGTGTAAAGCTAGAATGGCAGCTTGCAGAAAAGCATCATTCCGAAATTCCAACAAACACGAAGGGTTATGAGTAGAGTAACGAGACACGACATAGTGAATGCTTATGATCTCCAAGAACACACAACTTCGAGGTGACTCTGATTGAGACCATCATTTAAAGCCCTGATTGCACTGCGTAACATTAGGGAGTACAATGAAATCATACCTATCGATTGTCACACAAATAAACAGGCCTAGAAATGTAACTAATGTAAAGGAGAATCTTACAATGTAGAAAAAAACAACATACGCAACGCTGAGAATCAATTATTCTAGAACAAATAATTGAAAACTCAGTAGGCTTATGGACCCTTTACTGTAGAAATCAACTTTGATAGTACGTACCGGAGTGGATCTCTTTAGAAACCGAGGCGATATAGAGAGCCGTGAGTCAGAAAGTAAATCGCCCAACATCGCAACTCACAGCCTACTGTGATTCACACAATGAATGATCACTGTGCATAGCTGAACCTCAAAACACTGTCCTAAACGATGTAGCAGAATCGGATCCTCAGATTCAGAAAACAAATAATAGCGAAGAAAAGGAAAGTACAATCCATCTTTAAGACAATTTACTTTGGAGAAAAAGGACACAAATCGAGAGAAATTCTTGATAGCTAATAACAAAATTGCATACAATCATTGGTCCTAAATGGTTAAGGTGAGTCACACAGACCTTAGAAACATGAGACATAGGATAAATGTGAGACTAGGTTGACAATGATACACGAGGTACACAGAAATGTCCACACAATTGAGATTACCATGTAAGGCAACTACGTAAACACAAATATAGTTTTTAAATGTTGAACGCTTCCGTAAAGTAGATGGTTTCTCCTTCAAAAGAGCTTTTATGAACATTCCCTCCCCTTGATCTTTAATAGTCATATGTATGAGAGTGACTTCTCCTCAAATGATCTTCACATGCACAAAGTGACAGTTGAGTTCTATTTGCTTTGATATCATATAATAACCTAGATTCATTGATAGAATTGTGATAGTAAAGTTTGTGTAGTATACCAGCAGAAGTTTGTTGATATAAACCCCCATGTCTTGAATCAAGGATCTAATCCATGTCGCTTTGCAAGAAGCAAGTGTAATTTCTCTGTATTCACCTCTATTACGTTATACTATCACAATTCGTTGCTTTTAAGGAGTCCATGAACTAGCCCTGGTTCCATTAAAAATTTGCAGTTTGACTTAGAAATATAAACAAAGAAAATTATTTCCCTATAGAAAGAAAAGGAGACATAAAGTTTGAGAAGGTAATATTATAAAACTAACAATCAAACAATCACAGAATCCTTTACAAACCTTTTACGCTGGATTTAAAGCTAGATAGTATCTATAGGAATATAGATGTTAAACTGAACTAATAGATACAATCACTCCTAAGTCAGAAAACCAAGATCCGAAGATCCTTGGTATGTATTTAACTGATAATTTCTTAAAATATTACCTCTATGTTTTATTCATCCCTTTTTTCAATAAAGTGAACGATTTTAACTACGTTTCTTCATGGATTGTGCATAATGGAAATAATCTCCTCAACTATCACCATTCAAGAAAAACTGCTCAAATTCATCGTCTTTTATACTACATAATCTTTTTGTCTGTGCATCAAGAACTTGTTTAATTTCCAAAACATAATTATTTACCGACTCGTGCACATCTTGATGCAAACTATTTAACCAAAGTTTTTGCTGAAATGCATCCAGCCTTTGTTGTAGTTGCAAAAAGGTATTGAAACATTTCCCATAGCTATTTTCTTTTTTTTTTAAGTCGTGTACGTACTTCGTCCTACTTGAATCAATATTTTGAGATAAGAAAAGTATTAACTCTTTCTGATGCTCATTCCATCTTTGATAATTTTCAACTTTCTATGGTATTGGATTTTTTTTTTTGGCAAGTGCGACTGCTATTTAGTCCCACATTAATTTTACGGAAATTCATGCCGATAAAGTATACAAAGAGGCAAAGGTTCCTTCCTTGATAATTTATTTTGCTAGAATTTTATTTTGCATGTGCAAGTAATTGATTCAATCATCGAGATCTATTTAGCTTTATGCATATAATGCATACGAAAAACATATGAAGTCTGAAAATATTTTATAACTCATTCTTCTCGCATCACGTATTAATATTGCATGTAAAAAAAATAATAATAGACCTAGCATGTGAATTTGATACCAATCTAGGGAAATAATCGAATCTTTTCGTTTGATATATCATTTCAGAATATATGTACATTTCAGAATATATCATTTCACAATATATGCACATTTTGTGCTCTGTCATATTCATATGAGCGAAGAACAACCTCAATGTTCATTTTTACTGAAATAAAAAGAAAGAAATTTCTCAAAGTATAATAAGCACATAAAGGAAGTGGAATTAACAACAAATACATGCTTAAGAATCTTGAGAGTTTGAATTTATTAAGAACAGAAGATCCTGATAGTCACAAGCTTTGATAAGCGAAGATAATTTTTATTGAAATAAAAAGAAAGAAATTTCTCGAAGTATAATAAGCACATAAAGGAAGCGGAATCAAACAACAAATACGTGCTTAAGAATCTTGAGAGTTTGAATTTATTAAGAACAGAAGATCCTGATAGTCAACTGCAGTTTGTTTGAGTAGTGAGTAACGTAAGAGAGCTCAAGAGATTGAGTTCTAGCGATAGACTTCCTCTTCATAGTTCTCTGTACCGCATTCAATATACATGCACACATGAGCACATATAGGCATGCATTCAAAGAGCATCAACACAATGCATAGAGTTACACAGAACTACGTGTACAAGAGACTAAAAAAATGCTTAATGCACACACGAAATTGATGCGCTAGTTTGCGCATGCAAACAAATATAGAAACGGACATAGATGTAAACATATGCATATACTCGCATCATACGATCGGGGAGTAATATAAAGTTCTGACAAGAAGACGGTGATATGAGAGATAGCCTCTCTCCAACGTCGGTTAAAAACTCGTATGCAAATAAAGAGTCTCTGAACAACAAAGAAACATGCATATCAGTGCCGAAAAAAAGTGTGTGTGTGTGTATATATATATATATATATATATATATATATATATATATATATATATATATATATATATATATATATATATATATATATATATATATATTGTGTGTGTGTGTCTCTATAAATACTCGTTCTGAAAAAAGATGAAAAGCAATGGTTGGCATGATTTAATTTTGAACAACAAGGTCACGTGGATAATCTTTTCTTATATCCAACACTCACTGTACATGGAAAATATCTTCTTGAAAAATCAAGTGGGATAGCATTTGTACAAATATGTTATTTACACGGCAAGAACATCAGATCAACATTCAGGTCTTAAAAAAAGGTGGTCATAGCTAGTATGGGTGGGTGGATTGTAGATGCACTAGAAGTAGATGCATGACATAAAATAATTTCTCACAGAATCAACAGAATGAGTGTAACCATTTTGAGATGAGTATTAATAGACTGTGTAACGACAAAGGTTTGAAAAAAAATGCGGTAAAGAAGAGAGGAGTAATAATAGACTGTGTAACGACAAAGGTTTGAAAAAAAATGCGGTAAAGAAGAGAGGAGTAATACTGAGATGAGTATTAATAGACTGTGTAACGACAAAGGTTTGAAAAAAAATGCGGTAAAGAAGAGAGTAATACTGCCTGAGCGAAATTTGGCAGTTCCAAGCTTGCAAGAAGCAGATCGTCCAACTTGAGGTGCCATTTTTGGAGGAATGCTTCGGCAGTTTTGCCTTCCTTAAGCGTAAGAGACGTGAGGAGTTTTAGACAATGTACTTGTTGGGCCATCGAATGAGATTTGTAAGTATCTTCAAGATGAGGTTAGATCTTGTGCGCTGAGGTCATCTATCGTAGAGTTTGCTTGACAACATATGTCATGTGCAATAGGATTTCGAGTCAGGATCCCTCTTATCCGGACAGGCATCTATGCCATCTGCAATGTCAAGCACATCGAGCTTCTACAGAATCATGGTCATTGTGAGCTTCTAGGGTTGATAGTTGGCACCATGCACCTTGTGGATTTTGTATGAGCGCGAGGCAGATGAACTCGCCACAGTGATCAATAAGGGAGTCTATGCAATCAGCATTGTTGACCAAGAATGCATGCGCGTTACTGGCGTGACACCATGCTGGAAAAAAAGGAGCGACACAGACCTTTCCTAGATAAGGATAACGTAGAGGGAAGACAATGCACAGAGAACAATTCTTATTGTTTTATTATTCATCATTGATTTAATTACATCTTGGCATGCATACCAGAGGATGCGTTGGTTCATATGTCGGTTACGAATGTGTATGTCGGTTATACCATGTGGTGGCGTTATACGTGGACAAGCCACGTCACAATAGAAACCTCGGCGATCAAGGTTTTACAACAATCTAAAAGCCGACGAATTCTACGAATACCAGAAACAAAAACGGGATGACCGTAGTTTGACGTGACACTTAGGCGGTCGCTTACATTTATTCAATGGATCTAAGCAAATGACCAACACTCAGTTACTCATATGTTGCTTTGGGTACGATCCATTAGAAAGTGTCTATTGTGATCTAAAGGGTTAAAGATGGTCACGCGTACGAATAGGCGTTTCTATCAAGAATGACGAATGTACACAAAATGAATGAGAGGCTAAAGAACAAACAGCTCAAAGCCGTGATCTTGGATATCACTTTCAATTCCACCGTCATTATATCTATTGGAGTACATCTCTAGTACTGCCCACAGACAGAACGTATCGCTGCTATCTAGGAGGTCATGACTTGGAGGTTAGTTTGATTGAACGCATATTCAAATGCTTTTCGAGTATTCAACCTGATCAGAAATACGCTTAGCATACGTGGTAACAGTCTTAGTCCAAAATTCAATGGGAAATGCTACATAATAGCATCAGCAGCGATTTGATTGCACCTAGAAATATGACTCCACTTACTCCATTGAGTAAAACGGCAAGAAAACTTTTCTGATCCAGTGTGTTAAATGTCGAAGTCGCTTTGCAAACACGCGCGGGAACATCATATCCCTGAAAACTCGTAGACTCCTCCTAAATGGCAGCGAAGAAAGTCGTTAGTACATATTGCCTTTCGCGCGGCATGGCTCCAATTCTAGAAGTTGTTCCCTGGAACTATTTCCTGGAATCATTAGCTAAAGTAGACACAAACATTGTACTTGGCCTTCGGCAGTGCAAATTGCTACTGAATTGACCAGAGCTTCATGAGCTAGTGTACTTATATCCTAATACTCTGTGATGAGGGAATATTCGACTTACTGTTCAGTGGTACGGAAAGACTTTAAAAGACAATTTGTACAGCTTATGGAAAGACTCACTTTAAAAGACGATTTGTACAGCTAAATGGGCACACTGGTTTTTTCCTGTACTCTCATCAAGAAGGGCTTGTGCTTCTATGCTACATCTTTTATCGCATATAGCAAGGTCCTCAATAAGTGACATCAGAACTGTCACATTATAGAGAGCACTGTTAAATGTGAAAAGCAATAACAGTGCCCTCTATTATAACAGTGTTCAATCTCAAAAGAAATGATTCAAGGTCACATAAAGGTTTACAGATATGTATGTTCACGCAATAGGAGGTCACCATGATTAATACTGTCTATTTTAGTTCAGTACGCGCTGTTCATGAAAAACCAGTGGAATAAAACCTAGGCGGGTGTTATTTGAAAGAAGGCATCCTGTGTTTAATAACTGTCTTACTTTTGAGAAAACAAGACATGCACTGAAAGTCTAGAGAACCGTCCAACTCTCCAAAGGAGATGGGCAGTGTTTTGGTGGGAATCCACTTAGCCTTCTCATGAAGAGCATAAAGTCACGCGATGGATGCAAGGCTGATTTCAGTAAGGCCAGAAGTCAAGTGCCTGATTCATTGTGAGCGTAATCCATAGCCCATTGTAAAGTGTCCATACTTAACTATAATATGTTGGCTACTCTAATCAATTTGCGAATTATCAGCAACACAAACGTACGTGAAAGTCATTTCTGCAACAATTGTTTACATGAACCATGCGTATACAATCGCTAGAAGACAAATAACCGAAAAGCATCATTCAGGAATTCCCACAAACACGGAGGGTTATGCTTAGACTTATGATACACGACACACTGAATGCTTATGATCTTCACGAACCCGCAATCTCGAGGTGACTCTGAGTGAGACCATCATTTAAAGCTCGAGCTGCACTGCATATCATCACAGAATACAATGACATCATACTTATCCGTTGTCACAGAAATGAACATACCTAGAAATGTAAATAATATAAAAGAAAATCTTTCATTGGAAAAAAACAAAGTGATACGCTACGCTCAGGAGCAGTAGTTCTAGAACGAATAATCGAAATCTCAGTAGGCTTGTCAACCTTTCACTGCAGGAATCAGCTTTTGTATTACGTGCGGGAGTGGATTTCTTCAGAGAACTAGGTGATACAGACAGTCGTGAGTTGGAAAGTAGATTGTCCAACATCGCAACTGAATGATCATTGTGCATGACTGGTCCTGGATGACGTAGCACAATCGGACCCTCATATTCAGAATTCCAATAATAACGAAGAGAAGGAAATGAGAAGAGAAAGTCTTGATAGTGAATTTCTATTTTTGCATAAAACAAAATCGCATACACTCATCGGTCCTAAATGCTTAAAGTGTGTCACACGAACTTTAGAAACATGACACATAGAATAACTGTGTAGGATGAGAATTATACCGAAGATACACATAATGATGTCCATACACATAAAGATGAGAATTGTACCCAAGATACACATTTCCGCCACCTTATCTTCAATACTCATATGTGCGAGAGTCACTTCTCCTTGAATGCTCTTCACATGCACAAAGTAATGGTGGACTATTATTTGCTTTGATATGATATTAAAAAATTAGATTCATTGATACAGTGGTGTTAGTATTGGTTGTGTAGTATACGAGGAAAAATGTCTCGATGTAAACCCCCATGTCGTGAATGAAGGGTCGAATCCATGTCGCTTTGCAAGCAGCATGTGTAATTTCTCTGTATTCAGCTCTAATATGTTGTACTACAACAATTCGTTGCTTTCAAGAAATCCATGAAGTAGCTCTGGTTCCATTTAAAAAAAACATTTTGATCTAATAATATAAATAGTACAAATAAAAGTCTTTTCCTATAGAAAGAAAAGGGACATGAAAGTTGAAAAGGCAATATTATAAAAGTAACAATCAAACAATCACAAAATCCTTCACAATACTTCTACGCTGGATTTAAAGGTGGACAGTATCTACGCGATTCTAGTTGTTTAATTGAACTAATAGATACGATCACTCCTAGGTCAGAAACTAAAGGAACTAAGATCATTGGTATGTATTGAAGTCATAATTTTATAAATAATACATCTAGGAAAGGCTCATTTGTTTGTTTCATCTCTACTTTTTTGGGTTATTCATATCTTTGTTTCTGTTCAGACATGGTTGTATATCCGAATGTAAATTCATCTTCGCTTTATAACTACCAATTGATCCTTTTTTTTGTTATTCCTTAATGCTAGTTAAACATTGTTGATCTGATATATCGATTTTGAAATGCGTGTACTTTCCTCAAATGTTCACATTAATGAATGAAAGACATTAAAAAAAATTGAAACTTACATAATTCATTTCAAATGACCTTCATTTTAGTTTAATATATCTTTGGTTTCTTTTCCCAACACAGTAAATAACTCCATTTGTTCTCCTAAATTATGTACCATACTAAAAAAAATCTTCTAATCACACAATAGCCTTGGAGATAGTTTGAATTCACTAATGATGAAAAGGTGATTATAATGAAATATAGACCCGATAGACTAGAACTCACATCCAATGCTACTTCTTACCGATACATAAATTATAAGCTCTCTATTTCTATTAATAGAATAAGATTAAGAAAAGGGAACTACTTGTGGAGTTAATATAAGTTTCTCCTCAACATGATCCAAATTTGATGCTATTATAAAAGTATGTGCGTGTCTCTATATGGATTCTGAATTTCAAATTAATGCTACATAAAACCTAGAAGTGAATCTTACTTCTATGTAATTTAAAACACTAGAGTTGATATAGATGATATCATGAAAATAATTCAATTTGTGGTGAAAATTTCGGGGATGGCTGCCACAATCTAGAGCATACCTTCATATTTCTTAAATTCTACCCAATCATGGTTACATTTGCATTTCCTTGAAGAATTGATACATGAAGATTGATCTTACTTCTTGCCATGGTATCAGATCTTGCCTTCATCAACATTAAAGTGATTCATAAATATAGAAATGAAAAATGTGATGTCTTCAAGTGGACATTTCACCAAAGTCTTCGAATTCATATTGAAATATGAGGAGCATTTGTTCCTAACATGATCATCTGATTGAAATTTATCTTAGACTTTATAGAAGCAAGTTTAAGATGAAGAAATTAATTTTTGAAATATTTTCTATACCTTCCTTTTGTAGAATCCTCCTGCATTTTTCTTGAGAAGTCCTTTTTATTAAAGCTAAGAAAGTTATTGATAAAAAATACTTCGTTGGAAATATCATAGCGTCTTATTTTTTGTTAAAAATCATGATCATTATTTCATTGATGTTTATGGAAAACTTGTTATTGAGAGGCAGATACATAAACATATGTTGTGTTGTCTTTCTAATGCTCTTGCTAGACTTTCCAACTAGGTCTACACATTTACTTGGTGTCCTCTTTTACTTTATGTATTAATTTTCCTATCTCTAATCTTATTAAGAAATATAGGACCTTAAGAATATCATTAGATAGCCTACATTGAAAACCATATCTACGATCCAGAATAACCACTAAAACGTTCAATCTACTCTTCTTTGATGTTGTTATCAACACTTCCAAGGATATTCAACCCAAAAAGACTTTCGAGGAATGGAGTAACATGTTGCATAATCTGGTTTCCCAATCTATTGAGGCTACCTACACTGCACAAGTGTCTTTGAAATGTATATCTGAACTTTTTTTATCACGATAGGCTAACTCTTCTTATGATTGATAACTCCTAGTCTACTTTGCCAAACTCCTACCCTTCTTTGCTGTGAGGAAAGTGAGAAACTGATATTTTTTCACATTGACTGACCATTATGCTTCTTGACTTTCTATTAGCCTTGTAATGTGCCTCCCCCAAAACTCGTAGAGTCGGTGAGTTCTTACAAAAATCAGTGGTTTTTTCACAGCGACATCGACATTATGTAGAAAAGATCATATGGAAAAGTTCTTTATGTTACCTCCACGTAAGACTTTTTCTCATTGCCTATTTGTCTAAAATGACGTCTTACGAAAATTCATGGTTTTTTCACAGCCGCATCAACATTATGTAGAGAACATCATATGGAAATATAAGACAAAACTTACACAATATAACACAAGAGCAGTAGTAGAGAAGATAACAGATATAGGAGAATCTCAAAAAGTTTCTACTAACAACAAGTACAAAGATAATGGTGTTGTCCACCCATGCACTCGCAAGGGAGAGCTTAAATGGTGATCTAGGCAACTCTAGATAGGGAGATACAAGATAGAGGTATGGTGGCTCAATTCCATGTCTCAAGTAGTGCAGAAGTCATGTACATATAGCATCATGGATGGCCTTCCATGGATGGCTATACAGGGATGGTAGAGCGTGGGCGGCCACCACCCATGTAATTGCCATACACGGCTTAGGCCAGTCCAACTGACCTATCAAATATAAATGATTTCGACTCTGATAGGGAATATTCAATGGAATACTCTTGGACCCCACAATTAAGGACCCTGGGAACTCCCTTTCCTTACAATAACTTACATGGTCCAATATGACATTCATCCAGCATGCAAGTTGGGATTCCCATCAATTGGGTAATGTTTGGATTCTCCTCATAATGGGAGCCTTAAAAATTGTGCATACAATCAATGAGGGGTAGACATTGATCATCTACTAACACCCCTGCTCAATGTTTACCAAATGATAAATCAAGTTGGTCTCAGTCCTATGCCCATCTGTTGAAGATGTTTGTTGAGCTCTTCTCTTCCAAGTGCTTCAGTGAATATCTAAGCAGAATTTCCCTTTGTTGGGAAATATTATAGCTCCACAATTTCATCTTCAATTAGCTCAAGAATGTAGTGGTACCCTACTTCTATATGCTTGGTGCAAGCATGAATAATGGGTTCTTCTCAATAGTCATACAACTTTGATTATCACACTTGAGTATGGTCACCATATTTGATGGAAACCCTAGACCTGCGAGAATTCTCCTCAACCAGACTACCTTACAAGAAGCAAAACAAGCTGCTTTGTACTCTGCTTCAATGGAGGAGAGTGTGAGAGTTGGTTGCTTCCTACTAACCTAAGAAAATATTCATGAACCAAGTGAGAAACAATATCTAGAAACTCATCTTCTAGAACCACAATCTCCAACCCCATCTGAATCACAATATCCTTGAAGTGTATCACGTGTGGTATTAAAAATACCAAAATCCAAGGTTCCTGCAATGTAGCTTAGAATTCGCATTCTAGTATTCTGTTGACTCTCCTTAGGTTTGTTGGAAAACCTACTTAACACTCCAACAACATAGCAAATGTCTGATCTAGTGTTACACAGAAAAATAAGACTTCCAACGACCTTTCTATACTTCTTAGCATCTACATCATGCATGTTATCATCCAAAGATAGGTTATGATTTACCTCCATAGATGTGCTAGTTGGTTTGCAGTCCATCATTCCAAATGCCTTGAGAATTTCTTTGGAATATTTTTTTTGTGAGATGATGCCATCCTTTCTTTTCCATACTTCAATTCCCAAACAAAAATGGAGAAGACCTAAGTCTGTCATTTCAAACTGAGTTCCCAAGTTGATCCGAGTTTGAATGATGAGTTCGTGATGATCTCCTCTAATGATCAAATCATCGACATGTACAATGACAACAAGTGGATTACTGTCCCTTTTCGACATACAAGTTAGAATCACAAGTACTTCTTTCATAACCCATATTTTTGAAAACAAAAATATATCCATTGGTACCGAGCTCATGGTGCTTGCTTAAGTCCATACAAAGCTTTCTTCAACCTACAAACTCTATTTTCGTAATTGGGCACCTCAAAACCTAGTGGTTGAGATACATATAGCTCCTCCTTCAAATGCCCATTCAGAAATGTAGATTTGACATCCATCTAAAAAATAGGCCAAGCTTCTTAAACACCACGGGCCACACATCATGAGATCTCAGTTTTCATGCAAAAGTCATACTACAGGTGTAAATGGTAAATGTAAAAGCACAAAATGACTGTTTCCGCCAATCATTCATGACGACTGCCTATTTTTTAGGATTCAATTCAAAATCGAGTGGCATAATTGACCTACCCCTCCAATTTTGTATGGATTGGACGAATCTCTGAATGTGTTTAGTTCTGGAGTGGCATGCTAGCCCAGAGCATCAACTAAGAGCATTTCTCTTGCCTATGTTGTAATAAATCATTCAAACTAAGGAGTGATTGGTCTTCCTTCATTGTCAGTTGTCTCTAAGGGTATATTTCCCTAAGGAGAACCTCCCTTGAGTAGGTGAAGTACAAGAGTGCTTGGTCCATGCTCCTATTGAAAGTAGATACCCGAGTACCTCCTCTACAATTTGGCACGCCCGGTGGGACACTTGCATTTCTGTGAGAGACCCTAAGGATAGTAAATAGTCCTCATTTTCAGTATTTTTTCCCTCTTGCATTTGCAAGTAGGTACATCACCCATACGCGGGCAGATAAGAAGCCTTTTCGTGTACGAAGAAGCCTTAACAATTCACCTATATCTTTGACTAGGGAACCTACCTCCCCTCTACCCTCGTTAAATTTATCTATTGATTTGGGTGCGACACCACTATCAAAGGAGAAGCATAGGAGAACATTAGGCTTCTCCTCAGATACATCAGAAGAAACACCAGTGCAAATGGAGGATCTCTCTCATTTACTCTCCAGACTCAATATCAAGTTCCCTACCTTCAAGGGACAAGCTTATAAGGATGTTGATGACCATGTGAGGAGATTCATCTCCTTATGCCGTGGACGAGGTCTGCAGAATATAGAGGGTGCAATGTTGGTACTCTTCCCATCCACATTGGAAGGCCTTCCTGACAAATGGTACAGTCAATATGCAGATGGACATTTGGCTATATGGGAGGCTCTGAAGACGGCATTCTCATAGACATTTCGACCTAGTGATTCCTCAAAAAGAGCTCTAGATCAACTAGAGAACCTAAAGTTAAGATCAGGTGAATCCTTTCATGAACTTCACACTAGGACAAAAGCACTTGTTGCACGTCTGCCACATGCTCCCGGTGATTTCTTGGTTATGAAATGGATAGAAAAAGCTCTGCCCAGGTCATCTCAGCAGAAGCTCCGTGAGTCTCTAAGATTGGATGCAACCCTTAATGATTTTGTTGCAGCGGCGTCACGCATTGAAGAAGCTAGGCAACATTTTGAAGGGGATACACAACCAAATTATGCTGCAGAACTAGACCCTATTGGGCAGCTAAGGAAGGAAATGGAGGCATTGAGAATGCAACAAAATCAACAAGAAGAGAAGGTCTTGCCACCACTGTGTCGCACTGATGATGAAGTAGCCCAACTTCACAATGAGTTAGAACATTTGCAGACCACTCAGGATATACAAAGACAGATTTGGTGTACAATATGTAACAAAACCTGCACACCAAATCTGTTCTCAAAATTTTCAATGAAATCTTCAAAATTTTCAGGAATTGTGTTTTGATGTATCAAAATTTGGTGTACAATATGTTCTCAAAACCATGTGCAATCAGATAGGCATGTATCTTCTCATACCAAGCAGGTGGTGCTTAGTTTAAACCATATAATGCCTTCTTTAACCTGCACACCTGGTTTTCATGCCTTTTTTGCACAAAGCCAGGCGGCTCAAAAACATACACTTCTTCATGCAAGTCACCATTCAGAAATGCAGTTTTAATATCCAACTAATGTACATTCCAACCATGATGGGCTGCAAGTGAAAAAATGCTCCGAACAGTAGTCATATGACATGTAGGCGCAAAGGTCTCATCAAAATCAATGCCTCTTTCCTGTGCGTCGCCCTTTGCAACAAGCCTAGCCTTATACCTGTCAACTGTACCATCAGGTTTATGCTTCAGCTTGTATACCCACTTAGTGCCAATGGCCTTCTTGCTAGGTGGCAAGTCACATAAAGACCAAGTACCATTCTTCATTATAGCATCATATTCAGATTGCATAGCAGCCATCCAATTTTTTTTAATTTTGTGCTTCATCAAATGAAACAGGCTCATTCTCATCACAGAGACTAGATGCAGCCATAGCACACCAATTTGACGCAAAAGACGCACTATGAGAGCCTGATCGAGTATGATATGATAGAGGTGCATCTAATTTTTTGTCACCCAAGGTCTGCACCAGCCATTTTGGCATAGTTCTGGCTTCCTCAATATCAACTCTCTCATCAATAAGTGCATCATATACATTTGCATCAGAAATGGAATTATCTGCATCATCACATGAAACCTGCAAAGGCTATGAAGTTGCCTCATTAGAACCAGCACTAAACTGTCCACCTGTAGAAAGAGGAAGCAAAGTATCATACATGTCTTTGGAGCTAACAGATGTCTCCTTTGTACATGAAAGCAATGGCTGAATAGGATCTTCCACAAAAACAGCATCACGGCTAACCATATTATTAAGAACAGAAGATCCTGATAGACACAAGCTTTGATAATCGAAGATAATTTTTACTGAAATAAAAAGAAAGAAATTTCTCGAAGTATAATAAGCACATAAAGGAAGCGGAATTAAACAACAAATACGTGCTTAAGAATCTTGAGAGTTTGAATTTATTAAGAACAGAAGATCCTGATAGTCAACTGCAGTTTGTCTGAGTAGTGAGTAACGTAAGAGAGCTCAAGAGATTGACTTCTAGCGATTGACTTCCTCTTCATAGTTCTCTGTACTGCATCGAATATAAATGCACACATGAGCACATATAGGCATGCATTCAGAGAGCATCAATACAATGCATAGAATTACACAGAACTACGTGTACAACAAACTAAAAAAATGCTTAATGCACACACGAAATTGATGCGCTGTCGGGAAGAAGGAGGTCGTGGCGGGAAGCCGGCGCCTGGGGTTGGATCAGGCCCCGCTCTGGTGCGCCGTTCCCGCTGTCCTACGAGCGGCGTCTGTGCGCTAGGCGCCTCGCCTGTGCTCTCTGGAGCGTGCGCGATCCTCGTACGTGTGGGACCCTCTCCCCTCGGAAGTGTCGAGATGTGCGTGCGTACACGACCGTAGGCGTCGAGAAAGAGACAAATCAGATACAGCATTGATTCTCGAAATCACTGGGTCGGTGTGTATATAAACTCGATGATACAATAATCTGAATGATACAATGATGCCCGCTACAGTGCGGGTCCGCGATACAAAAATCCGCTACAGTGTGGAACAGATAAATACAAATAAATGCCGCCGCTACAGTGCGGATCGGCTGGATATGATGTAGGCCTCCCGCTATAGTGCAGGAAGTCACCCTCGATCTTTGTCTTCTGATCTTTGCGATTTAATCTTTTCTTCACTTTTCTTCGATCCAAGCTTTTCTTTAAGTCCTCACTTTGTAGCTCTTTACTTCAAAATTCACAATAATCTCTGATCACGCAGTAACCTGCAAAGTGGACGCACCAAGAAGATCAACGAGGAGGTCCATAGGATGGGGCATAATCCTGTTAGTACCATTTCAAAAGCAAATAAATAAAATCCATTTACAAATAATTCTTCACTTTGCACATATTTCAACCCTTGGTGATAGCAGATGAAGGTATCATATAAATCGTCAAGCTTTATGGGATATTTTTGAATGATAATCTACAGTCATCTCATAGAAATGATTCGCTATATCGAGAACCATATGGTTTTAAGTGACATAGACATAGTTCGTAATGGTTACATCTCTAATTGTCTCATTCATTATCATGTTTCCATATTGCAAGTCATTATGACAAAACCAACTATTCCTTCCAACCAAGCTTGGTCCTTAATCAACTCTCTTTTCAATATTGGCCTCCCCAAACTCTTCATGCCATGATGATGATGCACATATTTCTAATGCCTTTATTGACTCAAAACTTAATCCGATCCCACAGTTTAGGTGTTTAAGGCCATCCATGTCTAGGTTATGGAACTCTCACAGTTTCATAGTGGATCTTAAAATATTATCCATAACTTAGGCTACCTTCTCTTAGTGTCCAAGGCGTTAAGGAATTCCTCCATGATGTACATAGAAAAAGTTCTTTTCGTGTGCGCGTGCTAAGTCTTCCACACTTCCTATGAACTTCATGCTAATAAGCTTAAAATCCATAACATTATTGTTATTCTCTCTCTCTCTCTCTCTCTCTCTCTCTCTCTCTCTCTCTCTCTATATATATATATATATATATATATATATATATATATATATATATATATATATATATATATATATATATATATATATATATATATATATATGGCACACAAATCGTATGCTCTGGATGTCTCAGAATTTTTCCACGTCGATTATGGAGCGGCCCCTTCTCTCACGTTCTGCTGTGCGTGCCCGCCATACGCCACCTTAATCTCTCTCATCAACAGCGCCGCCTTCTTCTCCCGGATTTTTCTGTACAGCGCGCACAACATCTCTGAATTTTTCTCTCCATGCTGACGTCCGACACAGTCATGTCTCTCTGCAACTCTTGCCTACGATGCACTACAGACAATTGATCGAATTCTTCTCTCTCTCTGTGATGGGATTTGCGTGCCCCGTTTGCCAGATGTTTTTCTCTCTCTATATATGCCGAAACGTGCGCGTTGCCTACCACAACTCTTTCTCTCTCTATTGCCGGCAGTCCATAGCGTGTAAGCTCTCTCTCTGTCGAGATGGATACTGGCCGCGCCTGTCACGTGCACTTTGACGCGTCATGACTCTCTGCCGACACACTAGGAATTCTCTCTCCTCCAATTATGCCTTGTGTACTGCTGTTGATCCCGGATCTCGATGCTATCTCTCTCTTTGCGGCGGCACAAATCTCTCCCATCTTCTCTGTGGACAGCAGCTCCAACTTTGTATGCTCAGAGAGTCAGAATCTCTCTCTTCTCCAACAGTCAACCACCTCTGTTGCCGCTCTCACGTGGGCTGAGTTGGAGCCAATCCGCATCTCTCTCTATGCCTAAATTTTCTCTCCACTTCCATTTTCTCCTGCGCCTCTCACATCGACTGCCATCTATACTTCTCTGTGTAGTTACTTGTGAATCCTCGTAGTGCCTTAGACTTTTTCTCTCTATCATGACTACCATTGACTTCATCCACAGATTTATCTACGCGTGGCCTCCTATTGTCTCTGTGTCTCTCCCTTCTCTTTTTCCTCTATTACAGCCATACCCATGGCACTTTCTCTCTCTAGTACAGATTACACAGATATGTCTTTACAATCAGAAGGGCATAAAACTCTCTCTCTCTCTCTCATGCAAGCTAATGGACATGAATAAGGAAAAATGAATAAGAGGAGGATAAGAAACCATACCTGCAAAGTGGACGCACCAAGAAGATCAACGAGGAAAAACAAGTAAGGCTTGGCCCTCTATTTATAGGATTCCCCATCCTTCTCTCCTTGGGATGTTCATTTAGAAGTTTCCAACCTCCCTACTCAACTTTCCAATTTCAGACGACCATCCATGTTCACTTACTATTCTTGGAAAATCCCATCTCTTGATTCTATTTTTGATTTTTGTCCTTTTTATTTTTCCTAAATTAATGTTTTGGTTTCACACTGTATATAGGGTTAATTAATGTAAGGGTTTGGGCTAGGATAAACACCAATTCCAAGGGTCTGACCTAGGGTTTTTGGTCGGAAAAATCAGGGTTTTGCTCACAATTATCTCCGGCTCGTCAATTTAACAGTTTATTTACAATTCACACCTAAACTCCAAGGGTTTCCGAGGGTTCAAGTTCATTTTTCACAGGGTAAACTCATGTTTTCAAGGTTTTCTAAGGGTCAAAACTAGGGTTTTCATGGGTCTAATGTTAGTTATTTACACAGACAAGTCCAACATACATCTCAAACATGTTTCTGCATCACACAATCAATTAATTCGGCCAAAATATGTGCAAAATATACCACTCTCTTGATCAAAACATCACACAAATCTCATAAAATCTATAAACTTTGAAAAAAAACTCAGTGCACACTCCCTGCGGGATTTCATCCCGACAGCACTGGTTTGCGCATGCAAAAAAATATAGAAACAGACATAGATGTAAACATATGCATATACTCGCATCATACGATTGGGGAGTAATATAAAGTTCTGACAAGAAGACGGTGATATGAGAGATAGCCTCTCTCCAACTGTAGGTTAAAAACTCGTATGCAAATAAAGAGTCTCTGAACAACAAAGAAACATGCATATCAGTGCCGAAAAAAAGTATATATATATATATATACATATATATATATATATATATATATATATATATATATATATATATATATATTATATATATATATATATATATATATATATATATATATATATAGATATATATATATATATATATATATATATATATATATATATATATATATATATATATATATATATATATATATTATATATATATATATATATATATATATATATATATATATATATATATATATATATATATATATATATATATATATATATATATGTATATATATATATATATATATATATATATATATATATATATATATATATATATATATATATATATATATATATATATATATATATATATATATATATATATATATATATATATATATATATATATATATATATATATATATATATATATATATATATATATATATTGTGTGTGTGTGTGGGCATAGCTGCAACAACGTTTGCGAAAAGACAGAAAAAACTAAAGTGCATTCTCTATAAATACTCGTTCTGAAAAAAGATGAGAAGCAATGGTTGGCAGGATTTAATTTTGAACAACAAGGTCACATGGATAATCTTTTCTTATATCCAACACTCACTGTACATGGAAAATCTCTTCTTGAAAAATCAAGCGGGATAGCATTTGTACAAATCGGTTATTTACTCGGCAAGAACATGAGATCAACATTCAGGTCTTAAAATAAGGTGGTCATAGCTAGTATGGGTGGGTGGTTTGTAGATGCACTAGAAGTAGATGCATGACATAAGATAATTTCTCGCAGAATCAACAGAATGAGTGTAACCATACTGAGGTGAGTATTAATAGACTGTGTAGAGACAAAGGTTTGAAAAAAAAATGCGGTAAAGAAGAGAGGAGTAATACTGCTTGAGCGAAATTTGGCAGTTCCAAGAAGCAAATTGTCCAACTCGAGGTGCTATTTTTGGAGGAATGCTTCGGCAGGTTTTGTGAAGAGATGGATAGGTATGTGTTGAAGATGAAGAGGTGTTGCAAAATCTTTGCTCTACACCAGCCAAATGAACTCCAGGAGTAGATGGTGGGCCCTTTTAGCTTGCCAATGGATGTATTAGACACCCTATGTACCTTGGAAGATCACTCTCAAAAAGATAGATCAAAACAGATAAGTTGGAGTTAGCTCAGAGGTGAAAACTTGCTATTCTTGGTTGATACACCTGTCCAGTGTTTTACATAATTCTCTGAGCACAGCAGCAATTAGATTAATTCCTCTTGGGGAAGGCTATGTACCTTAAAGAGCTAACTTTAGAGAGTAATCTCATCAAAAATAACAAACCACACACTGAGAATGACTTTTAACAAGTGATGACATCATCCCGATTTTCATGGGCTGCTACAGAAATAGACCAGTGAGTAGAAAACTTATTATAACTCAAGATGTAAGAATCCAATGATCATGAAAATTTGTATGCTTATACTAGACAGTACGCTGAATCCACCAAACTTAAAATCACTGAATTTGAATGAGTAAACACTGAGAAATGACTCTAACAAGATGACTGAAAAAGTCGGGTACCTGACAGAGAAGTGAAGATGAACATACCCTATTGACTTCAAATGAACGTAACTGAAGATTCCAACATACAAATGACATGAAAATTTGTGAGCATGTAGTAGACTTATAGAGCTAACTTTACCAAGTTAAATCACTGAAAATGATGAACCAAGTGCAGAGAAACAATCTCTGCAAGCTGACTGAGAAAAACTAAAGTAATGGCAGTGAGTAGTACACATCACAAGAACATGGAAAGATGAACTCAAATAATCATGAAAATGAAAGTATATTGCTTGTACAATACAATGACTTACTGATACATATGTGTGCCTTGTAATCACACCTTGATATGGCATAAAGCTAAGCTCTTGGAGGTCTTCACATAGGTCTCTCTAACCGCGACTAAAACTGCCATCTATTTATAGTTGAGTTTGGGAGGCTAACTTCCCTCAATCACTCTCCAATCAATCAATGATTGATTTGATTCTCTACCTACCACAAATCACGAATTCGTGGCTCCTCTTTCCATTCTTGATCATGTGGGCTCAACCACTTAAGATTCTCTTACTTTTACATTAAGTAAACTCTTCAAAAGTTACAAGAGGTAGTTCACAAGTGAACTTTACATAGTCTTCATTTTGAAGCTTCTTTAATGACTTTGTGAGACTCAAGCCAATACTTAGGCTTGTCATAGACTTGCTCCAACAGCTCCCCCTCAAGCCAAGTATGCTTGAGGTCTTCAGTCTTCCAAGATTACCTGCAAACCAATCATAGCCTTGAATTTGCAAAGCTTTGTACCATCCAATGCTTTAGTTAGAATATCTGCACATTGTTGATGAGTGGACACATATGATATTTGAATCTCCTTGCTTAGGATCTTCTCTCGTACATAATGATAATGAACTTCAATATGTTTAGTCCTTGCATGAAAAATAGGATTAGCAGCCAAGTGAATAGAACTCATATTGTCACAAAAAATAGTTGGAGTTCCAAACTCCAATCCAAGATCTTTGAACAATGTCTTCATCCACATAGCTTCCTGTGTAGCTATGGCAAGACCTCTATATTCAGCTTCAGTAGAAGAGAGAGCAACTGTGGGTTGCTTCTTGGATGACCATGAAATAAGCTTTGAACCTGCAAAGGTAAGATAACCTGAAGTGCTCCTTCTATCTTCCTTGGAGCCAGCCCAATCTGCATCAGAAAATAGCTTCAAACCTAAATCAGATACATAAGGATAGTAAAGTCCTTCATTTATGGTTCCTTTGAGATATTTGAGTATCCTTTTGGCAGCATCCATATGTGGTTTCCTTGGTGTGTGCATAAATTGGCTTAGCACACTCACACTGTAACATATATCTACTCTTGTCAATGTGGCATAGTTGAGACTACCCACTAGACTTTGATATGATGTGATGTCCTCTATGAGTTCACCTTAATGTGAGCTCAATTTGTGATTAACCTCCATTGGAGTACCTGCAATCTTACAATCTTGCATCTTGAATTTTGCCAACATGTCCTTAATGTACTTTCTTTGAGTGAGAAACAAACCATGATCTTTGTAGACAACTTCCAAACCTAGGAAGTAGGTAAGTGAACCCAAATCACTTATCTTGAACTCTTCTCTCATCTGATCTTTGATCTTCTTCATACCATCTGCATCATTTCCTGTCAATATAATATCATCTACATATACACATAGGTAGATGACCTCGGAATTACTCTTTTTAATAAAGAGTGAAGGATCTGCTTTGCTTGGTTGAAAGCCTTTGTCCTGCAAGAATGAAACAAGCCTGAAATTCCAAGCTCTTGGAGCTTGCTTGAGACCATACAATGCTTTGTTAAGTTTACACACATAATCAAGATAAACTTGACTCTCAAAACCAGGTGGTTGTGCCATATTTACCTCTTCTGTTATCCAACCATTCAAGAATGCATCCTTCACATCTAGTTGAAGTATCTTCCAATTCTTGGAAGAGGCAATACTAAGCAAAACCCTAATAGTAGGCATCTTTGCCACAGGAGAGAATGTCTCCTCATAATCAATTCCCTGAGTTTGTGCAAAGCCTTTTGCTACAAGCCTTGCCATATACCTGTTAATGGAACCATCAGAATTCTTCTTGAGTTTATAGACCCATCTTGAGCCTATTACCTTCATGGATGAAGTCTTGGGCACCAAATCCCAAGTGTTGTTTTCCTCAAGTGCTTCAATCTCTTCCTTCATTGCATGCTTCCATTCTGTTTTTGCTTTGGCCTCTTCAAATGATGATGGCTCCTCTTGGTTTATGTCCTGTGCTATGTAGATAGAATGTTTAGTTACTAATGAGGTGTCAAACCCATACCTTTCTGGTTTTTTCTTCTCCCTCATAGATCTTCTTAGGCCATGATGTGATGATTCTGCCTCATGTCCAAGTTCCTGCAATTTTGCTTTACCTTTAGACTTCCATGCTTTGATCTTTTCCATCTGACATTCTTCATCATCCTCTGAGGTGTCTTGTTCTTCAATCTTTGATTGTTCTCTACCAAGCTTTGGAAAATCTTCTTCAAGATCATATGGTAAATTGATCTTCCTGCATGAATCTTCATACCATGAATTGTTCTCATCAAAAACTACATCTCTGCTTACCAAGAATCCTTTGTTGGTAGGGTTGTATAACCTGTAGCCCTTTTGATTGTTGTCATATCCAATAAATACACACCTTTCTGCTTTTGGATCCATCTTGCCTCTAACCTGTGAAGGAACATGAGCAAAAGCAATACATCCAAAAATTTTACAATGATCTAAACTTGGTCTTCTTCCATTCCAAGCCTCATATGGAGTCATCCCATCAAGGGATTTTGAAGGCAACCTGTTAATCAAGTAAGTGGCTGTAGATACAGCCTCAGCCCATAAGTAATTAGGTAAATGCTTTTCATTTAACATAGACCTTGCAGCTTCAACAATTGTCCTATTCCTCCTTTCTGCCACTCCATTTTGCTCAGGAGTGTACCTTGTAGTTACCTCTCTTTTGATTCCTCTTTCTTGAAGAAAAGAATCAAACTCATGGGAGAAGTATTCTCCCCCTCCATCTGACCTTAGCCTTTTTAGTGATTTACCTGTTTGATTCTCCACAAGAGCCAAATATCTTTTGAAACATGAAAAAACTTCATCTCTGTGTTTCATAAAGAATAGGATAGTCCATCTGCTGCAATCATCAATAAAGGAAACATAATACCTTGATCCTGATATTGAAGCTTCCTTGCTTGGTCCCCATACATCTGTATGAACCAACTCCAAGAGATCTCCATGCATATAACCTTTCTTCATGAATGGTAACCTGTGAGACTTTCCAAACTGACATGCACTACACTTATAAATCATATGTTGTTTTGACAAGTTAGGGAGTCCAAGTACACTTTGGTCCCTGCAAATTTGCTTTAATGACCTTTCACAAATATGTGCTAACCTTTTGTGCCATACTTCCAATTCTGTGAGTGTCTGACTGCCATAATTAAAGAGAGCAATGTTTCTAGTGTCCTGTAATTCAAATGTGAACAATCTACCTGTCTTTTCACCTTTTGCAATTCTTCTGAATCCTTGACTTGGATCTTCAACAAATGCTCCTGCCTTTGTGAACCTGACTTGCAACCCTTTCTCTACTATCTGCCCAACACTTATCAAATTCTTTGTAATGGTAGGGACATAGAGTACCTTACTGAGTAGGTTGATGTTTCCATCAAGTGCTTTGACATTGCCTATTTTCTCCACAGGATGTTTTGTATCATCTCCTGTTTGTACCTCATGCTTATTCCTTGGATCTTCTAAATCTGATAGGAGTGCCACATTTCCGGCCACATGATTTGAACAACCTGAATCTATGTAGAAAATATGCTCATCAGATTTACCTTGTGGCATAGCCATGTTCATGATCAATAATGAATCCTCTTTGTTTGAGTCTTCTGTGTAGTTATTGTAGTCTCTCCTTCCTTTGTAGCCTCCTTGATAGTTTGAATGATTGTAGTTGTTGTAGTTGCCATGGTAGTTGTTGAACCTTCCTCTTGAGTAGCCATAACTTCCTCTATTGTATCCTCTGCCTCTTTGATTCTTGGAATTCCTAAAGCAATTTTCAGTTGTATGATTAGTTAATCCACAAATAGAACATGAGTTGGAGTCTTGGGATCTCCCCCTGCCTTGTCTACCTCCTCTTCCTCTACCTCTGCCATGTCTTCCTCTACCTGCATAGTTAGCTTGATATGTACCTGCTTCATCATCCACTTTCTTTGCCTTTCCTTTGTTATCTTTAGACTTGCTTTTATCCGTGTATAAAGCTGAAGATTGATTACCTTTAGAGCTTTCTCCATTTTTGATAAGCTTTGCCTCTTGAGTAAGTAATTGTCCAATGAGTGTGTTGAAATCAGGTACATGCATGTCCATGTACAAATCCATAGCTGTGGTGAATGCTTCCCACTTGTCATCTGCCTTCAAGCCATTGATGACCTGCCTTACAATTTGCTCTTCATCTATTACCTCTCCAATGCTTCCCAACTGATCTGCTATGTCCTTGAGCTTTGTGACAAAATCAGTCACATTTTGTTTGGGAGCCTTCTTGAGAGTTGTGAAATCCAGCCATAGTTGATGCTTCCTAGCTTTAGTACTTGAAGCAAAGAAAGCTTCAAGTGCATCCCACACTTCCTGAGATGTCTTACAACTTCTAATGTGAGGCAACAAAAAATCTGAGATAGAGTTGAAGAGATAAGACCTTGCAAGTGCATCCTTGGAGCACCATGTGCTCAATCTTTCTTGCTCTTCTTGTGTTGGTTGACTTTTGTTCCTGAAACTTGGCATAACTTCATCTCCAGCCACATAACCATATAAACTTCTACCTTGGAGATAAGCTTCCATTCTTAATGACCAAGCTGAGTAGTTACCTCTGTCCAATTTGTCAATTGATGAAGGAAATCCATCTGCCATGTTGTCCAACCTTGCTCTGATACCACTGTGAAGAGATGGATAGGTATGTGTTGAAGATGAAGAGGTGTTGCAAAATCTTTGCTCTACACCGGCCAAATGAACTCCAGGAGTAGATGGTGGGCCCTTTTAGCTTGCCAATGGATGTATTAGACACCCTATGTACCTTGGAAGATCACTCTCAAAAAGATAGATCAAAACAGATAAGTTGGAGTTAGCTCAGAGGTGAAAACTTGCTATTCTTGGTTGATACACCTGTTTAGTGTTTTACATAATTCTCTGAGCACAGTAGCAATTAGATTAATTCCTTTTGGGGAAGGCTAGGTAGCTTAAAGAGCTAACTTTAGAGAGTAATCTCATCAAAAATAACAAACCACACACTGAGAATGACTTTTAACAAGTGATGACATCATCCCGATTTTCACGGGCTGCTACAGAAATAGACCAGTGAGTAGAAAAATTAACATAACTCAAGATGTAAGACTCCAATGATCATGAAAATTTGTATGCTTATACTAGACAGTAAGCTGAATCCAAAAAACTTCAAATCACTGAATTTGGATGAGTAAACACTGAGAAATGACTCTGACAAGATGACTGAAAAAGTCGGGTACCTGACAGAGAAGTGAAGATGAACATACCCTGTTGACTTCAAATGAACATAACTGACGATTCCAACATCCAAATGACATGAAAATTTGTGAGCATGTAGTAGACTTATAGAGCTAACTGTACCAAGTTAAATCACTGAAAATGATGAACCAAGTGCAGAGAAACAATCTCTGCAAGCTGACTGAGAAAAACTGAAGTAATGGCAGTGAGTAGTACACATCACAAGAACATGGAAAGATGAACTCAAATAATCATGAAAATGAAAGTATATTGCTTGTACAATACAATGACTTACTGATACATATGTGTGCCTTGTAATCACACCTTGATATGGCATAAAGCTCAGCTCTTGGAGGTCTTCACATAGGTCTCTCTAACCACGACTAAAATTGCCATCTATTTATAGTTGAGTTTGGGAGGCTAACTTCCCTCAATCACTCTCCAATCAATCAATGATTGATTTGATTCTCTACCTACCACAAATCACGAATTCGTGGCTCCTCTTTCCATTCTTGATCATGTGGGCTCAACCACTTAAGATTCTCTTACTTTTACATTAAGTAAACTCTTCAAAAGTTACAAGAGGTAGTTCACAAGTGAACTTTACATAGTCTTCATTTTGAAGCTTCTTTAATGACTTTGTGAGACTCAAGCCAATACTTAGGCTTGTCATAGACTTGCTCCAACAGGTTTGCTTTCCTTAAGCGTAAGAGACGTGAGGAGTTTTAGACAATGTACTTGTTGGGCCATCGAATGAGATTCGTAAGTATCTTCAAGGTGAGGTTAAATGTGGTGCGCTGAGGTCATCTATCGTAGAGTTTGCTTGACAACATCTGTCATGTGCAATAGGATATCGAGTCAGGATCCCTTTTATCCGGACAGGCATCTATGCCATCTGCAATGTCAAGCACATCGAGCTTCTACAGAATCATGGTCATTGTGAGCTTCTAGGGTTGATAGTTGGCACCATGTAGCTTGTGGATTTTCTATGAGCGGGAGGCAGATGAACTCGCCACGGTGATCAATCAGGGAGTCTATGCAATTAGCATTGTTGACCAAGAATGCGTGCACGTTACTAGCGTGATACCATGCTGAAAAAGAAGGAGCCACACACACCTTTCATAGATAAGGATAACGTAGAGCGAAGACAATGCACAAAGAATAGTTCTTATTGTTTTATTATTCATCATTGATTTAATTACATCTTGGCATGCATACCAAAGGATGCGTTGGTTCATATGTCGGTTACGAATGTGTATGTCGGTTATACCATGTGGTGGCGTTATACGTGGACAAGCCACGTCACAATAGAAACCTCGGTGATCAAGGTTTTACAACAATCTAAAAGCTAACGAATTCTACGAATAGCGGAAACAAGAACAGGACGACCGTAGTTTGGAGTGACACTTAGGTGCTCGCTTACGTTTATTCAATGGATCTACGCAAACGACCAACACTCAGTCACTCAGATGTTTCTTTGGGTACGACCCATTAGAAAGTGTCTATTGTGATCTAAAGGCTTAAAGATGGTCACGCGTACGAATAGGCGTTTTTATCAAGAATGACGAATGTACACAAAATGAATGAGAGGCTAAAGGACAAACAGCTCAAAGCCGAGATCTTGGATATCACTTTCAATTCCACCGTCATTATATCTATTGGAGTACATCTCTAGTACTGGCCACAGAGAGAACGTATCGCTGCTATCTAGGAGGCCATGACTTGGAGGTTAGTTTGATTGAACGCATATTCAAATGCTTTTCGAGTATTCAACCTCATCAGAAATATGCTTAGCATACGTGGTAACAATGAGAAATGCTACATAATAGCATCAGCAGCGATTTGATTGCACCTAGAAATATGACTCCACTTACTCCATTGAGTAAAACGGCAAGAAAACCTTCAAATGTAAAATATTTAGGCACCAATTTATCACGGAGAGGAATACGAATTTCCTTCAACAAGATGTATCTGATCCAGTGTGTTAAATGTCGATGTCGCTTTGCAAACACGCGCGGGAACATCATATCCCTGAAAACTCGTAGACTCCTCCTAAATGGCAGCGAAGAAAGTCGTTAGTACATATTGCCTTTCGCGCGGCATGGCTCCAATTCTAGAAGTTGTTCCCTGGAACTATTTCCTGGAATCATTAGCTAAAATAGACACGAACATTGTACTTGCCCTTCGGCAGTGCAAATTGCGACTGAATTGACCAGAGCTTGATGAGGTAGTGTACTTATATCCTAATACTCTGTGATGAGGGATATTCAACTTATTGTTCAGTGGTACGGAAAGACTTTAAAAGACAATCTGTACAGCTTATGGAAAGACTCACTTTAAAAGACGATTTGTACAGCTAAATGGGCACACTGGTTTTTTCCTGTACTCTCATCAAAAGGGCTTGTGCTTCTATGCTACATCTTTTATCGCATATAGCAAGGTCCTCAATAAGTGACATCAGAACTGTCACATTATAGAGAGCACTGTTAAATGTGAAAAGCAATAACAGTGCCCTCTATTATAACAGTGTTCAATCTCACAAGAAATGATTCAGGGTCACATAAAGGTTTACAGATATGTATGTTCACGCAATAGGAGGTCACCATGATTAATACTGTCTATTTTAGTTCAGTACGCGCTGTTCATGAAAAACCAGTGGAATAAAACCTAGGCGGGTGTTATTTGAAAGAAGGCATCCTGTGTTTAATAACTGTCTTACTTTTGAGAAAACAAGACATGCACTGAAAGTCTAGAGAACCGTCCAACTCTCAAAAGGAGATGGGCAGTGTTTTGGTGGGAATCCACTTAGCCTTCTCATGAAGAGCATAAAGTCACGCGATGGATGCAAGGCTGATTTCAGTAAGGCCAGAAGTCAAGTGCCTGATTCATTGCGAGCGTAATCCATAGCCCATTGTAAAGTGTCCATACTTAACTATAATATGTTGGCTACTCTAATCAGTTTGCGAATTATCAGCAACACAAACGTACGTGAAAGTCATTTCTGCAACAATTGTTTACATGAACCATGCGTATACAATGGCTAGAAGACAAATAACCGAAAAGCATCATTCAGGAATTCCCACAAACGCGGAGGGTTATGCATAGAATTATGATACACGACACACTGAATGCTTATGATCTTCACGAACCCGTAATCTCGAGGTGACTCTGAGTGAGACCATCATTTAAAGCTCGAGCTGCACTGCATATCATCCCAGAATACAATGAAATCATACTTATCCGTTGTCACACAAATGAACATACCTAGAAATGTAAATAATATAAAAGAAAATCTTTCATTGGAAAAAAACAAAGTGATACGCTACGCTCAGGAGCAATAGTTCTAGAACGAATAATCGAAATCTCAGTAGGCTTGTCAACCTTTCACTGCAGGAATCAACTTTTGTAGTACGTGCGGGAGTGGATTTTTTCAGAGAACTAGGTGATACAGACAGTCGTGAGTTGGAAAGTAGATTGTCCAACATCGCAACTGAATGATCATTGTGCATGACTCGTCCTGGATGACGTAGCACAATCGGACCCTCATATTCAGAATTCCAATAATAACGAAGACAAGGAAATGAGAATTCATCTTTAAGACAACTTAAGTTGGAGAAAAAAGGACACAATTACACAGAAAGTCTTGATAGTGAATTTCTATTTTTGCATAAAACAAAATCGCATACACTCATCGGTCCAAAATGTTTAAAGTGTGTCACACCAACTTTAGAAACATGACACATAGAATAACTGTGTAGGATGAGAATTATACCCAAGATACACATAAAGATGTCCGTACACATAAAGATGAGAATTGTACCCATGATACACATAAAGATACACATTTCCGCCACCTTATCTTCAATACTCATATGTGCGAGAGTCACTTCTCCTTGAATGATCTTCACATGCACAAAGTAATGGTGGACTTTTATTTGCTTTGATATGATATTAAAAATTAGATTCATTGATACAGTGGTGTTAGTATTGGTTGCGTTGTATACGAGGAAAAATGTCTCGATGTAAACCCCCATGTCGTGAATAAAGGGTCGAATCCATGTCGCTTTGCAAGCAGCATGTGTAATTTCTCTGTATTCAGCTCTAATATGTTGTACTACAACAATTCGTTGCTTTCAAGAAATCCATGAAGTAGCTATGGTTCCATTTAAAAAAAAAACATTTTGATCTAATAATATAAATAGTACAAATAAAAGTCTTTTCCTATAGAAAGAAAAGGGACATGAAAGTTGAAAAGGCAATATTATAAAAGTAACAATCAAACAATCACAAAATCCTTCACAAAACTTCTACGCTACATTTAAAGGTGGACAGTATCTACGCAATTTTAGTTGTTTAACTGAACTAATAGATACGATCACTCCTAGGTCAGAAACTAAAGGAACTAAGATCATTGGTATGTATTGAAGTCATAATTTTATAAATAATACCTCTAGGAAAGGCTCATTTGTTTGTTTCATCTCTACTTTTTTTGGGTTATTCATATCTTTGTTTCTGTTGAGACATGGTTGTATACCCGAATGTAAATTCATCTTCGCTTTATAACTACCAATTGATCCTTTTTTTTTATTCCTTAATGCTAGTTAAACACCATTGATCTGATATATCGATTTTGAAATGCGTGTACTTTCCTCAAATGATCACATTAATGAATGAAAGACATCAAAAAAATTGAAACTTACATAATTCATTTCAAATGACCTTCATTTTAGTTTAATATATCTTTGGTTTCTTCTCCCAACACAGTAAATAAGTCCATTTGTTCTCCTAAAATATGTACTATACTAAAAAAAAATCTTTTAATCACACAATAGCTTTGGATATATTTTGAATTCACTAATGATGAAAAGGGGATTATGATGAAATATAGACCCCATAGACTAGAACTCACATCCAATGCTAGTTCTTACCGATACATAAATTATAAGTTCTCTATTTCTATTAATAGAATAAGATTAAGAAAAGGGAACTACTTGTGGAGTTAATATAAGTTTCTCCTCAACAAGATCCAAATTTGATGCTACTATAAAAGTATGTGCGTGTCTCTATATGGATTCTGAATTTGAAATTGATGCTACATAAAACCTAGAACTGAATCTTACTTCTATGTATTTTAAAACACTAGAGTTGATATAGATGATATCATGAAAATAATTCAATTTGTGGTGAAAATTTCGGGGATGGTTGCCACAATCTAGAGAATACCTTCATATTTCTTAAAATCTACCCAATCATGGTTACATTTGCATTTCCTTGAAGAATTGATACATGAAGATTGATCTTACTTCTTCTCATGGTATCGGATCTTGCCTTCATCAACATTAAAGTGATCCATAAATATAGAAATGAAAAAATGTGATGTCTTCAAGTGGACATTTCACCAAAGTATTCAAATTCGTATTGAAATATGAGGAGCATTTGTTTTCTAACATGATCATCCGATTGAAATTTATCTTAGACTTTATAGAAGCAAGCTTAAGATGAAGAAATAAGTTTTTGAAATATTTTCTATACCTTCCTTCTGTAGAATCCTCCTGCATTGTTCTTGAGAAGTCCTTTTCATTAAAGCTAAGAAAGTTATTGATAAAAAATACTTCATTGGAAATATCATAGCGTCTTATTTTTTGTTAAAAATCATGATCATTATTTCATTGATGTTTATGGAAAACTTTTTATTGAGAGGCAGATACATAAACATATGTTGCGTTGTCTTTCTAATGCTCTTGCTAGACTTTCCAACTAGGTCTACACACTTACTTGGTGTCCTCTTTTACTTTATGTATTAATTTTCCTATCTCTAATCTTATTAAGAAATAGAATATCATTAGGTAGCCTACATTGAGAAATCTCTTATAAAAATAGAAAACCATATCTACGATCCAGAATAACCACTAAAACGTTCAATCTACTCTTCTTTGATGTTGTTTTCAACACTTCCAAGGATATTCAACCCAAAAAGACTTTCGAGGAATGGAGTAACATGTTGCATAATCTGTTTTCCCAATCTATTGAGGCTACCTACACTGCACAAGTGTCTTTCAAATGTATATGTGAACTTTCTTTATCACGATAGGGTAACTCTTCTTATGATTGATAACTCCTAGTCTACTTTGCCCAACTCCTACCCTTCTTTGCTGTGAGGAAAGTGAGAAACTGATATTTTTTCACTATGAATGACCATTATGCTTCTTGACTTTCTATTAGCCTTGTAATGTGCCTCCCCCAAAACTCGTAGAGTCGGTGAGTTCTTACGAAAATCAGTGGTTTTTTCACAGCAGCATCGACATTATGTAGAAAAGATCATATGGAAAAGTTCTTTATGTTACCTCCACGTAAGACTTTTTCTCATTGCCTATTTGTCTAAAAGCACGTCTTACAAAAATTCATGGCTTTTTCACAGCCGCATCAACATTATGTAGAAAACATCATATGGGAATATAAGACAAAAGTTACACAATATAACAAAGGAGCAGTAGTAGAGAAGATAACAGATATAGGAGAATCTCAAAAATTTTCTTATAACAACAAGTACAAAGATGATGGTGTTGTCCACCCATGCACTCGCAAGGGAGAGCTTAAATGGGGATCTAGAGAAATCTAGATAGGGAGATACACGATAGAGGTATGTTGGCTCAATTCCATGTCTCAAGTAGTGTAGAAGTCATGTATATATGGCATCATGGGTGGCCTTCCATGGATGGCTATACATGGATGGTAGAGCGTGGGCGGCCACCGCCCATGTAATTGCCATACACGGCTTAGGCCAGTCCAACTGACCTAACAAATATAAATGACTTCAAACTCGGATAGGGAATATTCAATGGATAATTCTTGGACCCCACAATTAGGGACCCTGGCAACTCCCTTTCCTTACAATAACGTACATGGTCCAATATGACATTCATCCAGCATGCAAGTTGGGATTCCCATCAATTGGGTATTGTTTGGATTCTTCTCATAATGGGGGCCTTACAAATTGTGCATACAATCAATGAGGGGTAGACATTGATCATCTACTAACACCCCCGCTCAATGTTTACCGAGTGATAAATCAAGTTGGTCTCAGTCCTATGCCCATCTGTTGAAGATGTTTGTTGGGCTCTTCTCTTCCAAGTGCTTCAATGAATATCTAAGCACAATTTCCCTTTGTTGGTCAATATTATAGCTCCACAATTTCATCTTCAATTAGCTCAAGAATGTAATGGTACCCTACTTCTATATGCTGCAAGCATGAAATAATGGGTTCTTCTCAATAGTCATACAACTTTGATTATCACACTTGAGTATAGCCACCATATTTGATGGAAACCCTAGATCTGCAAGAATTCTTCTCAACCAGACTACCTCACAAGAAGAAAAACAAGTTGCTTTGTACTCTGCTTCAATGGAGGAGAGTGTGAGAGTTGGTTGCTTCCTACTAACCCAAGAAAATATTCATGAACCAAGCGAGAAACAATATCCAGAAACTCATCTTCTAGAACCACAATCTCCAACCCAATCTGAATCACAATATCCTTGAAGTGTATCACCTGTGGTATTAAAAATACCAAAATCCAAGGTTCCTACAATGTAGCTTAGAATTCGCATTCCAGTATTCCGTTGAATCTCCTTAGGTTTGTTGGAAAACCTACTTAACACTCCAACAACATAGCAAATGTCTGATCTAGTGTTACACAGAAAAATAACACTTCCAACGACCTTTCTATACTTCTTAGCATCTACATCAGGCATGTTATCATCCAAAGATAGGTTATGATTTACCTCCATAGGTGTGCTAGTTGGTTTGCAGTCCATCATTCCAAATGCCTTGAGAATTTCTTTGGAATATTTTTTTTGTGAGATGAAAATGCCATCCTTTCTTTTCCATACTTCAATTCCCAAACGAAAATGGAGAAGACCTAAGTCTGTCATTTCAAACTGAGTTCCCAAGTTGATCCAAGTTTGAATGATGAGTTCGTGATGATATCCTATAATGATCAAATCATCGACATGTACAATGACAACAAGTGGATTACTGTCCCTTTTCGACATACAAGTTAGAATCAGAAGCACTTCTGTCATAACCCGTATTTTTGAAAAAAATATATATCCATTGGTACGAAGCTCATGGTGTTTGCTTAAGTCCATACAAAGCTTTCTTCAACCTGCAAACTTTATTTTCTTAATTGGGCACCTCAAAACCTAGTGGTTGAGATACATATAGCTCCTCCTTGAGATGCCCATTCAGAAATGTAGATTTGACATCGATCTAAAAAATAGGCCAAGCTTCTTGTGTAGCTACTACAAGTAGCCTCTGAATAGTTTTCATGTGTGTTGTTGGTGCAAAACTTTCTTGGACATCAAATCCTTCAATTTGTGAAAAGCCCCGTGCAACTAATCTTGCCTTATACTTTTATAATGTGCCATCTGCTTTCTACTTAGCTTTCCAAATCCATCTAGCAGCTATTACCTTCTTCTTTGGCAGCAAGTCGACTAGATCCCATGTATCATTTTTTAGTATACTATCAGACTTAGACTCCATTGCCACCCTCCGACCTAGATCATCAAGGGCTTCTTCAATGGTGGTAGGTTCCTTTATCGAGCCCATGATATGTGCAATTAGAGCTATGTTAAAAATGTGTTATGAGGCTCTTCTTTGCTTCTCTAGTCTCTTTGATCTTCGTAATCCATCCGAGGATGATTTTGGTACATCTACATGTGGATTGCGATCATGAAAGAGCTTTTGTGCCCACTTCGGTAGTGGCTTATGATGTGCATCTAGAACTACTTGGCTTTTTAGTGAGGAAATTTCACCATCTTTTTTCTCCTCCTCCTCAACTTTAACCTCTCTTTTGATAGGCACAAGGTGAGATATTTCATTGTTTGATGAGTTAGTAGAATTACCTTTATCTTCTATTAAGATTAGTCATTCATCAAACACCTCATCTCGGCTGACAAAAATCTTCTTTGTCTCAGGATTCCACAACGTGTATGCTTTAGACTCTTCATTATAACTAGGAAGTTTTCCTGATTCATTTTCCACATACTTATGCCACGATTTAAGTTTCTCAAAAGCATGTGCCTTCTCACAAATGAATTAGACCCACACCTTTCTACTATAATCGTCGACTAACAACAAAAAATAGAAAGATCCTCCTAAAGCAAGTCTAGACATTTTACCATAGAGATCACCATGTACCAAGTCTAGAGGATCTTGAGATTGATTGTTCATCTCTCGTGAAAATGCCTTTCATTGTGGCTAGTCCATCATGCAAGCTTCACAAGGTTCCTGCAACTCTGAAAATGCAAGAAAATGAGCAACCATCCCTATTATTTGCATCTCCTTCAAAATTGCAGATCTGAGATGCCCAAATCATTGGTGCCAAAACCTGCTTACATCTTTATCTTCTATAGTTGTTAAGACACTTAACTCATCCAAGTTATCACATCTTATGCCTTTACCTACTACATTACCTTATGAATCCATGATTTCTACACCACTCTTACTGAAGTGAACTTTGAGTCCACCATCTGTTATTGCACAAACCGACAACAAATTTCTCTTAAGTGTAGGTACATAGAAAATATCGGTTAACGTTTTTTTAACACTTGGAGAAGTTATAAATAGGTGGTTCTAGTTCCTTCCATTGGACACTTGGAGTCATTTCCCACCACTACATTGATGGATTCCCGTAGAGCCATTAGTGAACTATACCAATCCTTTTTACTGGTAATATGGCAAGAAGCTCTACTATCTAGAATCCATGGTTCATCAACACAAACTTGAGGAGATGAGCATACCTCTTCAATAGCTGCCCAAACTTCTAGCTCTATGTTTTTTGCAGACTCTTTGTTCTTCCAAGATAATTTTACAGTCCCATTCCGTTCATCAGCTTGCTTCTTTCTCACATCCTTGATGGCATGGCCTTTCTTTTCACAATAGAATGAACTTTCTACTCTTTGGCTTCTTCTTTGATCCATCGGAAGAGCCTTTACCTTTTGCATTTGCTGAGGATCCAATATCGCTTGTACTTTTCCGATTCTTCAACTACATCTCCTCTTATAAAAGCATAGCACAAAACTCTTCAGATGTAAGGGGATTGGTCTTACCTGACTGTTAAGGGTTGTTACTAATCCATCATACTTTGCTGGAAGAACGTGTACACATCTTCAAGCCAGCTATTGCGGTGTTATAACAACACTAGCTACAACCAATTGATCTTGAAAATGTTTTATCGGTTTGATAAAATCTTCAGCCTTTTAAGAATCAAAATGCTTTTGAATTGCCAATTGATTTTATAAATTTTGTATCCTAGTGTGTCTCTTGGTCTCATATTGATTCATGTCCTTTAGTAGTATGTTGAAGTAAACTAAGCATAGAATCACTTACACTAGTGACAATTGCACATAATGCATCAGCATTCCGCCTCTTCCAAGCTTGTCGAAGATCTTGATCTGGCTAAATCATCAATCTTGAATTTGGTGGATCTTCAACTTTTATAGGCCTTGGATCCAATCCCATCAGTCCCATGACAGTGTCAAGTAATTCATAGGAGCCAAAATTGCAGAAATTTTGAACTTCTAGAGTGTATAGTTGGTTCAATCCAGTTTCCCTTCAATGACTGCAGTGGACGAATTTGAATAGGTGCACCATTAACATTAGCTGAAGCACCAAGTCCAGTGTTCGACGATGGAGCCATCATGTAATCACTCGAATAATCTACTGATATTCTAGTATGCTAGTAGGCTAAAATAGTGTTACTTCTCAAGCTATTTGAACCTTATGGCTTTGACACCATGTAAGTCAAAAGTTATGCAATATAAAAAAGGAGTAGTAGTAGAGAAGATAACAAATAAAGGAGAATCTCAACAATTTTCTACTAACAAGTACAAAGATGATGGCGTTGTCCACCCATGCACTCTCAAGGTAAAGCTTAAATAGTGATCTGGACAGCTCTAGATAGGGAGATACAAGGTAGAGGTATGCTGGCTCAATTCGATGTCTCTGGTAGTGCAGAATTCATGTATATATAGGATCATGGGTGGCCTTTCATGGACGGTTATACATGGGTGGTAGAGCGTGGGTGGCCACCACCTACCTAATTGCCATACACAACTTAGGCCGGTTAAATCGACCTTACAAATATAAATGATTTCTGACTCCCTATCCGCCCACATAATTGCCATATGCGGCTTGGGCCGGTTGAACCGACCTAACAAATATAAATGGTTTCCGACTCCAATAAGGAATATTCCATGGAATATTCCTAGACCCACAATTGGGGACCCTGGTAACTCCCTTTCCTTACAATACCTTACATGGTCAAATATGACCTTCATCCAACATGCAAGTTGGGATTCACATCAATTGGGTAATGAACACTTGGCTTCTCCTCATAATGTGGGCCTTACAAAATGTGCATACAATCATGAGGGGTAGACATTGATCATATACTAAGAGGAAACATTTTTTATCTTACGTCCACATTAAGACTTGTTCTCATTGCCTATTTGTCTAAACTAACAAAGGATTTCGGAGGTACACTACCTCACCATCTTGTACTTTCATCGTATTACTTGTTCTTTTCATACTCCGTCACTTCTTACGGAAATCCGTGGTTTTTTTACAGGCGCATCGACATTATGAAGAAGAGATCATATGGAAAAATTCTTTATGTCACGTACACGTTGACTTTTTCTCATTGCCTATTTATCTAAAATGACAAAGGATTTCTGAGGTACAATACGGAACCACATTGTACTTTCATCTGATTACTTGTTTTTAAAGCACGAACTGGTTAAGTTGCACACTTTCTATCAAACTGAATCGACCCACCGACGCAGTATATAGCTTAATTCGCATAGAACTGAAGCCTCCCTGTCTCGTAATGAAATAGTAGACTTTTACAGTAACCTTCCTGATGAAACAACGACCCCAATGAAAATCATGTCAATTCTCCTCTTATCGAACTAAATCGGGATAGCATTTGTATGAGTCCATTTACATCGACAATGCGCAGAGATAATATCACTTTTGAAAGCTTGAAGAAAATTTAGTAATATTCCAAAAACTCAAGGTTATCACGACTAGACGTGATACTTTGTACTGCAAACACTTAATCATTGGCCAATAGAATAAAATTTGTGGCTTCTTGGGGGCTTGCACTATGGTGAGTCATGGTGCAGAGAAGACCAATTAAGACCACGAAGATCGATAGAGAAACATGAATAAGATGTGTGGGTTTGACGTGCGGCATTAAACACATGCTTGATTACGTTTTATTTCATCAACAGATTTTACATATGAGTCACATGGCTCAGGCTATGATGGTCTCATGGTGTAGACGACACAATCAATACCCATAGAGAGAGAGATAGAGAGACACAAAGAGAAAGAGAGAGCAACATGAGTAAAATGCATGTTCTTGGGGTTAGGAGTTCAAGAAACACTTGATTTCGTTTTATTTCTTCAATACATTCTACATATGATTCATCTTCTCATGTCTCTCACTCAATCTCAGAATGAACTTGAGTGAAAAATTAAATAGATAATATGTCCATACAAAACGATATCAACATGAAATAAAATTTAGAGACAAGTAAAATATTAATTACCTAAAGCATCTCTAGAGTAGATGATTATTTTCCTTTAGAGGAGATGT